>OZ004704.1:145473638-146213638 GCA_963924515.1 Vespertilio murinus | reverse complement strand
CAATATACATCTGACAAGGGGCTAATATCCAAAATTATGAAGAACTTACACAACTCAACACACACATACACACACACACACACACACACACACACACACACCGATTAAGCAATGAGCAAAGGACCTGAATAGACACTTCTCCAAAGAAGACATACAGATGGCCAATAGACATATGAAAGGATGATCAAAATCATCAATTATCAGATAAATGCAAATTAAAACAACAAGTTGTTATCACCTCACACCTTTCAGAATGGCTATTATTCATGGATGTAGAGAAAAGGGAACACTCATATACTGTTGGTGGGATTGCAAATTGGTATAGCCTCTATGGAAAGTAGTATGGAGTTTCTTCAAAAAATTAAAAATGGCCCTGCCTTGTAACTCAGCAATTTCATTTCTGGAAATATATTTAAGGAATACCAAAACACTAATTCAAAAGAATATATGCGAGGACTGAAACAAGATGGCGGCCTAGGCAGCCTCCTAGGCTACCACCTCATTAACAATTTGGAAAAAAACAACAGCTAAAATAGAAAGGGATCGTACCAGACCCACAGGAAAGCTGGCGAAATGGGAAGGCTACAACTAAACACCAAGCAGGGCGCCACTGCTGCCATGTGGAGTTTAAAACTACAGCGAAACTGGACCTGCCGGAGCCGGAGCCACTGCCGCCGGGAATGAGGGAAGACAGACCTCGCTCCACCCTGGGGCCCAGGGACTGGGCCAGCCTGCCGGCAACCGTGGGAACCAAGGAGCTGATACAGGACCTCCGCCATGCCTTTGGCGCCTGCCTGGATGAGAAGCCTCCCTGCCCGCAACCATCCAGGAATGCAGCTATCCCAGCCCGCCCACCATGCTGGTGAGGAGCTGGCGCGGCGTCTCCCGGCCAGCAGCCGGCTCGCCCGGTTTCCGCGTGCGCTGTGCTGGTGGGGGGCTGGCGCGGTGTCTTCCATTGGCAGCCCCTGCGAGTCCTTCCTCTGCCGCTGCATGGCCGGGCCGAAGCTCCTGCCACTGATGCCATGTGAACTATAAAACTACAGTGGAAACTGAACCATGGGAGTGACCGTCACTGCCACACCCGCCACCGCCACCGCTGCCGCGAATAAAGGAAATCCACCTAGAACAGAGCTCACTATGCCCCAGGCTCAGGGAGTGGGCGGCCTCAGAACTTAGCCTCCACATCAGCAGCTGCTCCGCTTCCTCACCGAACGAGACACCTTTGAGGGCAGTCTCCCAGCCTGCAGCCATCTCAGCCCACCTGCAGCCATCCCAGCCTGCCTGCCATGCTAGCGAGGAGCTGGCTCGGCGCCTCCAATATGCGACCCCAGCGCCCCAGAGGGGCCGTGTGCCCTGGTGAGCCATATGTCCCAGGGGGCCGTGTACCCCGGGTGAGCCATGTCCTCCAGGGGGCCGTGTGCCCCAGGTGAGCCGTGTGTCCCAGGGGGCCGTGTGCCCTTGGTGAGCCGTGTGTCCCAGGGGAAGCAGTGGGACCTGGGGGGAGGGGCAGTGAGAACCAGAGGAGGAGCGGACTCTATTCGTGTGGTCCTGAGACAGTCACCATAAAACAAACAGACTGCCAAATGAGGAGTGGATTCTATTCATTTGGTCCTGAGATAGTCACCATAAAACAAGCAGATTGTCAAATGACAGCGGGGAGGGGAAGGAGACCTGGAGGGAGATAAGAGAACAACTGAAGGACTGGTATGCATGAATATAAGTACAACCAACGAACACAGAACTCTGGGGAGGGAGGGCATGAATGGGAGTGGGGGGGGAGGCAATGGTAAGCTATGTACACATATAATACCTTAATTTTAAAAAAAAGAATATATGCACTCCTATGTTCATTATTACAATAACCAAGATTTGGAGGCAGCCCAAGTGCCCATTAGTGTATGAGTGGATTAAAAAAAACAACAACAACACTATGATCCATTTACACAATGGAATACTACCTAACCATGTAAAAGAATAAATCCTACCTTTTGTGACAGCCTTGGCAAGCCAGTCAAATAAAGACAAGCTCCATATGGTTTCACTTACAGAGTATATGTGGAATATAATGAACAAAATAAGCTAACAAAATGGAGACAGACTCATTGATATAGAAAACAGACTGGCAGCTGTCAAAGGGATGGGGGTTGGATGAGAAAGGTGAAATGATTAAGCAAAATAAAGAAAGAAAAGAAAAGAAAAGAAAAGAAAAGAAAAGAAAAGAAAAGAAAAGAAAAGAAAAGAAAAGAAAAGAAAAGAAAAGACTCCTGTCTTGAAGGACCCCCTCAGGGCCTCTGGCAACAAGATGCAGAGACAGGAGGGGACAGCAGGCTCTCTCCCCTCCTAAGAGCTGGTGCCACCTCAAGCCTTGATCTATTCCTGCAGGTCCCACCTGCACCTCCTGCAGGTGCAGATTCCCAGGGCAAAGGAGCCACAACTCAGAGCTGGAAAATATGGTGCATTTACACAATGGAATGCTATGCAGCTATAAAAAAGGATCTCTTACTCTTTGGAACAGCATGGATGGAGCTGGAGAATATCATGCTAAGCAAAATAAGCCAGTTATAGAAAGACAAATATCATATGATCTCACTTACATGTGTAGCCAAGGAACAAAATAAACTTGTGAACAAAATAGATCCAGAGACATAGAAGCATGGAGCAGACTGACAAATCTCAGAAGGAAGGTGGATGTGAGGGAACTGGAGGGAGAGAGATTAACTGGAGAGCTTATATGCATATATGCGTAGCCCATGGACACAGACAATAGTGTGGTGAAGGCCTGGGAGGGGCAGATGAGGGGTGGAGGGATCAATGGGGACAATAAAGGGGGGGATATCTGTAATACTTTTAACAATAAAGATAAATTAAAAATAAGTAAGTAAATTGGTGAACAAGGTAAGACTACAGACATGAAAGCTTGAAACTGACAGATCTCAGAGGGAAGAAGGGTAGAGAGATCAACCAAAGAACTTATAAGCATATATGCATAGCCCATGGACAAAGACAATAAACAGGTGAAGGCCTGGGGATGGATGGAATATGGTGTGGAGGATGGGAGATATCTGTAATACTCTCAACAATAAAATAAAACTTTTAAAAATATATTTTATTGATTTTTTACAGAGAGGAAGAGAGAAGGATAGAGAGTTAGAAACTTTGATGAGAAAGAATCATCGATCAGCTGCCTCCTGCACACCCTCTACTGGGGATGCGTCGGAAACCAAGGTACATGCCCCTGACTAGAACCGAACCTGGGACCTTCCAGTCCGCAGGCAGACTCTCTATTCACTGAGCCAAACCTGTTTCGGTGAAAATAAAACTTTTAAAAAGGCTCCTGGACACAGACAACAGTATGGTGACTGCCAGAGGAAGGCTAAAGGGAGGATGAATGATGATGAAAGAAGACTTGGCTTTTGGTGGTAAACACACAATACAACCCACAGATGACGTATCTTAGAGTTGTCTACCTGAAACATATATAACTTTATTAGCCAGTGTCACCCCAACAAATTCAGTAAAAATAAGCTTGAAAAAGAAATAAATGTAATATTGTTTATTACTGAGAACTGTTCCATGATAATGAGCAACTACTGGGAATACTTCGCTGATTCCGGAGCACCTCTCAGAACCACACATGAGTACCTGACAGAGGCCAGGAATTGGGTGCTCAGCATTTCTGGGAAACAGCATCTTATTATGTAGGAACCTATGGCATCCATGACACCTGAGAGGAAAGATTGACCTTGTTAATTGATTTTTGTTCTCATCCTTCACATCCCCCCAAATTCCAAATCAGAATCTGCCTTGTACGTCAGTAGCCACACAACCCACAAAATGTTTTGATATTCACGTGCAGTTTCAAGAACATATGCTAATAAAGTGAATGAGCATTTTTCCTTGAGCCTGCGTGGTATTGGTTGTTTAAGGTTATATACACTGTGCCCAGATTCAAGTGGCAGAGGCACTCTGGGTTCTTTAATACATTTATTTTGTTTGTTCGTGTGTGTTTGTTTTTAGTGGCCCTGTCAATATACTTGCTCCTGCTCTCTGTTCCTTGTTTTAAAATTAAGGGCCACCTTTCAAAGATCACTCATCTTTGCTTTTGTTATTATCCTTTCTTGTCACTTCCGCTAGAAGACTTACAGTATCACATCTTCCATTGAACTGCCATCTCCTGTAATATTGGCTTGAAGTAATTGCTACTGTCTTGTGTTCATGTTGTATTTATCACATGCTTTTATTGAGGGTTTCTTTAGGCCTTTATTACATTTATAGAGATGTCTGTCTCCCCAACTGTATTATAAGTTCTCCGAAGGATGATATAGTGTCTAATTTATTCTTGTATTTTTCCATGTCTAGAACACTAAAAATATTGTCTAAACTGGAATGAATCACATTGGAGGGCTCATTTTTTATAAGTTTAGAGGGAAAAATTAAATGAATTGTTTTCATATAATAAAACAGAAGATTACATTATACAAAATCATTTATTTTCACCTAAAGGCACTGTGGGGACTCATGGTCCTATTTATGGTGCTCTCTGTCCTTGTGGACTCTGGAGCTTCAAGTCAATCCTAGAGAGGAAGGCGGGGCTGAGCCATCTCTATCTGCTGAGTGGCAAGTGCTCCTTTCTCAAGGTTTTAGCCCACTGGGAGGCACTGTAGGCTCTTCTTAAGCCAGGCTGTGAGGAACCTAGCCTACTTGTGAATGCTTGTTGAGAATTTGAGAAACTCTCTGAATGTGCAATGGGGATTAGTGATAGTAAAGAGGGGAAAAATAATTGTATGAGAAAAGCACAAATTTTTTATCAGCATATAAGAAACATGCTTTTTTGCTGAGTATTCCTTTCAGTTAATAGCGTTGCCTATTCCTTGATTCAAGTACTAGAAGTTGATAGCTATAATTCACACACACACACACACACACACACACACACACACACACATATATATATTTACATTGTCATTGTTATCTTTATGTCATTATCTATATCTGTATTTCCTAGAAAAAACTCCTATATCAAACAGAGAGTCATAAAGCAAAGGGAAGGTGGAGAATTTCAAAGTATAGATCTTGGATTTTAAAAATTTCTATTGCCTATGACTTTTAAATATTACCATTTCCAAATTATTTCTAAACTATTAAATGCCATCTTTTCTTTAATATTTTTTCTATCTCTTTTCTGTCACTAGGAAAAAAAAACAGGAAAGAGAGAGCAGGCAAGGGTGAAAAGGAGAATGTGAAAGTAGAAATGTAATGAGAAGGAAAAGTGGGAGGAAAAAAGGAAGACTGAGCAATGAGAAAGAAAAAAAAAAGATTAACTGAACTGCAAAGATGAAACACAGGAAGTTTTTACAGATAAGAATTAGAGAGAAAAAAAAGCAAGCAGCAGCGAGGATAATGTCTGAATATATTCTATTCCCCCCTCACCATTTACAGTCTCACTTGGTTCATTTTTTTATAACAATATTTGCCACGAGTCTCGGTTATTCCAGGAGATTCCCATCCATATGTCACATATTCCAGTTATAGGAATTCATTAAGTAGACAATACATAAATTTATATTCTTATTACTTTGTATGGCTGCAATGACTGTCATATAATTAATTTGTAGGTTAGTAAAGATCCTTTTGTCAGGACCTGGGCCTGTTACTTTGTTTTAAAACGTGGATGTTCTTTTTATGGAACCTTACCAGATTTTATTAGCATAGATACGGGAGGGGGCCTCTCCCTTTCCTGCTCACACTCTTTACTAGATAAAGAATTACCAGAAAATGTCCCTCAAGTGATAGAACAGTGGCCTTTCTTTCTCCCTCTCCCTCCACCGCCCTCCAGCCCAGTCTCAGAGGGGGCGAGGCTGGAGGGCGGCTCCTCCTGTCACTGACTGAGCAGGGTTTGTGGAGGGAGCCTGATTGGCTGCAGGGACAGGAACATCCCAGAACCAAGTCTTGCCACACTCATCCTCCCAGAGTACAGTGAAATCTGTCTTAGGGTGAAAATGTCCCGAACAACAAGGCAAAGCGTCACGAAGAGGCTGTTGGGCACTGTGCTGGGGCTTTTGTGCACCCATGTCTACTGTGAGTTGGGGGTGACCCAGGTGGGAGTCCGAAAGGAGTATTGTCCAGGGAGGGAGGAGAAGGTGCTCACCAGTCTTTCAGACTTTCCTTTCCCAGGTTTTGTGGGTGTTGCAGTGACCATCACCTGTGACTGTGTCTTTGTTTCTCCATCAGGTGTGAGAGGAATGCAGGTGGAGCAGAGTCCCCCGGACTTGATTCTCCGGGAAGGAGCCGGTGCCATGCTGTGGTGCAATTTTTCCACCTCTGTGAGCAACGTGCAGTGGTTTCGCCAAAATCCTGGGGGCCGCCTCATCAGCCTGTTTTACATTCCTGTGGGGTCCAAGTGGAATGGAAACTTAAACGCTACGACGGTCCCTAAAGAGCGCCGCAGCTCACTGCATGTTTCCTCTGCCCAGACCACAGACTCAGGCATTTACTTCTGTGCTGTGGAGCCACAGTGCTTCGCAGGCACCTGCAGCCTGAACACAAACTCTGGGCCCGGCTCGGCTCCTCCCCCAGCCACACTCACCGCGCAGATCACCTCACAGCATTTGCACAGCTCAATATTCCAAACCCGCCCTGGGAGGGTTTTAACCACAGATACTTTATGCTCTTCAAGTTTGGGATCTTGGTCCTTATCTTCCCTTTTTAAGCTACACCTTTTTATGCACTTTAAACCTCTAACTTGGAACCAGTAGAGAAGCTGATAAGAGGACAGAATGAGTATAAATATTTAAGCCACAGTATGCTTGACTCCCAATGGAGTAAAAAGCAAAAGAAATAAGAAGAAAAGAAAAATTACTCCAATAAAGATGTTGTTACAAAATGATCCAGCTCAGGGGGGTGTCTTAAGAATGTTTCAGGTCAACATCACCACAATGTGTACCAAGACAATTGCAAATAATCATATCTCATCCTACTAGCACAGCAAAACAAGCAACATAATTTTTGCTAAATTATCAGATATTGATAAATCTATGGGGAAAAACTTTAAGATGTATATTTCATTCAACTAAGTCCCAGTCATGTTCTTAAGGCTTGTTTGTACTGGGATATGGTCAATCCTGGAGAGTGTTTCCTCCATGAAGAAAAAACATGTGCACTCTGTTCTTCAGGGTGGGTGTCTGTTAGGTCTACTTGGTTTATAGTTCTGTTCAAGTTTTCTCTTTCTTAGTTGATATTCTGGCTAGTTTTTCTATTATTGAAAGTGAGATATTCAAATCTCAAACTATTATTATTGAAAACCTATTTTTTTCCTTCCATTCTATCCAGTCTTGCTTCATGTATTTTGGTGTCTCTCTGATTAAGTACTTATATGTTTATTAGAGGCCCAGTGCACAAAATTTGTGCATGGGAGGGGTGTCACTCAGCCTGTCCTGCACCTTCTCCAATCTGGGACCCATCGGACATCCCTCTCACAATCCAGGACTGCTAGCTCCTAACTGCTTGCCTGCCCTCCTGCCTGATTGTCCCTAATCGCTTTTGCCTGCCAGCCTGATCGCCCCTTAATCACTCCCCTGCTGGCCAGATTGACACCTAATTGCTCCCCTGCTGGCCCAATTGCCCCTAACTGCCCTCCCCTGCTGGTGTGATGACCCCCCACTGCCCTCCCCTGTGGCCATATTGTGGTGGACATCTTTTGACGGCCATCTGTGGCAGCTATTTTGTGATGATGTGAGAGCATTGCACAAGGGCACAAGGTCCACCTAGGGTTTTATTAGTATAGATAATATCTTCCTGAATCATTGGCCCTATTATCATTATAAAGTACTAGAGGCCCAATGTATGAATTTGTGTACAGGTGGGTGCTGGGGGTTCTTGATCCAGCATCTATAAGGGTTCAGGAATCTGGAGGAGTGCTGTGTGTAAATTACTCAAGAGTCAAAGAGACGAAACACAATTTTGGAAGGCATTATAAGGGGCCAGAGAAGACTTAGCTAAAGGAACTTAGTTCTCCCTTGTCTCAGGACCCCTTGCTTTTTATTAACACAAATTGTCCTAAGGCAAAATAGATATACACATCAAAGACAAGGGTTTAGTACACAAAATCGATTGCCAGATTGGGAAGAATCCCCATGGCTGTTCAGGTGTTTGGCCAGAAGGAGGCATAACATGTAGATTGAAATACCCTTAGCTGTCTGGCAGCAAGCAATCATCTATGCATCCCTTTCAGATTTGGGGAAATGCCCTCAGCCATCTCCAGATGATTCAGCCCTGCTGACATGCTGGAATTGGCTTCCAGCAGGTGGGGTCCAGCCAGGGGCATATCAGGACTGGGCCTGTCGGGAGGAGGTGATGGAGGGAGGTTGACTGGCCAGCCCACCCCAATTGGGGCATATCAGGGCAGGACCAGCTAGGGAGAGTGGGCAATTGGCTTGTAGGCCCTGCCTCCGATTGGTGTTGAGGGGCCGATTGGGGGCCATTGGCCTGGGGGAGGTGCAATGGGTGGTTGGCCATCTGGCCCTGCCTCTGATTGGGGTGAGGGGCCAATCTGGGGTGGAGACAGAGGCAGGCAGGGGGAGGGGCTGTAGGAGGTTAGCCAGCCAGCCCCACACCCTATTGGAGTGGGGGGGCCTATTGAGGATTGGACCAGCCGGGAGCGGGAAGCTTCAGGCTGATCAGGGTGCTGGGGGCCCATTGGGGATAGGGCTGGCTGGGGGAAAGCATGGGGGTGGGCATTTGGCTGGCCGGCCCTACCCTTGATTGGAAGAGTCTGATCAGGGGCAGGCTGGGTGGGGGTGAGGGAGGGGCCACGGGAGGTTGGCTGGCAGGCCCCACCCCCTGATCAGGCTGGTTCACTGGCCATAGTGGGCATCATTGAGACCAGTTGTCAGTCATTCCAGTCATCGCAGTCACTGGCAATATATATATATATATATATATATATATATATATATATATATATATATCTTTATCTCTAGTAAACATTTTTTGGTTTAGAGTTTTTCTTGTCTAATAACAGTATTGCAACTCCAACTCTCTTTCATTTGCTGTTTGCATACCTTTTCTCATCCTTATTTTAAAAGAAATATATTTCTTTATTGATTTCAGAGAGGAAGGGAGAAGGAGATAGAAACATCAATGATGGGAGAGAATCACTGATCAGCTGCCTCCTGCAAGCCTCCTAGTGGGGATCAAGCCATCAACCTAGGCATGTGCCCTTAGCTACCGTATCTTCTAGAACATTTTCTCAATCCTTGAGATTTTGCTTCCTGGCAATTGTTGTCATTTGGTTCAAATAATCTTATAAAAAATTCTCTACAGGTTTGGACATTTCTTACGTTAACAACTTACTGAGTGTTACTGATGCCAGGGGTTCTTAGGAACTCTTGAGATGGAAATAAAGTTCACAACAAATATAGTAGTCAGTCAAGAAGCTTTTTGTGCACACCAGGAACTTAGCCCTGAGGGAAAGGAAAAATGGCCTTCCCCCCAAACAAAGGCTGGGGAACAGTTTTAAAGAAGTTGAGGTGGGAAAGATGACATTTAAGTGTGACGTTTTTGCACAGTGGAACTGCATGTTTTTTCCTATGTGGCATGAGCATGTTAAATTTCCACCCAGGGGAGTGTTTTCTAGTATATGAATGAGGGAGGGTCATTGAAAGGGCGGTCTTTATTGTCACTGCCCACATGTGAGAAAAGGGAACAATTTTAAGCCTACCTAACTAAATCTTACAGATAGCAATGTCCTTCAGTCTAGCTGCTAATTGGCTGTAAGGAGAAGGGAAGGTATCAGGACAATTAATGGGCTCTTTGGCTTGGTACCAGCTGGGCCAGGGAATTGCTTGCCTACAGCATTTTTATGTACTTTAAAATTTGTTAACTTAATTGCTTTGAGATACTGAAAAGTTATTCCTGTATAGTTCTAGTGCCTCTTCCTCCTTTTTATGCTATAATTCTTGTTCATGTTGCATCTGTATATGTTAAAAATCACTGATTAATTGTTATAATTATTACTTTATAACTTTGTAACTTCTTGTCTTTTAAGAAGATGAGAGAAGAAAATGAAAGCAGGTCATGTATTTATGGTTTTGTTATATTTACCACTAGAGGCCTGGTGTACAAAATTGATGCATTTTTTTTGGGGGGGGGGGGTCCTTCAGCCCTGCCTGCACCCTCTCACAGTCTGAAGTCCAGGGAGCAGGCCTAAGCCTGCAGTTGGACATCCTTAGTGCTATTGTGGAGGCGGGAGAAGCTCCTGCCACCACCACCGCGCTCACCAGCCATGAGCCCAGCTTGTGCCTGAGCGGCGCTCCCCCTGGTTCATAGGTCAACACTGTGAACGAAAAGGGCCACTTGCTACCTGACACGCTCAGGGGAGGCCTGTGTGGTGGTCTTGCAAACTCAAAGACCTAAAGTCACCACGAAGGATGGTCTGAAATTAAACTTGAAGTAAACGCAGTTATGGTGGGCAGTTACATCTAGGCCAGTATTTTCACTGACAAGGTCAGCCTTTACCTTTACTGAGCCTATATTTTTTACATCTGTGATAACATACCCTTGAAATGTCCGGTTAATTTGTAACTTCCCTTTTTTCTAGAGCCCCTGGGGCACAATCAAATGTGATGGGCACCAAGACAGATAACACAGATTCCTTCATTATCATGCTAATTGTTCCTGCACCCACCTAAGTATGTATCCCTCATTTCACTTTTTATCCAATCCCAGGGGTTTTCCCAGCTTTGCTTTGTCCCACCTCCTTAATCCATCACCAATGGATTTCATGTAACCCATCTATGTCCCTCCTTTGATGGCAATGTATAAATACAAATGTAATCCGCCATTCTCTGAAGCATTATCTCAATTCGTTAAGGTTCTGCTTCCAGGCATATGTCAACAATTTGGCTCAAATAAGCTCACAAAAATTCTTTACAGGTTTCAATGTGTTTTTATTTTTACGTTAACATTACTCAACCACTAAGTCACACCCGTCAGGCTGCACTGTATTTTTTAAGTACCTAAAAAAGTAACTCTAATGGAGTGTGTGTGTGTATGTGTGTGTGTGTGTGTGTGTGTGTGTGTGTGTGTGTGTGTGTGTGTATGTGTGTGTGTGTATGTGTGTGTGTTTGGGGGGGTGGGGGGGTCATTTTCTTTCAACCAGAAGAACTTTCTTTATTATTTCTTGTAAGATCTGAGATCAATGGATTCTCTGTTTGTATTTACCTGCAAATTTTTATTTTCTTAGTTTTTTCAGATATTTTTGTCAAATATAGGATTCTTTTTATTGATGGTATTTTTTTTCTTTCTCTTTTTACTTTGAATATATCACTTTTTTGGTTGTTGTTGAGAATTCAATTTTTAGTTTTATTAGAGTTACCTTGTATGTAAAGATTTTTCTCTTTTTGCTTTCAAGATTTTCTGTTTATCTTTCAGCATTTTTAGTATACATCTGAGTGTGGAGCTCTTTAAATTTACCCTACATGAATAGATTATTTTCTGTTAGATTGGAATAGTTTTCAGAAATTATTTCTTGAAATATTTTTTCTGCTACTTTCCTCTCCTTCTGGCACTATCAGCATGCATATGTGGTGTTCTTAATAATGTTCCATATTTCTCTAAGTCTGTGTTCATTTTCTTCATTCTTTTTTTCTTGATGTTTCTTAAATGGTATAATCTCTGTAGATCTACATTCAAATGTACTGATATCTAATTCTGGGAGCTCAAATTTGCTATTGAAAACCTTTAGTGAATATTTCATTTTGGTTATTATATTTTCCAACTCCAGAATTTCTATTTTTTTCCTTTTGAAAAATAATTTTTGCCTCTTTGTAGATATTCTCTTTTTAATGCGATGAGGTCAACATACCTTCTTTAAACGTACTTTTCTTTAGTGTTAAAAGCCATATTTAAAGCACTTTGAATTCTTTATCTGATAAGTCCAATATCTGAATCCTTTCAATAACAGTTTCTATTGCTCATTTTTTTTTTCGTGTGTAAGGTTCACACTTTCCTGTTTCTTTTCATGTCTCATAATTTTTATTGAAAACTGAACATTTTAGGTAATAAATTGTGTATAGTTTCCTATGATACTGTTATGGGTAGACTTGTGCCCCCCAACCCCAATTTATATGCTGAAGTCCTAACCTCCAGTATCTGAGTATGTGGCCTTATCTGGAAATAGGTCACAAATGTAACTAGTTAATTTAATATTAGGTCATTAGGATGGGCCCTAATCCAATATGACTGGTAGCCTTACAAAAAGAGAAAATTTGGACACAGAGACAGATACACAGTTGCCACATGAAGATGAAGGCATAGACCACATGAAGATGAAGGCATAGATTGAAGTGATGCTTCTACAAGCCAGAAAACACAGAAGATTGTCACCAAACTGTTGCAGTTGGAATTGAGGCCCTTTCACAGAGTCACAAGAAAAGCATTCCAGGGACCCACATATGGGAGTTTATTGAAGTTGAAGTAAACACAAAGAGTTGTCCCCGGTTCAGCTCCAATGTCTCATCTTTATTCATCCTGCTGTGAGAAGAAAGTTAAGCCTTGTCTTCATCAGGCTCAGAAATAGGGCCGGTGTCCATACATTCTGCACCACTGGTTCAGCCCATGTCTCTATCCCCATCTGGCTATCTTAGCTTCTGTTACTGGCTGTGTTCTGACTGGCACTAGGCCCAGACTCACATTTAGAGCCACAGGGCTGTTTAGAGGGATTACTCTCCAATGAATGAGGTGAACAGGTGTTACTGAGTGAGTGAGAGAGAGAAAGAGAGAGAGAGAGAAAGAGAGAGAACACATCTTTGTTAAATGGGTTATATGATCTCAGGCTTGGGAATGACTAGACACCCTTTCAAACTAACCAATCAATTTCCCAATCCTTCTCCAGCTGGTGTTGGACTCACCCCTCAACCAAACCATTTCCTAGCCCTTTTAGGGTTCTGTGTCCCTTATCCAATTTTATCCTTTTCCAGGCTAGACACTCCCCCTAGACCCATACCTCAAAGTAGAAGCACCTCCCCTGTTTCATCTTGGCTTCTACTGGGCATGTGCCCAGCATAGGGATTTTCCCTTTATTGTGCTATCTGCACCCCCTCCCCACTTCTCTCCCCAGTTATGTGAGAAGATTGTGAAGCTGTAGCTTCCTAGTGAAGCAGGCCCAATATTAGATTCAGCTTCCCAGTTTATTAGGCTTCTTAATGTCTGATTTATTTTGCTCTCCTTCCTTATTACTATGCTAGTGGTCTGGTGCACAAAATTTGTGCATGGAAGAGGTGGTATGGGGGGGAGGAGGTGTCTCTCAGCCTGGCCTGCACCCTCTCCAATCTGGGACCCCTCAGGGGATAACCAGCAGTCAGATATCCCTCTCACAATCCAGAACTGCTGGCTGATTGCACCTAACTTCTTTTGCCTGCTAGCCTGATTGTCCCTAACTGCTCCCCTGCTGGATTGATGCCCCTAACCACCTCTGCCTTGACCCTGTATCTGGGATCTAGGATTTCCTCCTCTAGCTGACCTCAGGCACCCGGGATCAGGGTTTTCCTCCCTCTGGTTAGTCATAAGTGCCCAGGCTGGCTGCAGCTGCAGGGGAAGGTGGGCAGGTGGCTTTGCCTGTGCTGTAGCTGCAAGTGCTGGTGCCCAGGATCACAGGGTGGACGGCTTCTTCGTCTCTGGACCACAGCCAGCCACGGGTACTGGTGCCTGGGACTGCAGGGTAGGCAGCTTCTCCGTCTTCCCTGGAATGCAGTGTGGGTGGGTGACTTCTCTGGCTGGCTGTGGCCTGGGATCACGGGCAGCTGGCTTCTTCGTCTCCTCAAGTGCTGGTGCCCAACTTCTCCTATCCCCACGGGCCTGGAGCAGCTGGAGGGCGGGGCTGCTGCCAGGATTTCCGGTTAATTTACATACTCACTCTTATTGGTTGGTAGCGTGACAGTAATTTGCATGCTTCTCTTTTATTAGTGTAGATAACTACTGAAAGGAGTTTTAGAGATAAAGTAGGCAGATTTAGGGAGTTTGAGGAATGAGGATGGTCCATGGGAGGAATGCATAGATGGAGACTTGAAGACACCAGGGCGTTTGTTTTACTTGTACAGAGGATAGAGAAATGCCACAGGAAGATAGAAATATTTTTGGCCTGAGCAATTAAAACAGTCACAAACCAAGGATAGACAAGGGTATCTCTGGCCTGAGCAATTAAAGTGACCATAAGTTAGACCAAAAGTAGCCCTGTCCTGAGTAGCTGAGAGAGTTATAAGATAAGGCTTTCTTTGCCAGCACAATTGGGAGAAGACCATGGGATAAATCAAAAGTGACTCCAACCTAAACAGATGACCAAACGAGGAAAAGTGCACATGTGGGGGTCGTTGGAGCTGATTACAGGATGAAGCTCCCACAGTAGAAAGAGAAAGTCTCCAGCCTACTTAATGCTTCAAGACAAAGAAGGCAGTGGTCACTCTTCTTGGGGGCCCTTCTGTCCATTAGGCGGGACAGAGTTTTAGGCTTAGAATTTAGAATTAGGATTTTAGAGGTAGTCTTTGCTTGCAATAAAGTTTCTGTACTTTTCACCTATCACCTTTTGTCTATGACTTCATTCTTTGAATCCATCTGGACAAGAACCTGGGAAAGAAATCACCCTGCTCAATAAAACAACCCACGTCTATATCTAGGCTAACAAATCAGAAGCGGAGGAAGAGAAATGGGACAGATTCTTTCTCACGGGCCTCAGAAGGAGCCAACCTTGCTGACACCTTGATCTTGGACTTCTAGCAGTAAGAAGTGTGAGACGATCAATTTATCTTATTTAAGCCTCCTGAGTTATGATAATTTTTTATAGCAGCTATAGCAAATGAATAAAACTGCCATAACAAATTATCACAAACTAGGTCATTTAATACAATACAAATTTGTTCTATTTTTGTGGGGGATGCACGAAGTCTGAAATTATTTTCATTGGCTATAGTCAAGGTCTTGGCGAGATTGATTCCTTCTAGAGTCTCTAGGGCAGAATTGATTTCCTTGCCTTTTCTAGCTTCTGAAGGCCGCCACCTGGGGTACCTTAGCTCATGATCCCCTTCTTGAATACTTCAACCTCCTGCTTCCATCACCACATACCCTTCTTCTTCTTCAAAGAACAATTGTGATTATATTTAGGGCCTACTCAAGTAATCTAGAATAATTCCTATCTAAAAGGTTCAGAGGTTGGCCAGGGTATCACAGTGTAATAAAAATGATACTTATTCAAGGCACCTGGGTGCAGGTGGACTGAGTTCAAGAAAGAAGTCAGTGCGGAACGAGGAGGGAGCAGGCTTTCTATGCGCATAGGGAGAACTACAGATGGCTTAGGCTTGACACACCTACCAGGACCATTCCCAGTCGTAGTTTTACAACCTTGTCCTTTGTCCTTTTGCTGGCATTGGATGACCTTCCTCTCAGGGGCTGTTCAGGAGTTATGGTCTTCAGGAATTTCTGTAAAAGAACCACTCAAGGGGAGCAAGCATATTTCTGCAAGGCTTAGGCTTGCAGAACTAGCTCTCTTTTGTTAGCCCCTGCTGAGTTAGAGCCCTGTTTCTTGATTAACCCTTTCAATATCAGTATCCTTAAATTAATCGTATATCCAATATGCTTTTTGCCAAACAAAGTCACATTTTCAGATTCCAGGCATTCAGGCCAGAATATCTTTTGAGTTCATTATCCAGGCTATTACCATGTTGTAGCAACTCTGGGTATCCATTCCCCACCTCCTCCAGGGCTGGTTGCTACTGTTTGCTTATTTATTTGTTTAGTGACCTGACTATTTCAGTTAAGTCCATATTCCCACAGTGTGCATCTGTGCTTCTGTTATTTCAAGGACACAATGTTGGGTATGTGTCCAGACATCGTGTCCAGACATCGTAGTATAATCGTGATTTTAGCAAGACTCTCTTTTGACAGTCTTTTTTCCTGATCTCTGGGTTAGGCTGTCTGCTTCCACTAAGTGCTGGCTGATTGTTCTGTTGTTTCCAGTAATATCCTGGGGGCCTAAATTGCCCCGATGTCTGATCTAGTTAAACGTAAGCCCCTTTGTGAGCAAAGTCTTTGAGACTTACCTTTGAGTCATATTTTGACTCTTAGAAGACTTTTCCTAGTTATCTCTTTGCCTGTTCTGTTATATTTCTAGATAGTTGTCCATAAGTTAGCTTGTTACTCTCACTGAATTATCAGTCTCCTCTTAATTGTTTACTACCAAAAGAAAGATTCATTGTTGTCAACAGCATTCTTAAGTTGAACCTCTCAATGCTCTGTTCCAAATGAAGTCCTCCCTAGGGGAGAGCTCTTTGTTCCGGACAACCTCTAACCCTCTCAGCACCTATTGCTTATAATAGAGTTTCTACAAGTCAATGCTGGGGGAGATAAAAAAAAAATGTTGACAGTCAGCCCCTCCCAGGAAGATACTGTAGCCTAAATTGGGAGCTGTGGGGAAAGGGAGCCCTAATTGGGAGCTGTGGGGAAAGGGAGCCCTACGTTCTGGGGTGCCCCAACCAGAGTTGAGCTTCCATCATGCTGAGGTGGGCTGGGGAATTACGGTTCCAATGCAGCAGACTCTTTCTATTCCTGTGGAGATTCAGATTTAGATTTTTCTGAATGAATATTTCTCTATATAACCTTTCAAATTTGTTGTACACGATATTCAGTCTTAGGACAATGTTCAGAGACTTTAATTTTTAAGAAATATTTTCTCCAGTTATGATTGTTTTTAAAAATTTGAAGCTTGACATTATATATATAAAAAAATCTTACCTAATAAAAGAGAAACATGCAAATTGACCA
The DNA here is from genome assembly GCA_963924515.1 of Vespertilio murinus. Classification (NCBI taxonomy): domain Eukaryota; kingdom Metazoa; phylum Chordata; class Mammalia; order Chiroptera; family Vespertilionidae; genus Vespertilio; species Vespertilio murinus. The sequence continues at coordinate 146,196,829 of OZ004704.1, read as the reverse complement.
TACTTTAGTTACAAGCCACACCCACCAGCCAATCAGGGTGAATATGCAAATTAATGCAACCAAAATGGCAGTTAATTTGTGTGTCCAGGCTAGGGGGAAGACTGAAGACATTGTAGAAAGAAGCCAAGTGCTACAGAAGGGAGCGAAGCTGCGGAGAAGGGAGGGAAGCAGGCGGGGCAGCGACCACAGCAGGAAGCCCTATTGCAGGAATCTTCCTGCAACAGGCTTCTAGTGTGTGTGTGTGTGTGTGTATTATACATTGTCTTTTTACATAACAGAAATTCTATTGATATCATATTTATTTTATTTACTTTTTAAAATTCTTTATTGTTTTAAGTATTACATATAATATTACCTTTATCTCTTTTTCCCCCATTGACCTCTCCCTGGCCATCTCCACACCCCAGCACAATGCCCTCACCCCCCTAATGTCTGTGTCCATTGGTTAGGCTTATATGCATGCATACAAGTCCTTTGGTTGATCTTCTACACCCCCCCCCAACACCCACCTTCCGCTACCTCCCCTCTGAAGTTTGACTGTCTGTTTGATGCTTCTCTGTCTCTGGATCTGTTTTTGTTCATCAGTTTATGTTGTTTGTTATATTCTACAAATGAGTGAGATCATGTGATATTTATCTTTTTCTGACTGGCTTATTTCGCTTAACTTAATGCTTTCCAGTTCCATCCATGCTGTTGCAAATGGTAAGAATTCCTTTTTTTTTTTTTTTAAAGCAGCATAGTATCCCATTGTGTAGATGTACCACAGTTTTTTAATCCACTCATCTGTTGATGGGCACTTAGGCTGTTTCCAAATCTTAGCTTTTGTAAATTGTGCTGCTACGAACGTAAGGGTACATATATCCTTTCTGAGTGCTATTTCTGTTTTTTTTAATTATATATATATATATATATATATATATATATATATATAGTCCTAGAAGTAGGATTACTGGGTCAAATGGGAGTTCCATTTTCAGTTTTTTGAGGAAACTCCATACTGTTCTTCACAGTGGTTGCACCAGTCTGCATTCCCACCAGCAGTGCATGAGGGTTCCTTTTTCTCTGCATCCTCGCCAGCACTTGTCATTTGTTGATTTGTTGATGATAATCATTCTGACAGGTGTGAGATGGTATTTCATTGTCATTTTGATTTGCATCTCCCAGATGATTAGTGACTTTGAACATATTTTCATATGTCTCCTGGCCTTCTGTATTCCCATTTTCAAAAAGTGTCTATTTAGGTCCTTTGCCCATTTTTTATTGGATTTTTTTTGCCTTCTTTTTGTTAAGGAGTATGAGTTCCCTATAAATTTTGGAGATTAGGCACTTATCTAATATAACATTGGCAAATATGTTCTCCAATGCAGTGGGCTTTCTTGTTGTTTTGTTGATGATTTCTTTTGCTGTGTAGAAGCTTTCTACTTAGATGTAGTCCCATTTATTTATAGTTACAATTGTTTTGATGGAAAGAGTATCCATGGGTACTGCTATTCTGGAGCCTCCTGTTCCAGTTATTAGCATACAGAATAGGCCTAGAGAGAAGATAACCAAAAGGTCAGCTTTTCTTTGAAATGCATTGACTTTCTTCATTGAGAAATTAAGTTGCCATCTTGTCCTTTGCCCAACCCTGCCACAAATGTAATTAATCAGATATCATGTCTCACCATCATAAAACCATTCTGTATTTTTTAGAATATTAATGATAAAAAACAGGAATGCCTTGTTTTTTCTTAAATCAAACACTAGTTGTGCTTAGACGTTTTATTCAAAATAAATGAAGATTAAGATTCATCTCTTCAAAGCTTTTAACTCTTTAACAGAAAACTTTATTAGTGTTGGGTTTTATAATGTCTAACATGTATAACATGTATATTGAACACATCACAATTATGAAAAGTACTGTTATTTTTTACCAATGAAAATAATGAACAAACTACTTAAGTACCCACCACTGTAGGACCTGTTACCCAGCGGCAGACCTTGAGATGAGGATTTATGCATCTGAATCAGGAATGGGAAAAGGCTAAAAAAGGGTCCAATTTCAGGTGATGTTCCTGACAGCCTGATATTGTGGGAAGCTCTAGAGCATAAATCCTATTACAGTTTGTCTCATCCTTTGACAGCTATCAGTGCATATTTCCTATGGGATGTTTGAACTTGAGCAACATTTTTTACTGTTTCTCTTTTACATTCGCAACAAACCTAACATCAAGGATGTCTGTCTTTGTTTGAAACCCAACATCAGCAGAAGTAGCTGACATGATATCAGAACTTATAAAATCATAAACATTTATAATGATGGGAAAATGAGTTTTTCATTGTAGCTCATTCCAATCAGAATCATGATGTTTACTGTTCTGTACATCTGCCAAGTAACTGATTCCAAAGGCAGATTTTTCAAAGAAGTTATGGGATTACTTTTAGGGTGATTGTGTCCACATAGCAAGGAGATTATGTATTATATGAAGAACATGCCATTTAAAAAGAATCTTAATAAAGGATAAATTACTCAGTTTAAAAATGGGCAAAATATTTTAACAGACTCTTCATAAAAGATATATGAATGACTAATAGATACGTAAAAAGATGCTATACATCAGGGGCCAACAAAATGTGGCCCAAGAACCAAATCCAGCCAGCATTTACGTTTATAAATAAAGTTTAATTGTAACACAGCAATGCTCACTTATTAATGTACTAGAGCTGGTCCATGAAATTTGTATCTGGGTAGGGTCCCTAGGCCTTGCTGGTGATCAGGGGCAACCGGCAGAGCAATGGGGCTCCCACTCATACCCGCCTTAGCCTGGTGCCACCCACTCACCTGCTCCATCATCTGGCAGCAGTCCCACTCTTGTTGGGGCCCATTGGGTCCAGCAACACCTCCACTGCCACAGGTTGGCAGCACTGTTTTGTCAATGCCCATCATGTTCTGTGCTGCCCCCTGGTGGTCAATGCACATCTAACTTCTGGTTGGTTGAACTCCCATCCATGGGGACAATTTGCATATTAGCCTTTTATTATATAGGATTATCAATGATTTTTTTCTTGGTACAATGGCAGACTTGAATAGTTGCAACAGACTGAATGGCCTACAAAGCCAAAAATATTTACTATTTGACCCTTTATGGAAAAGTTTGCCAACCTCTGTTCTATATCATTAGTTATTGTGGAAATGCATGAGATCACTATAAACCCATTATGTTGGCGAAAACAAAATGATTACTATATCCAGTAGAATTTAATTTACAATTTATTTAAGAACATGTTCATTCTGAAGGGCTCACCAGGATCAGATGTTTATAGTATAGGAGGAAGGAAAGCCTTATGCAATGACTCACCCTAATGGCCAATTTTTGCTTCTAAAGGTATTCTAGGGCAGGTGAGATGCTACTAAAGACTATTTCAGGACCCTTGTTTTCTATTGGTATGCCCAGATCCCAGCCAATGCCTCCAGCTCTGCTTGAGATACACCTCAGTAAAGAGTACCAAAGGTTTCATAGTGGACCTCAACAAAATCTCCTTCTATCTGAAGAAATCTTTGGCTCAAGAAGACTAAGCCATTTGTTTCAATGCTGTGATTGACACAATGGTTGCTGAGCATGCTTTTAAGAAGCTGTAGAAAATGGTTCAGTGTAACTTCTCTAAATGGCCACAAAGGGGCAGTGCTGCTTTGGAGAAGATAAATGTTTGCACATATACATATCCATCAAGTAGGTAGAAATTATCCTTTTGAAAAAATCCAGTATTATTAACTATTCCTTTGTTTCAATTGATATCTATTAACCATGTATGTATGTATGTATGTATGTATGTATGTATTTATCCATTTACCTAAATAATATGTGTCTCTTCTAATCTAACCAGTTTGAAAAAATAACTTTGGAGACCAACAATCCTTTGAATAATACAGATTGCCCTTCAAGGTCAGGGCCACATTAGCTGCTCTAATATAAATTTCTAATGTTTTTACCCATGAGTAACCCCAATATCCAGACACACTAATGCTTGTACAGAATTCACTTATCCCATTCTTTTTACTGGGAAATCTATTGATGGCGTGGTGTAAGTCTCAGTTCAAGCATCTCCTTCAACAGGATCCTTCTCTAACTGGGCCCATAAGCACAGTTTTTTACTCTTTTTTTTGTCACATTGTAGAGATAGATAATTTTATTTGCTAGATTTTATCTGACTGTTCTTGAATATTGGACCTAGGTTGATTGAAAATTGAGGCTGTGTCTCTTCCATGAATGAGACCCAAGTATTGCTCATTTATAGGCATTTATTGGGCACTAAGTAAATATATATATTAAAGGTATACATCGTTGAATGAATAAATGAAAAAGAAAAAAATCACATAAAAAATTCAACAAATAATTTTAAAAATTCCCTGAAAGAATTGGGGTTAAATAAACTGAATTATAGATTGAGTAATAGACTCTTATCATTGTCTCCTGTTAGACTGTGATGATTGAATTTGAGATGATATAAAATACAAATAATAAAATTCTCTCTGGACTTCAAAAATGTGCTTCTTATATATTTTAACTTTTGTTATTGAGAATACAAATCAATCCTACTTTTAAGGCAGTTTTGGAATTTACCTGCAACTTATGTTTATATATCCTGCTATGTTAACATGAAAAGCCAAATTGATTTTTCATATATTTATATCTCATCTATGAGGATAAAGTCTAAAGAAAATGTTCAGTGTTTGTTCAAACCCACAATGAAAGCTTCCAAACATGCTTTGTTACTGGTCATGGCCTCATATTTTCTGATATCTAGAGAATTTGTCTATCATCTCTCATCTATTAAGAGACCAAAGCTCCTCTAAAATATATATTTCTGGTACTTGTCAATTTATTTTTCCCACTGAAAGATTGTAATATAATTCTAGGTTCCCTGAAGGCAAAGGGACAATATATTCTCTATGTTTTGATCTCTGGCCTTAGCTCGTAATGAAATATTATGCTACTTGTGTGTCCCCAATTGACTTCAATTTATATTTATGATTAAAAAAATGCTTCCATATATGCTAATCTTGTGGCTTTGTGAGAATCTCTCTTTTCCCCACTGTAAAATAATATAATATCCATTGACATATCAAAATTGTCCTAGCACACAATTTTAACATTCTACGAGGTGTGAGGAAAGGAACAGGAGGAATGAGAGAGATAAATTCTAAACTGATCCTTATCTATATGTGTGTAGGGGATTTTTCATTCCTAATAAAAGTATTTTCAGCAATTCTAAGTTAGGGCAAAAAGAGGAAGTGCTTTTTTTGACGGAAATAACTTTAAGTGAAAGTAGATGTGAAAGGGTGGGGCCAGTTGGAAGAATAAAAGCAGGTGTGAATTTTTAAAACTCATAGTTCCAGCTGGCTGGGAAAACCATAAGATCACTAGGGTTGGCACTAACCTTTGGTTCCCGGAAATGGATAAGATCCTGAGAGCATCATTTTTAATTCTCTGGCTTCAACTAGGCTGTGAGTTGTGGAGGAGAAACTCTGGGCACATCATTAATGGGGGCAAATGAGAAAACTGGGATATGGACAAACTCATGCAGGTACAAACTTTAAGAAGAAAATATAACTAGGGGGGCCTAATGACTTCTTGTTCTTTTTTAAGCAGGGGTGAATGGCCAACAGAAGGAAAAACGTGACCAGCAGCAGGTGAAACAGAGCCCTCAATCTTTGTTACTCCAGGAAGGAGATATTTCAATTATGAACTGTACTTATGAGAACAGTGCATTTGACTACTTCCAATGGTACCGGCAATACCCTGGAAAAGGCCCTGAATTGTTAATAGCCATACGCTCAGTTAAAAGTAAAGAAGAAGATGGAAGATTCACAGTTTTGTTCAGCAAAAATACCAAACACTTCTCGTTGCACATCATGGCCTTGGAGCTCGGAGACTCAGCCACCTACTTCTGTGCTGCAAGTGCACGGTGCTCTCCAGACACCTGCAGCCTGTACTGAAACCTGCAGCGAGACTCCAGACAGACCCTGTCATGTAGATGAGATATTCACACACGCATAAAAAAATCTGTTTGGCCATTTAAAAGTCTTAACATATTTTAAGGGACTGAAATTATATGGAATTTATTCTTTGACCAAAATGGGATTTAGAAAATTGATTTAGAAAATCAGTTGCAGAAAGATATCTAAAAAAAGCCCAAATATTTGGAATTTAAGCACTAATCTTTAAAATAAACCATAGGTCGGAGAAGCAATTACAATGAGTGTTATAAAATATATGTACACATTATTTTTTTAACATCATGGAATTTATTTTTATTGGAGAGAGAGAGAGAGAGAGAGAGAGACAGAGAGAGAGAGACAGAGAGAGAGATGAGAGATTGGTTGCTTCCCATACCATCCCTGACCAGGAATCAAACCTGAGACTTTCCAGTGCATGGGACAATGCTTCAACCAATTGAGCCACATCAGCTAGGGGTTGCAGTGAGGGGTGACCAGGCCGGCAGAGGGGGGAAAGTTAGGGGTGATCAAGCCAGCAGAGGGGAGCAGTGAGGGGTGACTAGGATGAGAGAGGAGACAGTTGTGGATGACAAGGCTGGTGGGGGGAGCAGTTGTGGGCGACCAGGCTGGTGGTGGTGGTGGTGGGGGGGGGGAGATATGAATGACCAGGCCAGCAAGGAGGGCAGTAAATGGTGATCAGGATGGCAAGGGGGGCAGTTAGGGGTGACGAGGCCAGCGGGAAGGGCAGTTGTGGGTGACCAGGTCATAAGGCAGATGCAGTAAAGGGGGGAGGGCAGTAGTTGGGAGTGATCAGGCTGGCTGGGGGCGGGGGGCAGTTAGGAATGATCAGGCAGGTAGGCAGGTGAGCAATTAGGAGCCAGCAGTCTCAAATTATGAGAGGAATACCCAACTGCCAATTTTGGCCTGATCCCTATGTCCCAGATTGGAGAGGGTCCAGGTTTGGCTGAGGGGATACCCCCTCCTCCCCAGTGCACAAATTTTGTGCACTGGGCCTCTAGTTAATTATAAACATAAGAAATGAAGAAAAACATACTACAGATTCTCTAACATTTAAACTAAAATAAAAGTATATTGTTAACAATTTTATGCCACTGAGTAAGAGCATAGAAGTAGAGCTACACAAATGAGGACAATTAATTTTTTTTTTTTTACAAAGATGCAAAGTCAATTCATGGAGGAAAGACAGTCTAATTAACAAATGATGTATAACAACTTGTTGTTTATAGGCAAATAACTGAATCTTGCTCTAAACTTCACAACTTATATATAAAAAATTTGAGGAGAGTCTCAAAATGAATCATTCATCCCAGTGTAAAATGTAAAGCTATAAATCTTTTAGAAAAAAATACAAGAGAAAGTATTCATGACCTAAGGTTAGGCCAAGAGATTTTTGACATGATACCAAAAGTATAATTCATAAAGAATAACTTAGAATTCATCAAAATTAAAAAGTTTCCCCTGTAAAAGATACTGGTAATAGAATAAAAACGGCAAACACAAATTGTTAGGAAATAGTTCCAAAATACATTTCCATCAAAGTAGTAATATAGCCGAAACCGGTTTGGCTCAGTGGTAGAGCGTCGGTCTGTGGACTGAAAGGTCCCGAGTTCGATTCCAGTCAAGGGCATGTACATTGGTTGTGGGCACATCCCTGTTAGGGGGTATGCAAGAGGCAACTGGTCGATGTTTCTCTCTCATCAACATTTCTAGCTCTCTATCTCTCTCCCTTCCTCTTTGTGAAATATCAATAAAATATATATTTTTAAAAAGTAGTAATATATATATATATATATATATATATATATATATATATATATTCAACACAAAGAAAACAAACAATGCAATTTAAAAATGGACAAAGGACTCACAGAGACCTTCACTAAAGAGGGTATGAGGCAGGGAAATAAGCATATAAATAAGCAAATGAACAGATGTCCAACATCATCAACCATTAGGGAAATGTAAATTAAAGCCACAATGAGACAGCATTCCACATCTAGAAGAGTTAAAAACAACAACATTGATAATAATAAGTTCTAGCAAGGATGAAGAGAAATTGAATCACTTGTACATTGCTGTTGGGGTAGTGGTACAATCACTCTGGAAAACAGCTCAGCAGTTTCATTTACAGTTAAAATTTTACTTACCTTACAACTTAGCAATTACACTCCTGGTTGTTATGGTAGAGAAATGAAAAACTAAAGTTTACATTGTTTTTACAACTTTTGTGTGAGTAAAAAATTATTCAAAAGGAAAAGTAAGCATGTGAGACAGCCAGATTCAGAAACATTGCTGATTGGATTGAAAATGGGTAGCCACTTTAGCAGTTTCTCATAAAATTAAGTATACATCTACCAAAACCCAGCAGTTCTTCTTCCAAGCATTTGCCCAAGGGAAATGAAAACATGTCCTCAAAAAGATTTGTGTAAGATGGTCATAGCAGCTTTATTCATAATAGCAATTCACTAGAGAAAATGTCCACAAATGATAGATTCAATAAATTGTGCTATACATATTGTGCCATACAGTGGAATACCAGTCAGGTGTAAAATGGACAGAACCACCGCTACTCAAAACAACATAGGAAAACCTCAACAACATAATGCCTAGCGGTATTCCAGATACAAAACATCCTTTTGATTCCATTTACATGAAATTCTAAAATAGGCAAACTAATCCTCAAATAATACACAACAATAGTTACTTCTGAGAGCTGGGAACTTTTTGGGTACAGCTGATCTTGATATAGTGAAGGAAATAATCTATAGCTTGATAGGGGTATGGCATATAAGACTTCAGTTTCAAACTCTTCTAACTATACTTTTGACTCATTTATTACAAAGAATAATTACACTTTAATTTAAAAAAGTACAAAATGAATCAAGCAGAAACAAAAGCAAGCAATATGGGATATTTAATACCAACTATTTTTGATGAGCTGAAAAATAGGCCAATATTTGATAATATCTATAACAGAAATATTAGAAAATGCTTAATGTAGTAGGCTAAATAATGACCCACAAAGATGTCCATGTCAAGATGTGGAAATAACCTAAGTATCTATGGGTGAATTGATAAAAAAAAACCCGTAGTATATAAATGCAATGGAATATTAATCATCCATAAAAATTGGAAATTTTGCCATTTTTGACAACATGGATTGAGCCTTGAAGGCATTATGCTAAATGAAATAAGTCAGATCTAGAAATATAATTACTAGATAAAGACCTCAAATATGAGATCTAAAAAAGAACCCCCCCCCCTTCCATTGGTAGTTTCCAGAGGTGGGGCTTGGTTAGCTGAGTAAAATAGGTGAAGGTGGTAAAAAAATATAAACTTCCAATTATAACATAAGTAAGTCCTGGGAATATAATGTACAGCATGGTGACTACAGTTAAAAAATAATATACATATACTTTTTGAGAACTCTTCTGGCTCTCAGAGTTTGCTTTGCTTTTTTTTTCTTCTATTAGTTTGAAAAATTGGATAAGAAATTTGAAATAGTAGGTATATCTGATTGAAGTAGCTTCCTTGGATTAAAATGTACAAGATGAAAAATATAACGTCTAGGTTGGAATGTATGATCATCATCAAAAGAGAGCCACTATCTAGATGTAAGAGTTTAGAAAGAATAGAAAAGATCTGGGAACCTTACTATGATTCTGTGGCTTCATAAGGTATGGAGAATTACTATAAAGGAATCAAAGAGAACCTGAGGGTAGTTTATCATAGAATAACTCAATTGTTCTCATTTGGGTTTCTTTAAGAGGTGAACAAACAAAAATAACACTTTTTATTTGATAATTTGACATGAACTCTACTAGATGAATTTTCAGGATAAAGTGGAGACGAATCTTTATTTCTTCAATGTCTAGAAAGAAAAATACTGTTATTTTGGAAAAAACATTTATACCATTAGTAGTTTTGTATATCTTTGCTGACATAACAGTATTTGGGGACAGCTTTTGATAACTGAAAAAGAACTAGAAGCCCGGTGCACCAGCGGGGACCCTTGGCCTGGACTGCAGGGATTAGGCTGAAACCAGCTCTCCAACATCTCCCAAGGGGTCTCGGATTGTAAGAGGGCACAGGCCAGGATGTTGGGGGCCTCTGACATCCCTCAATGGGTCCAGGTTGCCGGTGAAGCAAATTGTGCTCAACACAACCTAACGCACAGCCAATTCCACGAGGAATCAGGCTCCTTCCTCTACTGGTTGCTGCGTCTGCCCCCAGTGGTCGCTGCGTGTCATAACTGGTGAACAGTCACTAGTAGCCCTGCACATGAATCTGTGCACCAGTAGCTCTCTGCAGGGCTTGGCCACGCTGCACCCATTGGCCAGAGGCTCTCCGCGGCCCAGAGGCCCATCTGTCCCTCGGCCTGGCCAGAGGTTCAACAAGCAGCCAGGTGCGGAATGCTTGCCACAGCAACGAAGCAAGCATTCTGCTAGGCCACTCACGCTGCCTGCTCTCAGTGGCTGGCCCGCGCTCCCTCCCACCCTGGGACAGGAGAGCTCTGGCAGGGCTGAGAGGACTGGGCACTGCCATCTTGTGGCTATGGGTGCTGCCATCTTTGTGAAGGAGTAATGGTTAATTTGCATATTACCCTTTTATTAGATAGGATTGCAGAACTGCACCAAACAATACACATCCACTCATGGCAACATCATGGCCAAATATTTGATTTTAGAAGATCCATGGATTTTCTTTCTAGAACTTCGAATAAACCAAACATAGAGTTACATTACAAATAACTATTACTTCACTGCTATTACACTTTGGTATTTTAATATGTGCTGGAGAGATTACAGAAGTCAGAAACCTATTTTTGATATCATTTGTCTGAGAGATGTTTGTTGTTGCGAAGTTATAAGTTTTCCTGGTTTGGTGGGTAAAGAGGAAGGAAAGGAGGAAATGACTTGTTTGTTTCTTGAAGGGAAGCCAAAGATCAGTGAGCACATTTCACCTTAGACATCAGGTTTGAGGCAACAGAGCAATCAAAACATGAATGAATATTTGCAATTACAGTCATGCTTAGCAATAAATTTGTTTTAGATAAGCACTTTGATCTTATCAAATATTAACTTACTAAACTTTGACATTTTAAGTAATATCCTTCCAATACTTCCTTCAATATTAAGCTTTATACTTGTCCTTTATCAGATTTAATCATATCATTAAATCATAGATAAAGGTAAAACAATGCTTAAGACAGCCCAAATCTCCCAAACTGGGTGTCACAACCCATTCAAACTTGACCCAGTCAGAAGCTACATTTCAAAGGCGGCTGCTATATGCACCTGTACTGCCATGAACACAGAGCAGAGCCATTTCAATAAGAGGAATATCCTATCTCCTGCTACTCCCCAGACTGCTGTAGCTATTCATGGTCTCCTCTGCTAGTTACAAATAATTGCAAACCAGGGCATTGGGTACCTGTCCACGATGGGAGATGAAATGGTATTGAGAAGTAGAAATCTCAACTAATTATAAACTTTCTTCCCTCTACTATTTTTTGATAAGTTATTTTGAATTTACACTCAATGAACTGGCACTGTTTTAGAAACCTTGTCACTGCTTTCTTTTCTAGCTGTCTATTTGCCTTTTGTACTTTTAGATTAATTAATTCTTTAAAATAATGACACCAAATGGAGGATTTGACAGCTGCATTCCACATTATCACGTAACAGTTCACAAAACCTCAGCCACTAACTTCTATGATGTTGATATGTACTGAGTGCTTGCAGCCGATAGCTATCACACCCTATAGAGTGGATTGTAGCATTGTGTCACAGAGAGATCTGGCCTGCTTATCTTGAATTTATTTTACAGATAAAATACCCAGCCATGGAAGTTAACATGTGAGACTGAACACTTTGGACCAATGAGATAGAAAATGTGACATCAGGAAAATTCTAGGACAGATGAACTAGGAAATACACTTCTCCTTATGGAGACAACAGGACTGAAGGTACTGATCCTCTTCAGAGTTCTAGAAAAATTTTGGATAGGATCGCCTTTCATCAATAAATCCAAAGACCTGTGAGGGGTTTTTTGTTTGTTTGTTTGTTTGTTTTAAAGATTTTATTGGATTCTGGATGAAAAAAAATGTAAGTGCAGGCTAAATTAGTGACAAGTAAGTACATTATAGAGATGGTTCACAGTAGATAATAAAATGCATTTTACATGAGCCCTTTAAATTTTTCTTCTGAGAATGATCAATGTATGTCAACTAGTTCAATTTTCAGTTCTTCTTAGCTCCGACCTTTAATACTGATTGCTTTCTCCATGCCCCCTTTCAGGTACTGCCTAACTTAATTACCAGTAAAAGACAAGTAGACAAAATAAAGGTTTGGAGAGAGTCAGGCTCTTTTCTCAACTGTGCATAGATCATGTGGTCAATGAACATAAGAAACCCTATTTCCTGTTTGGGGGAGCAGCATCAGAACTCAGGAACTACATTTATACATGTGCAGGCATGCAGAGCCACCAAACTCTCAGCTTGGGCAGAACCAGATACATTTGTGTGGAGGAGTATGTGTCACATGCTGTTCTCCAGCCTGCTGTGGGGATTCGTGGCCTTCATCTTCTCTGGTAGGGATGGTTCTGAATGTGGGTGAGAATATGAAGGATGAAAGGATGGCGCACAGGCATGTGGTATTTCACATGGACTTGAGGAGGAAAAAGGGAGGAGAGAAAAGCAAGCAGATTATGATTTCGACTTGGTCTGTTGTTGAGTCCTGCATTATTCTAACTCTTACAGTATTTTATTCACTACATCAGCTCTGTTTTCTGATTTCCACCCCCACAGGATCCAGCGTGGCTCAGAAAGTCATTCAAGAGGAGTCAGTCACAGAGAAGCAAGAGGGGGCACTAGTCACCACCTTGAACTGTCGGTATGAAACAAGGGCGAGCATCTACTATATATTTTGGTATAAGCAGCTGGCAAGTGGAAAGCTCATTTTCCTTATTCAGCAGGCCTCTTCTGGCCAGAATGCAAAGAATGGCCGCTATTCTATAAACTTCCAGAAAGCTACTAAATCCATCAGCCTCACCATTTCAGACTTACAGCTGGAAGATTCAGCAAAATATTTCTGTGCTTTGTGGGAACTCACGGTGTTTAAAGTAATGGTATAAGCTGAACAAAAACCCCAGACCTCATTCAGAGAGCCCCCTGATTAAAGAAGCCAAGCTGAAATATACACCTGCTGATCCCAGACACAAAATGGCAGTGGTTATGGCTGCTTAATCTGTGGTCTGGATCAGAAAACTTAATTCTAGGTAAAACCTCTCTCTGTGTCATTTGGCAACAGGTGTCCAATGTAATTCTTCTAATACATTGTCAGTCATAAAAAAAGATACAAATCTGCATCATGTTATCTGGAATCATCATGAAAAGCATTTCCTTAGATCTTTTCTTTTAGGGGTTGAGTCAGTTAGGGTGCAATCAGAGAAGCAGAACCACCACAATGGGGTAGATTAAGAAACTAATTATAAGAACTAGAATTCATGCAATTTCTGGAACTGGTGGAGGAGTCTACACAAAGCTGTGTGCTTGCATCTGGTAGTGAAACTGAATTTACTATAAATCAGCTAGATAGGATTTGTGAAGGAAAGTTGAACATGGACAAAAGTATGGACCAACTGTGGTCTGTAAAGATATACTAGAACTCATGAGTACTATTGGAAGCCATAAAGACAAACTAAAACTTGTCTGTCTCTTGCCTCCTTCAATCTCATAGTAGTGAGTGACCTTCAGGAAAAGTGGGTGTCATTTGCCAGCAAACTACTTGCATACTTGGATCAAGACAAACAGAAGCTGAAGAAGTAGATCTGGCAGGAGGTGGAGTTATGAGTCAGCAATAAGATGAGCTATCAGATCAGAAGCAACATGTGTGAGTGCCTGGAGCCCTGCACCAACATGCAGAACATAAAACAATAAATATGGCTGCTGCATTACTACTACCTTCTAAATCTTGCACAAGTCTCTTGTATAATCCACCCTAACCCAGAATAATAAAATAAATATATTTTTCAGATGGTTACAAAGCAACCACAGTGCCCCATGAAAACCAAACTAACCTGAAAAGAGGACACAAGGTTCATTTACCCATCTTAGGGTGGTATACTTCCTTCTTTCTACTCTCCCATAGATATCCTTTAATTTAATTACTGAAATATAAAGAGATACTGTATAAGATTAATTTTTATTAGCACACCTTACGCTACTGCATGTAGACAAACAGAAGAGGGGAGTAAAAATTGTTAATAAATACATAAATATATTTATATCAAATAAGAAATAATTTTTATAATTATTCTAGTCATTGTTTCTGCAAAGGATTTCAGGATTGTAGCTGGTATTTATAAAAACCTCTTTCATTACCCACTCCAAAACCTCTTTGCTCATAGCAAGCATCTCCATATTCTGCTGTACTTGATTTTCTTTAAAAACAAGCTCCTTATTCAGGGGAAATGCCATGTAGAATGTCATAAGTTGAATAAGAAATTCTGCAAGTACACCATTATGGTTTTGGTAGAAGCATTGCAGACATTAAAGACAAATCCATATTCAGAATGTCTGTTTCGTTGGGAAAAAATCTTGCTATTACCAAGATAAAATTTAAACATGTGCTATGAAACATCATTAAGAATGATGCCTGATTTCTCATTTGAAGCAATTAGGTACCAATCCTGAAATACTCCAAGCCTGTTGCCATATCAAACTTGCCTCTTGCCTTTGTCCTCTTTACCTGTAATGCTACCTGCTCAAATATCTTCATGGTGTACTTCTGAAGTTCCTTTACATTTTTACCCAAATGTCCCCAGTTTGTGAAGCCTTATCTAAATCTCTATATTCCTTCCTTGTGAACTCTAGCATACTCAAAGTATCATGAAAGAAGTTCTTTCCTGAAGCACTGCCACCTGGTGTCCTGCTAAGATATTTTGTGATGTTTACCCTGGCTTCCCTGCTGCCCTCCAGTGTTAATTGGCTAACAATGCCAAAGCCTAGTCACATTAGGAGCTACCATTGCTAAACCAAATTCAATAACCTTCCCATTGAGAAACAGAAACAGCCTTTAACACCGTCCTGCATTCGAGATTGAGAGGTGTAAAGGATCTACCTAATACATAGTCACAAATCCAAACAGACAACCAAAATGAGGAAACAAAGAAACATCCCCTAATGAAAGAACTTAGAGAATTCTCCAGAAGAAGAGATAAAGAAGTTTACCTGAAACAGAATTCAGAGTAATGATGTTAAAAATGCTCAACAGTATGAAAAAAGATATAGTAACTATGAAAAAAGAACAGTCTGAGATAAAGAATGACATAACATAAATATAGAACACATTAGAATGAATACACAGCAAATTAGGGGAAGCTGAGGATCAAACCAGTGAATTTGAAAATAGAGTTGAAAATATCACTCCATTAAAGAACACACACACAAAAAAATGTAAAAAAACAGAAGGACAGCTTAAGGGAGCTGTGGAACAATGTAAAATGTAACAACATTAGAATAGTAGGTGTGCCAGAAGAGGCAGAAAGGGAGAAAAGAATAGAGAAGGTGTTTGAAGAAATAATGATAGAAAACTTCCCTAACCTGATAAAGGAAAAAGGCACACAAGTTCAGGAGGCACAGAGAACCTCAACAAGAAAAAACCAAACAGACCCAAACCCAAATACATCATAATTAAAATGCCAAAAATTAAAGACAAAGAAAGAATCTTAAAGGCAGCAAGAGAAAATAAAACTGTTACCTACAAAGGAGTTCCCATATGGCTGATACCTGATTTCACACCAGAAACTCTACAGGCCAGAAGGGAATGGCTTAAAGTACTCAAGATAATGGAAAGCAAGTAGCTGAGACTAAGATTACTATATCTAGCAAGGCCATCATTCAAAATAGTCCAATAAAAGAGCTTCCCATATTTTTTTTAAAGGCTAAATGAATTCACAACCACCAAGCCAGCATTACAGGAAATGATAAAGGGTTTGCTGTAAGGGATTGCTGAGAAGAAAAGACAGAGAGAGAATCCTAGCCATACAGAATTAAAATGGCTATAAATAAATACCTCTCAATAACAATCCTAAATGTAAATGGATTAAATGCTCAAATCCAAAGGTGTAGGTTAGTTAAAGGGATATAACAACATAACCCTACTATATGTTGTCTACAAGAGACCCACCTGAAAAACAAAAGACACACACAGGATAAAAGTGAAGGAATGAAAAAAAATTTTCCATGCAAATGGGGAAAAAAAGCTGGAGTAGCAATACTCATATCCAACAAAATAGACTTTAAAATGAAGGCCATCACAAGAAACAACAAAGGTCACTACATAATACTAAAGGAATTGATCCAACAAGAGGATATAACCCTGGGAAACATTTATGCACCCAATATAGATGCATCTAAATATATAAAAATAACTTTTAGAGGACTTTAAGGGAGAGAATGACAACAATACTAGTACAGTCATAGTAGGGGACTTTAACACCCCTCTGACTTCCCTTGACAGATCTTCCAGACAAAAATTTAACAAGGAAACAAAGACTCTAAAGGACACACTGGATCAGATGGATCTAATAGAGATTTATAGAATATTTCACCCCAACGCAGCAGAATATACATTCTTTTCAAGTGCACATGGATTCATAAAAGTATGGAGTTTCCTCAATAAATTAAAAATGGAACTCCCCTTTGACCCAATAATCCCACTTCTAGAAATATACCCTAAGAAATCAGAAACACAAAACAGAAACGATATATGCACCCTTATGGTCATAGCAGCACAATTCACAATTGCTAATATTTGGAAATAGTCTTAAGTGCCCATCAGCAGATGAGTGGATTAAAAAAATGTGGTACATCTACACAATGGAATACTATGCTGCAGTAAAAAATAAGGAACTCTTAACATTTGCAACAACATGGATAGACCTGGAGAGCATTACGCTAAGAAAAATAAGCCAGTTGGACAAAGATAAATATCATATGATCTCACTCATTTGTGGAATATAATGGACAACATAAACTGATGAACAAAAATAGAGCCAGAGGGGGTAAATATACTAGAATATAATAGAAGTAATCCTGCTATTTTCAGATTCTTAATATTTCTACAACTTTTGTGATACGATGCTGTGTTAGTACAGTTTTAGTAATATTATTATACTTAAAATATTTTTTATTCTTGAGATATTTATCTTTATTGCTTGTAACATTATTACATTTAAAATTATTTTTCCTTGAAATTTAAAAAAAATGGAAAAAAATAATAACATTCCCATTGCTGTAATCATGCAAGAGAGGATTCAGGACTGTTTGGGTTTTAATCTTTTGCCCTCCCAGATGTGAGTAATTGACTTCAAAGTGACACATATAATAGGTGGGCATATTTTAGGTTGTAGAGTAAAAGAATGTCTTAGAAATAAAGCTTTGCATTTTGCATGAACTAAGGTTTTTGTTTGTTTATTTGTTGTTGTTGTTTTGCTGTTAAATGTAATGTGTGTATATTGCTCTGTCCTGTACTGTAGTATAGAAATATCCTGAGAAGTGGGAGAAAGAGACAATGATGGGAGAAAATAAACCCCTGTAGGGAAACACTGCTTCTTAGAATATTTGACCCAATCAATCCTTCAATATAACATTCAAATGCACTGATTTCCCATTTACAGTAAGAAACATGATAGACCATGGATACTTAGAATAATAAATGAAATATGCTTCATAAGTTACAAATTACGCCTCATAAAAATGTTGAGTTTTATCTTGTGGACAGACTCCACTTTAATCTCATTTCAGATTGTGTATTTCATCCCCTCAGTATTTTATACATTGCATGCATCTTGGTTGAGTGCCTAAGGTAGGAAGTTATTGTACTGAGTGATTTGCATGTTCTCATTTAATTTTTATAGGAATTTTTCAAGGTTGATTTCATTCTCCTTTTGGAGGCAGTGTAGCAAAGTGTTTGAGACCAGAGACGTGGATTGGATTTCTTGATCTACCACTCATTAGTTGAGTGACCTTGGGTAACTTACTTAATAAATTTTATGCTTCAGGTTTTTCATCCCTACAAAGTGGGTTGACAGTATCTACCACCCAGAGTTATTATGAAAAATAGATGAGATGATAAATGCCAATGCTTAGCCCAGTGCCCAACAAAAAGACAATGACTACTTACAGAAAAGAAAATTGAACTTAAGTTAAATAACTTGTCTGGTAACACAAAGTTAGTGTTCAAGTGGAGCCTTTACTCCACACCCTATATAGAGCAGATACCTTTTCTCATCTCAAGAGTAACTACTTCAACATAGTATTGAACTGTCTTTATACTTTATAGTGTTGAACTGTGCTTATCATTGTTTAAAAATATCTTATTTTTTAAAAAATTCATTTACTTAATTTTTCCTCTTCCCCTGCTTTTTTCTATCCTCTTCATTACTGCATTGTCTCTGTTTGAAAAATACTTAGTTCACAGGATGCATTATATATAATGCATCCTGTGAACTAAGTATTTTTGTTGAATGAATAGGCAAAATATAAAATTATTTTTAGAATATACTTGTTGAATGAATAGGCAAAAGATAAAATTATTTTTAGAATACTTGCAATACAAAGTCTAACATAAAATATTAAGCTGGGCTATGTTATTTGTTTAGAATTGTCCAGATTTTTACTCTGCAAATCATTTAAGATCAGATTTAATTTATGCAGCATGCCTAGTGGTCAATTGGCTTGGTGTCTAATTCAGGTAAAGTGAGTGGCTATAGCTTGCAGGACTCTGCCCTACTAGTTGTAGATATTGTCCCTTTCTTGTAGGTATGCCCTCTTTGTTCTGACTTTAGCATGTGGGTAAATTTATCAGTGAATCATTCGTGTTTTCATTAAAACAAGCTTTACAGAAAGTGGGCCTTCTGAATGTGCAGTCATGCCCTTTTCTACCACTGAATCATCTGAATGTTGTAGATCTGGTGAAAACAGGAGCTTGACTTGGAATAGTTTCTGTTTGTCTAGCAGCCCTTCCCTAAGTCTAGCCCCTACACTTCTTCTTTAGGACACTTAATCAGGCACTTCGAGGTTGTCTTTATTAACCATAATTCCATCTATTTTCTTGGGAAGAAAATCTAGAAGTTTGCCATTGAAACACCTTCTAATCTTGTTCCATTTTTCAGAACATGATTTGTATGTGGAAGGAAATGTTCCCTAGTATTAGCACCAATCCCATACTGTTTTCTTTGTTCATTTCAGTTGTTCACTGGAAAGAAGGTATTAAAGTTATTACAGACAGAATTTGTCCATTGTGCTAGCAGAACCAAACACTCAATAATGAGAATTACAGTGCAAAAAAAATTGTCTATCCTATATAATAAAAGCCTAATATGCAAATTGACTGAATGGCAGAGCTCAATGCAGGAGCTGCCCCCTGATGGTCAGTGCAGTCATGGATGGCGAGTGCAATGGAAGTGGTGGGAGTCTCCATGGAGAAGAGAGCTGAGCAGTAAGGATTAAAGGTTCCCAGACTGCGAGAGGATGCAGGAAGTGCTGAGAGACACTCCCCCCACACAGTGCATGAATTTTGTGTTCTAGAGGCCTGGTGCACAAAATTCATGCAAGAGTAGGCCTTCCTTCCCTCAGCTGCCAGCAGTGGTTTCCCGCTGGCATCCAGGACCTGGGCTTCCCTCACAGTCCCAGCTTCATCTGGAAGGTAGTCCAGAAGGACATTTGGAAGGATGTCCATTCTAATTAGCATATTATGCCTTTATTATTATAGATGGTCACACCCTGAAGAACAGGTAGCTAAAGCTTAAAAGCATGGCTGTCTAATCCAGGGTGAGGTGGATTTTTAAGGTTACAGCGAGAACAGGTATGCACTGATTAGACAGGTTCAATTGGAGGACCTTGGAGCATGGCCATTTATGGGAAGGGGTGTCAACACAGGACTTTCCTGAACATTGGACCCTCTGCTTCTGAAAGGGTTCCAGTGTTCAAGATCTGGTTCTGTCCCAGTCCTCTGGTTGGGGGATAGGGCATAGGACTTTGGTTCCAGGTGCAGCTGGAAGTCATATCGCTCCCCTCTGTGCACGTCTTGGCTGCGTCACTTGTGGTTTTGGTCTGTTGTCTCTGAAAAGCAATTCATATCTTGTTAAACAGGATAAGACCATTTTGAGCTGGTACTACAGTTACAAAGTCAATTAATACTATCAATTTCCCAGAGGTTAGATTTCTATCCTAAACAATCTTAATTAATGCTATCTTGTACTATTAAACTTTCCTTGGAGATATCTTATTTATCTGACTATTTTGGGGGGCTCACAGAGAATAGACAATGTTGTGGAGAATAGAGAATATTGTGGGGTTTTTATTTTTTATTTTTTAAAATAATTTTCAGAGCCCTGGGAAATTCTAAAGACAGAAATCACTGTTCAAACAAATCATTGTATGTTAAATCGAACTACATTATCCCTGGACTGTTATAATGGTAAGTAAGATAAACCATAATTCTTATTTACTTTCAAACAACTTTATTGACTTATATTTTACATTCCGTAAAATTCATCCATTTTGAATTGTTTTTTTAAACCAAGAGCTGGTTCTTTTTTTAAATTTTATTTTATTGATTTTTTTTACAGAGAGGAAGTGATAGAAATAGAGAGTTAGAAACATCGATGAGAGAGAATCATCGATCAGCTGCCTCTTGCACACTCCCTACTGGGGATGTGCCCACAACCAAGGTACATGTCCTTGACCAGAATCGAACCCAGGACCTTTCAGTCCGCAGGCTGACACTCTATCCACTGAGACAAACTGGTTTCAGCTACATCTTGAATTTACAGTTCAATGATCTTTGGTAAATTAACTGAGTTATGAAACCATTACCATAATCAAGTTTTAACATTTTTATCGCCCCCAAAAGATCCTTCATTCAATTAGAGTTAATCCGTATTTCCATCCCCAGCCCCAGGAAACCACTGATCTACTTTATATCTTTTATAGTTTTATTTTCTGAATATCTATACTAATAAAAGAGTAATATGCAAATTGGTCAAGACACCTTCACAGTAACAATTGAACAACAGGCTGCATGGGGTGACAAGGCTGGCAGGGGGTTTAGCGAGGGATGACCAAACAACTGAACAACAGGCTGTATGGGGTGACCAAGCCAGCGGTGTGTGTGTGATGGGGGGGGGGCAGTTTGGGGCGACCAGGCTGGCAGGGGGAGAAGTGAGGGGAAACCAGGCTGGCAGAGGGGACAGGGAGGGGCAACCAGACCAGCAGGAGGGGGGCAGTTGGGGATGACCAGGCTGGCAGAGGGGGACAATTAGGATTGATCAGATTGGCAGGCAGAAGTGGTTAGGGGTGATCAGGCAGGCAGGTAAGAAGTTAGGATCTAGCAGTCCCAAATTGTGAGAGGGATGTCCGACTGCCAGTTTCAGCCCGATCCCAGGGAATGGGCCAAAACCGGCTGTTGGACATCCCCCAAGGGGTCCCGGATTGCAGAGGGTGCAGGCTGGACTGAGGGAACTCCCTCGCCCCATGCACAAATTTTGTGCACCAGGCCTCTAATTTTATATAAATGAAATCATTCAATATGTGATCTCTTGTGTCTAGCTTCCTTTCTTAACATGATGTTTTTGAGATTCATCTATTTTGTAACATTTATTAGTATTTAACTCTTTTCTATTGCCAAATAGTTACCCCATTTTGTTTATCTAATCACCAGCTCATGAATATTGAGGTAGTACTCCCACCCCCTTTTTTTGGCTATTAAGAAGAACAACCCCAAAATAGACACACCCTCCTTTTTTCAGAACATATCTTCTTTAAGGTTAAAACATTTAGTGAGTATCACAAATGTAGTGACATGGCAGATTCCAAACATCATAAACTCCAAAGCCAGGTTAGATATATATTCTAATTCTTACTATGCCACCTACTAGATAATTGACTTCAAATTAATCACTTAATCTCCTTGAGCTTTAATTTTCTTATTGTAAATTATATTATTTTATATAAGAATAATGTACATAAAGCAAAAAATTGTTTCTTACATAGTATGTGTGCACATTTATAATCTGAGGGGATTTAAAATTTAAAAAACTTTTTTCAAATTTACATAAAATATTTCTAATCAAAGGGATTTTCCTTTCACATTGCCATTCCACCTGCAACTCTTTCTCATCTTAATAGCAGTTAATGATTGGGCAGCCCACTTCTGAAAAATGACCAACTCCCTTTGTGTTGTGAACTCATGGGAGATTTTTTCCATGTTTATGAAGTTGACCTCAAGAAAGCCAGTGTTGCGCTGTGGAAAACAGTGTGGAGTTTCCTCAAAAAAATTAAAAATGGAACTACCATTTGACCCAGTGATTCCATTTCTAGAAATATAGCCTAAGAAACCAGAAACATCAGTCAGAAATAATCTATGCACTGCTATGTTCATAGCAGAGCAATTCATAATAGATAAAATTTGGAAACAGCCAAAGTGCCCATCGCCAATGAGTGTATAAAAAACTGTGGTACATTTCACAATGGGACTATTATGCTGCTGTTAAATTTTTTAAAAAAAGGCCAAAACCGGTTTGGCTCAGTGAAAGAGCGTCAGTCTGCGCACTGAAAGGTCCCGGGTTCGATTCCGGCCAAGGGCATGTACATTGGTTGCGGGCACATCCCCGGTGGGGGGTGTGCAAGAGGCAGCTGGTCGATGTTTCTCTCTCATCGACATTTCTAGCTCTCTCTCTCTCTTCCTCTCTGTAAAATATCAATAAAATATATTTTTTTAAAAAAAGAAGGAACTCTTACCATTTGCAACAGCATGGATGGACCTGGAGAATATTATGCTAAGCTAAATAAGTTAGTCAGAGAAGGATAAATATCACATGACCTTACTCATATATAGAATCTAATGAAGAAAATAAACTGATGAACAAAATACATTCAGAGACATAAAAGCATGGAACACACTGACGAATTTCAAAGGGAAGGTGGGGGTAAAGGGGTGGGTGGGGAGTGATAAACAGAGGAACTTATATGCATATATGCATAACCCATGGATACAGACAATAGTCTGGTGAAGGCCTGGGAGGGGTGGGTGTGGGGTGGAGGAGGGGGTCAATGGGAGAGAAAGGGGGACATCTGTAATACTTTAAACAATAAAGATAAATTTAAAAAAATAAAAACTTGATATTTGTTTTAAAAAATGTTTAAAAAGCAAAGAAAGCAGTGTTTGATCCTCCCTTGTGAACCACAGAAAGCTGAAATAGGGGACAGAATTGGTTGGTGTGTTTCTAGTGCATTTACAAGAGCTTGTCTCTGATTGGTTCAGCAAACAAGTACAGAATCCTGCTTTCTGAGGCAGAATGTCCCACAGATCTAAGCTGCAGCACGTTACTTCGCTGAGGATACTTGGGCCTAATAAATGGAGAATCATCTTTTGCCAGCCTTGTTGTTAATCCTGTGGCTTCACCTTGTCCGTAAGTCCTTGGGTTGCTGAAGACATTCCTAACCCTCTGGGGTGGTGAAGGGGAGGGAGGACGATGCAGACAGATACCTCTAGGTTTTATTTGAGACTATATGAAGAAAAGAAAAACTCTATAGAGAGACCAGTTTCTACAGCTCACATTGTCTTTCTCTCTGAACAGGAGAGAGCAGCGAAGTGAATGTGGAACAGAGTCCTCAGGGGTCACTGCGTGTTCAGGAAGGAAAGAGCACCAACTTCACCTGCCACTTCCCTACCAGCTCTTTCTACGCTTTACACTGGTACAAGTGGGAACCTGCAAAAAGCCCCACGATCCTGCTTGTAATTAGCATAAATGGGGATGTAAAGAAGCTAGGTCGAGTTACAGTTACTCTTAATACTATAGAGGGTTACAGCTACTTTTACATCAAAGGATCCCAGCCCGAAGACACAGCCACATACCTCTGTGCAGTTGGCACAGTGCTTTTAAGGCACCTGCAGCCCATACTCAAACCCGGGTCTGGTGCTACTTGGGTACCAGTGTTGATGAAGAGCCATGTGTGGGATGAAAAAGGCAAATTCAATGGATTGTGGTGTTTCCAATAATCAGGGGAAGTGCAAGCATAGATAAACAAACATTCTAGTCATTGTAGCTCCTTCAGCTAATCGGACTGTTACTAAACACTACCAACCTCAGCCCCCCTCCCCCAATATATTAGCTATACCATTGAGATGAATCCTTTGCCTTCACTTTTGGCATGATTCCAAATGAATGAAATGGTTTATCAACCTATCTAAAACAATCCGGTTAAACTAGTGTGATATTTACCCCACATTGCTGCTACTTCCTAAAAGCTAGTCCTTCTATTATGTTTCTTCACATGCAGAAATGGAACTCTCTTATCAAACACCTGACAGGGAAACCTACATGTTTCGTACCTGAATAGTCAATGCCACCTCGTTTAACTCATTGGGGATTTTAATTTAGGTTACTTCAACCTTCTCCTTACATGAGCATCTGTATGTCATTTCTTCTTACATATGGTTAATTACATTTTATTTATTTATTTAATATATTTTATTGATTTTTTACAGAGAGGAAGAGAGAGGGATAGAGAGTTAGAAACATCGATGAGTGAGAATCATCGACCAGCTGCCTCTTGCACATCCCCCACTGGGGATGTGCCCGCAACCAAGGTACATGCCCTTGACCGGAATTGAACCCAGGACCCTTCAGTCCGAAGGCCAATGCTCTATCCACTGAGCCAAACCAGTTTCGGCGGTTGATTACATTTTTTTAAAAAAGCACCTGTGATACTGAAAAAAAGCATTGGTAGGCGAAGTTCACCACTAAACTTGATCTATCCTCCAGTTGGCACTGTGACTGTGCTACTGAATAGGTAATTGAACTAAATCACCTAAGTTTCTTTGTTTGTAATTTCCAGGTATATGAGGCAGGTCAAGTATCTGGTGCTGTACTCATTCTGTAGATTTCCAAACCATCTATGAGCATAATACCCCGCTGGTTCTGAAACTTCTAATTCTGGAGCCTTCCTACATTTTATCAACATGATTTAACTTCTGGGCCTCTTTATCTAATAGTTTGAGTTTCAGCTTCCCCTGACTCCTACGTTAATAACTACTTACCCATCTCATGTCATCTCTCTCTCTCTCTCTCTCTCTCTCTCTCTCTCTCTCTCTCTCCCTTCTTAGAATCTCATTATGGTCAGCACATATTGAGAAAAAATAATGCATATTTCAAAAAACAAATTGTAGGGCCCCTCATTTATTGTAGGGCCCCTCGTGTAAGAGACATACACATGGAAATTTTTTAAATTAAAAATTTATTCACAAGGTGATATTGAGTCTGTTTGATTGTCAGACTGGGAATTATTGAATCTATGTTACTTGAAAGTGTATAGAATTGGGAGAGTATAGCACAGGCCTGAGTGAGGAGAGCCTGTGGTTCACTGTACAGCAGTGTTACTGAAGTGAAACAGAACAAAAGAAGAGCCATTACTGTTCCTGCTGCTGATCAACTTCCCACATCAGTCCCATCATTATTGGAATAAAGACCAATAGAAGAATTTCTAATTGTTAGGTTTGATCAAGCAATTAAATAAAATCTCCTCCCACAGGAACTGACTTTTCAGGCCATTTCACTATGGACATTCTCGTTTGCTGAGACCACACTTTACTTGCAGAGACCACATTCCATTATCTATCCCCTCCAGACCTTCACAGAGAATTCTCCATCCAGAAAAAGCCCACCAAAAGTCCTTTAAACACTGCTGACTCCCATCCCTGGGCACTGGAGTCATCTGGGGCTCAGCCACCTGGCCCCTCACCATTGGGCCTCATGTGCTTCTCCTTAGGTGACCTAACACTAATCTATATATATATATAAAGAGCCAGGGTCTGTCACGCCCAAAATAACCAGAGGGATGGATGAACGGGCTGTGCATGCAGTAGGCTCTGGTGGGCAGGGACTGGCAAGTGGGCTGAACTGCTGCCATGGGTCCTGGCCCACGGTGGAAGTCAGTCCTGGGTCCTGGAGCATGGTGGGGTCCGGGGAGTCCTGCGAAGCAGTTGAAGGGCCACGAGCATCGTGGAGCATCCTGGGGGGTGGGGCGGGGAGCTTCATGTATTAGGCGTAGGCACACAAACTGCACATGATTTTGTGCATGCTGGTCCTCTAGTATTTTCAATATGATCTTATTACTGGCTAACTGAATAGGTAGAAACAGAAGGCACATGGGGGAAAAAAGTTAATCTGAAATTTTAAATAATTTGCTAATTTTTTTTTAATTACAGGCATGCCCCTGTAAATGGCCCCTTATTTCTTTTTTTAGGATTTAGTCAGATGGAATGAGAAAATGAGCAAAAGATAAAAAATCACAGTGAAAAAGAAAAACTTACATCTCCCTGTTTATGGTAGGGCCCCAACAGGAGTAATCAATCACCCCATGCTGTTATGAAGGCCCATGGCTCTCATTGCATCTAAGGATTGCCACCATGTCTTCCATTCCAGAACAGGAGTTTAAGACCATATTTTAAAAGAAATATATATTTATTGATTTCAGAGAGGAAGGGAAAGGGAGAGAGAGATAGAAACATCAATGATGAGAGATTGCAAATCCCATACTGAGGATTGAGCCCACACTTTGGACATGTGCCCTGACCTGGAATTGAACCATGACCTCATGGTTCAGAGGTCAACACCTAACCACTGAGCCATGCTGGCTGGGCTTGCACAATTCTTGAGGATGATAGAGTTCATGCCCTTAAATTACATGTTGTCACTCTTATAATCCACGGTTTGGAGAGACTAGAAAAACCAGCTCCCTGCATATCACAGCCACGCAGACAGCCTGTCCCCAAACCTCGCTGTGGGGCTCCATGAGCAGCTCCCCCCTGTTTCTCTTTGAAACAGAAATCAAAGCAAGCTGAAGTCACACTGTCTATGAAGAAATAAAATCTTAATTTAAAAAAAATATCTAAACTTAAAGAGTTTATATTGGATAAGTCTACCAAAGCTTTGAAGAGCTCTCTTGAATTCTACACAATTTCTTCCAGAAAACAGAAAAAAAAAGAAAAGAATTTCTAACTCAGTTTATGAAGCTAGTATTACCTTGATAGCAAAAGCAAAGACCATACAAAAAGGAGAGGGGGCTACTACAAAGAAATTTCCCTCATGAATAGGGACACAACTTTCTTAACAAAATATTAGCAAGTAGAATTCATTAACACAGGAGTGAACAAAAGTAGATTTATAGTTGTGAGTATGAGAAACACAATGTTTATTCTTTTAGTATTAAATATTACGTTATTTTCGATATTAACAACTGTAAACCTACTTTTGCTCACCTCTGTATAATAAAAAAACACATAATACATCAAACATATTTTTTTCACAGACGTAAGACTGCTTCAATATTTGAAAATCAACTGATGGAACCCACCATAGTAATAGGCTAAAGAAGAAAAATCTCATGACCACATGGAAAAAGAGCCTTTGCTATTTCCCACTTATAGTTAATGAAGCCAAACTGATCTCTCACACACTCCACAGTGGCCCTGCTCAGTGGCGTGAGGTTGTAGGCCATAGCTTGTGCATTTTGGAGTAGGACACACTGCAAGCAAGCAATCCTCTTTGTTGGCCATTCCAACTATGCCAAATGGATAGACTTTACCTTTCATATTCCTTTCCTCCACAATCTCAATTATTTCCTGGTATTTAGTCTGTGTTAGATCAACACTCTTCAAGGGGTCAATGACTTTATCAGAGTGCATGGTAGGATCAGCTTCTTCAATAGTTCCATTCGCTGAGAGTGTTTTGCTGACTGTTTTTGCACTGCCTTTGCTGCCTTTGCCCTTGGGCAACCTGTACTCTATCATGTCTCCCAGTTCCAGGGTATTGACATCACCAGAGAATGCACTGTAAAGGAAAAAAGATTTTCTTATAGTGATTCACTGTTTCAATAAATTCATAATTACCCTTCAGAGTTGCTACATAGCCAACAAGCCTTTCAGCCTTATTTCCTATTTGAGGAGAAGTAGATCAGTGGCTTAAAGTAATAGTCAATTTCATTCCACAATCATCATAAAAAACATCCTTATTTCTTTTCTTTTTTCTTTTTTTTTTTTTGCCTTTTTTGTGAGTTAGTGGTTTTAGGATTTAAAAGAAGTGACTTCTTTTTCTACGGTGCCCAGAAAACTATCTGTATAGAAGTGGAATAAAACTGTGCCCTTGGGATACTTTTTAATCCTAACAGCATGATTTCTTAGGGCAGAGAGCATATTAGGAAGTATAGTAAACCTGACTTCCTCTGCAACATGCATCTAGTTCCCATGAAGAATTTCACTACAGAGGAAGAACATAGGAGCACTTGGTGGTGAATCCATACATTTGATGAAACCAAAAACATTCCTGTATGATAGCAATTACACCCATTTTTCTGGCTTCATCAGTGAACCAAGATGTACTTGATGGAAGTTCTATGTTGGTTGCTCATTCTAATTTGTCACTTATGTCTGTTGAAATATTAAGCTCGGCATGATCACCTTCCAACAGGGTCACCTTGGATTTTGTATCTTTGTCTACAAAAGGAAGTTTTTTTAGGAATCACAAAGTCAACTTCTATGTGTCCTGTCAACATTCTGTTTTTTCCTGAGTGCTTTTGGGATAGCATTGGTTACAGTTCCTTCAAAATGTTCAATGCCGATATCTTCAAAAATGACTGTTCCTTGAGGCAATAGTCTGATATCTATTTCAACTTCTTTACCATCACTGTCCTTGAGATGAGTTCCATATTATCTCCAAGTTGTAAGGCTCCTAAGTCACCCTTAAATTCACTTTAGTGAAAGAGTATTTCTTTTATAACATCACCTCTTTCATTAAAGACAAACACCTCTCTCATGACACAAACTACCCCCTGACTGCAGGCTTGTTTGTTTTTCAACCGCATGTTTTGAGCACTTATAGCATCAGTGTGTTTATTGTGATCAATTACGAAGTTTATTTTAACTCCTGTTTCCAGCTGAACATTTTCTCTCACCTCTTCAGGACCCTAAGTCAGATGAAACACTTCTTGTCCATTCATTCGTTCTTCGGGGAGGACTTCTGCTTTTATCTTCCCCAGTTTAACAGCAATGGGTTTCTGCTGGTCAGGTGATACTTCAAATTCAACATTATCTCCTCCTTTTAAGTCCTGTGGGTTTCCATTATACTATGAAAAGTGGAAGAAAAGTGTAACTTGGCATTCTGGAGACTGAATAGACCCGTTAGAGGTTATCCATTTTTCAACAACCCCACTTTCACACAGTGAAGCTGAAGTATCATTGGGGTACCAACTGTGTCCATTGTTGTAGAGATTTGGATCAAAGCTCATCTCTCAGTGATTATCAAATATTTCACTTTCAGTAATTATTACTGACTCTTTTTCCCCCCCAACACATTTTAAAGGATGAAAGTTGCGAGTATTAAAAAGATGTGAGAGAAAATGACCTAAAGCTAATAAAGAATACAACTGCTGCGGCAATGGGCAATTTCACAGTACAGCACTGAAACCAACAAAGATGACTGACTAGCAGTGCTGGGAAGTGCTCGTTCAAAGCTTTTGAGTAGGCAGACTTCTTATTTCAGATCAAGTGTTGTGTACACTTCTCTGGTCTTGTTGGTTGTTTCAAAGTTTGTTCCTTGCTTGGTCTAAACTTGAAGCAGTAGTTTCAGGTGGTAAAGTCTATTCTATTACACCTCATACCCAGCAGCTCAGAGGCCCCTCTCCAGCAATGCCAGAAGCAGCACACCTAGCACATGGAGTTTACTTTGTTCTTTATATTTCATGTATAAGTGAAATCATGTGGAATTTTTCTTTCTCTGTTTGATTTAGCATTATCCCCTCTAGGCCAATCCATATTGTTGCAAATGGCAAGATTACCTTTCTTTTAATGGCTGGGTAATTTTCCATTGCCTATATGTACCACTGCTTTATCCATTTTGTCTATCAATAGACACTTAGGCTGCCTCCATACTGTTAGGTTTGAAAGGAAGCAGGAAACAGACCACCAGGGAATTTTAAAGTAAAGTTTATTCCCTGGTAATGGGCGGAACCCATTACGGAGGTAGAGAAATCAGAATTGAAGGAGTGGGGAGGGGGCGGGGGACCAGGGGACCCAGCCGGGCTGTTTCATGGGCATGGAGAAACAGCAACACGTGTCTTGCCTGGGGGTCCCTTTAAGGGCCGGAACAGAAGGGGGTTGGGCTCAGGGCAAAAACAGGAAGGGGTGGGCTATAAGGACACTTTGGCACGTGATTGATGGTTCAATGTCTTGGAGATGTCTCTGTGACAGTGCCAGTCATGTGTTAGCTCCGCCCACCAGTTGGGAAGAGGGAGAACCTTACACATATCTTGGCTATGGTAAATAATGCTGCAATGAACATAGTGATGCATATGTCTTTTTGAATCAGTGTTCAGGGTTTTTTTGGATAACACTCAGAAGTGGAATTTCTGGGTCCTTCTTTGTTTCCTATTATGGGCTTTTTTAAAAGTTTTATTTTACATGATGTAAGTACTACTGCCTTTAATATCAGTTTCATTTGTTCTTATAGTTTCAGCAATAGCATGCTATTGATGTGTGTGTGTGTGTGTGTGTGTGTGTGTGTGTGTGTGTGTGTGAGAGAGAGAGAGAGAGAGAGAGAGAGAGAGAGAAAGAGAGAGAGAGACCTGGCACAAAATAGGCTCCCAATAAATACTTGTTAAATGAATGAAGTATAATGTATAATTACTAGGACATTTATTTCCATAACTTTATAGTCTGATATTACCCACCTCATGTTTGATAAATTTGTTGTCTATTGATTTTCCCCCCACAACTCTAACACTATATTTATCCCGTTAAAGCCTTTTGTTCAAAATGGTTTTCATAATATTGAAAGATTATATTTAGAATAATTTAAAGAGCTGCTCAGCATAACTTCTCTCACTAAATTCATAATGACTCATCTACAAATTTAGAAAATAAGTAATTCTTGAGTGCCTAATCTGTACCAATCTTCTTATAAACATTGAATAATATGGGCTTTTGAAGATTAGAGAGAAAAAGAAAATTAAAGAGAAGTCAACAACTAAGAATCATAATGGAAATATCACTGAAATAAAGCAATACATATAATTAAAATTTTGGGGGAGTGTTATAGGGCCAGAAAATAATAATGAGTACAGAGGTATTACAGCAAAGATTTTCAAATTCAAATGTGAGGAAAGAATCTTTCACAAGATTGCTTGCCAACTTTTGGCCTGGTTTTTGTTATGCAGTTCATTTGTTCAATCACAAGAGGGGGTTGATTCATCTGCAAAAAAAAACATTTCTTTCTGGGAGAAGGGCAGATATTTATGTTTTCTGAAATTTTACAGGGGAAAAAAAAGGCATGCTTTCTTCCTTTTCAGACAACATGTACTTTATAATCTCTTATTGAGTATGTGTGGTCAAAGATTCAGGGGCCTTTAGACCAATAGCCTTAGTCCTATACAAGTACCTCCATAAATAACTTTCTCTCCATTTCGCCTCCTTGATAATTTCTTACTTTCCCTATTCTTTATATCTATTTGTCTTTCCTCGGCTAACCTTCTATAATCTACTTCCTCCACCATTTTTGCTTTTTCTATTCTCTTTTCTTTCTGCCTCACCATCCCTGGTACACAGCCCCCATAACCTGCCATAGAGAAGACGAGTACTAAGGATATTTCTTCAAGGAGAATGAGGCTGAACACAATTCATGCAATCAGTTACTATACCAAGAACAGATGCAATAAAAAGTGTCTATCTAGACAATAGTAGATATTATGATTCCAGGAAACTCTTTAGGAAACCTGAGCTACCAAAGGTTTAGCTTTTAGCTTCAACACTGTTAATTTTTCCTGTCTCCTTGAACACATCACTGACTTTTTTTGAATCTCACATGCATTTTCTGGTATGTGGATAGAAATTTCATCTTCTTATAGCACAGAGCTCAGTACAATTTTCTGGGATTGAAGGATACTTTGTACAAGCTCCTTGGAGCATCAGCCAATTTCTTTGGTACATTGAGGAAGAAATTATGGAAGAAAGGTCCTGGATAGATACATCCTTGTGATTTATTTTCTTTATCTAGAGTCAAACTTAAAACTTAACAAATAATATTAGTGGGCACCTTGTGAGTTGGGAATGTCTGGTTGACATTCTCCCCTTCTTCTTGGGGACATAGATAAAACAGGGGAGGAAGACTAGAGAAGGAACTGCTCTATCATTGGCTGACAAGAATGTAGCAACAACACAGTGGTGGCTGCAGTTGTAAGTCTTCACTAGTAGCTGTTGCTTCTATTCTCTGGAATCCTTTAAGACTAATCTCAGACACAAAGACTGAACTCTGGGCTCATGATCTGTCTTTCCTTTAAGTATGAGGCTGCTGACTGGAGTAACTGTGCTTCTGATCTTGGGTAAGTGTTCTATGATTACCAAAAGGACCTTGAAGGGTTATTTGCTCTCTAGTTCTTTTTTAAAAAAAATTATTTTATTGATTTTTTACAGAGAGGGAGGGAGAGAGCTAGAAACGTCGATAAGAGAGAAACATCGACCAGCTGCCTCTTGCACACCCCCCACCGGGGATGTGCCTGCAACAAATGTACATGCCCTTGACCGGAATCAAACCTGGGACCTTTCAGTCCACAGACCGACGCTCTACCACTGAGCCAAACCGGTTTCAGCTGCTCTCTAGTTCTCTCACATGCTAGACTTGGAGCTGAGAAGTGATCTATACATTTGTCTAGGGAGAACAAACTTCTAGATGACAGATTAAATCATAACCATGATCCTAGAAGAACCCTTATCAGTATCCAGATTGTAAGAAATTTCTGTTTATTGAGCCAAGAACCCATGGAATAGAATCTATGGAGTCTCTGAATTTTGGCATGTACCTTTGATCTCCACAAATACTAATAATGATTTTTTTTTGCATTCTAGAAGGACATAAATAAAAACACTGAGTATGGGTTAGAGCCAAAGATTCATGGGAGTGTTGTATCCTTGATCTATAGATGCTAATTTGAATTTCTTAACCCTTTAGGGACTGTGATTGATGCTAAGATCACCCAGCCCACCACCATGGATTATGCTGAAGGAAAAGACGTGAACCTTCCTTGTAACCACTCTACCATCGGTGGAAATGACTATATACATTGGTATCGGCAAAATCCCAATCAAAGGCCACAATATATAATTCATGGCTTACGAAGCAATGTGACTAAGAAGATGGCCTCTCTCATCATCAGAAAAGACAGAAAATCCAGTACCTTGATCCTGCCCCGGGTTACCCTGAAGGACTCTGCTGTGTACTACTGTGCTCTGAGAGACACAGTGGGACAGACGGGGCTGCACCTGTGCAATATCGCCCTGGCAAAAGAAGGTGGGGGAGGCAGCAGCTATTCAGAGCAAATCTAGAGCCATTTAGGAGAGTCAGAGAGCAATATGAAAGTAGGAAAATGAAGGGAAGGAAATAGGAGAACATGAATACGGTGAAAAAGAAAAGCAGGGTAAAGAGAGGACAAGGAATAAGTACCTAATTTGTTCATGTGGCTGAGAAGTATGAGGCAGCTAAGGATTATAAGGTTAATGTAGCAATAAAGTAAAGAGGTATTAAAAATTTGTCATGGCTCCTCTGCATGTCAATAAAATGTTGGTTTCAGTATTTTAGCCTAAAAAAATAGGAGGAAAATAAAAATAATTCTAATGGCCGAAACCGGTTTGACTCAGTGGATAGAGTGTCAGCCTGCAGACTGAAAGGTCCCAGGTTCGATTCTAGGCAAGGGCATGCACCTTGGTTGTGGGCACATCCCCAGTAAGGGTTGTGCAAGAGGCAGCTGATCGATGAATCTTTTTCATCGATGTTTCTAACTATCTATCCCTCTCTCTTCCTCTCTTTCTAAAAATCAATAGAAAATATCCTCAGGTGAGGATTAAAAAATAATACCTTTAAAAAATAATATTTCTACTGTCCCAAAGGTGTCTTTTATTTGGATGCAGAGGTAAATCCAAGTTTGGAAATGCATGCTACTATAGTTGTTCCACTTACCAGAAACAAATTATTCTTTCTCTAAGAGAAATATAAAATGTTATTTTTGTTGTTACTAGTCTACAGCATGCATATTTGTGATAAGGAAGTTATTTTGAAAAGAAACAACAATTAAATTAATATTAATTTATTTTTAAATGTCTAGAAGTCATGCATCTAAATAAGAGTTTTCACAATTTTTTGATAGTCCATAAAAAATTTAGGCAGAGCTAAAGTAATAGCCTAGAGTTATATCTCCTTCATGGTATTGTAGCTTCCACTGTCCTTCTCAGAGTTTAAGATTATTTAAAGTATCATGCCAGACTGATTTCTTTCAAATAAATAATTTCATGCAACTACATACATATTTACACACACACACACACACACACACACAACTTATCATTAAAGTTGGATTTATTTGAATTTTTTGCAACTTACCTTCTGTGTTTTTTTAATAGTGTCCTGGAGAATTTTCTACACTAGAAAAAAAGTGTAGAAGTCCATTTCCTTTTTTTTTAATGGTGCTATAGTACCTTGAAAATTCCATCATTTAATTAATTACTTTCCTATTTATGAATATTTGTTCCTATTTCTTTGCTATCACAAAGAACTTTCTCATACATCTTTGTAGATTAATTTTTGTATATATGTGGAATTATCTATTTTAATGAGATTTCTGAAATTAAAATTGCTAAGTCTAATAAAGGAACATTTAAATTTTTTTGGAGAAAATTACAATTTGTCCTCCATATGGTATAAACAATTATACTCCAACTTTCAGTGAGTGAGAAGGCTCATTTTACAAAATGTGAATCACAAGTATTTTTTTTTATTTTAACAATCCAAATATACTTTATTTTCATTTTCCTGATTTCTAATGCTTTTTGAGGGTTTTTTTCCTTTTCTCTCCATATTGGCACTCTACTATTTGCTCTTGGCCAATACTTATATTTAATTTTTGACCATTTTTCTATTGGTTTCTTTTTCTTTTGGGGAATTATTTCTATATCTTGGAGAGTACTTTGTTTATTTTATTCTAACATGCTAGTTTCTCTTTTGCTTATTGTTAAATGTGGTTGTCTTTAATTTTCACAACATCTAATCTATCGAGCACATATTTCTTTTTGTCTTCAAAGGTCAGTGTCATTTTAGGAAAGCCCTAAATGTATTATATTTTTTCATCTTCATTGCCATTTAATGAATTAAGAATTACTTTGAGATCTGTGTTACTTATTAGAAATCCAAGTCTCAAAGAGATTGAAAAACTTGCCAACATCACAGTCTTAATAAGTGATATCATCAACTTTTTCATTTATTTTTAAACCTGAGATTGTCAAGCTTCAAAATCTGAGCATATGTTGTTTAATCTTGCCTTATTTAAAGCAACGGTATGAAGAAGGCTTTTGGAATAGTGAACCAAGTGGAAAGTCAGTGGAATGGATCATAGTACCCATCCCAGAAAGTGACACATATTTTAAAGCAAAATGTCAAAATATTAGAGTAGGGATCCTGAGTTATATGAGTTAAGAAAAGCAATGGTTCCTTATCCTATTAAAAGATAGTTCTAGTCTCCTATATATTCAAATAGCAGCATAAATAAATGTACTTAATTATAGAGAGATTTTGAAGCATCTGTTTTAGCTATACATTTTCTGAAGCAGAACTGATATAGAAAATTAGTATACAAGACAGAGAAAACACGAGAGAGGAGTTCTGATCCTTGGTGTGAATGGCATTCAAGATATTCTTGGATCTTCAAAAAGGCTGAGAAATTTGTCCTAGTACATAAGATGTGTACATATTGATTAAAAACAAAAATATCTTAAAATAATAAAACAAGCAAACTGACAGAAAAATGTAAAAGTCTTAAGCAGGTACTTCACAAAAGAAGACATTCAAATGTAAAATAAACATGTCATTTCTAAAAAGTAAAAACAGCAGACATAAGTAATCCATATTATTAGAAGTCAGAATCATGTTAATTATGCAACAGAATCATAAAGGTCATAAAGGAAACTCTGAGGTGTTAGGTGATATTATGTTTTTTTAATATATATATATATATTTTATTGAATTTTTGCAGATGAGAAGGGAGAGGGATAGAGAATTAGAAACACTGATGAGAGAGAAACATTGATCAGCTATCTCCTACACACCTCCTATTGGAAATGTGCCCACAACCAAGATACATGCCCCTGACTGGAATCGAACCTGGGACCTTTCAGTCCACAGGCTAACTCTCTATCCACTGAGTCAAACTAGTTAGGGCAACAACACTTTTTCTTGATAAAAACTCTTAGCAAGGTAGGAATAGAAGGATCATATCTCGATATAATAAAAGCCTTATGCAACAAACCCACAGCCAACATCATACTCAATAGAAAAAAAACTAGAAAAAATTTCCCTATGAACAAGAACAGGACAGGGATGCCCACTCTCACCACTCCTTTTCAACAAAGTACTGGAAGTGCTAGCCATAGTGATAAGACAAGAAGAAGAAATATAAGGCATTTAAATTGGAAAAGAAGAAGTAAAGCTGTGCTTACTCACAGATGACATGATATTGTACATAGAAAACCCCAAAGACTCCATCAAAAAACTACTAGACTTAATAAATGAATCTTGAAGTGTAGCAAGATACAAAATTAGCATCCAGAAGTCAATGACTTTTCTATACACCAATAATGAACTCACAGAAAGAGAAATTAAAAAGCAATCTCATTTACTATTGCAACAACAAAAAAATTAAGATACCTAGAAATAAACTTAACCAAGGAGACAAAGGACTTATATTCAGAAAATTTCAGGTTGCTAAAAAAAAAGAGCTAGAGAAAGACATGAACAAATGGAAGAATATACCATGTTCCTGGATTGGTAGAATCAACATCATTAAAATGTCCATACTACCCAAAGCAATCTATAAATTCAATACAATCCCTATTAAAATGCCAATGATATATTTCAAAGACCTAGAACAAATTCTCTAAAAATTCATCTGGAATAAAAAAGACCCTGAATAGCTGTAGCAAACTTGAGAAAGAAGAGCAATATTGGAGGGATCACAATACTAGATATCAAGCTATACCTCAGAGTCACTATTCTCAAAACTGTCTGGTAATGGCACAAGAACAGACATATAGATCAGTGGTACAGAACAGAGAACCCAGAGATTGACACAACCAGTATGCTCAATTAATATGTGATAAAGGAGGCAAGAGCATACAATGGAGACAAGACAGTCTCTTCAATAACTGGTGTAGGGAAAACTGTACAGATAGTTGAAAAAAAAAAGGAAGGAAGGAACTAGACCACCAACCTACACCATACACAAAAATAAACTCAAAATGGATACAGGACTTAAACCTAAGATGGGAAACCATAAAAATCTTAGAAGAAGCCATAGGCAACAAAATAGCAGACATTTGTTGTAGCAATATCTTTACTGATATAGCTCTTAGGACAATGGAAACTAAAGAAAAAATAAACAAATGGGACTACATAAAAATAAAAAGCTTCTGCACCGCAAAAGAAACCATTAACAAAACAACAAGAAAGCTCACTGCTTGGGAGAACATATTTGCCAGTGTTATCTCTGATAAGGGTTTAATCTCCAACATTTACAAGGAACTCAAACAACTTAACAAAAGGAAGATAAACAATCCAATCAAAAAAATGGGCCAAGGACCTAAATAGACACTTTTTGAAAGAGGACATTCAGAAAGCCGAGACTTATAAAAACATGTTCAAAGTCACTAATCATCCAAGAGATGCAAATCAAAATGACAATGCAGTACCAACTCACACCTATCAGAATGGCTATCACCAACATATCAACAAATGACAAGTGCTGGAGAGGTTGTGGAGAAAAAGGAACCCTTCCTCACTACTGGTGGGAATGCAGGTTGGTGCAGTCACTGTAGAAAACAGTATGGCGTTTCCTCAAAAAATTGAAAATAGAACTGCTATTTGACTCAGTTGGGATATATCCCTAGAAGTGCTATTCCAAGGAAACAGCAACACCAATCAGAAAGGATATATGCACCCCTATGTTCATAGCAGTGTAATTTATAATAACTAAGATTTGGAAACAGCCTAAATGCCCATCAGCAGATGAATGGATTAGAAAAGTGTGGTACATCTACACAATGCAATACTATGCTGCTGTAAATAAGAAGGAATTCTTAACATTTGCAATGGATGGAACTGGTGAGCATTATGCTAAGTGAAATAAGCCAGTCAGTGAAAGATAAATACCACATGATCTCACTAATTTGTGGATAATAAAAAACATTACAAACTGTTGAACAAAAATAGACAGAGGCAAAGAAGCATCAAACAGACTGTCAAACTACTGTGGGAAGGTAGGGGAGGTTTGAGGGAGTGGGGTAAGAGATCAACTGAAGGACTTCTATGCATGCATATAAGCACAACCAACAGACAGGAGACACTGGTGGTGGGGAGACACTGGTGGTGGGCAAGTGCAGAATGGGGGTGGGGAGATGGGAGAATGGGGGAGGGAAGGCCGAGGGGAGGTCAGTGAGGAAAAATAAAAGAGGCATATATACTACTATTTGTAGTACTTTAAACAATAAAAAAAGCAAAATATAAAATAAAGCAGAGGGATCAAATACTAAGTTATCAATAGATAGGAGAGCAAGAAATAAGATTCATAGTCAACCTAAATAAACATTCAAAAGTCTCCCAGCCCTCATTGCAGAGACCTAGGCAATTATTTAGGAGCAATGAGTGCAGTGATCTGGGGCTTCGGGGATGGTGCTTTGGAGTGCCCTCTGCCACAGGGCTTTGAATGTGAGATAGAGATCCTTTTTTCTCCAGCTTGTTGATGTAAGAAATGTCCAAACCTGTAAAGAATGTTTATAAGAATTTATTTGATCCAAACAGAGGATATGCCTACAAGCAAGATCTCAACAGACTAAGATACAGTCAAACCTCAGTTCTCAAACATCTCCCATCTCTAACAATTCAGTTCTTAAACAAGTTGTTCACAGAAAAAATATGTCTGTTGTTGAAAGAAAATTTCAGTTCTCAACCTAACAACCTTTCATACTGATCCATCAGCATGACAAAAAGCAGCTCTCAGGCCACAAACAAAGGAGAGATTGCCAGTCAGTTCTCCACTGAGCCACATGTTGTTAACACTTCAGGAAATAGTGCTGTGAATATTTTGTGTATGTGTTTTGCTTTTGTTGTTGACAAAATGGACAAATAGCACAATTTTAAAACATAAAGAGGCCATCGAGAGTGCTAATGTTCCTAAGGGTGTGAAACAAACAATAATCACAGGCAATTGAAGAGGTAGAAAAACAGTTGGTTTGGATAAATGAAAAGCATTTTTGAGGCAATGGTAAGTGAAAACGCGAAGATGCTGTGTACTGACTTCTTGAAAGAC
This sequence comes from Vespertilio murinus, assembly GCA_963924515.1. NCBI lineage: Eukaryota > Metazoa > Chordata > Mammalia > Chiroptera > Vespertilionidae > Vespertilio > Vespertilio murinus. The sequence goes on along the minus strand of OZ004704.1, from coordinate 146,157,368 downwards.
ACCTGGAATGAGTGCTGAAAGTCATTTGCTTAAGACTAGTAGGGGATGGTTCGATAAATTTAAGAAAAGAAGTGTTTGTTTATAGATTGAACAGTACATTAGACATGTACTGTATATATGAAAGGTTAAAGCAGGGAGTATGGAATAAATTTACATTATTTCTAAAGGGGGAAAAATGATTCGGTTTTCAAACAAATTGCTTCTCAAACAGCCTTCCAGAAATAATGAAATTTGAGAACTGAGATTCCACTGTAAATACTGCTAAGAAATAACCATTTAATGTTTCTCCTGTGCATTTAAGAGTAAGGAGATAAGGGAGATGACACGGAGGTGGGAGAAAGCCCAGGGTCAGATTACTGGATAGTTAACAATACTCTGTACTCTCATGAGGGTGATTATGCCTATTTCCAGCGTGTTAACTTAGATGCACAAAAACAATGGACAGTGCTTGCTTAAGGCAAATATAAGCCTTTTACTAAAGAAGTTATGGGCCTGGGATGTGTCTATCCACCATGACCTGCCCAACTAGAAATTTATGCTCAGATCACCGTGTGAGGTTACTTTTGGTAAAACCCTGTTTTTGTGAACACATTTCTATTTATAATCAGCACAGGGAAGCTTGTAATGTAATGTGTTGTAATGAAAGGGGAAATAAGACATTTTGGGGGGCTAGCTATCTGAATCTGTGCCAATAACACACACTTGCTTGCCAATAAACTCCAGTCTTACCTGTGATGTCTGTCCTGCCTCGCAGAACCTGTTTCCTGGAATACTCCCTTTTTACAGATCCCATAAACCATGCACCATATACGGTCCCCTGAAAGGGTTGGCAGAGCTGGTGCAGACAGGCCTTTGGGTGTAATATCACTTCCCCCATCCCAACTCACAGGGAAGCTGCAAAGTCCATGAAAAGTCCAGAAGCCTGATTCATATTTGGGGGACAAAGGAACTCAGGGTATAAAGGGAAAGCTTCATCCATATTCATCACTCAGGATTTGGAGACTGACTCCCTTGAGTCATGGCACTAGTGCATCTGCAAATAAAGGTTCCTTCTCTGAATATCCTCTGAGTGATTAATCAGTCCAGCTGATTAATTCTCCTGCACCACCTAGCAGCTTGTCTGCAACAGTAAGGTAATATACGAGAGCTGAACCCATCTAAATAGCCAGAATTTACTGATTTATAAGCCCACTGAAAAACTTGAGTACCAATTTTACTGTAGCCACGTTCCTCAATATAAGATCTTTGGAAGTATTCAGTCCTACCTATGATTTCTACTTCTAAAGAAGAATGGTTCACCAAAGTACTTGACTCTAATCTGATCTCACTGCTTCTTGTCTTCCCATGAAAATCTTTCCACTTTTGCCTCTAAGTCCCCATTCTATTCAAAGTAAATATTTAGTAGCCTCTGAAAATTCCTTCCAAGTGCCCTAATTAGCATCTGGCTCAGCTTGGAACACAGTTGCTTTCTTTGTGGTTGTTCCCTAATCTCCCTCATCTACACCTCACCTCAGAACATTGTTTTTGCACCTTTGAGGCCTGAGCCTTTCACCACTACTTCTCCCTGCCCCTTTTTGTCACTATTATCTTGATAAATACCAAACACTCTTATCTGTTAAAAAGTTTAAACAGTCGAAACCGGTTTGGCTCAGTGGTAGAGCCTCGGTCTGTGGACTGAAAGGTCCCTGTTCGATTCCAGTCAAGGGCATGTACATTGGTTGCAGACACATCCCTGGAAGGGGGTGTGCAAGAGGCAGCTGGTTGATGTTTCTCTCTCATCAACGTTTCTAGCTCTCTATCTCTCTCCCTTCCTCTCTGTAAAATATCAATAAAATATATTTTTTTAAAAAATTTTTTTTAAAAGTTTAAACAGTTCAGAAGAACCCACTGTAACCTTAAATATCCATATGAAAAATTCAGAGAGTAGTCTGGACTCATCAGCTTTAGGAACTGTTAATTAGAGCCCACTTTAGCCATTAAGTCCCATGACCACACTCTAGAAAGATCTGATGATAATTATCCAGTTAGATGCTTCCCAACTATTGCAATCTTATATCCTGTCTAAAACATCTCATCCTTAGATTCCCATACTCGGTTCCTTCTGCTGAGATCATTCTTTGACTATATATGATCATTAGCCCCTTGCCTTTTTATTGTCATCTTATATCTCACTAGAGACCTGATGCACAAAATTTGTGCAAGAGTAGGCCTTTGCAGCCACGGCAACCGCCTGGATCCCTTCCTCATAGCCACGGTGGCTGCCTGGATCCAGCTTCATCCAAAAGGTCATCTGGAAGGTCATCCAGAAGGACATCTAAACAACCATTTGGTCAATTTGCATATTATGCTTTTATTATTATAGATAGGCTTTTTATTTTTCTTATCTCTAACACAAACTCCATGGCCCATTGCTTCAATTATTAACATGGCCCTAATTATTAACATCATTGTTCTTGCCCTGGTTCTATCTCAAATCAGTGATTTTATTCACTCCTAATTGTGAATCAATATCTGCCTTCTTATAATGCATACCTTGTCTGATAAACAGAGTTCAAGATAATCACACAACTGTGCAGACTGGTGTTACTGAAACCTGTTGTCATCTTTAACACTTGTAGAACAATAGTGTTGCCAGGAAAGTATTCTTTTTATCTATAGTCATCTCCCATTGTCATAGATTTTCTCCAAAAGCATGTAAATATATTCCAATCTTTAAAAACCCTGCTATTACCACTTCACAATCCTGCATACATAACAGCATGTCTCTTTTCTCCTCTTCAGAGTTCAATCTCTGGAAAGAGATTTCTATATTCAAATTTTCTTCTTCAAAGTCTCATCTCTAGCTTCATAATACTGTAGTTTAGCTTCTGCTAAAAAGACCTAGATCCTGACCTTGTGCCGTTAAAAATCAATTGACACTTTTTAGTAATCATTTTACTAAACATTTCTTTAGCATTTGCTCTGTTGGACATTCCTTTTCTTCTTAAAACTGATTCCCTTCTCTTTTAGGACACCAATAATTTCTGATTTGTCACTTATCTCTCTGAACTATTTTTGAGGTTCCCTTGATAGCCTTTCTGCTGCCCATGAGTATTGTTTCAGTGAAAATACATCTACTCCTAAAGATTAGTACAATATCATAGATAACATAGTGGGTGAGAAACCGGGTTTGGAACCTAAGATAATTTAATTCTAATCCTTGTGTGTTCTTGGAAAAATTAGATTCATAAAGACTTGATTTTCCTTCCATGAAATGAGGATAACTACTCTAAAGGACTATCGTGATAAATTATAAATGTTTAATAACATGAATTCTGGAATCATACTTGAAAGGTTCTCCCCCTCCCAAACTGGTGGGCGGAGTTTGACACATGACCCCTTAGGGCTCCCCCCCTCCCAAACTGGTAGGTGGAGCTAACAACATGACTGACACCTGCCAAGGAGACATCTCCAAGACAGTGAGCCACCAATTAACGGGCCAAGGTGCCCTTGGGGCCCATCCTTTCCTGTTCCACCCTGGGCCCAACCCCCTCCCTTTAAAAGGAACTCCAGATAGGACACGTGCGTTCTTTGGAGGGGTACCTCCATTGGCCCGGTTGGGTTCCGATCTCCTGTCCCCTCTCCCCTAATTCTGATCTTTACCTCGGTGATAGCTTCCGCCCATTACCGGGGAATAAACTCTTTAAAATTCCCTGTTGTTCTGTTTCCTGTTTCCTTTCAAACCTAACAATACTAATGGGGAAAATTCTAGTAGTTACTTCCTGTGATCTTGGATAAGTTTCCTCATTTATAAAATAAGGATGATAATAACATTTTTTATATATTTTATTGATTTTTTTTACAGAGAGGAAGAGAGAGGGATAGAGAGTTAGAAACATTGATGAGAGAGAATCATCAATCAGCTGCCTCTTGCACACCCTCTACTGGGGATATGGCCGTAACCAAGGTACATGCCCTTGACCAGAATCGAACCCGGGACCCTTCAGTCTGCAGGTCGATGCTCTATCCATGAGCCAAACCGGTTTTAGAAGGATGATAATAACATTTACTTCATAGGATATAAGGTTATTTAATGCACAATATTAAAATAACTTCTTTAAGAATATCTCTGAAAACACTTATCCTATATAATAAAGAGCTAATATGCTAATTAGACCAAACAGCAGAACGATTGTCAAGGACTTGTCCTACGAAGTCAGGGCTGTGAGGATCGAGCCCCTTACACAAATTTCATGCACTGGGCCTCTAGTTAAATTATAATACTAAGAAATTCAAGCCTTGATAGGAGCAGGACAGAGATAGGACACAAAAAGCCTGAGACTCTATTTGTTTCTATATTTGACCTCCAGAGGGCAATGTTGCCAAGCTGGAAATGGCTCCTCTAAAAGTTCTACCTCACTTCTATGAGCTTCTTTACATCACAGCTCCCTGAGGTGCACATTCTGAGGAGGCTCAACACCAGGTGCAGTTATTGTCAAGCTAACATCTCTTATTAATGATCTCTAGAATTTGCCTAAACAGGAATTTCCTGAATCTCAGATTTCTTCAGTTGAAAGGAATTAGCATACTCTGTCACATTTCTTCCTGCTCCTTAAGAGAGATCTTCCAGAATACAGCTCAACTTTCTCACTGCCTAGCTATGTTCTCAAGGATCCTTTTGCTGTTTGGGATGCTCTTCACAATGAGTAAGTAACATTATATTCCATGATTCTGTCTCCATAGAAGGAACATTGTTCTCACTGAATTATGACTAGAGACACTGTCTGTCCCAGTCTCATGGACTCAACATTGATGTTGCAGGAGAAATAAGAGCCCAGTCAGTGACCCAACCTGATGGCCACATCACTGTCTCTGAAGGAGCCCCTCTGGAGCTCAAGTGCAGCTACTCCTATGGTGGAAGTTTTTCTCTCTTCTGGTATGTCCAATATCCCAACCAAGGTCTCCAGGTTCTCCTCAAATACGTAACTGGGTCTACCCTGGTTACAGGCATCAAAGATTTCAAGGCTGAGTTTAGGAAGAATGAAACCTCCTTCCACCTGAGAAAACGATCAGCCCATTGGAACGACTCGGCGGTGTACTTCTGTGTTCTGAGTGACACAGTGTCTGAGGCTGCAGGGGAAGCTGAGCACAAACCTCCTGAGACACTGTAGTTTTCAGAGACTGAAGAACACAGGTTGACCTGTTTTTAGCAACTCTCTCACTTGATAAAACTGAAGAGGATGGAAGAGCAGAGCCCTGAGTAGTGCTTGGCTCCTGAGAAGAAACTGGAACGTCAACATCTTTTACTACTGGATCATGTTAGACAAAATGCAGAACAGAAAGACTTATATAGGTACTCTCCTTGGAGGTACTGTGTCTGGAGATTCAGGATTCTAATTTAAAGTGACCAATGCAGAATTTATAATCATTAACCTTCTGAACTTACTTTCTTTTAAAAAAATATTTATTTATTACATTGATTTGGGTGGCATTGGTCAACATGAACATATAGGTTTCAGGTCTGGGTTTCTATGTTACAAGATCTGTATATTGCTCCATGTGCCCATCACCCAAAGTCAAATCTTCTCCTGTCATTTATATTAGGACCCTCTTCTCCCCAACTCCCTTCTCTCTGGCAATCACCACAATGCTATTTGGGTTCACGAATTTCAGTTTTATATCCCACATATTAGTGAAATCATATAATTCTTAGCTTTTTCTGACTGACTTATTTTGCTGAGCATAGTGTTCTCAAGGTCCATCCATGTTTCAGTGCACAGGTCTCTCAGGCATGTGTCTGTGTTGAGCAGGAATTTCTGTGTTGATTTATAGTTGGTTAACTTGTTGAAATTTCAGGGGGAGAGGAAAAGATGCGCTCTCAGGCCACCATTCCTCTCACATCACTCTGAACTTACTTTCAACATGCTTCTCTTTGACTTATTTTTGACTTATAAGTTATCTTTGACTTATTTTTCTCTCTCAACTTATATCTAATCCATCAGGAATTCAATCAATCCTATCTTAAATATTAAACCATAACCTGACCACGACTGCCATCTCTACTGCCAATTTTCTGGTCCAGCCACCCTCATCTCTCCAATGAATACTCTGAGAGACTTCTAATGGTCTCCCTGCTTGTGATCCTATATTCCCTTCCTAATACAGCAGTGTTGTACTCAATTTGGACTGCTATAACAAGTACCATTGACTCAGTGGCTTATAAACATCAGAAAATTATTTCTCATAGTTCTGGATGTTGAAAATGTGAGGGCCAGACAAAAGGAAGGTTGGGGTCTGTTCATAAGGGGGCAAAGCAGCAGTATCGAGAACATCTATAATAATGTCAACAATAAAAATAAAAATAAATTAAAAAATGTGTGATATTAGGGTGTCAGCATGGTTGGGTTCTTGTAAGAGTCTGCTTTCAGGCTGCAAACTCCCAATTTCTCATTTTTCAGTACATGGCTGAGAGCAGAAGAGGAAAAAAGCAGGCTCCATTGGGACTTATATGAAGGCACTAAAATTATTAATGTGGGCTCCACTGTCATGGCCTCATCTAATCCTAGTTAACAACTAAAGACCCTCTGTCCTAATACCATCACATGAGAGTGGGAAAGTTTCAACATATGAATTTAGAAGTTGACACAAACGTTCCATTTATAACAAGCAGCCAATGAGATCCTTTAAAACATAGGTTAGCCCTGGCAGGATGGCCAAGTTGGTTGGACAGTCATCTGATACACCAAAAGGTTGGGAGTTGGATTCCTTGTCAGGGCCCATACTTAGGTTGTGGGTTGGATTCCAGGGATGCATATGGGAGGCAACCAATTGATGTTTATCTTTCTTTCTCCCTCCCTTTCTCTCTGAAATCAATTAAAATAAATCCTGAAGGAAGTTCTTTATGCTGAAAGAAAATGATACTAAAGAAAACTTTGAGACTTCAAGAATGAAATACAAGCAACAGAAATAGTAACTATATAGTAAAATGTAAGAAATTAGTTTTATCTTCTTACTTAAGTAGGTATAACTATTGAAATAAATTATTAAAATACTAGAGGCCTGAAGCCTTCTTTTCTCTGGCACTTGGGACCCAGGCTTCCCTTGCAGAAGGATGACTGGTCTAATTAGCATATTATCCCCCCCCCCTTTTAAAATATAGATTACCTAGTGCAGTTTTCAAAGTTTGAAAAATGAAAGAAATCTGACACCTATAACATAAAGTGGGAGCATAAAATAACCTATTCAAGTGTTAAGATTTGTATATTTTGTTTGAAACACTAAAATAATAACTAATAGACTGTGAATGTCTAGGTAGTAGGCATCCATAGATGCAATCCTTAGATTATATAAATTGCAATCCTTAAAAATCCACTGAAAACATAAAACAAAAAACAGTCAAATAGTAAATAGATAAATTATAATAGAATATTGAGGAAGAAAAAAAGAGGCACAAACAGAAAAAGAATAATAAAATGACAGACCTAAATATCACATCAACAAGTACATTAATTATAAGTGGTCTAAACACATAAATTTAAAGACAGATTATTATTGTGAAATACTATCTATCTACAGTCTATATGGAACCCACTTTAAATATAAAAACAAATTAAAAGTATGGAAAATACATTCATTCAAACACCAATCTTGAAGAGCATGTAAATATCAGACAAATCAGATTTTAGAAAAAGAAATATTAGGAAATAAAAGGGATCTTACATAAGTATAAAAGGGTAAATTTGCAAAGAATGCATAATAATATTAATGTGAGAATACATAAATAATATTAATAATTTATTAAACTGAGAAAAAATATATAAGTCTACAGTTACATTTGGAAACGTGAACCCTTTGTGCTCAACAAATAATAAATAGGTAGTCAGAAATCAGCAAGAATATAATAGACTTGTACAACACCATCAACCAGTTTGACCTTATTCATATTATAGAACACTCTGCTAAACGATAACAAAAAGCACATGAAGCAATGCTTAGAAGGACATTAGTAACAGTAAATATTTACATTAAAAATGTTAGAACAATAAGCAAAACCCAAGGTGAGTATAAGGAAGAAAATAAAAAAGATCAGAGGACAATTTTAAAAAAAAAATTAGTCTAAAAAGTACCAAAAAATTCAATGATTTTTAAGACCTGGTTTCTTGAAAAGATAAACAAGATTGGCAAAACTATAATCAGGCTTAGAGAGAGAGAGAGAGAGAGAGAGAGAGAGAGAGAGAACAAAAAAATCAGAAATGAAAAAGAAATAATGATAAATACCACACCAAACACAAAGGATTATAAAAGAATATTATGAACAACTATATGCCAACAAATTGGATAATCTGGAAGAAATGCACTGATGAAATAAAGGTAATAATAAAAAATAAAAATAAAAAACTCCCAGCAAACAAAAACCCAGGTACTGCAGTTTCACAGGGGAGTTTTACTAAATATTCAAAGAAGAGCTAACAACTATACTCTGGAAACTATCTCAAAAAATCCAAGAGGTAGGAACACTTACAAGCTCTTTTTATCCTAATTCCAAAACCACATAAAGGCAATACAAAGAAAGAGAATTATAGGCCAATATCCCTAATGAACATAGATGCTAAAATCTCAGCAAAATATTAGCAAATCACATCCAGCAATATCTTTAAAAGATCATACACCATGACCAAGTAGTATTTATTCTAGGAATACAAGGCTGGTAGAATATTCACAAATTAATAAATGTGACACATCACATAAACAAATTGAAAGACAAAAACCACATGGTTATATCAATAGATGCAACAAAGCATTTGACAAAATTCCAAATCCATTTTTTATAAAAATTTTCAGCAAAGTGGGAATATAGGGATCATAGCTCAACATAATAAAGGTCATATATGGCAAACCTATAGCCAACATCATACTCAATTGGCAAAAACTAAAAGCATTTCCCTTAAGAACAGGAGTAAGACAGGTATATCCACTTTCACCACTTTTATTCAACAGATTACTGGAAGTCTTAGCCACAGTGATCAGAGAAGGAAAAATAAATAAAATAAAGGGCATCTAAATTGAAAAGGAGGAAGTGAAATTGTCATTATTCACAGGTAACATGATATTGAACATAAAAAACCTTAAAGACAAGCAAAAAACTACTAGACTTAATAAATGAATTCATCATTTATGAATTAACATTCAGAAATTTATGGTATTTTTATACACCAATAATGAGCTCTCACAAAGAGAAATTAAAAAACGATATTCCCTTTATCATTGCAACAAAAAATGTAAGATACCTTGGAAAAAACTTAACCAAGGAGGTAAAAGTCCTATATTTCAAAAACTACAGGACATTGAAAAAATAAATAAAGGAAGATACAAACAAATGGAAGAATATACCACGTTTATGGTTTAGAAGAATTATTATCAGTAAAATGTCCATACTACCCAAAGCAATCTATAGATTCAATACAATCCCCATTGAAATGCCAATGGCATATCTCATAGACCTAGAACAAGCACTCTGAAAATTTATATGGAACCAAAAATGTCCCTGAATAGTTGTAGCAATCTTGGGAAAGAAAAACAAAGTAGGAAGATCACAGTAGCGGATATCAAAATATACTACAATGCTATTGTAGTCAAAACAACCTGGTTCTGGCACAAGAACAGGCATATAGGTTAATGGAACAGAACAGAAATCCTAGAAATTGACCAAGTCATTATGCTCAATTAATATTTGACAAAGCATTGTAGGCAAGAGCATATAATGAAGTAAAGATAGTTTCTTCAATAAATGATGTTGGGAAAACTAGACAGGTACATAAAAAATAAAATAAAATTAGACCACCAACTTACACCAAGGAAAATCTTAAAATGCATCAAAAACTTAAGTTATTAAGTCATGAAACCATAAAAGTCCTAGAAGAAACCATAGGCAGCAGAATCTCAGACATATATCATAGATATATGTTTGCTGATACATCTCCTAGGGCAAGGGAAACAAAGAAAAACATAAACAAATGGGACTATATTAAAATAAAACACGTTTGTAAAGCAAAAGAAACCACCAACAAAATGAAAAGCGTTCCCACTATATGGGAGAACATAGCCAATTATACATTGAGTGACCAGATTATTATGATCTCTGAACACACACACACACACACACACACACACACACACACACACATATATATATGTGTACATGAGTACATGAGGCCCAGTGCATGAATTCATGCATGGGTATGGTCCATCCAGGAGAGGGGACATGGGGAGTTAGCTGGTCTGCTTGCTGGTTGAATTCATGGTCAAGGGAACAATTTGCATATCAGCCTTTTATTATATAGGATATACTCTGAGTGGCCAGATTATTATGTATTCAGAGATCATAATATCTGGCCACTCAGTGTACATCAGATAAGGGATTGATTTCCACAATATATCAAGAACTAATACAATTTAACAAAGAAAATAAAAACAATATAATAAAAAATTAACAAAGAACCTAAATAGACACTTTTTTAAAGATGGCCAAGACACATATGAGAACATGTTCAAAGTAACTAATCATTAGAGAGATGCAAATTAAAACCACAATGAGATATAGCCTCACACCTGCCAAAATGGCTAACATCAACAAATCAAATGACAAGTTTGCAGAGAAAAAGGAACCCTAGTACATGGTTGGTGGAAATGCAGACTAATGCAGCATAGAAAACAGTATGGAGTTTCCTGAGGGGGCGGGGATTAAAAAATGAAACTGCCATTTGACCCAGTAATCCCACTTCTAGGAATATATCCTAAGAATCCTGAAATACTAATCAGAAAGAATATATGCACCCTAAATTCAAAGTGTCACCATTTACTATAGCTAAGATCTGAAAACACTCCAAGTGCCCATCAGTAGATGAGTAGATAAAAAAGCTGCAGTACATTTATACAATGGAATACTGTGCAGCTATAAAAAGAAGGATCTCTTACCCTTTGAGACATTATGAAAGGACTTGGAGAATATTATGCTAAGTGAAATAAACAAGTCAGAGAAAGACTAGTATCATATGATCTCACTTATATGTGGAATCTATTGAACAAAATAAAGTGGAACAAAATAGATCCAGAGACATGAAAGCATAGAACAGACTGGAAAATCTCAAAGGGAAGGGGGTAAAGTTGGGTGGGAAGATATTAACCAAAGAATTATATGCATAACCTATGGACACAGACAATAATATAGTGGAGGCCTACAGAGGGCAGAGGAGGGGGACAGAGTGTTATGGAGGGGGTCACTGTGATTAAAGAAAGGGGACATCTGTAATTCTCTCAATGATGAGGATAAAATTAAAAAAAAAAAAAGACACCGAAACCAGTTTGGCTCAGTGGAGAGAGCATTGGTCTGCGGACTGAGGGGTCCCAGGTTCAATTCCGGTCAGGGGCATGTTCCTTGGTTGCGGGCACATCCCCAGTGGGGGGTGTGTAGGAGGCAGCTGGTCGGTGTTTCTCTCTCATCGATGTTTCTAGTTCTCTATCTCTCTTCCTTCTTCTCTGTAAAAAATGATAAAAAATATTTTAAACATTTTTTTAAAAAGAATAAACTCAAACTGGGTTAAAGACTTCAATATTAGACTTGAAACCATAAAAATCCTAGATGAAAACATAGGCAGTAAAATCTCAGGACATTTCTGATACCAATATTTTTCAGATATATCCCCTCAGGGAAGGGAAACAAAAGAAAAAATAAATCAGACTACTTCAAACTAAAAATATTATTCACAAATTATCAACAAAATTAAAAGACAACTCACTCAATGGGAGAATATATTCACCAACAATCCATCTGATAAGGGTTTAGTATCCAAGAACTTATACAACTCAATACCAAAACAAACAAATAATCCAATTAAAAATGGACAGAGGACCTAAATAAACACTTCTCCAAAGAGGACATATAAGTAGCCAATAAGAAAAGACACAAAGAAAAGACACAAAGAGGTATGACTTCGCTCTTTCAGAATGGTTATCATCAATAAATCAACAAACAAGTGTTGGTCAGGGTGTCTGCACTGCTGCACACTCCACCTTTCATGGCCAACACAGCGGCAGCAGCTGTGGCCCTCAGCCAGCCTGTGAAGGTTAGTGACCCTGCAGTCATAGCAGAAGTTGAAGTTGGTGGGGGGAGGGGGAGAGATGGTGATGCTCAGGGATGGGCACTTTCTTCAGATCCAACAAGCACAGCTTGGTCTCCATGTCAGCAGCTGCTCCAAGTCCAGCAGTGTCTGCTCAGTACCCATGGGACTGCCAGCAGGGTGCTCAGTCCATCTGTCCACGGGTAGAACGCCTGTTTGGAGGGGGCGATGAAGTTGAGGTATACCTCCTCCTCCTCGTGGTCATAGCTGGGGCCTGTTGCTTTGTCTACCCATTTTGACTGCTTCTTTGTGGTTTTTCTATGTGTTATATAGATCTTCTATGACTCCAGTCTTTGTGGGGTGGCCTTATATAGTAGTTGTCCTATGGGACTTAGTGGTGCTATCTCCTGTAAGGAGATAAGTGTAGCTTTTACCTACTTCATCACCATCTTGAAATCCACAGTAAAAAGTTAAACATTTCATTAATTAACTAGTGGCCCGGTGCATGAAATTTGTACACATTAAAAGGGAATTACCGTATTTGCCGGCGTATAAGACGATTTTTTGGCCCTGAAAAATATGCCTCCAAGTGGGGGGTAGTCTTATACGGCGAGTATATAACAAACTCTGTATTTTTAGTGGAAATGTTAGGGGGTCGTCTTATACGCCCAGTTGTCTTATACGCCGGCAAATATGTATTTTTCAGGGCCAAAAAATCGTCTTATACGCCGGCAAATACGGTAATTAGCTGAAACCGGTTTAGCTCAGTGGTAGAGCGTTGGTCTGCGGACTGAAAGGTCCCCGGTTCGATTCCGGTCAAGGGCATGTACCTTGGTTGCGGGCACATCCCCAGTAGGGGGTGTGCAAGAGGCAGCTGGTCGATGTTTCTCTCTCATTGACGTTTCTAGCTCTCTATCTCTCTCCCTTTATGTCTGTAAAAAATCAATAAAATATATTTTTTAAAAAGGGAATTAATTAGAGGAAATATTTTAATATTGCTATTTGCCCTTTCTCTATAATAGAAGTGTCAGAGATGAAAGAAAACAAGTAACATGTATATGAAAATCTCCCTCCTGTCATAGCCTGGGGTGCACTGCAGAACCCAGAGTCAAGTCCCCACCCATCTACACAAGCATCGAAATTGCAAGAGACCCAAACCGGGCCAGCCCCACCCAAGTCAAGTCCCACTGGGCAGGAGGTGCTGCCTCAAGTTTCCTGGCCCGGTTCCAGGTGGGGGGCGTGGGTTCATGTCCCTGGCCCAGCCTCAGGGCCCCCGGCCCAACCGCAAGGGTGCGAGGGTGTGACAACCATTTGCATATTAGCTCTTTATTATATAGGACTAATTAATTTTAAAACATGGTATTACATTTATTTGGGTAACATTGCTTAATATAATTAAACACTTAATATGATTTCAAGTGTACAATTCTATAACACATCATCTGTATATGGCACTGTGTGTTCACCGCCCAAAGTTGCCTCCTCCTGTCACCATATATTTGGCCCTCTTTATTCTAAATCTCACTTTTATTATCTGTTTGCAGGCAAAATAACAGCACCCCCTTTATTTTTGTATAATCACATTTATGCATGTATTTTAATTATATTAAAACACTTTTAGTTATAAAAGAATGCTATGAACCTCCACTCCCTCATAACAAGTATAAAGCTGAACAAATTGAAAATAAACTATCCTTCTGAAAATGACAGGGTGGTAAATTCACAGGGAAAACTGCTGCCACCAAAACTGGAGAAAGTGACAAGTGAATACAGAAAATCACAAATGACAGGAACAGAACCCATGAGACGACACCTCCAAATTACTGGTACCCTGAGACAAAAATGGAATTGTACTTGATGAATTGCTGGAGACTCTGTGTGAACAACTCTGAGTTAAAAACTCCTCAGCAGAACCCAGGAATGGCACTGAAGTGGGTATACTTTTGTGAGTTTTACTTCCAGGACCTCAAATAAGTCCTCACAGTGAATAATGAAGAAAAATCCCCTGGTGTTTCCAGCTGGAGAGGAAGAGGAACCATAGGCCAGAGCATTCTGAACAGCAATCCCTTTAGAAATCATTTTAATGATCAAATAAGAATATATATTTTAAGAGTTTAACTCATTCTAGCACAGTGTAAATACTTAAAAAAATTATAGATAAAGAAACAGGTGTCCAGAAAACAAATTACTTTGTCCATGACCAACACATTCTTGTGCATCATGGAAACTAAACTGAGTTCTAAATGTTCCTGGCTGTAATGTAAGCCAAGTATTTTCAGCTTACAATATCACTGGTGTTTCCTCTTATATACATTTATCAGCAGTAAAGGGTAGGCAGAGTAGAAGAAGGGTACAGGGAAAGAGAAAGCAGGAAGAAATATTTTGAAACAACAGAACATATATCCATCACACAGAAGGTATATTCCCTGATGCTGTTGAATACTGGGGCTGCTGATCAAGAAAACCTGGTACAACACTCTCTAACCTGTGATTGATTTGTTGCCCTGGATCTGGTCCACATCTCTCTACAGGGTTATAAATGCTGTATTCTTTACAGCTACTTCTCCTTTTACTGAAAATGGAAAAAAAAAATTTCTTTTATCCTGTCACAGCCCTGATTACTTACTGGGATCACTATTTTTTCTTCTACTACTACACCAACTACATACAAAATGTTCTCTTTATTCTCATAACTGAATGTAAGGCAGTTGGTAAGAAAGAAAATGAAGATAGTTTTTCCTCCATTATTCAGTGGGTGGGATTTTATATGTGAAGTGGGTACTGAAAGTTTACTTACCAATATCTTGTCTATTGTGTGAACAATAGTTCCTCAAGACTTTAATCCCTGCCACATTCAAGAGCAGCAGACTCTTTGCTGGCAGATCTTAACATGGGAATTAGAAATATGAGAATATGGTTAATTATGGTGCCTGTTGAGGAAGAATGAGAGGAGTAGCAATGAACTTCAGAAAATCATCTAAATAGGTTGATTGAGACACAATACAGTTTTATGTATATAATCTCATGGAATAAGTAATATAAATTTTATTATACTGAATAGGAAACTACAGGAGTGGATTAAATAAATTGTGAGACTCAGCTGGTGAATGGCAATGATGCAGCTTTAATCTAAGTATATCTGACTCAAACATCAAGTCATTTAGTCAGAATTTAGTAGTTCTCCACCAAATGATTTTGCATTAAATTGTTTTTATATCCAATATTCTATCTGCTCTCACTTGAGCTCCCTTGAAGGGCTTTGTAGCTCTGAGAAGAGACCCACACAGAACTGGCATCCATCAACACTGGTGGCTGCTGGAGAAGGACTCAGAGAGGAACATTATTGAAAAGAGCTCATTTTTTCATCTCTCCACACGGGGGTAGTATTTCAAAAGGCAAAATTCTTCCTCAAGTCAAAGAGAAGTTTTGGGGTGGAGGAAGGGGGAGGATGAAGGGGGGATGGTTTGATTGACTGCCACACAGAGGCCTCTGCCTTTTTACTCTGAGCAAAGTGGGTGGCAAGTGTTGCTCTAGCCCAGGGGAGCCACTTTCCAGGGGGGATCTTTCAAGACCGGCTAAAGTCAGCGAAGAGGCCTCCAGGTGACAGGAAGAAAAGATGTTCCTGAAATTCTCAGTGTTGATCTTTTGGATTCAACTGGCATGTGAGTTTGAGAAGTTCCCAATTTAAATTAACGGGAAAGCCTAAGGAGGTGGGGAATTCTTGAGGGCAGCTTATTTTAATGGTAAAGAGGGAAGGAAGGAAGGAAGGAAGGAAGGAAGGAAGGAAGGAAGGAAGGAAGGAAGGAAGGAAGGAAGGAGAAAGGGAGAGAGGGAGAGAAGGAAAAGGGAGGAAGGAAGAAGGAAGATCATTACAGGTTGGGAATAGTCCTTAACTTCCTTACCCAGTGCCTTCTGCTTTGTTTCTAAACAGGGGAG
This sequence comes from Vespertilio murinus, assembly GCA_963924515.1. Lineage (NCBI taxonomy): Eukaryota > Metazoa > Chordata > Mammalia > Chiroptera > Vespertilionidae > Vespertilio > Vespertilio murinus. The sequence goes on along the minus strand of OZ004704.1, from coordinate 146,141,337 downwards.
AGCACCCAGCAGCTGGAGCAGAATCCTCGGTTTCTAAGCATCCAGGAGGGAGAGAATTGCTCTGTGTCCTGCAGCTCCTCAAGCGTTTTCCCCGCCTTCCAATGGTACAAACAGGAGCCTGGGGAAGGGCCTGTCCTCTTGATGGCATTAACAAAGGGCGGAGAAAAGAAGGCGCAGAAAAGACTAACATTTCAGTTTGGTGAGGAAAGAAAGGACAGCTCCTTGCTCATCACTGCAGCCCAAGCTGGGGATGCAGGCATCTACATCTGCGTGGGCGCACAGTGCTGGCGGGGCACCTGCTGCCTGCACCCAAACCCTGCAGCTGGCCCAGTCACACTGCTGTCACATTCCTCCAGCTCTTCCTCACATACCTCTTGGCATGAACAATGATAAAGACCTCAGCCCTTCATGGAACCATGTCTGCTACCTTTCTAGAACATTCCAACATGGACTGGAGAATGAGTTCTCTATTGTTAGACAAACTTCCTGGAATGCACCTCACTATTTGAACCAGTAAAAATGTGGATCTACAGCTCCCCATGGTAGGCAGTGGAGGAACAAATGGAAGATATCAGACAGATTGCATCATAGATCTGATTGGTCATTCTGTTTTCCTAAAGATCGTAACCAGGAATGGTTAGTTCAAGGGCACAGAAATGAATCACTCTGCAGCTTTTTATGCTAGCATCCTGGAGTTGATGAAAACTGGTACATACCTGGTCTATTAAACTGGAGTAAAAGGTGGAAGTATAGTAAACAATAATTAGAGATACAGAGAACAAACTTATTGTTTTCAGAGGGGAGGAGGAACGGGGGATGGGATAAAAAAATCAAAGGGGAATAAGAGGTACAAATGTTCAGTTATAGAATAAATAAGTCATGGGGATATAAATAATGTACAGCATGGGGAATATAATCAATAATATCATGATAACTTTTTCTGTTGTTGTAACCCTCAACAATACCTGAGGTTATTTTTTCCATTGTTTTTCAGAGAGAGTCAAAGGGGAGGGGTAGAAAAACAGCAATGTGAGAGAGGCACATACACTAGTTGCCTCCCACAGATGCCCCAACTGGGACAGGGAGCAAACCCATGATGCAGGCATATTTTCTTAACCAGAGTCAAACCCTTAACCCTTCAGCATGCAGGACAATGTTTTAACCACTTGATGACACTAGCCAGGGACATTATAATTTTGTATGGTGACAGACATGTGGTTACTAGACATATCATGGTGATCACATCATAAGGTATATAAATATAGAATTACTATCTTGTATACCTGAATGTAATACAATATTATATGTCAACTATATTTTAATAAAAAATTTAAAATAATTATAATAAAGTTGCTATTTTTTAACAAAAAATGCCCAAAGTTTACTCCAATAACAATCCACTGTGATTCCAAAGCAATAGCCCTAATTGATGGTTCTGAAACTGCTTGTATTTGGATAGGATTTGCTTGGAAATTAGAGTTTGAATGGCAGGTAGCAATTCCTTACCTTCACATTTTCAAGGCTGAAGAAGATAGAAGTTGATACCGTAGTTTCCTCCACCTGGCAAGCCCTCCACTGGCCCATTTTTATACTTGAATTCTTATTTGTTCTCTAAAGCAAGATGACATAATACAAAGCACATGGGATTTGGAGTCACAATAACCTAGGTTCAAATTCTGGTTTTGCAATTTTTTAGTTCTGTATCCTTGGGCAATCTATCCTATGTAATAAAAGAATATTATGCAAATAGACTGAACGGCAGAACAAGCGAACAACCCATCAAAGTGTAATATGCTAATTATATACAAAGGCTGCTCAACCACTGGCTATGGTATGCATCAGGGAGTCCCCACAGTCTGGCCTGTGCCTTCTCCCAATCTAGAACCACTCTGATGATGTTAGAGAGCTGGTTTCAGCCCAATCCTGTAGACCACTCCCTTTGGGAGGGTACAGATGTAGGGCTTATGGTTGGTGAGCATTGTTGAGGCAGCACGAGCCTCTCCTGATTGGGACTGATTGGGCGCAAGCCCACGGCAGACATAGTGGGGCCAGGATGAGCATGCGAATGGTAGATAGAAGCTGCAGGCAGCATTGGACTTCAGGTTTCAGCCCAATCCCTGTGTCATGTCTAATTGCAGGAAAAAAGATATGAACAAAGTGCTGTCTTTATGCAAAGAAGAACCTGCATTTCCATTGATCATATGTATTCTTGAAATATCAATTTTCCTGTAATTACTTATTAATAAAAAAACTTTTATTTTCCATTTAGAGAGACTTCATCTCTAAACTTTCAGCAATTTCTTACACTTATGGGAGACTGTGGAATGCAGGTTTTTATCCAAAGTCTTTTAACCATAGACAATATCAATTACCATAAAATAATTGATAACTGTGATCTAACTTTTTTCATTTTTAGGTTTCAAAAGGAATTTATATTTTCTTGTAGTTTAACCTCATATTTCTCCAGTAACCCACTCCAAAAGCAGCCCCTGGAAATCTTAGCACATGGAACACCTTCATTTTAACGATTATAAGGGCAAGTATAAATTAGAAATAATAAAAAATAAATTTTATTTCTCCCCAGTATAAAAAAGGAAAAGACACTTTTCCTCTTCCTTTTCTTAGAGTATTTATGTTGGAAAACCTTGTGGTTGTGAATTCTTTCTTTGTCCCTTTGAGATGTATGTAAATCTTTTTAAAAGGTAAAGAAGCTTCTTTCAAGTTTTACAATCCAGAAGATTTTTCTCAAGCACCTAGAAGCCATCTTTTTGAAATGTAATCAAGGTTATATCCAAGTTTCTGTGAGTTGTAGGAATCTAAATTCTCCTGGCACCTTGCAAACTTGCCTCCTGTCATATAGATATGAGGAATGTTGCCATCGGATAAAAGCAATTAGGACATACAAGTAGCGACCCCAATTGCCAGGTAGATGGAGAAGAACTATAGCAAATGGTGCTGTCCAGGCCTCTTATTTGAGGACTGATTGTAAGTTTATCTTGATGTAATGTATATACTGGGTTGCATCTTTTTGGCTATCTAAAGGAGTAAAATTTCTTTCTCTCTTGGCAATCTTTTTAACAGTTTATCTTTGAGGCACATTACATTCTAGTTTAATGCTTATTCAAGAATAATTCTGTTTTTCTTTTTTCCTTTTCTTTCTTTGTGGAGAGGTGTTCTGGTTGGCAGGAGATTTGTTTTTATTTCCCCAGGAGCTCACCCAATGTCTTTCCATAATCACTGTTCTTACTCATCTGTCACTGAAAGTGGATGACACTGAAAAGAGGGAGAGTTTCTTATGACTCTGCCACTTATTGGGGGTCTAACTTTGGACATTTTATATTAATTCTGTGAGCATCATTTTTCTTATAAGTACTTTGGAAATAAGTCAAGTGCCTACTTCACGGTATCACTGTGAGGAATAGCAATGTTTTGTGAATTGTCTAACTCGATGGATTGAAAAATAAAAAGCTTCACAATAGGAAACACAGCTTTGATAAGGTATACTTAAACCTTCATTTGTATCCTGATGTGTTTTCTGTACAGGGAATACGGAAATAATGTGTTTTCTGCTTTGGAGGAACTCATTCTCATTGTGATGGAGGGCTGTCTGCTCGTTCCCATGGCTGTCATTCTCTAGGACCCTTAACTTGAAGAGTCCTCTGACCTATAATCTCCATTCAGAGTAATAATATCTCAGAGCCATTTGGAGCATCCATGCTCCTGAAGCATTCTAAAATGAATGAAAACACACTGTTGGTGCCAAGGCCACACTCTGAAACCGTGGGCAGTTGCATTGCTGTATATCAAGTATTGCTAGCACTAGTGTTAGTTCACTAGCCATCACTCAAACCTGAGAAAAATTTCTTTAGACTTTCAGGATTAATTGCTGGATGAAGAACAAAAAACCTTTGAAACAGGAAGAAGGCTAATAATTTAGGCCAGGGCAGAGGAGGGGGAACAAGAGAATATGTGAGCCAGAACAATGTTAATAAACGCACGATCCTGATATCTAATAACCAATTCTCTTTCCTTATCGCCAAGAGTCAAAATGAAACCTGAGGTGAAAACAAAACAGTTTGTTTTATATTTCTGTAATTTTGCAGTTTCACGAATTCATATTTCTTAGTATTAGGAACTAATATGAGCTTTTATTTATTTATCCAGAAGTTCTTCCCAATCTCTGAGTGTTGTTCTTCTCTAAATCATGCTAATCTATACTAATAAAAGGGTAATATGCTAATTAGACTGGACATCTTCCGGAGGACCTTCTGGGCATCCTTCCTGATAAAACCGAGCCCAGGTGAAGCCTCCCACCCTGAGGTCCCAGGCACCAGCGACTGCAGCCAGGGAGAGGGAGAAGCCACCTGCCCCGCGGTTTCAGGTACCTGCGGCCGGTCAGAGGGAGGGAAGCCCGGGTCCCAGGTGCCCGTGGCCAGCTGGAGGAAGGAATCCTGGGTCCCAGGTGAGGGCCAAGGTAGAGGCAGTTAGAGGTGTTCAGGCCAGCAGGGGAACAGTTAGGGGCAATCAGGCAGGCAGGGAGAGGTGGTTAGGATGATCAGGCAGGCAGAGATGATTAGGAGCAATCAGGCACCCAGGCAAGCAGTTGGGAGCCAGCTGTCCCAGATTGCTAGAGGCATGTCTGACTGCCAGTTTAGACCCAATCCCTGTGGGACCAACAGTTGAACATCCCCAGAGGGGTCCCAGATTGGAGAGGGTGAAGGCCAGGCTGAGGGACATGCCCCCATGCCTGAATTTCATGCACTGGGCCACTAGTGTGGATATATAGATCATATATATATCTAAAGTAGAAACCTAAAAGTTTCTACTCTATTGATTTAACCTATAGAACACTTAAGATTAATTTTATTAGTCATTTTCATATATATATATATGAAAAGGACTGAGGAAAGAAATACTTTTTTCTACTATTGTGTACTATTATGACATAGATCTTATTTCTATAGTGTTTATATTTCCTTGACTATTATTATTTCATTTGACTTTAATAAATTCAACAAAAATGATAAATGGAATGTAAAAATAGAAATTGCTTATATATGTCATATATATGCATTATATATATAATGCATGCATAATATATACTTGTATTACATAAGTATGTATAAATATATTTATTGCATATTATTGTCCCAGGTTTTAGCTTGGTCAAGATATCTTACCTATGGTTCTTCATATATATATATATATATATATATATATATATATATATATATATATTCTTCATTCCCTCTCTAAGCTACTATCTCCTCATTTTTCACCCAAATTATTCTACATATACAAAGAGATTCTTAAACCCTAAAAAAATAATCCCCAACACAATACTCACACACACCGTGTGTAGAAGGTGAACTAAGCCACAGGGAGGTGGAGCTGCCCACTACAAAGCTGAGCGACAAAACTTAGGAATGGCTGATGCTGGATCTACTTCATGAAATTGATGGGCCCAAGGAACAAAATTAGTTCCAAAATTCAAGGTATCATCTACACTAATATTTCAAGGGACTTGACATCAAGGAGTATCCCTATAGCAAAAGAGTAATGAATCAGGAAGGTACAAATGGGAGTCTTGCTGAGCTTCTTGTGGATATAGATCTGCTTTGAGTTAAGAACATCCCAGAGGGATCCTGCAAGAATATCACAAGTGAATTTGGAAAGAAGCAAGGAAGGGAAAGAAGGTGGAGAGAGAGAGGGAATACAAGTCTCCTGGACTGTGTCCTTTTCATGAGGATGGAAATTAGAGAAAATGTTCTTACACTTGGAAACAGATACAGTCATTTTGCAGTGACCCTCACCTGTGCTATTTTTCTTTCTCTAGGGTAAGATCTCAGATGAGGGTGAAGCAGAGTTCTGGGATCCTGATCCTCCAACAAAAGAGAAATTTTCCTTACAGGCACTTTTTTTCTATCTCCAAACCAATGTGCAGTGGTCCCAACAAAATCTGGGAGGACTCTTTATATCATAGCTTTTGAAATACAGCAAAAAAGAAGACTAAAATCCACAGTCAATATCAAGGAACATTATAGCCACCTCTCCCTCAGGGACTCTCTGACTCGGGACTCAGCCACTTCCTTCTGTGCACAGCCCACTCCAGACACCTGCAGCCTGTACCCAAAACTATAGCTGAGGACTAAACCCAACCCCCAGAGTGGGAACAGGGGCCCAATGTGATTAGAATTGCATTCTGATTGCTTTGCATCTCCTGATTCATGCAGAAAGCATTTCTAAATGAGCTACAACTTGACACTACAGTGTAAGCACATATGTGGCTCATCTGGGGAATCTCTATGGGGATAGTGTTATTGGATAAAATTTAGAGATTGATCAACTCTTCCACATCTGGTTGTATCTTTCTGGAAAGGAGTGAACAGCCAACTCATTGTAAAGCAGAGTCATCGATCCCTTCATCTCTAAGAGCAAAAAACCACCAATCTTACCTATACTTTCTTTTCTGCATCTTTATAGCTTATATCAGTACAGACAGAAACCTGGGAAAAGCTCCATTCTTTTTCTAGTATAGGTAAATGTGGAAGAAAAGGAGGAGAGAGAAAAAAAAGGCCACCATCAGTATGAAAGATGGAAAGAACTTTCTTTATACCAGAGCAGAGACTCAACCACCGACCTCTGTAATATGGAGGCAGGGTGCTTCCCCAGCACCTGAAGCCTGAACCCAAACATATGGCTGCAGTCCCCAAGCCTAACAAAAGGTAGAGATGTCTGCATGTTTTATACTGTCGTGGTGAGACGTGTGCACTTGATAAATCAAAATGATGTCTCAAAAAAACCCGGAAATGCTGATGGATAATCAATATACTAACTATTCCTGTCCCAAACACAACCATTCTTAACACCTTAATCCCCCAGACAGGTAGTCAGTGAGTCAGCAATTCCACCCAGAGGATCCCTCAAACCCACCATAAGGCTCTGTGTTAAAGTGGGTATTTTCACCCTGAATTTTATTTTCTTCTGACCCTATATTATGCTCATGTATGAAGGGAAATCAAACTTGAAGTGTCAAAGAAAGAACAATCTTCCACTTACTATTTTACTGCAACTTCTTACAGTTCACTTGATTGTTCATTTTGTTTACACTCAAATGTATGCATTTATATTACTCCCCTTTTTGTTATGTATAGAAAGACCATTGGAAAAAAGCTAATCTCCAGTCATGGGTATGCTATACCATCATGAGCAAACCATACTCTTTGCTCCTCATCTATGTGAGGACAATATTTTCCATCCACCTTTACTCACAAGTTTCATACATTCAATGATGTAACAAATGTTTAGCCTATTACATATTGGATAGGGAGCTTTGAATAATAAATAAAGAGTTCCTTCACTTGTTGAATATATAGTCTAGTATGGAACACTTTCTTTTAAGTCATACAGTTTTTGTAAAGTAAGAGAAGAACTAAATTGGGAGAGCAAAGGCTGTGATGAAATCAAATAGATGTCAGTCAGGGATAGCTTCCTGGTATATGTGATGTTCCAGCTTGAAACCTTGCAGGTTAATATGAGTTATTCAGGCTGAAGGACAAAAAGGGTGGAGAACTAATACATATACATGTAATGTAAAGCACACATATATGTAATATAAAACATGGACAACTTATAAACTTGTCTGGACTTGATAACTACTCAGAATGTTTCATTATTACTCAAATAAAAAGTAGAACTATTTCTTCCCATATAAAATATGTACCAGAAATCAATTATTTTATTCTGTGTTCTGTATCTTTTCTCAATTAAATTCCAATAAGTTAAATTGGGGCTTAATCTTAACTGTAACCATTAGTTACCCAATCTTTAATTAGCATTGAAAGCAAAATAGATTCTTATATCTTCCATTGGATTAAACTCTGAAGGCAAATACTAGATACGGTGGGAAACAAGAATGAAGGGAAGAAAATAGTTGCCTTTTGGGCACTTTTTGGGGGGGTACCTTTAAAGATTATGTTCTCATGATGTCTATAGACGTCACAGAATTATACAGTTTTTTTCTCATTTGAGAATATAGACACACTAAGTTATTAATCTAGGTCCTGGGAGAGATCATCTAGTTCAGAAGGTGATCTATTACAGAGGACACTCTATTGAAGAGGATATATTTTGTTGCGCTGAAGATAGAATACACTGCATTACAGTAGCGTGGGTAGGCCCTCCATGAGCTCTGTGGTGACTCCATGTTTTTAAGAGAGGTGTTCAGATAATTACCTTGTAGCATTTATCTAGCAAAGGGAAATATGGACACCACTGAAGACCACATCAGAATGCAATTACATTCAAGGTAAGCTCCCTGTGTTCTATATTTGTAACCACTGCATACAATATAACATCAAATCCTATGTGTCCCCCACCAACACCAATTCTTATTAATATTTTAAAATAAAGTGTCTGCTTAAGTAAGGCAGTTGAGAAAGTGTCAATCATTTGCCATTGCATGATTCTCTATAGTCTCAGTTATCATTTTCTACTTGCAATAAAGACATATATCTGAATTATGTGATCTCTGAAAATCTTCATTTTCTTAAAGCCTCTTATTTTAATTTAACTTGGGGAAGGAATTACAAACCGATCTTTAGGAAATTCAGAAATACATTTTCAGAAAATTGCTACATGCGAACTAAAGGGGGCAGTGCTTCCTTTCATAAAGAAAAATAACAACGTTCACTTAAAACAGGGCTGTTCACATGTGAAATAGAAGGCTCTCTGGAAGGATCTGAATGGAGTGCAGGAAGTTGAAGTCAGATTGATAGTTGCCTGGGCAGGAGAGAAGACAACCAGTCTACCCGGGAGAAATGGACAGACTCCTAGAGGCGTTATTATTGATTTTGTGTCTTCAGTCAGACTGTGAGTTTGGGGTGGGAGGTTTGAATATAGCGGAGAAACTCCAGGGAACACTGCAAGGCTGAGAGATGAGATAGTTGGGGAGTTTTGTTTTGTTTTGCTTGCTGGCCTATATTGCTTTTCTGTGGGAACTTTAAGAATAAAATGTAAAATCTGTTACTCTTTCCAAACAGGGGTGAAGAGTCAACAGGAGAATGGTGACCAGCAACAGGTTAAGCAAAATTCTTCATCCCTAAGTTCGCAAGAAGGAGGAATTTCTATTCTGAATTGTGACTACAATAATAATATGTTTAAATATTTTGCATGGTACAAAAAATATCCCACTAAAGGTCCTGCATTGCTAATATCAATACCTTCAGGTGTGGATAAAAAAGAAGATGGGAGATTCACAGTCCTCCTCAATGTAAGTGCCAAACACCTCTCTCTGCGCATTGCAGCCTTGCAGCCTGGAGACTCAGCCTTGTACCTATGCGCAGCCAGTGCACGGTGCTCTCCAGACACCTGCGGCCTGTTCTCAAACCTGCAGCTGTGACCAAGCTAAGCCCCACTTTGGAGTCTCTGACTGGGAAGTATACAGAATTGCTTCCATTTACACATAACAATAAGAGAGGGTGTGCTTTATATTAGCGAGCAAGCTGAGCTGTAAGGAAAAATGACCCATGGCAAGTCCTACAAACGAGTTAAGAATGTTCCCTGTGCCTCAGGTTGTCCAAGAGTCTCACCACTGTCATTGTTCCCTTTCAGAGAGAGGTTCCTGGTGGAGCCAAGGTACCAATAGCTGGTGACGCCTTGTTCCCGCTAGCCCCTGGAGTGAGGACAGCCTGCTTCCCCTCTATCTCAGAGGAAAATATATATTTAGGATAGGGATGCCAGAGTTCTAATCCAAGTTCTCTCAGTGAATGTTTATGTGCCTTTGAGTACCAGCAATCATGGACTTCATTTTTTTGTGTGTAAAATAAACAAAGTAATCCCTGGTTATTATTTCTGAATAACTATACCTATATGCATTTATTTGTGTGTGTGTTTTCACTCATAAATTACTTCTATTATTGCTTCAGTAAATCATTTATTGAATACTCTCTTCTCAGGAAGACACTGAACTCTTTGACCCACTGTTCATCAGTAAGGAGTGTTGCCCTGTGGATCATAATGATAAACACAGGCATATCATGGAGTTTGTCAGCTGCAAAGATCTTGTTCTAGGTTAGCATCTTGATTCTCAGCTGACATGGGTATGTGGCACTAAGCATTTAGAATGCAGCTCAAAGCTGAGAGTGAAAAATAGGCCAATGCCTTATAGGACCATAAGAACTTGGATGATATGGGAAATAGCCCGAATATTGATTAATTCAGGTATGTCCGGTAGGTTGGCAGTTTCTAGCTTCAAACATAAGTGAGCTATGTTACCTTCTTGAGATTCCCATTCTATACAAATGAGTGGTAATGCAATGAGCATGTTAACTAATAAAAAATGTCTCGATATTTTATATTATAACTTCCACTATTAATTTGTATTCCCTTTGGAAATCCTATTAATTCGTCAGATTTCTTTATTCATGAAATACAGGTTAGAACTAGGTGAAATCTATTTCTTTGTAGTCCAATGGCAATATTATTTCATTATACTAACCACTGATTTTATGGTTTTTTTTTTGTTTTATTTTTTTATGAATTCTTTTTACAGAGAGAGGAAAGGAGAAGATAGAAACATTGATGGGAGAGGAACATCCATCAGCTGCCTCTGCGTGCCCCCTACTGAGGATTGAGCCCACAACCCAGGCATGTGCCTGACTGGGAATCAAACCATGACCTCCTGGTTCATGACTTGATGCTCAGCTACCAGGCCACACTAGCTGGGCTTTTCAATTGTGTGGTGAATAGAAGAAAATTAGTCAACCTGAATTTCTATGGAAACGTTTTTTTTTTTTCATGCCAGAATTGTTCTTAGTACCTTAAATTTAGAATTTCAAGCTGAAAAGAAAAGATTACCAATTACCAGGGGGGAAAAAGATAAAAGGATGAGACAGCTTGTGTACATAATGTTTGCATAGTTTAGTGTCTCTCTCTATGTATGTATTGTGTAATATATGTGAAGGAACTTTCTAAAATTATTTTTCACCTAAAAGCTAATGGTATTCCTGAAACATCTTCTTACAAAAAAAAAAATAGATCATGTAGCCTTCCAAAGTGGTCCCTGTGTGTGGAAACTACATATATTTCACAGGAGGTTGTTTTAGTAGTCATTTCATTTTGGTTAGGCTCAGAAATCCCAAATCTCTGGAACTCTGAGATATCCAATCATGGAGTCAACACAGAGTTCATTGCCTACATGTGCTACCATAAAGCAGTGTGTTCTTATCTTCTTGAAGCCACACCATGGGCTGCTTAATTAAACATCCATATCTCCTGTTGTATGTGTTAGCCATTGTTGCAATAATGTGTTAGCCATTGTTACAAATACGTCAAAACTCAAAGACTTTAAACAATGAATAATTTAACTTACAATTGTGTGAATTGACTATTTAGACGGAGCTCAGCTAAACAGTATTTCTGGGTTTGGCTGAGCTCACTGTCATGTCTGAAGAGAAACTGGCTGTTGGCTGGCTATCCTTTATTTAGGATAACTAAAACTCCTCCAGCAGCTGAGGTCAGGCATACTCTTGTGGCAATCAAGGAGAAGCAAGAGTAAGAGTTGAAACAAGAAAGCATCTTATCAACCTCTGCTTCCATCATACCTTGTAATAGCAAATTGGCCAAAATAAGTGTCAGTTTCCTACTATATTATATCACAACAAATTACACATGTTATGTGTGTATATATGTATATATATTATATATGTAATTTATATATACATACACATATACACACAGCATATGTATATCCTAGAATAACAGTGGCTGACTAAGAAAAATAATATAACATGGCATGTTATATATTTTATTATATCACACCAGGGGCCTGGTACACAAAATTTGTGCACTGGAGGAGGGGTCCCTCAGCCAAACCTGCCCGGGAGCCCTCAGGGTATGTCCCACCGATGCCTTAGTATGGCCTCCCTCTATGAGAGGCAACCAGGCTGATCAGGGAAGGGTGCCACCCCATCACCCCGCTGCTACTGCCACTGCCAGCTGCCACAGCCACCAAGGTGTTTTCATCAACACAGACTCCAGTCCCTTCACCACAAAAAAATGATAACTTTCTTTAGGCATTTTCAAGATGTCTCTTTTATAGGATATTTCCTATCCTCCTTCCTTCCTTCCTTCCTTCCTTCCTTTCTTTCTTTCTTTCTTTCTTTCTTTCTTTCTTTCTTTCTTTCTTTCATCTTCACATGAGGATATTTTCCCATTGATTTTTAGAGAGCATGGAAGAGAGAAGGAAAGACAGAGAGAAATATCAATGTGAGAGGCACACTTCTATTGATTGTCTCCTGCATGAGCCCTGATCTGGGCCCCTGCTAGGGAGAAGCCTGAAACCTAGGTACATGCCCTTAATCAGAATTGAACCTGGCCCCCATGCAGATTTGTGTCTCATCTCCAGCCCCAGCAGCCCAGCACCACAGGCATGGCCACGGGGCTGGGCTGGGGGCCGGCCTCCCTGCATGTTGTTCTCTCCAGCTCCAGGGCTGCCTTGTCTGTTGTTCTCTCAGGCTCTGGGCCTGCTCCAGGTCCCTCCTCCTGAGCTGGTCATGACCATTACAGCATCCTGGCCTAATTTACTATATATATAATTTATTATCTTCATGTGTATTTTATATATTTATTATACTACATGAAATAAATTTCAACCTTTTTCTATTTCTTCTACCCACCCTCAATTTCTTGCAAGTGATTTTTTATTGTTTCTCTGATTTCAAAATTTTTAAAAGATTCCACAAATAAATGATACCATGAAGTTCATTTCAATTTTAAAAAGATGAAAAATGAATGAATGATTAATCTAGTTATTATACATCCCTGTTCATAACAAAACTATTTCAAACATAATAATTCAACAAATTAAAGAGATTTCCTTATCCTCAGATAGATTTTAAATGATGTATAAATTATTCCAGTTATAAAGTTCTGTTACAAGAGACATTTTTCACTCTGATTGCCATTATATTTACTCAATTGTATGTCTGTGTATGAAGAGAAGCCATAGTATGAAAATATGGCCTTCTCTACATTCCTAAAGCTACACAAAAAGTCATGCCAGGAAAGGAACTGCTACATACCTCCTCATTTTTGTTGTTTTTGATCAAGCTCTTCATACTGTAACACTCACATTTCATTCATTCCCACAGTTATCAATCTATATCCCTTTCTTATTTGACATATTTGGGAAGCAGCCTTGGAAAGCAGCTACTTTCTACAACTGACCTACCATCTTATATCAAGACTTCAGGTGTAAGGCAAGGACAATAATTTCTAGCCAACACTTTCTCATATTTTATTCATTCAATCAATCAACAATTATTTGTGGAGTAACTGCTAAGTTCTACATAAATGTTACATGACAGAGGGAAAAGAGCTATGAGACAATGCAGAGTATATACTCGCATTGTATTTATAGCCTAGTAAGTTATATAGGTAGATGACTAGAAAAAGTAAAGTGAGACAAGGACAAAACTTAGGAAAGCAAAGATTGATATGAAGGCATACAGAGTCCCACTCCAGTCCCAGCCTTAGTAGTGAGTAAGAGACAGCTGGAGTCTGTGATTCCTAAACTGAGACCTGAAGGTTTGGTAGGACTTAATCGGGTTGAAGGATAGAAGCAACAGGGGAAGGAATGTTAGGAGTATAAACACATACAAGGCAATAGATATCACAGTGAATTTAAGGACTGAAAGACAAAGTTAATATATATTAACTTTGTGGCCCGGTACAAGGATTTGTGCACATTAAAATGAAATTAACTTGAATAAATATTTTAATATTGCTATTCACCCTTTCTCTATAATAGAGGTGTCAACCAAATTCACAATTGACAATGACAGATCGAAACACATGCATTATATTGGCACCAGTGAGAGCTTTATATGTATCTCACATGAGGGAGTCAACTTAGCATTTTATGTATATAGAATAAACTTGCTTAATTAAACCTGCTTTCTGATTTAACTAAACTTTTCCCAGCCCAGTGAAGCACCCCAACTTCTCTTTCAGGTAATTGTCAGAAACACAGCAGTAAATATCAACATGAAGCAGATTATTATTGTAGGTCACACAGGGAGAACAAAGGGTAAAATATTTAACTATGTCAGTGTTTGACTATATTCTGTGCAGTGAGAAAACTGAAACTCATTTTCAAGGTCCACCATTTCTTACTTCTTTCAGTTGGGGCAAGTTTCTAAACTTTCTAAATCTTCATTTTCTGGCTAATAAAAAGAAAATAGGATTACACCGAATCTCCTATCTTCTTATGCCAGGACTTCTCTGAGGATCAAATGAGATGAGGTACGTGAAAATGCTTCACAGATACTTGGTTAAAGTGTGAAATATATCCACCTGGCTATAAAGTAAGTCATAATCCTGGGCTGAAGAAATTGCAAGGAGGCTAGTCATCTTTAGGGAGAAGAAGCCAGGCGTTGCTATGGACGTCATTACCCAGTGCCCACAGCCACCTTTTCCAGGCTGGGCTGGCTGTGGGTTGCATTTTACACAATAGGGTCTTGGCAGCATTGACTGCAATTTGGTGGGCTGTTGCTCTGAGGTGGTGGCGGGCCTGTGTAGGAAGGAAGCTGAGCGTTGCTTTGTTGTCATCAGGTCCATGGTGCTGTTTCTCTGTAAATGGCCAGTGCGAATTACAGAAGCTCCTGCATTGAGCATCTGCCCCCTGGTGGTGAGTGCGTATCATAGTGACAGGTTGGATGGGCAGAGGGCCACTTAGCATATTAGCCTTTTATATAAATTGCATAGATAGATATTTCTTTAACCAATAATGCAATGTAACCATGATATCAATTTTACAAGTGAGCTATAATAATTTTTTGTGAAGTTACAAATGTGTTTTCTCTTTACTTTAGATTCTTCTAATAATTTTTTTATTTGACACCTAATATGAGACTTGGGCTCAAATACAGGAGATGCAACTATAAGCAAACAGACATTGTGCCTGCACTCAGGAAACATGTAATACTGTGGATATATATAACAAAATGTTATAATCAAAGCTATCACGAGAAAAGTGAACTATGACCATCTAGTAGAGACATCGAAATTGAAAACAGAATAAAAGGAAAGGGTACCCTAAAAAGGTGATATCTAATTTAAGACTCATAATAGAGTTAGTGAAAAACAGAGTCAGGGAAAATATTATAGGAAAACAGAAACAGAATGCACAAAGGTATAGTAGAGATTTAGTGTAAGAGAATGACATTAAACTAATTCAAAATGGTTAGAACATACAACTCAAAATGGGCAACAGAAAACACAAAACTAGAACAATATGCAGACATCACTTTATAAAAATAATAAAGATGCTTATACATTATCTTGAAGGCACTAATGTGCACCGAAAGTGATCTGAAGAAGTACATCGTATAATAAAATGTTACTATTTTCCCCTTGATTTTTCTTTTTCTCTGAATCCTGGAGTAATTCTGTATTCTAATACAGTATATGGATAGGCCTTACACAAAAACAAAAAAACAAAGATATATATTGGATGGAAACTTATTCAAGAAAGCTCAAATTTTAATCATTTCTCAGCCTGGCCAGAGGAGGGCACTGTTTTAAAAGTATTCTAAGATATACATGGTTCTCTGTAAAGGGTGAAAGTGTTGTGATCTCTCTGATTGGCTGTCCTCCTAAGCTTCAGTATTCTAGACACAACTGCAACAGACCTAGCTCTGAGCTCAAATTCCTGCCGCGGACGCCCATTCAGAATCTGACGGGGGCTGTTGGATTTGCTGGGGAGCCAAGGGATGGATACTCTCCTGAAAGTGCTTTTCGGCACTCTGTTGTGGCGATTGGATTGTGAGTACCAGGTCCTTCTAGGGGAGGCTTATAATGGTGACAGCAGCCGGAGGGCAGAAATTGGGTTGTCTTTCTGACCTGGGGAGGGCTCTTATGAAAACCATACATATTCTATGTTTTGAGTAAGGAAGGAGGAAAGAAAATCGCCCTTCCTTTTATGAGACTGAGCATCTCATGTGGGTTTTCTGTGTCCTTGAATTATTTTTCTGATCAGGTGTGAGAAGCCAAGAAATGCTGCAGAGTCCTCAGTCCTTGATCGTTCGAGAAGGGGAAGACGTTACCATCGAGTGTAATTCCACACAGTCTGTATATTCCTTACAGTGGTACTGGCAGAAGAATAGTGAAGGTCTTATCTTCTTGATAATATTAAGAACAAGTGGGAAAGACAGTCTTGACAAAATAACTGCCACATTGGATGAAAAGAAGCAGCACAGCCTCCTATACATCCCGGCCTCCCAGCCCAGGCACTCAGGCACCTACTACTGTGCAGGAGGGGCACAGTGATGCTCAGGCCTCTGCAGGCTGCACTCAAACCTGACGCTGGGCTACAGATGCTTTCTCAGCACAGGCACCCTTGGGGCACTTACCAGAAGGCTCACCTATGAAAAAAGAGAAATCTGAGGGAAATTCAATTGCCTTCATATAAAATTCAAAAAGTGAACCATTTTTTTAAGTTCAGATCTAATTTAACTTTTTAAAAATAATTATATAATTGCTGGGTAGGGACTTATGTAATTGAATCAAATAAATTTCAGTTTCAAATACCATAGTGAATTATTGTATGACTTAAGCTACATATGCGAACTACTTTTGTGGATGTGTTCCTGTCTAAAAATGAAAATAACTTCTATTTCTTCTGCTAGGTATCCACTGTTTATGGTTAGGGAGGTAATGAAAAAACCAACAACAATAAAAATAAGTTTTTTTGTGTTGGTCATTTTTGGGTATCAGGATTGAACTTGGTACATGGATAATGTTACTTACTGGCGGGCTCTCTAGGAATAGCTTTTGCCATGATCTTCAATATCTGTTTCATAGAAATGTAATTGAAAAGAACTTGCATTTTTAGACTGACTTTTACTTTCCTTCTCACTGTACTTTATTCTGATTGATTTTCAGTTCTGTCTGGGGTACTCAGAGTTATCCTACACCAGTGTTTCCCAGATGTGGTACGCGTACCCCCAGGGGTACGGGAAGAGTTTGGTGGGGGTACAAGTTGCACCAGAGTTTGGTGGGGATATGCACTGCACCGTGCTTAGCTGCACCTAATTCTAGGTTCTCATGAGTCAAGTCAAGACAGTCTTGTGAGATCTGAGATGGTACAGTATGCAAATAAATGTTATTTATAATATAACTTTTATTTATATTTTATTATGAATAATTTTATTTTTGTTTATTATTATTTTGTGTATGTACCAAAAAAAGAAAAGATAAATATATTTTGATTGTTATTAAAATACATCCATTTTTTTTGACGAGGGGTATTCAGTGTTACAAAAATTATAGAAGGGGCACACGTATGTTAAAAGTTTGGGAAACACTGTCCTACACAACAACTTTTCTTACCAGTTTGCCCAGATACACTGTGGTCAATAACACTCCTCAGTTGTTCCTCTATGTCAAACCCAGCACAGCATTGGCATATATAGTAAATGTTCAACAAGTATTTGTTTGTTTGTTTTTAAGAATTTAGAAGGACAAAGAGAAAAATATGTTCCTTCTTTATTAGAGAAGTTAAAATTCACAAATAAAAGTATAGTCATTGATCTTCATTACACAACCAAAAATTATTAGGAAACTATGATTCATAGTCAAGAAAAAATCAAATAGAAACTGAGGGATGGCTCAACTTATTGAATTTAGCAGACAAATATTTTATGTTTTAATTCTTTTTAAATATATTTTATTGATTTTTTACAGAGTGGAAGAGAGAGGGACAGAGAACCAGAAACATCGATGAGAGAGAAACATCGACCAACTGCCTCCTGCACAACCCCCACCAGGGATTTTCCTGCAGCCAATGTACATGCCCTTGACCAGAATCAAACCCAAGACCTTTCAGTCTGCAGACCAATGCTCTATCCACAGAGCCAAACCAGTTTCGGCAAGCAGACAGATATTTTAAAGCACCTATAATAAATATGTGCAAAAAACTAAATAAAATATATTTTAAAATTTAGGAAAATATTTAATTTTTTAATTTTTTTAATTTATTAAGGTATTATATGTGTACATAGCTTAGCATTTCCCCCCCACACACCTCCCATTCATGCCCTCCCTCCCCAGAATTCTGTGTTCGTTGGTTGTACTTATATGCATGCACACCAGTCCTTCAGTTGTTCCCCCATCTCCCCCCAGGTCTCCTTCCCCTCCCTGCTGTCATTTGACAATCTGCTTGTTTTATGGTGACTATTTCAGGACCACACGAATAGAATCCGCTCCTCCTCTGGTTCACACCGCCCCTCCCCCTGGGTCCCACTGCTTCCCCAGGGCACATAGCTCTCCTGGGACACACTGTCCCCTTGGGGCAGATGGCTCACCCGGGGCACACAGCCTCCTGGGACACACAGCTCACCTGGGGCACAGGGCCCCTCTGAGGTGCTGGGGTCTTGAACTGGAGGCGCCACCTAGCTACTCACTAGCACCGCTGGCGGGCTGGGACGGCTGCTGGCAGGGAGACCATGCTCCAAGGAGTCTCAGTGGAATGGCTGCAGACGTGGAGGCCAAGCACTGAAGCCGCCCACTCCCTGGGCCCCGGGTGGAGTGAGCTCTGTTCTCGGTGGGCTTCCCTCACTCACGGCAGCGGCGGCGGGTGCGGCGGGTGCGGTGGCTTTTGTGGCTCAATTTCCACTGTATTTTTAAAATCCACATGGTGGCAGCAGCGCCCCTCCTTGGGGTCCAGGCAGAGGCTCCGGCTCGGCCCTGCGGCAGTGGGCCTGACGGGTGAAGGGGTCGCTGGGGTCGCAAACGGAAAGCGCCGTGCCATCTCCTCACCAGCACGGTGGGTGGACTGGGAAGGCTGCAGGAGGGCTGAGATGGCTGCGGGTGGGGAGACCGTGCTCAAAGGTGTCTCATTCGGGGTGGAAGCAGAGCAGCTGCGGATGCGGAGGCTAAGTTCTGAAGCCACCCACTCCCTGGGCCCGGGGCGAAGTGAGCTCTGTTCTCGGTGGGTTTCCCTCATTCGCAGTGGTGGCGGGTGCGGCAGCGAAGCTCCTGTGGTTCAATTTCCACTGTAGTTTTAAAATCCACATGGCGGCAGTGGCAGAAGCTTTGGCGTGGCCATGGGGCAGCAGAGGAAGGACTCTCCGGGGCTGCGAATGGAGGAAAATATTTTTTTAATAAGTGAACAGAAATAACATCTCAGCAAGAAATACAATCATAAATAAAAAGTGGAAATCTTAGAACTGAAGAGTATAATGACTGAAAAATTCATCCATGTGCTCAACAGCGATTGGGTATGGCAGAAGAGTCTGTAAATTAATTAAGAAATTGGTATAATCATAATATTTAATATTTCTCAGCATCAAAAATAAACTGCTTGTTTCTTTGTCAATATGAGCAAATTTCCAAACATTATCCTGAAAGAAAGAAACTAGACACAAAAGTGAGCCTACTAAGTAACTTACATAGATGAGATTTCAGCAAAAGGCAAATTTAATCTATAGCAACAACAATCAGGTTATGGTTGCCAGGTGTTAATTACTAGGAAACTTATAAGGCAATAAAAATTACACATTAATCTGAATAGTGGTTATACAGGTATATGAAATTGTCAAACATCTTACATGTTATGGAACTTATGTCCAATAAAATCTACATAAAAATAAAGTGGATAAAAATGTTTAGGTTCTAGACATCAGGATAATCTGTAACACTTCTCTTAACTTAATAATTAAGCATTTCTCCTGTTTTAATTTGGAATGAAAAAAAAAAAGAAGGAGAAGCAAAAGGTTAGGGAAGATAACAAGAAGTAATATGTGATGATCAAAGTTCATTCTCTTAAATTAGAAAGCTATTATATCCCATGTCTGCCATTTACTAGCTCTGTAATTTTAAGGAGGTTCTGAACCTCTAATTGTATCTCCCCTCTATAAAATAGGAAAGGAAGGGGTAACAATTTCTCTCAAGGTTCACCTTTCCCACAAGAGGAAAATTAAGTAAGATTATGTCCATGAAGTTCCTAGCACACATTAAGTGCTCAATGAATTGTAGGTAATATTTTTATTATTAATCATAAGTGTTCAGTTCAAAAGTTCCTAATTTCTCTAAATAAAGTTGTGGGAGTGATCAACCAGGTATGGTAGCTCCAGAATTTCTTCTTTTAGTTGGGCAGCATGATAGACTGGAGGTGAGAGTAGAGAAAAGGGATCTTTTTCTCCTAACCTAACAGACTGGCTAATGACCTGGAATTTTGGGACATGGTATCTCATCATAGAGGTGGTCTTATATTATAGCTGAGTCCAGTGCAAATAACATTGAACAGCATGAAAATTTTATTTTGTCCTAGTGAAATGTTACCTAGATCATAACAAGAAGCCTAAATAAATCAGAAAAGAGAGTACACTTTAAAGGAGAGTGTTTGAAAATATGTATTCAGAGGGAAAAGATGGGGGGGGGGAAGAATGTGTGGGTTCTAGTATTACCATGAAATGTATTGTGTAAGAATTTATCTCTTTTCCATGTAAGGATACAGAGCCTTACCTGCATTTTATTTAAAGTATCTTTTCTTCATTTGGGAAGGAAAACATAGGAATTGTTCTTTTAATGCAAATATGAATCTGAGAATAAATTGACATGGACAATATTTCTGGAGAATAATTGAGCAGCCCTTATTAGGAGGAAAGGCTATCTTAAACACAGCTAGGGGTTCAACATAGTCT
This sequence comes from Vespertilio murinus, assembly GCA_963924515.1. NCBI lineage: Eukaryota > Metazoa > Chordata > Mammalia > Chiroptera > Vespertilionidae > Vespertilio > Vespertilio murinus. Next base: position 146,120,632 of record OZ004704.1, on the reverse strand, counting down.
ATGCAATTATGAATAGGGCATGATCTAATGACTCATCCCACTGATCCCCACCAAATCAATTTTCTGTTCTGAGACAGCTGCATTGCCCTTCTCCAACAATTCTAAGTGGAGCTTTACACAAAATTGAATAAGATTAGTTCCAAGCTTATAGCAGGCACTGTTTTGTTTATTTTTGTTTGTTTGTTTGTTTGTTTGTGGGTTTTTTACAGATGGAGGTGCTAAAATAACTCTTTTCAGCATATTAAGGGCATCATTACCTTTGTTTTATCTGATAACAACAGTTGCTGATAATGAGACTCAGGACATGCTAAAATTTAGGACAGATGGTGAGGAGGAACACAGGGGATGCCCAATGGCCAACTGTAACAAATATGCCAGGAAAATAAGAAAGAAGTAGAAAGGAACCAAATTTTGAGTCTTCCTTGACTTAAAATTTAACTATAGCTGAAACCGGTTTGGCTCAGTGGATAGAGCATCGGCCTATGAACTGAAAGGTCCAAGGTTCGATTCCAGTCAAGGGCATGTACCTTGGTTGCGGGCACATCCCAAGTGAGGGGTGTGCAGGAGGCAGCTGATTGATGTTTCTCTCTCATCGATGTTTCTAACTTTCTATCCCTCTCCCTTCCTCTCTGTGAAAAATCAATAAAATATATATATTTTTAAAAATTAACTGTAACTTGACAAGAAATTCTTGTCAACTTCCTTAAGGAAGCTCAGGGGATCAATCTGGATATATATATTCTTTATTCAGATTATTACAGATGTTCCTCTCTGACCCCCTATAGCTCCCTGCCACCCAGTTCCCACCCCACCCTAGTCCTTCAACCCGTCCCCCTGTCCTTGTCCATAGGTGTGAGCTCTTTGCTCAATCTCTTCCCACACTCCCCACAAATCCTTCCTCCCCTGAGAATTGTCAGTCTGCTCCCTTTCTATGCTCCTGATTCTATTACATTCATCAATTTGTTCTGTTCATCAGATTTTTATTCATTTGATTTTTTAGATTCACTTGTTGATAGATATGTATTTTTTGTCACTTTGTTGTTCATAATTTTTTGTCTTTACCTTTTTCTTCTTTTTCCTCTTCTTAAAGAATACCTTTCAGCATTTCATATAATACTGGTTTGGTGGTGACAAACTCCTTTAGCTTTTTCTTGTCTGTGAAGCTCTTTATCTGACCTTCAATTCTAAATGATAACTTTGCTGGGTAGAGTAATCTTGGTTGTAGGTTTTTGCTGTTCATCACTTTAAATATTTCTTGCCACTCCCTTCTGACCTGCATAATTTTTGTTGAGATGTCAGCTGACAGTCATATGGGTACTCCCTTATAGGTAACTAACTGTTTTTCTCTTGCTGCTTTTAATATTCTCTCATGTCTTTTGCCCTTGGCATTATAATTTTTATGTGTCTTGGTGTGTTCCTCTTTGGATACCTCTTGTTTGGGGTTCTGTGTGCTTCCTGGACTTGTAAATCTATTTCTTTCACCCGGTAAAGTTTTTGTCATTATTTCTTCAAATAGGTTTTCAATATCTTGCTCTCTCTCTTCTTCTGGCACCCCCATACTTCAGATGTTGGTACACTTGAAGTTTTCCCAGAGGCTCATTGCACTGTCTTCATATTTTTGGATTCTTTTTTTTTTTTTTTTTTTTGCTTTTCCTGTTGGGTGTTTTTTGCTTCCTCATAAATCAAATCTTTGACTTGATTCTTGGGATCCTCTAGTCTACTGTTGAATCTCTGTATATTGTGTATACTGATTTTTTACAGAGAGGAAGGGAGAAGGATAGAGAGCTAGAGGGGTAGACTCAGTGAGCACCAAAGCCCCACTGAAGCAAGTCCTGCCCCATAAGGGTGTCTAATTCACAGTAGCTCTTCCATTGTAGACACAGCTGCTCCTCACAGCCAATTGGCCTGGAGGTTAAGGGAAAGGGACAGAGAGAGAAATATTAATCAGCTGCCTCTTGCACACTTCCCATTGGGTATGTGTCCACAACCAAGGTACATGCCCTTGACCAGAATAGAATCTGGGACCCTTGCATCCAGAGGCCAACACTCTATCCACTGAGCCAAACCAGTCAGGACTGTATATTATTCTTTAATTCAGTGTATGCTTAATTTCTGACTGGTCCTTTTCCAGAAATTTATTTATTTATTTATTTATTTATTTATTTATTTATTTATTGGCATTCTCATTAAGATCCTTGAAGGTCTCACTAAGTTCTTCAGAGGTTTCTAGAGATTCTTGAGTAACCTTTTAACTGTGATTTTGAACTCTATATCCAGTATTTTGTTTTCATCCATTTATTTAATTTGTGACATATTTCTTTGTCTCTGCATTTTGGGTGCTTCCCTATGTTTGTTTCTATGTATTAGGTAGTTGCTAAATCTCCTTGAGTTGATAGAGTGGCCTTGTGTGGTAGGTGTCCTATAGGGCCCAGTGGCTCAGCCTCCCCAGTCACCAAATGTGGACTCTCTTGGTGCACCCCTTTGTGGGCTATGTGCACAGTCTTACTGTAGTTAAGCCTTGTTAGCTGTTGGTATAACTGGGAAGAATTGACCTCCAGGCCAATTGGCTGTGAGGAGCAGCTGTGTCTACAATGGAAGAGCTACTGTGCATGAAACACCCTTATGGGGAAAGACTTGCTTCAGTGGGGCTTTGGTGCTCACTGAGTCTACCCCTTGAGTGTGTTTCTTATGGATGAGAAGAGTTGTAATCCGATATGGTTTCACACTGACCACTGGGTATATCGGCTCTTGGATCTCCAAGGAGGTGTCTAGTCAACCACTGCCTGGGGCCACCCAGCAGGAGCTACAGAGAAATCTGAAGATTCCTCATCTTTGTATTGGGTTTGGAAGTACCCAGATGAGGCTCAGCTGTGTAGCAAGGCAGGCTGCTGCTGCTGCTGCTGCTGCTGCTGCTGCTGCTGCTGCCTATTTAACAGGTTTTAGGCTGAGAAAGAACATGCCATTCATATGCAAAAGCCGCTGCACAGCTTGGGTGGGGTTGTAAATTGGATGAGATGGGGTCTTAGAGAATCACCAGGGTGGAGCAAACAGAAACAGTTGGCTGCCAGTCAGCCCTGCACCAGAGAGGTCCCCACGTCCCTGCACAGGGACAATAATCACTGCAAACATCTCTGAAATAAAGCTGCCCTCTCAGTCCTGCCCCGATGCCAGATAGTCCAATTTCTCCCCATATGTGTCTGGGTTCCCAGAGTCTCACCTGGAACTGGAGTTCAGAGAAAGCTGGAGCTTGTATCTTTCTCCTGATTAAAAAAGCAGCATGCCTGGATGCCAGCACTTTCCATGCTTCTTCACCTTCTACCAGTCTCCATACACTTTCTTCACCTCTCTAGTTGTGAAAATTCCACTCAGCTAGCTTTCCCACAGTTCTTGATAATAGTTGATCTGCCTTTTAGTTGTAATTTTGATGTGGTTGTGAAAGGCAGCAAGTATAGGTGTTTACCTATTCTGCCATCTTGGTTCTCTCTAGTTATTTATTATGTCTACAAGATTTTGCATATCCCAGAAGGTAACTCAATTCCATCCAAAAATATCTAGGCATGAGAATTAGACTATGGAACCAGACTGATTATATGACACCAGGGTTGTATATTATGTATTGTATTGGTACACAGTCTTCCCAGTGGTGAAATTATTTTCTGCATTTCTTAGCACAAAAGTGCAAAAATCAGTGCAACACAGGGTCAATATTCTGTGAACTTCCATAAAGCAACTAAATTTATCAAGTTCATCATATCACCACCATAGCTAGAAGACTCTATAACATATTTCTGTTGTCTCAAAGAGTCCACTTGAAAAAAAAATTAGATGAGCCTTACAAACAAACAGAACTCAACCTGAGGCAATTGCCTATTCCCATGTTCTAAAGGAAGAATTACAAACCTTACCTAGACATTTGTTAGCAACTAGTGGTTGAAATGTGTAAAATAAGATCTAGAAAGGAAGCTGTTGAATTTATTCTAGCAAGAACTCCCTCACAGCTGATTCAGAGACCATATAGGACTACATGTAAAAGCCATACTCTTCAGATAACATCATAGTTCTTCCCTTGGAGTATGTAATGAAAATATATATGAAATACAGTATTTGAATAATATATTTGATGACTCTAGATTTTACAACTGCTCAAATTAATCTTTTAGGAAAGAGTTCTTTTGGGGTTACTGGACCCAATTTCAATATGTATGTGAAGGAATAGGGCAGAAGTTTTCCCACATACACCAAGTAATTCTTCAGACAATTGGTGTCCTATAATTCAGCTCCATTCTGACATTATCTACCTGAAGATAGCATCAGATCCCATTGGTTTGGGGCTCAGTTTTACAATTCTGCCTCCCATCCCACCTCAGATGCCAGTCCCAAGCCTACATTGTTACATTCTGAACCACCAGCTACAAAGTGGAGGTTGCAACAGTGCCCTTCAACTCAGGATGCCAATCACTATGTCTAGGTGGTTACTTGAACTTCTGACCTATTGGCTATAAATCAGAGCTTCCATGAACCCTCCTTAAGTTTAATCAATTGTTTGAAAAATTAAGGTTTAGTGCCCAATAGAAATCAAAATACAACCAGTAGAAGATAAAACATTGCCCTCCTTCTGACTGAACAGGAATAAGGTATTACAATTATGAAGTGTGATTTACAATAATATTGTGCTTTGCTATGACTCGATGGTTCAGGGAGAATGCTGACAAAAACCTGCATTCCTGACATTAGTACCTCAATTTTAGGTAAAATAAAATATGAACACAGCTTCAATCTTATTTGGATAGATAAAACATTAAACAACATTGCTTTCTTACACTTCAACATATAAATATAGAAAAGCAGCAAACTCATAATTTTGCTTTAACCTAATGGAGACTTGAGATCACAGGCCAAATAAGGCTGGATTTCAATGAGAGAGAGGCTTCTCACCTTTATTCCCACTTCCCCCAGCAGCCTGGTGAAACCACTGTTACAATTAAAAATTTCCTTGGGATTTAAGTTCTCTTATTGTTGAGGTAGAAGAGTTCTTTACATATTTTAGGTACTCAATTCTAAAAAGATATACAATTTGCTAATAGTTCCTCTCATTCTGTGGTTTGTCTCCTTTTAAAAAAAATCTTTATTGTTGAGAGTATTACAGATGTCTCCCCTTTTCTCCCTATTGCCTTCCTCCACCTGGTTTCTGCCCCACCCCAGGCCTTCTTTACCCTATTGTCTGTGTCCATAAGTAATGAATATATACATATAGGTTCTTCAGTTAATCTCTTCCCATCCTTCTTTCCTCTGAGATTCATCAGTACGTTCCATGTTTCCATGTTCCTGGTTCTATTTTATTTGTCAGTTTATTTTGTTCCTTGTTCATTTATTTTGACTTTTAAATTCAATTGTTTATAGATATGTATTTATTGCCATTTTATTGTTTTTTCTTCCTCCTCCTCCCCCCTCCACCTTCCTCCTCCTCTTATTAAAGAATACCTTTCAACATTTCATGTAATTCTGGTTTAGTGGTGATGAACTCTTTTAGCTTTTTCTTGTCTATGATGCTCTTTATCTGACCTTCAATTCTAAATGATAACTTTGCTGGGTAGAGTAATCTTGGTTGTAGGTACTTGCTATTCATCACTTTGAATATTTCTTGCCACTCCCTTCTGACTAGCAAAGTTTATGTTGAGAAATCAGCAGACAGTTGTATGAGCACTACTTTGTAGGTAAGTAACTGTTTTTATCTAACTGATTTTAAGATCCTCTCTTTGTCTTTAACTCTTGGTATTTTAATTATGATGTGTCTTAGTGTGGGTCTCTTTGGATTCTTCCTGTTTGCGATTCTCTGAGCTTCTGGACTTGTAAGTTTATTTCTTTCACCAAGTATGGGGAGTTTTTGTCATTATTTCTTCAAATAGGTTTTTAATATTTTTCTCTCTCTCTTCTCTTTCTAGCACCCCCATAATGCAGATGTTGGTACACTTGAAGTTGGCCCAGAGGTTCCTTACACTATCTTTATATTTTTAGATTCTTTTTTTTTTCTTTTTACTCTTCTGATTGGGTATTTTTTTGCTTCTTCATAGTCCAAATTGTTGATTTGATTCTTGGAATCTTCTACTGTACTGTTGAATCCCTGTTAATTATTTTTTATTTTACTTAGTGTGTGTTTAATATTTAACTGGTCCTTTTTCATGTTTTTGATGTTCTCACTAAGGTTCTTGAAAGTCTCACCAAGATCCTGGAAATTCTCACTAAGTCTCTTTAGCTCTCATTAAGATCCTTGAGCATCCTTATAACCATTATTTTGAACTCTGTATTTAGTAGTCTGTTTGCTTCATTTAGTACTTTTTTTGGAGATTTCTTCTGTTCTTTCATTTGTGACATGTTTCTTTGTCTCAGTATTTTGGATGCTTCCTTGTGTTTGTTTCTATGTATTAGGTAGAGCTGCTGTGTCTCCTGGAATTGGTAGAGTGGTCTTGTGTAGTGAGTTCTGCAGGGCCCAGTGGCTCAGCCTCCTCGTTCACCTAAGCTGGGCACTCTATATGTGCCCTAGTGTGGGGCTGTGTGCACAGTCTTATTGGAGTTGAGCCTTGTGGGCTGTTGGAATCATGGGGGCTGTTGACCTCCAGGCCAATTGGCTGTGAGGACCATCTGTGAGTATAGTGGAAGAGCTGCTGTGCAGAAGACATCCTTATGGAGTAGGACTTGCTTCAGGTTTTTGGTGCTCATTGAGTCTGCCCCTTGATGTGTTCTTGGTGGATGTGTAGAGTTTTAATCTAGTATGGTCTGGAGCTTTCAAGCAGGTACACTGGCTCTGGGGCCTCCTGGGAGGTGCAAAGTCAGCCATGACCTGAGGCCACTTGGTAGGAGCTACAGAAAGATACAGGGTGGAGAAAACAGTGTGAGCCATGTTAATGGAAACTCAGATATGGCTGCCAGTTAGCTCTGCAATGGGGAAGGTCTCAGCATAGGAACAATTGCCCCTGGGAGCACCCCTGTCAAGGAAAAAGCTGCCCTCAAGTTCTTGCTCCAATGCCAGACAATCCAGTTCTTCCCCAAGTGTCTCTGGATCTCCCTGAAGCCACTGACCTAGCACTGGAGCTCAGAGTGAATGAGTCCAAGTAAGTCTGTGCACCAGTACTTTAAGAAGGATTGCCTGTGTCTTCAGCAGCCTCTGTATTACTCAGCAACAATCTTGGTGGTTTTTACAGCTCAAAGTAATGAGGAGTTCTCTTCCCATCTCTGGAACCCTGGGCTGATGATTTGGTGTGGGCTGGGACTACTTGCTCTTCATGAGAGGTCCACATAACTAATATATCCCTCCCTATTAAGAAAAAACACACACAAAGCTACACATGGATGTTGGGCCAGCCCATCCTGCACCTCTACTCCTCTTACCAGTCTCAATGTGCTTTCTCCTTTACTTCTCTAGTTGTAGGAGTTCCATTTAGCCAGATTTCAGACAGTTCTGAATGTTGATTGTTCTGTATTTTAGTTACAAGTATTACAAATAGTAGTCTATATGTCTTCTTTTTCCCCCATTGATCTCCCCCACGCACATACCCTCACTCGTCCCCTCACCCTCCAGCAGTGTCTTGTGTCCTGATTTTATTTTTTTAAAACCATTGTCTAACCAAGATCATAAAGATTTATATCTATGTTTTGTTCTTATAATTTTAGTTTGTATATTAAGAACATTAATACATTTCAACTTAATTTTTAAATATGATAGGAATAGGGATATGATTTCATTCTTTTGCATATGGATAAAAAGACATGTGAAGTCCTTAACTAAAATAATGCTTAGTAGTTATACTAATATCAGATAAAGTAGGCATTTAACCAGGAATTATGACTAGAGATATAGAGCAATATTTCAAAATAATTACATATACAATCTACCAGGAAGCTAGGCCAATACTATTTCTACATGCACCTAATAAACATAGCTTTAAATTATATAAAAGATAAATCAGTAATGTTAATCAATAGAATTTGATAATTTATATAAAAATCGAGAAATAATTATACAATCAGAATAGTAGGCATTAGCACACTTTCTCAGTAGAAATGTAGAGAAAATATGACTAACACAATTAATATATTATCAAATTTTCATATATATAACATTTCACCTCCCCCCAATAAAATAAAATACATACTCTTTTTCAAATGCACATGGAATATGTATTAAAGTTGACTCTCTTCTCTATGAGAAGCCTTAATCAATTAAAATAAGACTTAGTCAATTTTAAATTATTTAAATCACTCAAATATAGTTTTTGATCATAATAGTCTTAATTAAGAATTCAATAACAAAAGAGATAATTAAACTTCATACATCTTGTCAGATAAAATAGCCATTTTCAAATGTACTGCTACAGAAAATCATCTAAGCAATACAGAGGATTGGGGTGGGGTAGGTGTTTCCGTCTCTGAATAGAGCAAATGTAATGTTCTACTTATGAACTTTACTTCCTGTTCAGCGGCAGAAACATCTAACAGGCACTCAGCACTGAGGCGCTCAGAGAAGGGCTGCTCTGGGCTAAAATGAGAACAAGAGAAATTTCAACCAGAAGACTTTCTTTCATGTGGGCAATCATGTTCTTCTTTAGCTTCAGTACGTGTGGCTCCAAACATGGGGCCTCAGCTTCCTCTTAGAGACTAAAATGGGACTATGGAAGTGGTAACTGGTGGGAATATTAAAAGGGATAGAGGCAAGAAAATGAAACACTATGTGATTTTTCCCCCTTTATTTTTGTGTTGTAAATTGATGTATTCTTCAATAACCCATCTGAGCCATTTCAGAGGAGCAACCATGTTTTCTCCTTTTTTTTTATAGGATTCATCATGACTCATAAAGTCACTCAAGCTCAGACTACAGTGACAGTGCAGGAAGGAGAAGCTGTGACCATGGACTGCACATATGAAACCAGTTGGAGTATTTATACTTTGTATTGGTACAAACAGCCTCCTAGCGGAGAGATGGTTTTCCTTATTTATCAGGTCTATTTTCACCCAAATGCAAAACAGGATCGCTACTCTGTGAACTTTCAAAGGGAAAAAAATTTCATCAGCCTCACTATCTCTTCCTTACAACTGGCAGACTCAGCGAAGTACTTTTGTGCTCTGGGATCCCACAGTAATAGAAATGACAGTGGAAGGTTAACAAAAACCTTTGAGCTCCATAAAAGCATCCACCTGCTCAGAAGCTAGGAAAAAACCATGAACCACAGGAAGGAAGAAGGCAAGCACTGTGTGTGGTGGCACAGCTGAGATCTTCTAAAGTTCCCCTCTAAAAAAAAAAAAAGCCCCAGAGTGATCTCAGTGTATGAAACAGCATTGCTCCCTGGGATTCCCAGGCATTATATTTGTAACTTGGGTTGAAATAAATCAAGTGCTTTTCAAATTGTTCCTAAACAGTTAGATGAATGTAACCATTTATTTCAGGAAAATCAGGAGTAGTTTTCTAATTCTCACCCTGAATTATCAACTTTCAGATTTGAATAGCACTGAAAACCATCCCATTATGTTATATATCTACATATATCTACACTAATAAAAGAGATAGATGCTAATTGATCATACTTTCACTATGCACACAGCCAATCAGGAGTGATATGCAAATGAACCCAACTGAGATGGCAGGTAAATTTGCATATGAAGGAGGGGCAGGCAGCCTGACTTAGCCCACAGGGTCCAGGCCACCATAAATCCGGCATGCCTGGTGGGCAGCGCCTGATGTCACCCATAAGATCCAGGCTGCGATAGTGACAGGGCAGGCCCAGCAGACAGTGCATGACTTCGCCTGCAGGGACCAGGAAGCCATTGGGACCAAGCATGGTGGCATGGATAGCACCTGATGGTGCCCTAGGGGTCCAGGGGGTGATTGGGACCAGGAAGGTGGCATAGACAGCACCTGATGTCACCTGCGGGGTCCAGGCAGGGATCAGGACGGGGAAGGTGGCATGGACAGTGCCTGATGTCGCCACAGGGTCTGTAGGCGGGGTGGCCAGGACCTCTGGGATTACTGTCAGCCCCAGGCCATCTGAGGACACCAGTGAAGCAGGCCAGGGTTGAACATTTTAATGAAAATGGGATGCCTGTGCCCAACCCCACGGTGCCCTGCCCCTGGAGAGGAGAGGGAAGTGGGCAGTTAGGAGGCACCGGGGCTCTGAAGTGGCTGGGAACAACCTGCAGGCGAGCTACCAGGAAGAGGTGCTGGACCATGAGGATGCAGAGGGCTGGCTGATGGAGGTGAGCAAAGGTGCAGGTGAGGCAGCTCTTGCCAGCACTGAGCTGGAAAATGCATCGACAGCATGATGGACAAAATCGCCTTTCTGAAGAAGGTGCAGTCCAGTATGCTCAGATCTCCATGGAGATGGACGTGTTCTCCAAGTCCCACCTCTCCACTATGCTCAAGGACATCGGCACCCAGTATGAGAAGCTGGCTGCCAAGAACATGCAGAATGCCGAAGAGTGGTACAAGAACTTCACCATGCTGACAGAGAGCTGCCAAGAGCACCTAGGTGGTGAGGGCCAGCGACTGCTCAAGGCAAAGACCCTGGAGATGGAAGCAAGTTGGGCCATGGATGAAGTGCTGGGAAAGCAGCTGCAAGAGCTGGAGGATGAGCAGAACTCCGACGTTAGTGCTATGCAGGACACAATCAACAAACTAGAAAATGAGTTGAGAACCACAAAGAGTGAAATGGCAGGATATTTAAAAGAATACCAGGACCTCTTCAGTGTGAAGATAGTTGTGGACATTGACATTGCAGCTTACAGGAAACTCTTGGAAGGTAAGAAGACCTGGCTCAGTTTCACCAGCGTGGGAAGCATAGCCAGCAGCTACTCCCAGAGTTCCCAGGTCTTTGGTGATCTGCCTACAGCAGTTTACAGACTAGCTCCTACTTGATGTCCGGTTACTCCTTCCCTTCTTAATACACCAGCCATCTCCAGGAGCAGATCCAGGTGGAGGAGACCACTGAGGCTGCAAAAGCTAAGGAAGCTAAGGATGAACCCCCTTCTGAAGAAGAAATTGAAGAGGAGGAGAAGGAGAAGGAGAGGAAGAGGAAGAAGGTGCCAAGGAAGAATTTGAAGATGCAAAGGAGGAAGAGGGAGGTGAAGGAGAAGATGCCCAAGAAGCTGAGGACGAGAAGAAAGATGAAGGTGCTGGGGAGGAGCAAGCAACCAAGAAAAGATTGAGCCCCCCTTTCCTTAATTATTTCAGGAATAATCTTTCTGAAATGAGGTCAACCCTGTCACCAACCAAGCAGTTGAGTTCCCGATACTATATGAATTAAGAAGTGGTGACTCAGGTTGGACATTAAATGTTATGCTATGACTTTTCTCCTTATGCAGAGTATCTGTTTGCTTTCAGAGTGGCTTCCTGGCTTGCTGCCAGTTTGTGCATAGTCCACACTTATAAGTTCAGGATCTATAACAATGTGAATAATTCAGATGTTTACAATAAAAACACATGAATACACAAATGCACTAATGTTAATGTTAAACTTCATGGAAAAATAGTCCTTTGAATCTTTGGTGGTTAGAAATTAAAGACCTTAAATCATGTGCAATAAACAGTAAATAAAGTTACACTGAATGACAAAAAACCACCATAATTAAATGTTCAAAGAACTGGGGAACTATTCCCAGATCAGGAAGGGAAGTCGCAGGGTGTATATTATTGCTACAGGGTGTATATTATTGCTATGAATACAGTATTTCCTATTACTTACAACATGTACAATGTAATGTATTAGATGACTTCCTATTGCATGAAGTATCTATTCTCGTAGAGTAATACTGTTATAGTTACATATAGGTACATATAAATACATATATGTACATATGTTATAGTTATGGCAGTATGTCATATCCTATCTATATTAATAAAAGGGTAATATGGTAATTAGATATGAGACCTTCCAGATGTCCTTCTGGACAAAGCCATGGTAGCAGGGCCAAGACATAAATGATTATGGGTGATCAGGCCAGGAGGGGAGGGCAGTTGGGAGTGATCAGGCTGGTGGAGAGTGCAGTTGAGGGCAAGCAGGCAAGCAGGCAGAGTGGTTAGGGGAGATCAAGCAGGCAGGCAGGTGGGCGGTTAGGAGCCAGGATTCCCACATTGCGAGGGGTTTGTCCAACTGCAGGTTTAGGCCCGATCCCACAGGTGTCCCAGATTGTAGAGGATGCAGGACAGGCTGAGGGACACCCCCCTCATGCAAGAAATAAGTGCACTGAGCCACTAGTGTGTGTGTGTGTGTGTGTGTGTGTGTGTGTGTGTGTAATAAAAACAAAATTTATAAATATATACATTTATTTTTATGTTATTTTCATATTCTAATCTGAGATTTGTTTTCACATTCAAAATAAAATGTTGACTCTGCTCATTGGGCAACTCTAGGAACCACAATGACTAGTGGCCAGTGTCTGCAAGGGCTGACAGGTTTGACAACTTTAATTGCTATTAAATTCCCAGAACATCTTGACCAGTTCATAAAGCCCCAGTGTCAGTAAGAGAAGAGGGTTCTCAATACTGTCCGAGGCTTGTTTGTTCTGAAGGAGAAAGGTCAGGTACAGTGGTGCTACTGAAGGAGTTAGATGAACATTAGTCCAACAACACTGACCTCAGCAAGAGGGTCTAGGTCCTCTTTGTCAGCCCTCTATTGTGTAAATGCGGCCATGGGCAGACTGGCTTCAATACATCTTTAATACATAAATACATGACTCTTACTGGATTCAAATAGATGAGGTTACTCACCTTTTGAAAGTTTTGTAAGGCCAAAAGCAGCTTTGACTAAAACAGACTATGATCATTAGAGATTCAAAACAATTCTTCATCTTAACAAACCTGGGAAGAGAATGGGCTGAGAAAACTATTCCCTAGAAAAGGCATAGCCCTTAACATGTGGCTAAAGAAGATAATGGAAGAAGACTCTCCTGGCCTGCTGTGCCAGGGAATGTGAAAAACAGTGAGCAGAGAACTCCCTGCAGAAAGCAGTCTCATCAAAATAGAGTAAGGAATGCCATTAGGTGTGCCTCCTGGGGTCACAAACTTGCTTCAGACCAAAGTTGTGTGACTCTCTTCATTCTCCTTAGCAGGGGAACGTCATACAACATAATCCAGTAACTGTTTCATAATTGCATGTTGAGTGTGTGGAGGAAACAGTTTACTTGTTTTTGTTTGTTTTCTGTTTATTTGTTTCTTCATAATGCTTCAAAGGAGTCACATCAAGAGCTGAAGAAGACGATAGGATATCGACCAGAAGGAGTCACTGGGAGGGGATGCTAACGTATCTCTCTCAGAGAATACCTGCTTTCTGCATGGGAAGAAGGGAGGAAATGAATTCTCAGTTGTGAGTCTGAAGGCTGACTATGGAGTGCACGATGACTGTTCACTAATATCCAGTTCCCTCTCCTTCCAGCAACCCAGGAGGATTGCAAGCTTTCTGAAGACTAACATGGCTACAGGACTTTCATGGGATAAAAAACTATGACCTAGCCAACTTTTCTCAGTGGTTAGAGTATCAGCCCTCAGACTGGAGGGTCAGGGCACCTACCTTGGTTGCAGGCTCAGTCTCTGGCCCAGATTGGAGTGCGAGGCAACCAATGCATGTGTCTCACATTGATGTTTCTCTCTCTCTGCCCCCTTTCCATTCTCTCTAAAAATAAAATCAATGGAGGAAAATATATATATCCTTGGGTAAGGATTAACAACAACAAAAAAAAAGAAATGTGGGTATAAATGGCATGTGTCATTTCACTTACCTTTAAATCTCTGCTTTTTCAGGTTGTGGTGGTGGTTGAATTGTGTATTGATATGAAGGTTCAATTATTAGTCATCACATATAATCTCCTGACCTAGAGGGTCACCTTGATTCAAAATTAACTACTATGTATGTGCAAGAAATAAACAACTTTCTTTTAACCACTGAGATTTTAAAGTAATTATCACACCATCATCTGTCATACCTAACTTGACTGAGGCACCAAACTTAATAAATTCACACAAAAAAAGAAAAGAATATTTTACAAGGGAGGAATAATTTTTATGTTAAAACCTGAATAGAGAATTTTTTATATATATAAGATAACCTTACTCAATAAACAGAAATTCAAAACTTTTAAACAAAATATTAGTTAAAAAATGGCAGAATCTATAAAAGGTAATATATTATGTATTATAATCATGGCTTTAATGTAATGTTTACTCAACATTTTAAATCAAAGTAATACACATGAATAAAAACATCATTTAATCATCTCAATAGTTACATAAATTTATAATTGTATATTAAATATTCACCCATAATAAAGAAATAAATTCCTAACAAAACTTCCTCATTTGGATAAAAGATATATGTTACAAACACCATTTGTCCTTGAAAACCACAGGAAAATACCACTTCTCAAATATAGCCCCTAACATGGCTTAATTAAAAAGACAAAAAATAAAAAATAATAAGAATTGGTGAGAATATAAAGAAATAAAGGTCCTTAGACTTTATGAGTGTGTAAAACGGTACAGCCACAATGGAAAATGGTCTAAGAGCTCTTCAAATCATGAAACATAGTTATTATATGACCCAGCAATTCCATTCCTAGGTATATACCCAAGAGAAATGAAAACATATGTGCACCTGGCCAGTGTGTTTCAATTGGATGAGCATTGTGCCATGCATCAAGAGGTCACTGACTTGAGTCCTGGTCAGGGCACATACCCAGGTCATGGGCTTAATCCTCAGTAGGGGGCTTTCAGGGGACAGTCAATCAATGTTTCTCTCTCTCTCTCCCCCTCTCTAAAATCAATAAAAACTTATTTTTTTAAAAGAAAACACATATGCACACAAAAATTTATCCATAAATATTCATAACCAAAAGTTGAAACAACCCATATGTGCATCAATTGCTAAGTGAAATATGGTATAGTCATGCAATAGAATATTATTGGGCAATAAAAAGTAATGCAGTATTCATACATGCTACAACTTGGATGAGCCCAGAAAACATTATGCTAGACCAGAAAAATCCAGTCCCAAGAGTCTATACCTTATGTAATTCCATTTATAAGAAATATGCGGAATGAGAAAATCTATAGAGACTGCTATGGTCTGAATGTGTGTGTCCCCTCACCCAATGGTCTAAATGTTTGTGTTTCACCAAAATATATTAGTTGTGTCCTCAGTCTGAAAGTGATGCTTTTAGGTTTGGTGCTCTTATAAAGAGGCTCCAGAGAAATCCCTTTTCCTTTCTACCATGTGAACACACAGCAAGAAGGCACCATCTGTGGACCAGAAATCAGGCTGTGAGCAGACACCAAATCTGCCAGTGCTTTGATCTTGAACTTCCCAGTCTCCAGAACTATGATAAATTAATTCCTGTTGTTTATAAACTACCCAATCTGTAGTAACTTGTTATAGCAGCATGAATGGACGAAGACAGAGAAGAAGCAGATCAGCAGTTACCTAGAAGGATTGTCATGGAGGGAAATGATGAGTGACTGATCATTGGTACAGGTTCCTTTCTGGGGTCATGAAGTGTTTTTAAATTGATTGTGGTGATGATCACACAACTCTGTGAATACACTAAATGGTATGCTTTAAGTGGATATATTATTTTGTATGTGAATTATATCCCAATAAAGCTTGCTGGAAAACAAATTCGTTTCACTAAAAAAGAGATGTTGACAGGAAGCCAGGAAGGCTGGTCAACAACCTTAATTGTTCTAACCTTTAGTTGAGATATTGTTAAGCTAAAGCAGCCTCCACCTTATTTTGTCCCTTGTAAGTTTCTGTTATTTTCCTGCCTTTAAATTTCTGTTTATGTTGCCTAAGATGTTTCCCCCAAAGCCTCAATAAAAGGGGATGGCAGCGCCAGAGCAGGAGTAGTTCTCCCACTAGAGTTGGACTACCGCCTGGCCCCCCATATCGCCAAGTTGAATTTCTTCAAGTCTCTTCATTTGTGTGTGGCCCTTCTCTAGAACCTGAACCCAGAATTGTAACTCTTTCTACTCGGGCTGTGAAAGAGAGTTATACAAAAGCTATTATATGAAAATAAACAAAAACAAAAATTTCCACAATGTTTATTGTTATTTGGACTGTCTTGATTGTTCATATCATCTGAATCCTGCAGTAATGAGCACTAGATAAAAACTTGTAATGTTGGTCTGACATTTACATTACACAAATAGATGACGTAATGACTCTTAGCTTTCATATTTCTTTCAGCAATCCCAATATTTCTTTCATTTGCTGCCTTCAATTGCTGTTATTACTTTAAGCTGGCATGACCACAATGCCACAGGCTGCCATACTCTCATACCAGGCTTTTTCTGTTCTGGATTTGTGAGTCTTTCTTTCTTTCTTTCTTTCTTTCTTCCTTCCTTTCTTTCTTCCTTCCTTCCTTCCTTCCTTCCTTCCTTCCTTCCTTCCTTCCTTCCTTTCTTCCTTCCTTCCTTCCTCCCTTCCTTCCTTTCTTCCTTTCTTTCTTTCTTAAGGATGGGGAGTGAGAGTTGGAATGGTGTCTATTTGAATTTTGTCCACAAGTCTAATTTTGCATTTATCTTCACTACTGGATACTTTTGTTACATTTGTTTTACAGAATATTGGAAGTTTTTACTTAGAATAATTTTGAGAGTCATTCCATATAACTTCTCCCAATAAATAATTAATGCATTCACCCAACAAAGTACTAGTAAGAGCTTAGTATCTGCCAAATCCTATGCTAACCAATAAATAATGTGGCCCTCAGAACAGCTGTCAAGCATGGAAAAAGAAGACACTAAGGAAAGGAAAGAAATTTGATTGAGGGGGGATTTTAAAATAGTTTCTGTGAGGCAAAGGTCACAAAAATAATTCTAAAATCCCCAAGTGACTGAAATAATTCAGCCATTTTTGTTTTATCTTTATTGTTGAAAGTATTACATATGTCCTCTCTTTTGCTCCCATTGGCCCCTTCTAGCCTCTCCTCCGCCCCCACCCCTGCCCCGCCTCCGGCTTTCACCACACTATTGTCTGTGTCCATGGGTTATGCATATATGCATACAAATTATTTGGTTAATTTCTTCCCACCCACCCATTTCTACCTTCCCTCTATGATTCAACAATCTTTAGAGTAGTTATTGTGTTACTAAGCTCTTCACTGAGCCTTGCCACTAGAGGGTGGTAGCATATAGGATATACCTATCCTTAGGCAAGAAAACACCTTGAAAGATTGCCGGCTGACTTGGTTCCCACTTCTAAGTAGAGGAGTTCATCTGTACAGTCACCAGAGGGGGCTATTAAAGCAGCAAACTATTAAAGCAGTGTGAGTTACAGGTGATCATTGAGTTGTGAAAGGACTTGCTTTCATCCCCTTTCCTTCCTTGTACTTCACGATCTCACACTGAGTGAGTGCCACCCCCAAGGACATGAATGAGCCCTTTCCCAAATGCAGAGCAAAGAACAGACTCCTCATGTGAAGAGAAGAGAGAGGTGGTTAAGAGTTTAATGTTAAAGGGTCAACTATGTGTTCCTATACCAAAATAAGAAGCTTAGTTATTGTAGCACAGGAGGATGAATAATTTTAATTTTATTCTGTCCCATTTTGTTAATAATAGCCACTTTTGAGAATAGCTAGAAGAATTCCTTTATATTTATTTCCACCTCTTTTGGCAAAAGTCATCATTTGATTTCCCTTTCTAAGTCTTCTCTTCCTTCTATGCTTTTCTCCTTAGTGTCCTCAATGCATGCTACCCCTAGGCATGAGCATGAAGATGAGAAAATGCCAGTTAAAGAGGAGAGAAGTGGAATAGAAATAAGTACCATTCAAGTGATTGGTTTCTGTATCAAAACCAGAGGCATCCAAAAATGTCCATCAGGAAGATGCTTAAGACATTGTTCCAGGAACCAATATGGGAGACCTGACTACCAGACTCTTGGCTCTTAGACTGGGCTCTGATTGTATCTTATCCTGTCAGGCAGAGCACAGCAGCATTAGACAACTATGAAATTATTTTTGTCATACATGTTGCAAATATTGCCTTCCACAGTGGATTTCTAACCGAGCTTGTGGTGGTTTGTTTTGTTGTTGTTGTTTATTAGAAAATTTTCTAACTTTGGAAGTTAGATTATGTATTACTACTCCTGAGACTCACTTGCTCTGGCCCAGAATATGGATAGGAACTCTATTCTCTTACAACCCAAGGCTCAACATAGGTAACTTGGATTAAAGGATATTTCATATCAGCTCAATGGTGGGTTTTGCCAAGCACCACAAATGAGGGATCCTTAATCTCTGTGGGGGTGATGCTACTGAGTCAGACTCACTCAGACATAGACTCTTTGAGTTTTAACCTTGAAAATGATCTCAGTGCAAACCCTCTGAATTAGGACTAAATGTTGGGGAAATATTCTTGCCCTCTTCCTAAATTCATGCTTAATCCTGAAGGTGGGAGTGAAAGCCACCAAGAGTCTGCTCTGTCTTTCACTGATGCCTGCCTGGGGAACGCCCACTTGAAAGCTTCCTGGTTGAGGCTGATCTAGTGGCTGCTGTGTTGATGTTGGGACCTCCACAAACCTAGCATCACACTCAGATGCTGAGTTCTGAGGCCTGGGACCCCAAGTTTTGCTTTTAACTATGATATCAGTCACAGGAATAACTATCCTCCTAACTTTGGGTAAGTGATCTGGGACTGAGAAAAGATGGCTTTTGTGGCTAAAGACAAAGGTGAGGTATCTGCTGCTTTGACTTCTCCCACTGCACTTTACCAGACTGCTGAGAGGGAGATGCATCTATGTGTTTCCATGTGTCTGTATATTTCTCTAGAGCAAGAGTAGGGAGCTTTCTTTCTGCCAAGAGCCATTTGGATTTTTATAACATCATTTGTGGGCCATACAAAATTATCAACCTAAAAATTAACCTGCTATATTTGGTCAAGCATTTCATTTTACTCACCCCTAATGCCTTGACAGGGCTAGACCAAATGATTTATTGGCCTTTTATGGCCCGCAGGCCAGATGTCCCCCACCCTTGGGCACCACTGTGAGGAATTTCTCATAGCCACTACTCACAGAAGATCCCTGAGTCTCACAGCTCTGAGACTGTAAGGAGTTTAGGGTCCATTAAGCCAAAGGATCTAGAATACAGCCATTATTCTTTGGCCAGTAGCTCCGGATAGCTCAATAATAAAAACCAGTAACATTTACCTTGTCTTGTGTGACACACACACAAATGCTCATGTAGGGGGTGTGGCCAGAGAGGAGAGGTCAGAGGTGCTCATGAATCTGACCTTAGATGCCCCCAAATTGGACATTCCAGAGCTAATCCATTGTTTCTCCCTCAGGTATTATGGGTGATACTAAGTCCACCCAGCCAGCGGCAATGGAGAGTACTACAGAAGAAGCTGTGCATCTGCCCTGTAACCACTCCACAATCAGTGGAAATGAGTACATATATTGGTATCGACAGATTCCGCACCAGGGTCCAGAGTATCTGATTCACGGTTTAAAAGGCACTGACACCAAAGGAACGTTCTCTCTGATCATCGCAACAGACAGAAAATCCAGTACCTTGGTCCTGCCCCACGTCAGCCTGAGAGACTCCGCTGTGTACTACTGCATCGTGAGAGATCCACAGTGGCACGTGTGGGGCTGCACCTGTGCAATATCTCCCTGCAGGAAGGAAAGCAGCAGCATCTAAGGAGCCACTGCACAAGAAAGAGCACAAACCCAATGGAAGGAGAAGAAAAAGAAAAGGAGAAAAAAAGGAAAAGAAGTAAAGAGAAGACTGAGAAAATCAAGGAGGAAAGAATTGAAAGGAGCCAAGAAGATGAGGAAGAAGCGCTTACTTTGAAAAGACAAAAAGATTGCAAGGAAACAGAAATTGACAGTTGTGAACCTGCAATGGGGGGAGGCAGGGGAAAGAAATGAGAATTTGCCACGACTCTGCTTTAATCAAATGTTGCTTCCTATGTATGTCTCACTAAAACAGCGAACAACCATTTGGTTGTCCTAAAGACTTTCTTCCTTTGGACCCAAGGATGTGCCCAGGCTCTGGGTATTGCATCATGTTAGGCCTTCCTCCAACTTTTCACAAATTGAAAAGAATTTCAGAAACTGAGTTGTCTTTGAAAAAATTTGGAATTTCTTTGCTGCTTATCTGTAGCATACACACTTAGGACATAGATGACTTGGTGAACAGAATAGAAAAAAGACAGATTAATTAATAAGTAATAAATTAATATCTCTATATTAATTTAATCTTAAATTTATGTTGTAACATTTCTAATATTATGCAAAAATACAAGACATCTTTTCTTGTAAAAAACTCACTATATGATGTGAGTTTTTTCCCTCATCTCATTTTATTACAATCCCATCCTTGTGTTCCAGATTCAATGGCTATTTAATTCACATTTCAAATATTATATGAGTTTATAGAGCAAAAGCTTAAAATTGACTACCTACCTCCATTCCATTTCCTCTTCAACCTGTAATGATCCATTTTAACAGTTTGGAGTGTCCTGACAATTATATATTTTTTTTCTTTTACAAGGGTACTCATTTAAACATTACCCAATTTTCTTACATAAATTGGATCATATCTGTGTATATATTTGGAATTTGGTTTTTTTATTTAAATATTGGTTTTGATGTGTGCTCAAACATAAACTTTATAGTATACTTGTATAATAATTCAACTTGCTCACCTATTAATAATATTTAACTTTTTACATATCCTACCAGTAGTTTATCATAATCTAAATCACAAATCAACATATATACATAAAGAATATATACACATATATTTCTTATTCTCTGAAGTAAAATTGCTGGGTCAATGGATATGCCTATTTTATATTTTTATATATAGATATTAAAAAATTGTTTTTAAAAATGGCTCAATTAATTTACACTGCCAACATCAGGGTATGGGGAACCTATTTTCTTGTATCTTGGTTAACATCATGATTAATCTTTTTTATATTTTAATAACTCAAGAGTATTTTGTCAATATTTCATTTACGTTTTCTTGACTACTAGACTCTGACCAACTTTTGTCTTGGCCTGTCACTTTAACAGATTGTCTTTTTCTTATTTATTTAAGAAAATTTTTCTAATAATATGAGTACCACTTTGCCTATTATATACTGTATACTTTCCAATTATGTTGTATCTTTTAAATTTGTTTATTCAACTATTATCAGGAATGTTTTAATTTTTATACTGTCAGACATAAGCCTTCCAATTCCAAGTTGATAAATCTAAATTCCTACATTTTCTTCTATTCAAAGACTTGGGAGCTCTGCTAGGGTTTAGATATTTGACAAGGTGAGATAGACTATTGATCAAAATGATAGGCTCCCACATTCTACATTTTACCTATAGAACTTAAAATTCTTAAAATCAAAGAGTAACAAACTCATCTATTTCTAAAAAAAATTGCTATTTGTTATGACATAATAGTGTCACCACCACCCATAGGCACACACAAATTTTTATGTTGCATATCTCATAGTAGTCCCCAGGTATTTTACAATGTGACCATCTTAGAAAACAGGGTCATTATAAGATAACCAAGATAAAATCAGATCATCATGGTGAAACTTCATCCAATAAGACTTGTATCTTTATAAAAGGGGAATACAGGGTATCCCCCAAAATTGTATACACACTTTAACAGCTGATAGCTCAATTTTGAAAATGAAATGTATTTTAATAAACACTGCTTTTATAATTATTCCAAGTGTGTGTATACATTTTTTGGGATGCCCTATATTGACCACACACACACACACACACACACACAAAGGAGACCATATGAACATGAAGGCAGAGATCAGAGTAAGGCGTCTATAAGCCCAAAGAGTGGCTTGGAACAAATAGATCCTTCGCGCACCAGGCTCAGAAGGAAATACTGTGAAATCTCAGTGCTCAAACTTAATTCATTCTGGAAGACTGTTCAAGAAGTGATTGGTTTGAAAGGTGAACCATTTTTTTTCCCATTAGAAAGGATGTAAATTGAATTCATCTGTTCCAGAGCCCCTACCTAGATGTAGAGAATTACTTTCAGCACTTGTTCCAGGAGTGTCTTTCAGAAGGTCAGCCTGGGGCATCTTCATTTTTTTTCACTTATCCTTGCCTCCCAAATGCTAACACCAGCAAACTGCTTTTCATTTATCCAAATCAACCACAGTTTTTGTACTTCTTTAAGTCCCTGTGATTATTGTTTCTTGAGCACTTTCACACCCTTAGCAACATCAGCACTCTTGATATCCTCTTTATGTTTTACAATTGTGCTAATTGTTGATTTCGTCATGCCACACTTGGAAGCCAGATCAGGCACCAAAACACCTTTTTCATACTTAGCAATCATTTCTTTTTTTTTTAAGTTCTCTCATTGTTCTCACAACTTTTCTTTCACTTCGCTGCTGTTGCTAACCATCATAGAACCGATGGTAACTTACTGTAGTATTTAGTAATAAGCAGCAACAAAAGTTAAAAACACAAAAATATTCACAGCACAATTTCCTAAGATGTTAAAAGTGCAAAGTTTAGCAGTAAACTGGCTTTGTTTGTTGCCTGAGACATACATACCTGATCATACAGGTAACAGCATGAAAGCGTTGTTGGGTCAAGAACTAAAGTTATGTTTGTCGACAGAGTTATGTTCACTCCCAATCCCTACTTCACCCCTTGAACAACTTGGTTGAGAACCAAATTATTTGAGATGGGAGACTTTTAAGAACCAAGGTTTGACTGTAACCCTGCTGACAACTTGGTTATGGACTTCTAACCTGGACTAGGAAACAATTGATTTCTGTTTTTCAAGCCACCCAGTTTGTGGTGCTTTGTCCCAGCAACCCTAGCCAAGCCATACGCCATTCTAATGGATGTCATCTAAGATAGAACTCGCTTGCTTCCCTACCACCCAGTCATGCTGTCCATCCGTATCTCAGTGTCTGATGGTCTTCACTCTAACTGACACATCTTTTGTTCCCATTAATCCTTTGCTTAAACTGGAAGCTGCTTACAAAAATGTTCCCTTCAGCAGGTAAAATAATGTCATTTCCATATAAATTCAAATGAAGAAAATCCATTGCTGGAAGGAGACAAACTAAAGGAAGTTTTCCAGGATGAAAGGAAATAGTATCAGATCCTAATTTGGATGCACATAAAGAAATACAGAGAGAAGAGGAAGATGGCAGCTAGCAGGATGGAGGTGAGGGAGAGGGTGTGAGTGAGGGAGTGGGGAAGGAGAGTGTGTGGTGTGTGTGTGAGTGAGGGACAGTTAAATCTGGCAGGAAGAGCAGGGGCTGGCAGACTACACTCTCCTGGACAGGGAGCACCTACCACTGCTGCAGGCACTCCCCAGGCTGTGGAGCTTGGGCACAGAGCCCATGCCATCTTAAAGGGGAGAGCAGCCTCTTCTAGGAACTCATCAGCACCACCACCCAGACAGGCCTTGGACACTGCCCACGACCCTGTAGCCACTCTAGCCAAAATCCTTCTACCCAACCACAGACCTGCAGACCCTAGGCCTTCCACCTCCAGGGGTGCATGGCTCCGAAGCAATAAGTGCGACTGTCAGCTGTAGACCTCCAGACACCACAGCTTTTCCAGCACATAGGCTCCTGAGCCCACCACTCCACAGGCTTCTTTTGGGTGCTACTGTGAACCCCTGCTGAGCACACTGTTATACGAACAAGGGAGGACTGCCCCAGCAGTAGGAATTCTGAATTCCCCCTTCCTGGATACCTGCCCACAGACACCTCAGTCACGTGGCTTCAGAGCCAGGGCCCCTCTGAATGTATGAGTGCACCGCCTTGGCAAACTGCTCTGGGGTACCTCTATGAACCGCCACTTGGTGCGCATGAATCCAACCAAGGGATCAAAACACCGGCAGCAAAAACTGAGTCTTCCCATTGCACAGCTGCTGACCTCTAGACATCATAGTTAGGCTTTTCCAGCACACAGGTCTCCTGAGCCCAAGGCTGCAAAAGCGGCTCTTGGGTGCCTCTGTGAGCCCCTGAGGATGCGTTCATATCCAAACAAGGGCATACTTCCCCACTCTCCTGGCTGCCTGCTCACAGACACTTTGATCATGTGGCTTCAGCACCAGGGTTCCTCTGAGTGCATGAGTGCTTCACCTTAGCAAACAGATCATGGGTGCCTCTGTGAGGCACACACAAATCCAGCCAAGGGCACAAGTCCCCAGCAGCAAAAACTGAGTCTTCCCACTCCACAGCTCCAGACACAGACACACCAAGAAATCTATGGCATTTCTATACACCAATAGTGAACTTATAGAAATAGAGATTTTAAAAAATAATCCCATTTATCATTGCACCAAAAAAATTAAGATACCTAGAAATCAACTTAAGTAAGGAGGTAAAAGACCTGTATTCAGAAAACTACAGGACACTGAAAAAAAGAGATAGAGGAAGACATAAAAAGATGGAAGAACATACCATGTTCATGGATTGGTAGGATCAACATCATTAAAGTGTCCATACTACCCAAAGCAATCTATAGATTTAATGCACTCCCCCATTAAAATACCAAAGGCATATTTCACAGACCTAGAATGAACTCAACAAAAATTCATCTGGAATGAAAAAAGACCCTGAATAGCTGTATCAATCCTGAGAAAGAAGAACAAAGTAGGAGAGATCTCTATACCAAATATCAACGTATATTACAAAGCCACTGTTCTCAAAACAGCCTGGTACTGGCACAAGAACAGACATATACCAGTAGACCAATGAAATAGAATAGAGAACCCAGGGATTGACCCAAACCACAATGCTCAATTAATATTTGACAAAGGAGGCAAGAACATACAATGGAGTGAAGACAGTCTCTTCAATAAATGGTGTTGGGAAAATTGGACAGATACATGCAAAAAATGAAACTAGACCACCAACTCACACCATACACAAAAAATAAACTCAAAATGGATAAAGGACTTAAACATAAGATGGGAAACCATAACAATAATAGAAGAATCCACAGGCAGCAAAATCTCAGACATATGCCAAAGCAATATCTTCACCAATACAGCTCCTGGGGTAATGGAAACTAAAGAGAAAATAAACAAATTGGACTACACCAAGATAAAAAGCATCTGCACAGAAAAAGAAACCATCAAGGAAACAACAAGAAAGATCACTACATGGGAGAACATATTTGCCAATGTTATCTCTGATAAGGGTTTAATCTCCAACATTGAAAAGGAACTCATACAACTTAACAAAAAGAAGTTAAACAACCCAATCAAAAAAATGGGCAATGGACCTAAATAGATACTTTTTGAAAGAAGACATAAGGAAGGCCAAGAGACATATGAAAATATGCTCGAAGTCACTAATCATCCAAGAGATGAAAATCAAAACAACAATGTGGTACCATTTCACACCTGTCAGAATGGCTGTCATCAACAAATCAACAAATGACAAGTGCTGGTGAGTATATAGAGAAAAAAGGAACCCTCATGCATTGCTGGTGAGAATGCAGACTAATGCAACCACTGAGGAGAACAGTATGGAGTTTCCTAAAACACACACACACACACACACACACAAATAATAACAATAATAATAATAATAATAATAATAATAATAATAATAAACAAAAAAAAACCTAAAAATAGAACTCCCATTTGACTCTGTGATCCCAATTTTAGGAATATATCCCAAAAAGCTAGAAACACCAATCAGAAAGGATATATGCAACCCTGTGTTCATAGCAGCACAATTTATCATAGCTAAGATTTGGAAACAGCCTCAGTGCCCATCAGCAGGTGAGTGGGTTAGAAAACTGTGGTATATATGCACAATGAAATACTCTGCTTGATAAGAGATCTGAACTTAGGGCCAAATCTGGTGGAATTATTACCATTTATAACATCATGGATGGAATTGGAGAGCATTATGCTAAGCAAAATAAGCCTATTCAGAGAAAGATAAATATTACATTATCTCACTCATTTGTGGAATATAATGAACAACATAAACTGATGAACAAAAACAGATCCAGAGACAGAGAAGCATCGATCAGACTGTCAAACCTCAGAGGGAAGGTAGGTGAGGGTGAGGGTAAAGGGGAGAGATCAACCAAAGGACTTGCATATAAGCCTAACCAATGGACACAGACACCAGGGCAATTAAAGCAAAAGTGGGGAGGTGGGCAAAGACACATATGTAATACTTTAATCAATAAGAAAAAAAAAGACTTTGCTCCAAAATTATTCCTCAGGTAAGAAGGATTTATCTTATATTCAAGTCCTTATGAAGTCTACATTTGGTGCATGCTATCAATTACTGCTTTTGACCAGCAATACACTCTTTGGGGGAAACTCATTAGCCTGAAATAACCTCAGTCAATGAAGTTTTGGATTTTCATGGAGATGTCTTAGCAGAATCGGAAAAACGTGGAGGCAAACACATTGCACACAAATTCAATCATTATTCCTGGGGTGTTGCAAGTATTGGTCTTTTTAAGCAAGCCCTTTTTAAAAAACCACTTGAAGAGCAATAAAGGAAGTGGTTATGTCTGGAGATAACAAATACCCACCAACCAGATTTGTTTTTAATCCATGCAACCTGATATTATGCAATCAGGCTTTTGTGACAAAGAATAAAGTTCAAACACATATTGAAAAAATGCTGAGTCAGAAATATTTGAGCAAAAACAAAGTTTATGTGTTCTGTGAAAGGTTAATGATAAACTCTTAATGATATTGACACAGGTATAAAAGAATGTTAAAAGCTTAAATAAAATCGTTTCATGAAATATGAGTGTGGGAGGGAAATAACACATCTTACTACACTGTTTATAAAATATGTAATTTTTAAAGTGTATAGCAAACTAAATTAATAAATTATTTCAGCCATACAAAAATAAATAAATAAAACAACAGGATGCCACTGCATACCTACTAGAATGGCTAAAAA
Organism: Vespertilio murinus; assembly: GCA_963924515.1. Classification (NCBI taxonomy): domain Eukaryota; kingdom Metazoa; phylum Chordata; class Mammalia; order Chiroptera; family Vespertilionidae; genus Vespertilio; species Vespertilio murinus. The sequence goes on along the minus strand of OZ004704.1, from coordinate 146,093,706 downwards.
TGACCGACCATACCAAGTATTGGTAAGGTTTTGGAGCCACTAGAATCCTCATATACTGCTGTTGGGAATATAAATGCTACCATCACTCAAAAAACAGTTTCACTATTTCTTAGAAATTAAACATATGCTTATCATAGCAGCAATCCCACTCTTAAGTAGTAGCCCAAAAGAAATAAAATCTTATGACCATACAAAACTTATAAGTGAGTGCTCATAATAGCTTGAAAAAATAGTAATCAGAAAAAAATCATAAATAGGAAACTGGATAAGTTGTGGCATAGAATACTACTCAGCAATTAAAAGGAATGGACTGATAAATGCAACAACATGGATGAATCTCAGAATAAATATGATGGGGGGGGCATACATGAGAGTATATACTCTATGCTTCTGTTTACATAAAATTCCAGGAAAGGCAAACTAATCTGTAGTAAGAGAAGGTAGAGCAGTGACTGCCTGGCACTGCACTAAGGGTGCAGGGATGCAGTAGGAAGGTATACAGGAAGGATTAAAAAAGAGCACAAGGACTAGGGCCACCAGGGGACCTTGCAGGTGGTGCATATGCTCAGTATCTTGATTGTGATAATGACTCCACATTTGTAGGCTGTAGGAATCTCTTTCACGGCCCAAGTGGAGAGAGTTCCAATTCAGTGTTTGGGTTCTGGAGAAGGGCTGCACACAAATGAAGAGACTTGAGACTTGAAGAAATTCAACTTGGTGATATGGGGGGCCAGGCGGTAGTCCAACTCTAGTGGGAGAACTACTCACTGCTCTGGCCCTGCCATCCCCTTTTATTGAGACTTTGGGGGAAACATCTTAGGCAACATAAACAGAAATTTACATGTAGCCCTTAGGCAGGAAAATAACAGAAACTTACATGGGACAAACAAGGTGGAGGCTGCTTCAGCTAACAATATCTCAACTAAAGGTTAGAGCAATTAAGGTTGTTGACCAGCCTTCCTGGCTTCCTGTCAACATCTCTTTTTTAATGAAACTGATTTGTTTTCCAGCAGTAGGTCATATAATGAGTGGGACAATTTACATATGCCCCATTCATTATATGTCAAGTATGCATCAGTAAAGCAGTTTTTTAAAAGACTAAAATTAAAAGCAAGCAGAGTTAAATGTTGAAAACAATGACTATACTATACTACAGAGAATAGAAATTTTCACTTTCTCCTGATTATAAAGGGGAAACTATTTCACGCATACAAGCGCAATGGGATATTTTCTGTATCTCATTATAAGTAGAATACTTTGTTGTAATACATAGACGAATCTCATACATAAATGATTCTAGAAAAGTCATTCATTATTCAATATTTCTCAGTCTGGCCAAAGGATGGCAGTGTTTAAAAAGTATTTGAGTTTGTTTCCTGCAGTGCTGGATAAGTAGGAAGCCAGGACTGGACTCTGGTGCAGGAGGAGAGACCTCTGAGCTAAAATAGCCTCAGCTGGGGAAGCCCGTGGGCGGAAACCTGACTCGGCTTCTCTAAGGAGCAAAGGGATGCAGACGCTGCTGCAAGTCGTCATGGGGATACTGGAGCTGCAGGCAGCCTGTGAGTATGCAGCCAGTGCAGGAGAGCCAGGAGGCGATGGCCTTCCTGAGGGCAGGAACTGAGTCTTCTTCCATCCTGGGAAGGCCCTTTTTGAGAGGCAGGTACATGTTAAAAGAATCAACCATATTTTATGTTGATGTGATAATGTTGCTGCCTGGAGGAAGTGGGAAGCGAGAAGAAAAACCATCCCCACTATGAGCATGAAGATCTTACAGGGTCTTGTGTGTGTGTGTGTGTGTGTGTGTGTGTGTGTGTGTGTGTGTGTGTATACACATGTTTACATTGTCTTTTTGGACAGGGATCAGTAGCCAAAAACTGGAGCAGAGTCCATAGTTCCTGAACATCCATTTCATTCCAGAGGGGAAAATTTTCACCATAAACTGCAATTCACCAAAGACTGTATATGCCTTCCACTGGTACATCACACACACCCACCACCACCACCACCACCACCACCACCACCACCACCACCATCCCCGCCCCCTGACCAGCCACTCAGGCATCTACTTCTATGTCGTCCATGCACAGTGATCTCCAGGCCTGTATGGGCTGTTCCCAAATGAGCAGCGAGGGCACAGAGCTCTCCTGACACAGGGCTCCTGAGGGGCAGCTGGAACACTTGCCAAGAGAAGCCTAAGGGAGATGTGATTGTCTCATTGTAAGCTACAGGGTAGGCATGAGAGTAGATGAAGCTACACCTTTATTCCCAAATTTAATTTGTCTGAATAAATTGTCACTTTTTGGTAGGTAGAACCTCAAACTACTGGGATGTGAATGGCATACATTTCTGTGATTTATGCAATAACTGTGCAGTAATTTTGTGCCTCTGTTGTTCCAAGGAAACTTTTTCTTCTGCTACTCACTCACCTTGCTAATAGAAAGAAATTATGAGTCATTCTTTGTTGCACACTAAGACTTTATGTAATAGAACAGCAATATTGCACACCAGAAGGAGTCTGGGGCAATGCTTTTCTCTTAGTTTATAAATATAGAATAGACAAATGGATAGGTAGATAGATGATAGATAGATAGATAGATAGATAGATAGATAGATAGATAGATAGATAGATGATAGACGGACAGATAGGTAGATGAGAGAGAAAGAGACAGCGCTAGCCCAGACTTAGACTGGCCTTCAGTTCAACAACAAGTCCTCACCTGTTCTCACTGCCCACGGGCTGCAGCCACACCCTGTTGGCCCTTACCTCCAACATAGCTTCAAAAAATTCCAAGTCATACACACTCTTTCTGACAAAGCTCATCTTCTAGACTTTATTTTTCACTTGTCTTATTGATCTTGATAAAAGATCTGAATTTAGGGCCAAATCTGGTGGAACTGGGATTTGTAAAGACTTTGCCTTTAGTTTTTTATCATCCCTGCATCTTTATTTGCATCCCCCCTGTCTGCTGCTCCTACTTGTAACCTATCCCCTAAGGGCACTTTGTGACCTTTTTAAAAAATATATATTTTATTGATATTTTCCAGAGAGGAAAGGAGAGAGATAGAGAGCTAGAAATGTTGATGAGAGAGAAACATCGACTAGCTGCCTCTTGCACACCCCCTACCGGGGATGTGCCTGCAACCAATGTACATGACATTGTCAGGGGAGAGACCTGGGGATTCCTTGACTGGAATTGAACCTGGGACCTTTCAGTCCGCAGACCGACGCTCTACCACTGAGCCAAACCGGTTTTGGCACTCTGTGACCTTTTAATACTCCTTTAACTGACCCAAAGCCTAATGTTTCTAGTCACTGAATTGCTTTCCAGAATCTTCTCTATTGATTCATGTCTATTTCCTACTTTGATCTCTAAAATGGAGTAAATTAGGTCCATAACCTAACTTACATTTTGAGGCAACATTCTAGGTTACTCCTCCCTGGATTGTTTGTATTCTAAAAGGGGATGCTGGAGGAGATTCAAAGGAAGTCACCTCAAAGGCTGCATTTTCAGTTACTGTGACAGTTGGATGGGAAGGATGTTGCATGGTAAAGATGCTGCCTCTCACACTCTTAAACCATAGCGTAGGCTGTCTGCCAGTGTGCAGGGCAGTGTGCATTTTTATTCAAATTTTCTCAGGAGGATAATATAATTCAGAAAAGAAAGGGGATAGTTTATTGCTTGACACTGCATAATAATTTACAGCATGTTATCTAAGATAGATGTCTTTACGTAACAATCATGGCCATGAATATGTACAATACATACTTAAATAACCATATCCATTTTTATTTAATCTAGCAAAAGGCAATACAATGGAAGATATTATCTTCACTTTATTGAATAGAAAACTGAAGTCAGAAAAAATTCCCATCAAGGAATGCTTTTGAGAATTTGAATTCTGGGGAAGCACGTTGAAGGCCACAGACACTCCAGAGACATGGAGGCCACTCACCTGTCATATGGCAAGTCCTCACCCACTTCCTGTCATTAGGTACCACTGAAAAAATATTCTCATAGTCACTGCCCACTGACCTAGAGCCTGGAGACAGTCATGCTTTTCTCCCACGTCTGCAAAACTTACCAGTACATGATGGAAACTGGGTCATTCCGCTCCTGACCCAATCCAGTACTGATCTAGACCTTCTTTGATCCCCAGATCTCTCCCCTGACAATGTCTGCAGCCCTGGATCTGTGCCATTTCCTGTACTTAAAAGTGGTGCCCACCCCATATTTATTCTTTGTTTTATTGGTGTTGCCATTTGGTATATTTCTCTTTCTTACAACCTTAAATAGAAATAATCCATCCTGTCATCACAGTGTTTTTCTTCTAAATGAACTCACTAGAACCATTTGCTACTCCTTTTAAAAAATATGTTTTTTTATTGATTTCAGAGCGGAAGAGAGAGGGAGAGAGTGATAGAAACATTGATGATGAGAGAGAATCATTGATTGGCTGCCTCCTGCACACCCCACACTGGGGATCAAGCCTTGACTGGGAATCAAACTATGACCTCCTTGTTCTTAGGTCGATGCTCAACCACTGAGCCACACTGCTGGGCCCACTTGCTACCCTTGATTCTCTGGCATAGCAATACCAATTAGGAATCACGTGAGCAATTAAATCAGAATACAAGGCAATTATTTCTTAACTTGTAGACTTAAGACATATATGAGTCTCTTAGTAACTTCAGTGTTTGTTTGTATGTTGTTGTTGTTGTTTTCAATTTACCTAAAAATTACTGCTAAAAGCTTAGGAGAGTATGAAGCTACATTCTTGAAGGCCTGGAAGATGTGCTCCTCTCTATATGCATGAAATTGCTTTGAACTATCATGTTCAAGCTTGAAAATTCATGTATTATATTCTTTTCTGTAGTATATTCTCATTTATTTTAATATGAAAAAATATTTCAATTGAATATTCAAATTGTATGCCATGGCTGTCTCAGGGCTTAATGTTACCCTTTATATACGTGGCCTATTCTCCACTGGGACTAGAAATGTGTTGCCAGAGTTCTCAAAGAGAGTGGTACTGTCAAGGCTGAGAGCTCAGGTCTCACAGAGAACTGAAACAAGGCCTCATCATTGCTGAGGCTGCAACAGCGACCCCGATGCTCATGAGGAAGTAAAAGATCTGTGCCTCCCACGTTAAGTAAGGATTAGATTACTGCAAAAATGGTTTTCATCTTATGAAGATGTTTTAGTTTCTTGCTTATTCTGGTTGTTTTTATTCTTTTAAAAAGTGCTTTTCTCTAATAAAATATTGCAGTCATTTAAAAAGAAAGGAAGAAAGAAATGCAAGGTTGTCAGTATTTTTACTTGGTGGGGGACAACGGTTCATATTAAAAAACATATTCACTACACAGTGGGAACAGGGAAGAAGCAGAGTAAATAGACACCCAGGGTAAATCTCAGGCAAGCCTAGACCCAAAATTAGCATTGATACTAAGAGGAGAAGAGGACATCCAGGAACACAGAAATAAATTTCCCTGCTCTCCCAAGTCTGAGGCGCACAGTGGGATATAAAGCAGACCCTCCAGTCAGTACAAGGTGGAAGCTCGTTTACCTAAATCAGCAGAGGAGCAACAAGGCACTCCTCGGGCACTCAGTTTGATCCCTGGCATCTGAAACTCAAAGCTGCAGGAAGAATTTTACTCTTCAAAACAAAACTTCTCCTTGAAAATTCCATTTTGCTAAAGTGAGTTTTTCTATTACTCAAAATTTTATTTGCTTCTTTCTTTTAAAAACCGACTGCTCACACCATTGTGTTAATAAGTAATGTAATCTTTCTCGTTCTGCCTGTTCTCTATCGGGGGTTCTTTTCTATTTTTGTTTTTGTCTTTGTCTTTCATGTTAAGGCTTTTTTTGTTTTCAAATGTGTAATGATCTGGATGCTCACTCACACTTAATGGGATACACATCTGATATTTGAGCAAGAGAAGATAGTTCCAGTTCCTCTATTTGGCTCACATCACTCTCAACTAGTCTTGGTAGCCAGATCTTATTCCTCTTTAGTCAGTATTTTCAGAAAAATAGGCATTCTCCCACCCCCAGCCCCCCGAAAGCAGTTAAGAAGGAATGGAAATTTGACTTTCAGGTCAGGATGGGAGATCTGAGCTATAATGGTACCTCAGGAAATTGTGCTTTACACTGGATACATTCAGTTTAAAGTCCATACTCCCATGCTTCACTCTGATCTTCTGAGGTATCAGGTGCACTAATTCTTGAGCCTTTCAGGGTACCTTGATTTTTGTTGCCATTTCCCTCTACAGATCCTCAGAATTCCATTTTCTTCAGTCGGCTAAGCCAGTCGCCGCCCTCAATTCGCAAAATACCTCATCCTTGTCACCTATCACCTGTCCTACGTGTCCTTTGGGATTCATAACTTAGTAGATTCTCAATAAGTGCTCATCCAATGATAAGGAGAAATATGGTTAGCTAAAAGCATACGTACTTGCAAACGTAAAACAACTCCCAGTGGCAGGAAATCTAGTAGCTAGCCATGAGGGGGCAATATCTCCATTTATAGTTAACCTGCAAGATTAGCTCAAAACTCAGAAACCTCCAGTTAGAGATCAGATTGGCTGACACACAGAACAGATAGCTTAACCCCACCGTGATATTTATAGTGCTGTTCTAAGACCAGGGGAGTTCTTTCGAAGCAGAAATCCATTTAGGAAATAATTCTTTTTGAAGGACTTGTGATGGGGATGCTCCTTGAAGGTTTATTAATAATCCTATGGATGCAGACACGTGAGTCGGGGCTTTCTGATTCTTACCCAGAGAACTCTACGGGGTGGGAATTCAGTGAGTGCAGGAGATGACGTTTAATCCAGATGAAGTTTTATCTATGAAGAGAGGGGATACAAGGAGAACAGCAAGAAAGGGAGGGAGGAAAGGGGAAAGCACTGAGGCAGGGCTGGGGAGTTAGGGAATAGAGTGTTTCATCACAGCTCTGAGACAGGTGACCAAACACCGATCCTGAATACTTTGTTTTGTCTTTATAAACAGGGGTGAGCGGCCAACAGCTAAATCAGAGTCCTCAGTCTATGTCCATCTCGGAAGGAGAGAGTATCTCCATGAGCTGCATTTCTTCCAGCACATTTAACACCTTGCTATGGTACAAGCAGGATGGTGGGAAAGGCCCCGTCCTCTTGGTAACCTTATATAAAAGTGGAGAATTTTTCAGAAATGAGAAACTGACTGCTCAGTTTGGTGACTCGAGAAAGGACAGCTTCCTGAACATGTCAGCCCCTGAACTTGCCGATGCGGGCACCTACTTCTGTGCTGGGAGCACAGTGCTCCCCTCGCACCTGCAGCCTGCACTCAAACCTGCAACTGGGACCCCAGTCACTGTGCTGCCTCTAGCTCCTGCTCCTCTTGGCATGAAATGTGGTCATGCATACAGCCCATGAATTCTCATGTATTCAATGCTTTATCTTCCAAACAAAAAAAATATATGAACATGATCATCAATACTATGACAATAAATGTTAATGTGTGCAATAAGTGGTTAATTTTCTAAGGAAATGTTAATTGATGAACTCTACTAAGGAAGAGGTAGACAAATTAAGTAGACCGAGCACGTAAAATAAGTTAAAAGTGACACCAAGATTGGAGTGATTTATGGCTGGAATTTATAAGATTTTCTAGTAACAGATTATTCTATATTGTTTGAAATGCCCTAGATTTTAGAACATAGAAAAATCCAAGATATCAAACTCATTCTAAAAGCTTAGTATTATCCTGACATCAAAGCTTACAGAGTGGCACACATGCACACGCACAAGCACATGCAGATTACTTGCTGATTTCCATTCTATGTAGGCATCAAATGTCCAAATAAAACACTAGCATACCAAATTCAGTGTTAATATACAATTCAATAATTTTAAAATTATTCATGTTATTTAATAAAGGGAAAAATATTTCAATAGATGAAAAATAAGTATTTGATAAATTTTTTTAAAAATATATTTTATTGATATTTCACAGAGAGGAAGGGAGAGAGATAGAGAGCTAGAAACGTCGATGAGAGAGAAACATCGACCAGCTGCCTCTTGCACGCCCCCTACTGGAGATGTGCCCGCAAACAAGGTACATGCCCTGACCGGAATCGAACCCGGGACCTTTCAGTCCGCAGACCGACGCTCTACCACTGAGCCAAACCGGTTTTGGCAGTATTTGATAAATTTTAAACATTTTGAAACTTAACCACAGAAGAAAGATGCAGCAATGAATAACATCTATTGGTCCAAGACTAGACAAGTAGAACAATGGATATAATAGAGAGACTAGAATTAGAGCCACATATATGAGAGTTAAAGAGAAAAGTGGAACTACTAAAAAAAGAAAGAGAAATACGCCTTATGATGCTGATTCAATCGTATATCTTTACGAGTACCTCATGTCATAACAATATTCAATTTGAAATGTATTGCATGTAAATATAAAAATTAAAATTCTAAAATTTCAGAACATAATACTGGAATAGTATCCATACCATTGAAGTAGGCAGAAATTCTCAAATAAGAAATACAAACTAGTAATCAAGAAGCTTAATCAAAGTACATATTTAAAGAGAGAGAAAAGGCAAGTCAAAAATTAAAAAAATACATTTCAATAGATTTTAAGTGGTCATCCATTTGGAGGTAAGAGCTGCTGAGTATACTTCATTCATTGACTCCCTTTGAATGGCACCCGAGTTAGTGAGATTGAAAACACCCTCCTGGTAAATATTCCAATGCAATTAGTAGATGGAATATAAATGAGTTTTTTTAGGGACTGTTATGAACTTATTCTGCTATGTTACATTAGAATTGTTTATTGTAATGAAGCCTGAAAATTAAGAATTTATAGGATGCAGCTGGCTGAAAAATGGAAATTAATTATATAGCCCATCTAGCTAAGTATCCAGAGAGATATAAGAATTATTAAAACCCCCAAATAAATGGTAATGTTGTGCTAAGATTCCTTACCTTATAGTCAACATTTATATACACAAAAGAAAGAATGGGAAGAAGATTACTAAGTATAATAAAAAATTATAAACTAAAACCTCACAATAAATATGGTACTGAGCAGAGACACTAGAAAGTTAGTATTAAGCAATCAGTAAATCCTATATAATAAAAGCCTAATATTCAAATTGATCAAATGGTGGAACTACCAGCTGAACGACCTGTCCCTGTAATGCACACTGACCACCAGGGGGCAGATGCTCAACACAGGAGCTGTCCCCAGCCACAAGCCCCGGACCAGCAAGGTGGGTGCCAGTGGGGGAGAATCCCAATTGCCCTGCCAGTCACCCCACAGATTGTCCCTGATCAACCAGCCAGGCCTAGGGACCCTACCACCCACAAATTTCATGCACCAGGCCTCTAGTGTTTAAAGTTTTATAAGCCATCCTCCTCACACTGCTACAGTTTACAATCTTTTATAAAAATATATTCTAGGAAATGAGAAAAAATATTTTTGAATAAATATATGACATACTAGAAGCCCAGCACATGAAATTCATGCACTGGGGGAGGGCGGGGTCCCCTCAGCCCAGCCTGCATCCTCTCGCAGTCCAGGACCCCTCGCTCCTTACTGCCCACCTGCTCACTGCTCCTTAGTGCTGCAGCAGAGGCAGGAGAGGCTCCCGCCACTGCCATTGCCCTCACCAGCAGTGAGCCCAGCTTCTGGCTGAGTGGCACTCCCCCTGTGGAAGCTCCTGTGTTGAGCATCTGCCCCCTGGTGGTCAGAGCACATCATAGTGACCAGTCATTTCGCCATTTGGTCAATTTGCATATTAGGGTTTTATTATATAGGATGTTCCAAAACCATGAGACCAATAGTGAACCTTCAAAAGAGCTTTAGAAAGACCCTTTGCTCTCTCCCCAGCTTTTCCTCCGGGCCATCTCTCTTCAGTGCTTCAGCCCTTCTCCTCACAGGGGAGGTCCTGGCTTGAACTAGGGACTTCCCGGCATACTGCTCCTGTCTGCCTTCCCTGAGCCATGGGACCACTGTGAGAGGTATGGGTATCGTTGGGATGTCTGTCCTTCAAGGGTAAAACAATTTTGGAAGAATCCATCATCATTGATAAGATGTGTGGGCCCAAATTTTCAGTTTTTCCACTCCCCTCTCACAAGATGGCAGTGCTCTCTTTCAAACAACTTCCCTGAGTGACTGGGTGGAAGAGATCTGAGTTTGAGGTAAGACTCAATGATACTTATTTCCTGTGGCGGAACAGCCAAGTTGCTATTTCCCTTTCAGTGTGTGTGTGTGTGTGTGTGTGTGTGTGTATTCGTGCACGTGCATGTGTTTGCATACCCGCTGAGGAAAGAAGAGAGTGTGGGTTCAAAAAATAAAAGGAAAAGCTCAGGGCAGTGAGTCACATTTTGCTCAGGAAAACAAACCCTGGACTGAAGGATGGAGAAGTGGCCACGAGCTTCACTGGCAATCTTATGGCTTCAACTGAGCTGTGAGTAGCCCTACTCACAAGGGTCAGAGACAACCAGGAAAACGGAGGGTTGATCCTCAGAAAATTAAGGGAGAAAAGTGGAACTCCTTTTGGCTTATCTGGGGATAAAACCTATGGTTTTAATGAAGAGTAATTATGATCTCTGAGGAGACTTGCCCTGACATTACTCTCTCTGGCTAACTTTCATTTGTTGCTTTTTTCTGAACAGGGGTGTACAGTGATGACAAGGTACTACAGAGCCCCCCATCCCTGCCTGTCCGTGAGGGAGACAACGCCACTCTCCACTGCCGATACGAAGTGACCAACTTCCAAAGCCTGCATTGGTATAAACAGACAGAGAAAGCCATCACATTTCTGTGTAGGCTAATTACAAGTGACTTTGATTCAGGAAGAATAAAAGGCACCGTAGACAAGACAGAACGTCTCAGCACCCTGCATATCGCAGCCACCCAGATGGAAGACTCAGCCACCTACCTCTGTGCAGTGGAGGCACAGTGCTCTCTAGTCACCTGCAGTCTGTACCAAAATGCTACAGCTGAGCATCCTGCAACCGTGAGGTGGAGAACTTGCTAAATTGGGCATGGCCTCATGCAGAAGCTGTAAGGAAGCATCAGACAGACTGACATACTTCAGTGGAAGGTGGCGGGGGATGGGGGCCAAGGGGAATAAGAGATCAACCAAAGAACTTGTATGCATGCATATAAGCATAACCAATAGACACATACACCAAGGGGTGGGGGGAGGGAGGGGGAGGGCATGTGCTGGGAGGTGAGGTGGACTGGGGAGGTCAATGGGGGTAAAAGGAGACATGTAATACTATATGTAATACTTTAAACAATAAAAAATATTTTTAAAAAGCTGTAAGGAAAAACAACTATTGGTCAAGATCCCCATGCTCCTGTTAACAATTACTTATGCAGTTTACTGAGTCCTAACTCAAACTGAGTCACATCACTGCTTTCACCACCTTTCCTGTGCTCTTCTACGGGAGTCTAATGTCTTTAGCAGGTCACTCATATGATTCCAACTCCAACATTATGCCCCGTGGCAGAAAGCAAGTCCTTTCACTGGCAACTGCTATGTGCACCACCCACCACGGATTCTGCCCGACAGCGTGGATGTGTTGCCTGTGAAAGTAGTAAGTTCTTTTGTGGTGATGTGAGGAAAGAACTTCAAAGACACGTGGGTGGAGAAGTTCAGACGTGAGGGCAATACGTCATTGTGAATTAAGGGAGATTAATACACCCTTGGGAAGGTAAAGGGCGGGCAGGCTCTCATGCACTGCCATGAGGCTTTAGTTAATCCTCCATCTATCTTCTTGGTTTAGTTAAAGAACAAAGTACCATTCAGACTATGTAATCCAAATTCCTAACTTTCCCTGGGCCTGGATTGGGCCCTCTTCCCAGTAAATTCCACTGGGGTTTCATGCTCTCTATCTAATCAGATCGTTCCCAGGCTGGGCTCTGCCCATCTGTTTAGTAACCCTGACTTTCAGCATGCATGTCCAACACTTTCCTTACATCATCCAGCTCCTGTTGCACACACACTGAGGAGAGGAATTTCCTCCTCTCCTGGTACTGGGCCTTGAGCACTCCCCCACCCCCATGAGATTTCATGTCCCATTCCCAGGATGGAGTCTCCTAGTTGGCAGTTTCCTAACTGTGAATGAGTCTATTTGCCAATAAATTAGATGGAATTCTATTCTGTGATCTGCTTCTGCTTCCCAGGTTATTAAGATTATTTAGTCCCCTTCCGCTCTCTTCCTTATATTAATAACTGGCTACCTGTGCTGGCAGATGGATAAAAAGCCCTGTTTATTTTTTGTTTTATCTTTCCACCTAGGATTGGCACACTTATAGGTAGAGTTCTGCTGCAATGTTTCTTACTGGACCTATTAGCAAAGAGCAAAGGGTGGAGCCTGGCTGGTGTGGCTCAGGTGTTGGGCATCATCTGTGCACTGAAAGGTTGCTGGTTGGATTCCCAGTCAGGGTACATGTCCGGGTTGTGGGCTCCATCTGGGGGCATGCAAGAGTCAGCTGACTGATGCTTTGCTCTCACATCTCTCTCTCTCTCTCTCTCTCTCTCTCTCTCTCTCTCTCTCTCTCTCTCTCTCTCATTGTTTAATCTTAAAAAGAAAACCAAGGCTGAAAACCAGAAGTTATCATTACTTGATTCAAGTGCTTGCTGAGAGTGATGGCAGAATTTTCTTAAAATGTTTCACATTAACTTAAACATCCAGTATCTGAAGCAGTCTCCCAAAAGAAAGGGGTTAGTTAAACTAAATTATGCAAAAACTAACATAACTTAGTTATGGTATAATCTTTCAATAAGGTACATAATCAGATATGTTGTACATTACCTCAATGAATTTTCAAAATAACTCTGAGCGGTCATTGTTCTTGTTCTCAGTTAACAGATTAGGAAATGCAAACTCAGAAAGATTAAGGTTCCCCCAACTCCAGACAAATACCTAATAAAATTTAAAATCAAGTCTATCTGATTTCAAAGTCTATACTTTCTCCATCTCATACCCTGTGTTAAATATCACAGGGGTCGGGGGTAATTTAGCCACAGTACGACCACAATTTCATACAGAAAATTTCATCAAACACCATAATAACATGTGGTTAACATGTGAATAAAATAACTCATTCACAATAACAGGTGAATAAAATAATGCCTAAATATTCGTAGCAGCATTAGTTGTCTTTGAGTACTGGGTTTAACACTGTTTATTGTTTTTTCTACTTTACAATAATATTTTTATACTACCTATACTAAGCATTTTAGAAATAGAAAAAAATACAATACACTTCATTTTAAAATACCAAAATCCAAGTAAGGTGAAACTGTGTTTATATAGCCCTTATCTGACACTCGCAGTCCCGCTGAATAACAATGGGAACTATACACGATCAAATGATACAGCATTGAAACAAGATTTTTGGTTTGCTGGCCCTTCAAATCATTGCAGACTAATGCTCCCTTAAGTTGGGAAGGTGTTAAAGTTACAAAAAGGCCTATTTTTCTTGATACTTGATGCTATAAGTGGTATGTCTTTAATATCTTATCTCTGTAAGAGAGTGAGGACAGTAAAAGTAACTTGGGCTCCTAAGTTTGTGAGAAAATGCACTGCAACTGAGCACAGTTTAGACTTCACTGCCCAGGAAATGAGGAGATGCTGTGGGAAAGGGCAGGTAATCATGCAAAGAGGAGGGAACAAAATAGAGTAAAAATTAACAGAATGCACTGCCATGTTTCAGCCTACACACACCTTTGCCTTTTTTTTTTCTTCCCTCCTTTTCTATCTACACCAAGAGCTTGAACACAGGAAGCAGAGATGGAAGGAGAAGTGGGCTTTCATCCTATATAATCCTATATAATAAAGAGGTGATATGCAAATTGACCATCACTCCAAAGCACAAGATGGCCACTCCCATGTGGATACAAGATGGCCACCACAAGATAGCCAGCAGGGGAGGGTTGTGTGGGGGGAGGGGAGAGATCAGGCCTACAGGGGAGGGCAGTTGGGGACAACCAAGCCTGCAGGGAAGGGCAGTTAGGGGTGACCAGGCTGGTAAGGGAGGATAGTTAGGGGTGACTGGGCCAGCAGGGGAGGGGAGTTAGGGGCAATCAGGCCAGCAGGGAAGCAGATAGGCATCAATCAGGCTGGCAGAGGAGTGGTTAGAGGGTGATCAGTCTGGCAGGCAGAAGCAGTTAGGGACAAACAGGCAGGCAGGCAGACAAGCAGTTGAGGGCCAGCAGTCCTGGATTGAGAGAGGATGTTCTGACTGTCCGTTTAGGCGGGATCAGCCCTAAACAGGCAGTGGGACATCCCTCAAGGGGTCCCAGATTGAAGATGGTGCAGTCTGGGCTGAGAGACACACATAACCCCCCTTGTGCACAAATTTTGTTCATCGAGCCTCTAGTTTGTATATAAAATAGAAGTGGGAAATCCTGTATATGTCCCTCCCTACCTACTCCCCTTTGATATCTGTCAGTCTATACTATGTATCCAGGCCTCTGGTTCTGTTTTGTTCATCAGTTTATTTTGTTCATTAGATTCTACATACAAGTGAGATCATAAGGTTCTTTGATTGGCTTATTTCACTTAGCATAATAATCTCAGGTTCATACATGCTATCATGAAAGGTAAGAGTTCCTTCCTTTTTACAACCACGTAGTATTCTATTGTATAAATATATCAGGGTTTTTTCCCCCACTCATCTACTGAAGGTCAACTTGAGCTATTTCCAGATCTTAGCTATTGTAAACAATGCTGCTATGAACATAAGGGTGCATATAGTCTTTATGATTGGTGTTTCAGTTTTCTTTGGATATATTCCCAGAAGTAGAGTAACTGGATCAAACAGCAGTTCCATTTTTAATTTTTTGAGGAAACCATGTACTATTTTCTACAGTGGCTGCACCAATCTGCTTCCCACCAACAGTGTACTAGGGTTCCCTTTTCTTCACATCCTCACCAGCACTTGTTTGTTGATTTATTGATGGTAGCCATTCTAACAGGTGTGAGGTAAAAAAAAATAGGAAAAAGAAAGAGAATATATTTGTTTTATCCATGTGAAGACCTAGGGAGGAAAGATTTGGAAACAGACCAATGACTACAGCTGACTATCATTAATGCTCTGGATATGTTCCTCAAAAGTTATATATAAACTGGATTTTTATCTCCCATCCTTAATTCTCAAGATTTATACAGGACCAAAGCTGAAAAATGAAAATAATAATTCCAACTCTTATTTGCTATCAAAATCATCCTATCCCCAGTGATGTACAGTCTACATGCCCTCAACTGTTCCCATACACAATACCCAATACCTGTTACAAACAATCTCTAATGTCCTAAGTGCATAGTGACACATAAGCGCCTCCCTGATGGTTTGTTATAAATTATTTAAAAATGTTTAAAATGTATTAAATTTACAACTGTGCTTCCTTCATTATTACCTCATGCTAAATTCATGTAGTTGATAATGAGTCATTATTTTATCTGCTTTTCTATCTCTTAAAACATTTCATAATTTTAGATGTTTCTTTCACACATTGTGGGGAGGGGTCTTATGGAGGGTCCCCCCCACACACACACACACACAAGAAACAGTGTGCCATTCACAGCAGCTGAAGCCAAGCCTCGAAGACTTCCTGCTGAGGGGCTGAATGCAATGTCTGTTTGCCACAAGCTGGCACAGAGGTTTAATTGGATGGGCTCACCATCACTCTTGGCTGCAAGAGCTCCTAAGGAGAATGGGTCCTCGTCTCCCCTGGCAGATGGCAGTGTAAACAGTCAGGAATTGCAACCCACAAATTCCACTGAGTCTTTCCTAAGGAGAAAATCCACTAAGAGAAAAACAAGAAATATGAAACTCCAGGTATGGTGTCCTAAATTGTACAACAACTTAAATAGTCAGCCATAGGATTGAGTCATCAATTTGCTAGTGTGTTAAATACAAACAAATAACAACTTTAAGGTATAAAGACTGGAAGTGATATAAAAAGTGTTTGTAGAATCATATGCACTTAAAGAAACAGAACAAGGCCACCACCCTATTCTACTAGTTAGTCTAACTCCCACTGACATGACTGTGTTGTTTTCTTGAAGTTTTCCTCTAAGCAATTATGTTTGTTATTCAATGGGGTTTTTATGTTTGTTATTCAATGGGGTTTTTAAGGTTCTTCTTACCCTCATCTTTTTTTTTGTCCTTCCCTGGCACACCAAGGTCAAGAATATCCCATTTCCCTTCACAATATCACCTGAAAGTCCTCAAGAAATATACTCAGAAAATAAACGTGCCCAGGCCGAGTTTATATCTCAAAACACATGTATCTGGCGCCGTGATGGAAAGGCCTCTGTCATGAACGAAACCTCCTTTGGAAAGTCTGAGCACTTGTCTTTGCACTAGTAGTGAGCTGCACAAAGAGGACATTTACAAAACCTGATTCTGTCTAGTTCAGGTGGACAAGAGGCCAAATCCTGAGATGCTACAAAGGGGTCTTCGCCAAGGCTCCCAAGTAACTACATAGAAAGGAAAGCTTTCTGAAACCCACTCTAGTGTCCTACACACAGTGAGTATTCAATAAAAGAAAGTTAAGGTTTTTTTTTTTTTACAACATTGTATGTAAAGGGCTCTTTCCAAAAATGCCATTCCAGGTCCCCTCTCCCCTGTCTGGACCCAAAGCTATTCTGCTATCTCAGACTGTGATCTCCTCCTGCCCTCCTTATCTCTTTTCCTTTTCTTCTTCTTTTTTTTAAAATCAGTTCGACAAGTCTAGCTATACTTTCAAAAGAAAACATTGGTGGGAGACTTCTCTTGTTTGTCTGCTTTTTTAAAGAAGATTCCTGAGACATAAAAAACTTGTTAAGTCCTCCCCCAGCTGGTTCACTCTGGTTCAGGGATATGAAGAGCTGACAATTTATAAGGGACTCAGCTGTTAGGAGAAGCAGCTGGAATGGGAACAGTTTCTTTTTCATTGTTTCTACTGGAATAAGAACCAAATAAATTAACATCCCAAAAGAGGAACTTCTCACCAAAATAAATACTTAATTCTTACTACAAGATTAATGTTATAAAAGAAAAAAACAAGTTAAAGAAATAGCTATATGCCTGGCCTGTGTGGCTCAGTGGTTGAGTGTCAGTCTATGAATCAAGAGGTCACTGGTTAGATTCCCAGTCAGGGCACATGCCGGGGTTGTGATCTCAATCCCTAGTGGGCTAAGTGCCGTGCGGGAGCCAGCCAATGTTTCTCTCTCATCCATGTTTCCCTCTCTCTCTCTCTCCCTCTCCCTTCCTTTCTCTAAAAAAAATGATGAAAACATCTTTTGAAAAAGAAGAAGCCATGTGTTTGAAAAATATAAACAGCCATAGATTCAACCTATAGAAATTACCACTGTTAACTCCTCAGCATTTATACTTTCCATTTTACCTGTGTTTGTGATCAATTTAAAAAAAAAAAGTCTAGAGAGATGTGAGGCACTCAACATTATTTCAAACAAAGAACAAGGGTTTCTCAAAGTCATTGCAAAAGGAGGTATTTCTGTTCCTTCAGGGAGAGAAAAAAAAGTCTCCTAATGTAATTCAGTTGAGCTCCTCCCATTTCTGACCTGAGTCATGGCAAACCCTCCAGAAAGCTCCTGCTGTGACCTGACCTCCCGCAGACGCTGTCAGTTTGAAGCATCCACCGAGTCATGTAAGTTCACCCGTGAGGAATCCACAGGAAGCGATGAATGTCAAGTTCATCTTCCCTTCACTCCTAGCCCTGGCCCTCTCTGGTGAGTGTCCCATCCTGCATCCCCAAGTTGCCCTCCTGGACCTGACAGTTAGATTGACACTTGGCTGCTGTGTGTTTTTATGTTGCAGGGCCTGAGGGAGCAGACTGGATCAAATCCCAGGAGACAGAAGTGTCTGCCACGGAGGGAGGGAGTGTGAAGCTCCTTTGTAATTATGGTACTTCTAGAGGCGCTGTTGATCTCTACTGGTTTCGACAGTACCCAAACCGGGCACCAGAATTTATTCTCCACAGAGGGTGGGGACATACTGAAAAAGGAGACGCGGATTTTGCCAAAGAAAAGTTTTCTTCAGACAGCACAGCAGATGCAATCTATTTGTACTTCATAAAACTGGAGCGTGCAGACACTGCCCTGTATCACTGTGCTCTGAGGAAACCACGCTGAGAGCTCTGCATAGAGCAGCTGTACAAGAATACAGTGCACGGGAGGAAGGAGACACAGCATCACACGGACTTTGGTGTTGGTTTGTTTTGTGAGATTCGGCATAGAAGGTAGGAGATGTTGGTTCAGGAGAGTTCTGTTCTAACTATATAACAGCTATATAATTGCCAGGCAAATAAATAGCTTAAACTTTTTAAATTGCCATTTCCTAAAATTAGAGATAATAACTCAAGCTCTTAGGAGGCATGGCTTTAAAGTGCAACCTGCTGGATACTCAGCAAATGGGAGACATCTTTTATTCTGTTTCTCAATATCTACTTTCTTTGGTCTCCGGGGGCCTTTCTGGGGGGCATCTGAGCATCTCTGTTATGCCACGCTGGCAAAAATAATAACAGTCATTAAAAACCTAAAAATACACATCCGGGACTCTGAAAAGGCCTTTTTGACCAGGGATCCCAGGTCATCACGCCAGAGGTTGAAAGGTGTGCCCAGCAAGGCCAGCCACTAGAGGACAAGGGGGCCTTGAAGCCCTCCCTCATTCCCGAGCCCACAGCCACGGGCACTTGGGCGTTTCTCATGTTGTGGACAAGAACAGAGGCTCCTTCCTCACAAGTCTGAAGGGAAGAGGAGAAGCGCGAGGCTCTGCATCAGGTGGTGGGTGAGGAAAGGGACATCGCCTCAGTGACTATTACCTGCTCCTGGCAGCTCTTCCCTTCCAGGTGGCGAGGAGAGGCCGAGTGAGGTGGGATGTGGGGCTGACTGCCGAGGCCACAGGACACCTGCCACGGATTCCCATGATTCAAGCCACGCTCCTAAGGGACGGCTAGCATCCAGCCAGATCTGTGCCAAGGCTAGCTTCTTTGTTTGCACTGATGTTGAGTGAGATGGAAGAGAGGAAGGGAGATTTAGAGCCCCATTCAGCACACAGTCTGCTGCAGCACCAGCACCTTACCGCTTCCAGGCTGGAAACCTCGGGCTTCAGCGGCTCCCGGGGAAGCCTGGCCCGGCCTCACTGCCTGAGGAATGATTGCACCAGCCAGTAAGAGGGGCTTGGAAACAAGACAGCAAGTCAGATTTTTATATATATATTTTATTGATATTTTACAGAGAGGAAGAGAGAGGGATAGAGAGCTGGAAACATCAATGAGAGAGAATCATTGATCAGCTGCCTCTTGCACACCCCTACTGGGGATGTGCCCGCAACCAAGGTACATGCCCTTGACCAGAATCGAACCCGGGACCTTTCAGTCCGCAGACCAATGCTCTATCCACTGAGCCAAACCGGTTTCGGCGTGCAAGTCAGCTTTTTAAACAATGTTTTCTTCTACAAAAGGAAACTTGAGTCCAAATAAACGTTGAAAAATGCTGTGGCTAGAAAATAAATTTCAAAGTTCTGTTTAAAGTTAACTCAGAAGAAATGAATTGTGGGGAGACTGGTGTTCAGGAGGCATAAAATGATTTAAGGAGAGTGATGGGTAACTTCCCTTAGCTTCTGTTTGTGGGAAATTGTTATTTTTATATCGTGTTGGTAGCAATATAATGCAGTGGTACAACCCTCTGCATAGCGACCTACCGCCCTTTACATAGGGACCTACTTGCAAAGGGATTTTAGAATTCATTGCAGGGTCCATATCTTTGATTTGTTTCTCAGAATTTACATTGAGCACTGGTTTTAAAGAGAAAAACAACTTTTGGACAAGATAAATCACCACTCAAATGTTTTCAGCCTTTTACAGGAATCTGAATGCTGTACAACCATTCCAGGCGCTAGTTAGTAAAAGTAGCAATGTGGAAGTGCTCTTCACACAGAGTTAAGTGAAATATAGAGCGCATCACATCTTGGCACATCTTTTTACATCTTGGTAACCATGCTAGGCCTACATTCATATGAAAGAAGTGCTCTGCACTGCAAATACTTTGCAGGTAATCCAACTTAGTTTCTCTCTTGGTTTCTGTAACATACAGGTGGGGAGATATTTCAAATGATTTTTCAAAGTTCAGGAGCCTCCAGGGATGGACGGTTTTCTGCGAACTTGCAGAAAGCAGCCAGGACTGTTTATCTCAGCATCTCAGCTGTGAGACCAGGAGTTGGGGGGGGGGGGTGAGGGGGCATTTCTGTGCACTCAGAATGCCAGCGGTAAGAGGAACAATAACTGTAAGAACAAAACCTCAGAGCTTGAACCCCATTCCCCTGCTACAGGCACGAGGGGAAGACCCATCGACCCCAAACGGAAAAGATTAGAAACTGGGCAGCTTAACTGAAGCCTGGGAAGGTCGTGGGTAACTGTGCTGTAGGCAAAGCCTTCTCCAAGTACAGTCACTGAATGTTTTCAAGCCACGGCCCTGAATTTCACTCTCACCTTGAAATGTAGCAGATTTTTGTAGAACAGTCTTTGCTTTTAATCTAATTATTTTCTTTAAACTTCTGATATAGTCCAATTATGAAAGCAACACTGCTTATTATAATAAATGAAACAATACAAAGATATATGAAGAAAAAGTTAATACTCACCCACTCTCTCTTGTCCCTGTGATGTAAACAATTTTAATTATCTGGTGATTGTCCTCACCATTATTCTAACTCATTTATTTTAACTAATGTCTATTTGTTCACTGTATGGATGAACCACAATCTTTTCAAGTACTTCTTTATTGGTAGATATTCAGTTTTGTTAAGTTAGGACTATTGCTCTGATAAATAACTATATTAGCACAGTTTATATCTTCAGGGTAGATTTCTGAAAGTTGGATTAGTCGATAAAAGGATATCTCTACCTTTATTTTTAACAGATATTTTTTCATTCTTTTCAAATAAATTTATAGCATTTCACATTCTCACTAATAATATGTGTGAATATCTTTTTCTTTTTTCTTCTCACTAGTTTTGAAGAGAGGACTGCCCTGACTAGTACTCAGCTGGTTGGATCATCATCTCATACACCAAAAGGTTATCTGTTTGATTCCTGGTCAAGGTACATACCATGTTTCCCCGAAAATAAAACATCCTCTGAAAATAAGACCTACTTCATGGAAAAATAAGACATCCCCTGAAAATAAGACCTAGCACATCTTTGGGAGCAAAAATTAATATAAGACATTTATTTTAGGGGAAACAGGGTACCTAGGTGACAGGTTATATTCGAGCTAGGGTGGTTACAGGAGGCAACCCATTGATGTTTATCTCTCCAATTAATGTTTCCCTCTCTCCCTTCCTCTCTCTCTAAAATCAATAAAAACATATCTCAGGCAAGGATTGAGAGGGGGTGGAGAGAGAGAGAGAGAGAGAGAGAGAGAGAGAGAGAGAGAGAGAGAGGCTAAATATTTGAGATTCTATTGGGTGGTGGTGGAGATATTGCCTGGAAGCCACAGAAGCCACACCTCCTCTGTAAGTCCCCTTGCTTATTAAAGCTGCCACCAGTCTGGCGTGCTCTTCCTCTTCGGTCTCTCCTTGCCCTCCATGAGCAGGGGCCAGTGTCAGACTTCACCCAGGAAGCTCCCAAGGTTTTGACCCAACCCTGCCTCACTGAAGATAGTTCCCATAATTCTCGCCTATAAAAACACCCCTAGATTTTTAACCATTTTGATTTTGACTTCATTCTGTCATTTATCATTTTGATTTTTACAATAAAATCCTTTAACCTTCTGAAATTTGTCTTTATACATGCAAGCTATTTTTCCCTGCTGCAATGTTTTGGCATATTTTGTGTAACCAGATAGTATATGTCCTTACAGAGAACCTTACCTGCTTCCACACTTACAGAAAGTGTAAGAATCACAGCAGACTGGGTACTGGTGAGAACAATGACAAAAGTCTGCAGTTCCAACTAAAAATAGAGAAATTCTTGGCCCTTCTGCTTGGTGGGAGAGGCCAAACCAGTTTGACTGTAGTTAACCAAGGAGATATCAGAGGGATCATGGGGAACACACAGAAGTGCCCTTTTGGGGGAATGCAAACCTCCTGCAGAAGGAAGGTATATAAGTTAGTCCACACAGCTCCTTCTTATATGACTGGAGGGACCTAGGCCAGCCTCCATCCTCTTCACTAAGTTGAGGTTTGGCAGAGAATGTCAGCTTTTTGTGGCAAAAATAATTAAATGCAGGAGAAAAACAGAGGAGCTAAAAGAAGGGACACTAGGTTACATTCCCACCTGCTCGTTATGAAGTAGTTTTCCACGAATTTCCTGTGCCTGTAATGAAATGGTCCAGGTTCTGAACCAAGAGCTGAACCTGCACCTGTCTGCAAGAGCTGCCACATGATAGAGGCCACTCACAGCAAGAGGCTGTAAAGTGGTCGGCGTGTGGTTTGGTGAGGAAAGCTTTGCCCCTGGGACCGATCACTCCTTCCAGGAAACCGCACCATCTGACAAAACCACTGACACCATCACGGGGAAACAAGCATTAGGATACCTGCCACCCTGTCCAGACTGAGATAAGAACCAAGAGGAAGGGCAGGAACCTCTCCTCCACACCCTGGGCTGCTCACATGGAGGAAGAGCGGTCTCAGCCAAGGAGACGAGGCTCCTGAGCCCAGGAGAGAGTGAATGCAGAGCCCTTCATTGTCTCCCTCTGCCTAACCTCAGAGGGTGACGAGGGATGACACGGAAAAGAGCAGCACAGGCCACCTGTCACTAGAGCCACTGGAGACATCTTTGATGCAGGGCAGAACAATGATCATCAAAGTTCAAAATTAATACATGAATTGTGCAGTTGAAGCAAACTGCTTTAATAACTAAAACAAAAAGAAAGGATAACCTGTTTCCCGATAAAGAAAGGAAAAGAGAGGACCGATAAAGCAGAAATTAACATGATTTTCATTCAAGATAACTGCTGAGTTTATGTGAGATTTTACCGTTCTCTGGACCTGTAACTGTTGTGGTTTAGCTATGTTTCCACCCACTTCTCTGCTCTTCAGAATATTGAATTGCCATAAGGATAAGCCAGATAGTCCTTAGACATAAAGGTTAAACTTGAATTTATCCCTTTCCCCCATGTCTTTTTTTTTAATCATCACAAACATGGTGTCTAATTTGGTTTATTCTTTGAAAAGCAGGGTTTAGTGTATATAAAACAGAAGGTCCTTCAGGCAGCAATATACTAAATTTTTAGGCATCTTGAAGGCCTATTTTTCTACTAATTGGTGCAGGTTTTGAGAATCAAGTAAGCACATAAAAAGTACACATCAACACTATAATAAAACTAACATGGTTATTCTACCTTTAGAGATTTAGACTTATTTCCACATTATTGTGAAAGTCACTCTTTAAAATTAGAAACTGAGAACAATGAGGAAGTGAAATCTATTTTTTATCAATTAAAAAACTATAACATTATTCAGTGATATATGAAATGAGAGATGTGAAAACTTGCAGTCAAAGTTTGCATTTTTTTTATTTACAACAAATATGTATGATCCATCCAGGGGAAGCAACCAAGAGAGTTAGAGTAATCCCACTCACCATTGTTCCAGAAAAGATTTTCTTGGTATAGATGTTGGGTGATACTTTACACACATTTAGGATCTTGAATGGTGAAAGAGACCAAGAACAATTTAACCGAAAGAGAGAAGAAACAGAAATAATCCATAGACAGAGAAGAGTTCTCCAAAGGGACACACTCAAGATTTGCCTTAATAAATCATTAAAGCTGAAATGTGAAAATTATTAGAATAGGTTCTTATCTCTCAAATGAGAAACCATTGCAGGGACACTCTTGTCCTTTTATTAAGAGCCTGACTTTTATTATTAAAATTTGCATTCATAGTTTGAATTATCAACTATTCTGCACCTTAAGTATATCACACTTAATTTCATAATTTCCTTTTTTTGAATATTATTTCTCATTTTAACTTATTTAAATTACATTATGCTGAACAACTTAAACAAAAATTTGAATTTCCTTTTTATTCTTTATTGATTAAGGTATTACAAATGTGTCCTTATCCCCCCATTGCACCTCACCTCCCCACTCGGGCCTTCACCCCCCTGGTGTCTGTGTCCATTGGTTAGGCTTATATGCATGCATACAAGTCCTTTGATTGATCTCTCTCCCTTACCCCCATCCTCCTCTACCTTCCCTCTGAAGTTTGACGGTCTGATTGATGCTTCTCAGTCTCTGGATCTGTTTTTGTTCATCAGTTTATGTTGTTCATTATATTCCACAAATGAGTGAGATAATGTGTTGAATTTCTCATAATTTCATTAAGACAGCATCCTAGAACTGGAATTAGTGGTTCAATAGTTTACAGTCTTTTCGTTTTCTGTCTCTCTTTTCATTCCTAGCAAAATTTCTATAAAAGGTTTTCTAAATGAATTATCTGTATGGTCTCTCTCGTTTTAATGTATATATATACATATATATGCATGTATATGAATATATAAATTTTATTGATTTCAGAGAGAGAAAGGGAGAGGGTGAGAGAGATAGAAACATCAATGATGAGAGAGAATCATTGGTTGGCTGCTTGCTGCACACCCGCTACTGGGGATCAAGGCCACAACCTGGGCATGTGCCCTTGACTAGAATTGAACCCTAGACCCTTCAGTCCATAGGCTGAAGCTCTACCCACTGAACAAAACAAGCTGGGGCTGTATGCTTTCTCTTCAAATCTGTTTTATATCAGCTTAATTCTCAGGTCCACCTAGAGATTCTAAGAGGGAAAAGATAAAGGTCTACCTCCCCTACAATCTCATCTAAGAATATGGCTTTCTTATCACTTACACATTGATGACTCACAAATACACATGTCAATCCCAGCCCCTCTCCATTGAAAGTCAGTCTCATATACACTATAATCTGTATGACATCTGCATTGGATATATAATTGGCATCTAATGTTGAACATATCTAAAGTATAATGCCTTATTTCCTCCCATGGGCTCTCCCCTCATTTTCTCCATCTCAAAAAATAAAATGGCAAGGATGCTATCATAATCATATTTGCCTGGTTATACCTAAAATAGGCAGTCATTACAACATCCTTAGTGAAAAGCCATTCCTCCTTATGAGTTGAGATGCTATCTTTATCGCATACTAAATTCCCACACACAATTGGACCTAATTATTAATTTGCTATTCTATTTAATTGACCTATCTGCCTACTTTTAATTTGCATGTGAGAATTTTTTTTTCTATTTCTTGCTCTCTCTCTCTTTTTTGTTTGTTTGTTTGTTTGTTTTTGTTTTTTTACATTTATAGAATAGAAAATGTACCCTTTTCAGCCTTGGCTAAGTAGCTCAGTTGATTAGAGGATCTTCCTGGTACACCAACCAGGTTCAATCCCTGGTCAGGGCACATGAAAGAATCAGCCCATGAATGCATAAATAAGTGGTACAACAAATCGGTATTCTCTCTCTCTCTCTTTCTCTCTCTCTCTCTTTCTCTCTCTCTGAAAATCAATAAAAATTTAAAAAAGGAAATGTGCTCCTTTCTTCCACATTTTTAAACTGATTTTTGTTGTTGTTATTGTTTTTGCATATGATTGATAGGTTTTCTTAAAATTATTATTTATTTTATGTTATAACCTGTCTTTTAGTAGTGATTTTTCTTCTCTTTTATATTTTTTCCTGATACATAATCATTCCATCTGCAAACATGCATATGATATTTTATCTCTCTCTTTACAATTTCTATGCTTCTTACTATTTTCTCTGGGCTAACTACATTATCTAGTAGCCCCAACACAATACTAAATAGTGGTAAAGCTATTGGATATCAGGCTCTTTCTCCTAACTTTAGGAAAACTTCTAGTGTTTCCCCATTAATAGGTGCTGATTTGGGGTTATGGAATATGCATTTTTATGTTAAGGAATTAATTTTTAATTCTTATTTTTTATTTTTTTAAAATATATTTTATTGATTTTTTACAGAGAGGAAGAGAGAGAGATAGAGAGTTAGAAACATCGATGAGAGAGAAACATCGATCAGCTGCCTCCTGCACACCTCCCACCGGGGATGTGCCCAAAACCACAGTACATGCCCTTGACCGGAATCGAACCCGGGACCTTTCAGTCCGCAGGCCTACGCTCTATCCACTGAGCCAAACCAGTTTTGGTCTAATTCTTATTTTTTTAGTGTTTTTAACAATTGGGTTGTATTTTGTTACATGTTTTTTTCTGTATTAATGGATATGGTCATATGATTTTTCTTCTTAGCTATTTTGCCAGTTATTAAGCTACTTACTTTCTAAAAATATTTTTGTAATATTTTTTATTGATGTTAGAGAGAGGAAGGGAGAGGGAAATATAGAAACATCAATGATGAGAATTATTGATCAGCTGCCTCCTGCACTCCCCCTACTGGAGATGAAGCCCACAACCTGGGCATGTGCCCTGACAGGGAATCAAACTGTGACCTCCTGGTTCAGGCTCAATGCTCCACCACTGAGACACAACAGCCAAGGAGGAGCTATTTACTCCTAACTCCAAATACTTTGTTCCTATATTTTGCTTCTCTTTGTAGTAAAGGCAGATGCCTATCATGCACTGCCACCTAGAGTTAACTATTTTATATGTGTTTTTAGTCTCCCCAGCTGTATAATTAGAATATTTTTTGCATATTTTATTAAACATGCCACAAAGTTAAGGTGAATAAACTTTAGCTGGCAACATTCAACATTTATTGTTGACATGCCACAACTCCTGTCTATCATTGCTCAGGAATATTGTTAGTCACTTTTCTACTAGATGCATTCCTGCTGGTAATGGCCTGGAATGTTAAAATCACCACTTGGAGACAAGAGAGAAGACAATTTCAAGGGAAATGTTCATGTAAATGTTAATGCCTCCAAACAACTGGAACAACTCCTTCTTTTCTTCCCAGACTAAAATTCCTTTCTTTGGAATCTTTCTTGTTAAATGTCCTTACCAGTAGAAAGGAAATCTTAAGATGCCTAGAAGGTTTGCTAGCATTTCTGCAGTGTCAGATCTGACATGATTTGACAGTGTTCTTATTGGGAAAAAGAACAATCATATTCACATAGAAGTGTACCTTTTTACAAATACTCAAGTTATCTGGTGACTACCCCATGTGTCCATTGTGTTTTTCTCGAGAAGCAATGAGAGGACACGAGAAGGTAGATACATTTATTTCATACCAGAATCTTTCAAAGGGTGCTAAATCCAGTCTGAGGGACAATTACAAGATGATCAGGGGGAAAGCTAGAATAAACAACCTCCCTATTTTAAAAATTTCATATATGAAAAAGAATGGAAGACTAATATCCACAATTAACATCAAAGAAGATGTTACTCATCACAGACTTTCAACCACTTACCTCAGGCTCACACTAGAAAAGAAGGGAGGGAAGGATGGGGATAGATTTGCTAGGGCCAGGGTTTACCCAGGGAATGTATGTAGCTGAGAAAATGTGGTCAAGTAGATATCTAGTGTCATCAGAGTGAGGACTGAATTCAAAGAATAGAAGAGAACTTTCTTAATCTCTCATTTTCCTGAGTCCCTAATCCTTGCTGAAAATATAGGAGACATGAAACAGGGTTTCAGATAACTAATATGTAAAATATGAGAAATTACCAGAGTTTGCACAGTGCCCAGATCTAAATATAAGAAACACTTAGATATTTTGCAAATGCATCATCATGCTCGGTTATCCAGATACCAGGTTGTTCTCTCAAAGTTGAGAATATATTAAAAGAAAGGATATTATAGCTCCCTCCTTTATAGGATATTATAGCTCCCTTCCCCCAAATGTAGTGGGGGTACCAATCGGGGACCAGCAGCCTTGGGGAGGGGCTGCAGGAGGTTGGCCAGCCAGCCCTGCCCCTTATTAGGGTAGGGGTTGCGATCAGCGGTGGACCAGCTGGGAGGGGAGAAGGGGGTTGTGGGCCTATCATGGTGGGGTGGACTGGTTGGAGACAGAACTGGCCAGGAGGAAGAGATAGGGCATTTGGCCAGCCCGCTCCACTCTTGATTGGGGTGGGAGAGTCCAATCGGGGTCAGGCCAGCAGCGGCGAGTGTCCGAAAGGTTGGTCAGCCAGCCCCACGCCCTTATCAGGCCAGTTTGCTGGATACAGAGGGCATCATAGTTACCAGTCATCATGGTCATTATGGCTGTTATGGTCACTGGCTTTTGATAGATAGATAGATAGATAGATAGATAGATAGATAGATAGATAGATAATTCTGGGAAAGTCAACTCTTTTAACTAATTTAAAATTGTTCAGATTGAGAAATATAACAAAACTGGGTAGACCATAACCAGTTGAGAGAAACAACCAGTTCTTCTCTCAACCTTTTATTTATACCCCTTAGACTGTAATACAGAGTCATACAGGCAAAGAACCCACATAGATTTCCATCAAAGGTGAGGAGAGTGAGGAACGGAGTATCGGTTGTTAAGGATATCCAGACAGTTATCCCTGAAGAACACTCTGAGACTATTTTGTTTTTTTTCCCCCCACACCCGACCCCTGTATGTTCTAATTTCCTTTCATTGAACATGAGTTACTTTGTACTAAGTGGTAAATTAAAAATAAATTTTAATTTAAAAGTTCAGACCACATGGGGGCAGTGTTTCCATTAACAGAAGTGACTGGCTGGAAGCTAGACCTCTGCAGAGGAGCAGCAAGAAAAGAGTATTTTTCAAAGATGTGTTTAATTTGACAAGTGAAATTTTGATTGGTTGCAAAAACAGTAAGAAGATCACCAGGGGTTTCCACCCAAGATAAGCAGAAGAATCTAAGTCAGTGACCTAGGCCCACTGAACATGGCCAGTTCCAAGTCTCCTAACTGAATCCTCAGACTCCAGGGAGAAGCAAAAATGGAGATTCCCCTGCGAGCTTACCTGATGCTCCTGTGTGTGCAGCTAACCTGTGAGTGAGGGGCAGTATGAGGGGGAGCAGCAGGGCTAAGCGAGGGAAATGGGGCGCCTCAGTGAATGAAATCTAGAGGGATCCCAGGGACAATTGGGAGTTTATTCTAAGGAACAGAAAACAACTAATGAAAAGAATAGTTTCTTATGTATAAAAATCTTTTCACTCCTAAACAGGGTCAAACCAACAACTGCCGGTGGAACAGAGCCCAGCTTTCCAGAAAGTCCAGGAAGGAGAGAGCTTCACCATGAATTGTAGTTATACAGACAGCAATTTCTATTTCTTCCAATGGTTTAGGCAAGATCCCGGGAAAGGACTCAGCTCCCTGATACAAATGCAGTCAAATGTGAAAGAAAAGATCAGCGGAAAATTCACTGCCAGGCTTAACACAGAAGGCCAGCACTTTTCCCTGCATGTGAGGGATTCCAGGCTCCAGGATTCAACCAGGTTCCTGTGTGCAGCGAGCCCACAGTGTGGCTCAGGCACCTGAACCCTGCACCTAAACCCTGCCCAGCCCTGCATCTCCCCTATAAGGTCTCTAGGACACTGACTTTAACTTTGCTCTAAGTAAAGGGAAACATGAGGCACTTTTTATTGCATATAATAAAATATTTTTCATTTGAAGACCATTGGTAGGACAGTGATGTCAAATACCATGTGATGTACAGTATTTTGTTTCTCAATGTGAAAAATCCTTACTCTGTTAACATTAGTCAAATTCTTGCTCTTTTGTAGCAAATTGAGATCCTTTGTAGACTTTTACAAACATATTGGAAATATAGTATCTGTAAATCCATGGTCATCAACTTCAGTAATGAAAGAAAATACATTTTGACATTTGGAAAAAACTGGCTTAGAAGATTAAGTACAAAATCGGAGGGAAACTGGTAGTATAAAGTTCATAAATGACATCATAAAAAGAGAACACAATATGATGGGAAATCTGGTTCCTCCTTAAGAGGGGAAAGAAGGTCAACCAGCCGCCCGGAGAAGAATCAAAGGGGTGTGATCAGAGGTTATGAACAGTGGGTCTTTGAAAAGTGCCCAGAATCCTATTCTTTTCTAAGGTCAGACTCCTGAGTGGGTTGAATGGGAGGAAGATGAGTCACATTAAGGACTGACCATGAATTGTTGAAATCATTATCTCTTACTAGAGGCCCGCTGCATGGAAATTCATGCACTGGAAGGAGGGTCCCTCAGTCCAGCCTGCCCCCTCTCACAGTCCAGGAGCCCTGAGGGGCAGGAAGTGACCCAGCAATCTGGGGAAGGCGATGCCCCATCACACCTCTGTTGCTGCCACTGTTGGAAGCTCAAGCCTTGGCTGGTCCTAGTTGCCTGACCCTCGGGCAGGTCTGGGCGGCTGGGCAGTCAACATCTGAGGCTTACCTGCACTTCAGGCCAACCCTGGGCAGCTGGTCAGCAGGGCAACTGACATCTGAGGCTTGCCTGTGCCTAGGGCTGGCCCTGGGTGGCTGGAGGGGCTGAAGGGACTGGGGGACTCCAGAGGCAGGTACGCGGAGCAGTAGGGCTGAGGGAACTGGGTGCCACATCTTGTAGCTGTGAGTACCACCATTTTTTAGGGTGTGACAGTCAATTAGCATATTTCCTCTTTATTATATAGGATATCTACGCCCACAGGAGAGCACCCACTACAGAGGAAGCAACATAATCCAACCAGAGGATGCCACCAGCGTCTGTCCACTTCAGTGCTTGAAAAAATAGACCAATGAACAGATTAGCCAAGGTGACAGAATAGAGGTTCTCCATAGCCCAGAAGGATGGTTTTCTCTCAACAATTTAGATAGATTTAGCTACTTCTGCTGCCAAACAGCCAACCTGTTAGCAGAAGATACCGCAGTGAGCCTTCAATATGGAATCATTTCTGAAGGAAATCACCAGCCACTTGTTAGCAAGTTGATTACATTAAACCACTTCTATACTGGAGTTGACAGAAATATATTTTTTTAAATTTGGATTCATACACACATCTGGGTAGGAGTTGCCTTCCCTTCCATAATGCCACTCATAACAGCACAAAACTGAGAGCTCAAAGTGTCTAACTGATCTTCAAAGGATTTCTCATCCCTCTGTATCAACAGGCCCACGTTATAGCAAGGAGGTGTGACAATGGACACTCGACCACTGGATATAATGATCCTACTTAAAATGTGGTTATCCACAAACCACTAGCCTAAGAGAACATTGGAATAACAACCCGAAGGCCCAGCGAAAGCACCAGCATGAGATAGCACTCTGAGAGGTTGGAGAGCTGTTCTTCAACACTGTGCTGAGTTCCTCAGGCAGCCCCCAGTCAGTGATGGCAGTGAGTTTATGGATTATTCCAGCTCCTTCATGCTTTATTTCAGATAACTCCAAAGGCTATGCTATCCTGAATCCCAGCCTTTCCCAGCTGGATTAAGCTCCAATTGCCCATAGTAATAACTCACTTGATGACAACACCCTATACCATCTTTCTTCCCTTCCCCGAATCACTTCCTACCAATGTTTTATAAACTGTTAACACAAATCCTCATTTTGGAGCTGACTTTCAGAAATCCAAATCATCGGACAAGGATGGAGATGACAGAGAAGAAATTGTTGCCCCTTCTCCCATTGTTATCAAACTGTGTTTGGGAGCACAAGAGAGTCTAACATCTTCATTCAAGGCTGTTCCCAAATCTCACAACTCCCTGCACCTCTTTGAGGTGAGAGGCTCAGCCCCTTACCACTGTGTTACGGAGAGAACCAAGCTGCTCAGACAGTGTCTGGAATGTAACAGGATCCCATTCTTACTCTCCGCTTAGGGACTCCAACTCTGGAATCAAGTATGTATCTCTGTCACTCCCTCTGGAAATGTGAAACTCTAAGGAATCATAGTACATTTTGTTTAAAAGTTTTTGTTCACAATCTTTTCTCAAAATGAAATGAGAGGTAAGAGCAACTCTTACTATGAGTTGTTTGAGGCTATTTAGTGCTGATGAAAACACTTGCAAAAGTTACTTGCGAGTTTCTTGATATAGCACAAAGAAGGACTAATTTTTTTTAAGTAGCTATGGAAAAGTAGGCACAATTAGACACGATATGAACGGCTTCTAAGCTCGTCAGTGCTCTTTTTAGTCAAAACATGTATCTTTTTTCTCCTGCTTTATTTTGAGAAATTGTAAAAATATAAAAATTGAATATATAACAAGTGCATTATTATTACCTGTAATCAATTGGTCATATTAATCAGTTGCTTTGCCATTTTTATTTTCAGAAGGAGAAAACAAAAATCACAGAGTTCGCCACTGTTGCAAATGAAACCTGCCACCTGCTCGCTATTCCAGGTCCAGCCTCCTCTTTAAAACTAGGTCATATCAGAAATAAATGTCTGCTTTCTTTCCTCTCTATTTTCATTCTAGAATAAAAGAACTCTGAAAACATGTCTCACTTTCGTTTAAAATTATAATCAAGGCTTCTTTTCTGAGAGACCAAAATGTATTGGGAAGACTCCTCACTGTGACACTCCTCCTACCTATGATACCATTTCCTGTCACCAAGCACAGAGGAGAAGCCAGATCAGAGCAAGAGACTCCTCACCCTGTAAGGAGAGCTGCCAGCATGACGCTTGCTACCTTGCTGTGGGCAGTCATGGTCTCTACCTGTCTTGGTAAGGAAGGTGTTAAGTCATTATTTATAAGGTTACCTAATGAGCTCTGAAATAAGAGAGGATTAATAGCAAAGAACCTGCATTGTCCCACAGAGCCCGGCTATGGGATCCAAAAAGTGATATATGTTCTGCCTGGGGTTTGGATCAAGAAAAGGAAAGGTGGATGGGGATGGGAGCCAGCTGGGAGTCTGCCTGCTTTATCTCTCTGGTGCCATCCCCCAGTGCAGACCTTTCTGTCCTCTTTCCTACAGGATCCAGCCTGGCCCAGAAGGTCACTCAGACTCAACAAGAATTGTCTGTGCAGGAGGCAGAGGCTGTGACCCTGGCCTGCACATATGATACCAGTGAGAGTAATTATTATTTGTTCTGGTACAAGCAACCTCCCAGCGGGGAGATGGTTTTCCTTATCCGCCAAGAAGCTTTTAAGAAAGAAAATGCAACAGATAATCGCTTCTCCGTGGATTTCCAGAAAGCAACCAAAAGCTTCAGCCTCAGGATCTCAGACTGCCAGCTGGAGGATGCTGCAGTGTATTTCTGTGCTCTCAGTGAGGCACAGTGAGATGAGAGATGGGGAGAGGCTGACAGAAACCTCTGGCCTCAGTGCCTGTGTCAAGGGGTGGGGGAGTAGTTGCTTAATAGGAACATACAAATCATTGTCTTTTCTTGGGAATTAAAACTCCTTATATCTGAATATCAGAAACACGGAGAGATGGATGTCTGGAAGCTGTAGTCCTTAAAATCACAATAAAAATAATGGCATGTGTAGTGCCTTCCAGTTTTACCAATAGTCCTCATACATATTATCACATGTAACCCTCATAGCTCTGTATGATATATGTGACAGATCAGACTTTCTAAGCATTTCCTTCATTCAGAAAATTTTTATAATTTGCCTGGGAGCACATACCTAAAATAATCTTAAACTTTTCCATCTTGTTACTTGAAGCTTTTTGAATTTTTTTTTAAATTTTTCTTTTATTTTTTCATTCGTGTCTAACACGGAATCTCCACAGAACAAAGTACCCAATTTAAAATGCCATAAGTGTGACAGTAGAGGCAAAACTTGGGAGGGAATCCACTAGTCCATCCAAGAACCTGAAAGATGACCTACGTCCATGGTACATAGGTCAGATGATCCAGAGCAAATGATAGAATGGCCTGTTAAAGGCTCAGCTAAGGACCCACTCAGGCCCAACATTAGAGGCTAGAATGCTGTTCTCCAGAAGCAGTAAAATTTATTATACCAATGGCTGATATATGGATACTTTTAGCATCCTAGCTAATATACACAAGTGTACAAACTAAGAAATGGGTGTGGAATAGACTCTTCTCACCTCTCTCCTATAACCCATTCCAGAATTTATTGTTATCTTTCCCTCGATGTTACGTTCTGTTGGATTAGAGGTCTAGTTCCCAGGGGAAGACTGTTTCCACCATAGGATTCAGCAAGGGTCCCACTGAAACTAGTTATGACCATCATCTAGGTCACTTTGAACTCATGTGCCAATGGTCCAGGAGACTTGGAGGAGTAGTTGACCCTCATAGTCATGAAGCAGCAGGTTGTTGTGACACAATAAGGGCAAAGAGGAATACATCTGGAATTTCAGTGTTTCAAATTGGGCATTTTTATGCCCAATAAAAACAACATGTAGCAATCATTGATACAAGGTCTAAAAAAGTGCAAAGTGATTAAGAACTGTGACTTTCAGCAATGAAGGGCCTCAGTCGCCCTACCAAGCAAGCAATCTAGGTTGACTTAAGTGCTATCCAAGGAAATCTGGACAGTGTGACAGAAGAGGGAGAAGATGGCTATCAATCACAGCCTTGCTAACTCTTAAAGAATTGGGGCCCAACACTCGTGTCAAAGGCTCCTCTAAGAAGCTGCTCAGGGGCAATACATTAGTGATTAAAATGCTGTTCTCCAGAAGCAGTAATTAAATGTTTAAACTGAGTCCTCGGGCTTTCGGCTGGCTGCATTTTATTTAAAACTCTCCTGTATTTTAAATAAATTGCACCCAGCCAAAACCTTGAAAATTCAGTAATATAATGACAAGCATGTATCTCAATAGTGCAAAGAGAATGTGTGACTTGTTGTCACATTCAAATGTCTAGCTCTGATTTTATTAATGGCTGTGGTAGACAATTCTGTGGATACTCAGATTCATTCAAACTGGTAACATCCAACATTAAGCATGCACTGTACAATTTTTACTTTCTACCCCAGGGCCTTCCCTGACTCTTCAAGAGCTCACTCAGCCCATTGGCAAGCACGGCCTAAAAGGACAGGGGAATTATCAGCCCTCCTGGCAAGCACCAACCAGTGATGAAAGAGGACCAATAAATTAAATGCACTAGCTTCCTGATTTCCAGCTGACAATCCTAAGGGACCCTAAGTTCTTCTTGGGAGATCCTGGCAGAATCAAGCCCCAACCTTGCCCTACATACTTTCTCACTCATGCTTCCTAAGATCTCTCCCTAAATAAATTACCTTCACCCGAGTCCTTGCTTCAGGGTTTATTTTGGGGGTAAATAATATAACACTACTCAACAATGAAAAAGAAAAAGTGTGGGGGGAGGGGGCGGGAAATCTTACCTTTTACAAATAGCATATGATTTCATTTATATATGCAATCTAATAAACAAAATAGAAACAGATTCATACATAAAGAAAAGAAACTGCCATCTATTAGAAAAGAGAAAATTTGGTAGAGCTGGGTAAAAAAAGTGAAGGGAAAAGAAAGAAAGAAAAAAAGAAAGAAAGAAAGAAAGAAAGAAAGAAAGAAAGAAAGAAAGAAAGAAAGAAAGAAAGAAAGGAGGATGGGAGGGTGGGAGGGAGGGAGGGAGAGAGAACATATAGACACAGACAACAATTTGGTGATTACCAGGGTGGGAAAGGGGTGGGATGAGGTAGAGGAGGGAAAAGGAGGGGTAAATGGTGATGGAAGGAGACTTGACTTGGAGTGGTGCAAAGAGAATGTGTGACTTTCTCTATACAATATACGGATGTTGTACTATAGAATTGTACACCTGAAAACTATGCAATTTCATTAACCAATGTCACCCCAATAAACTCAATAAAAATTTGTAATAAATAAATAATGAACATCTCTTCATTGAGTGGAAATAGGAATCATATAAACAGATAACTTTCTGAACAGACTTCTGGATTAAAGCAAGTTTTTTGTGTGTGTGTGTGTTTTGTGTGTGTGTGTGTGTGTGTGTGTGTGTGTGTGTGTTTGTGTTTTGTGTGTGTGTGTGTGTGTGTGTGTGTGTGTGTGTGTGTAGAGGAGTCAATTATAGAAATTTCCCCAGTAATTATTTATTTGATCTAAAGAGGGCACTGCTTACCATTAGTTGACAGGAGCTTCAAAAGAACCTCAGGTTCAAGAAGACAGGTCTGATATGCACCCCTATGTTCATAGCACTGCAATTTACAATAGGTAAGATTTGGAAACAGCCCAAGTGCCCATCATCAAATGAGTGGATAAAAAAAGCTGTTGTACATTTACACAATGAAACTCTATGTGGAGGTAAAAAAGAAGGAACTTTTACCATTTGCAACAGCATGGATAGACCTGGAGAGCACTATGCTAAGCAAAATAAAAACAATCAGAGAAAAATAAATATCACACAATCTCACTCATATGTGGAATCTAATGAATAAAGTAAACTGATGAACAAAATATATCCAGAGACTTGGAACCATGGAACAGACTGATAAATGTCAAAGGGAAGGGGGATGGGGATAGTGGGTAAAGGGAAAGAGTTTAACCAGGGAACATATATGCATACTAGAGACCTGGTGCATGAAATTCATGTGGGGCTGGGGTAGTCCTCTGCCCAGCCTGCACTCTCTCCAATCTGAGACACTTTGAGGGCAGTCAGATATCCCTCTCACAATCCAGGACTGATGACTCCAAACTTCTCACCTGCCTGCCTGCCTGATTTCCCCTTACCATTTCTGCCTGCCAGCCTGATCAACGCCTAACTGCTCTTCTGCTGGCCCGACTGACCCTAACTGCTCTCCCCTATTGACCTGATCACCCCTAACTGCTCTCCCCTACCAACCTGATCACCCCTAAGAACCCTCCCTTACAGGCCTGGTCACCCCCAACTGCCCTCCCCTTCTGGCTTGATTGCCCACAACTGCCCTCCATTGCTGGCTATCTTGTGGCAGCCATATTGTGTTCACACAGGGGTGGCCATCATTGACCACATGGGGCAGCCACCTTGTGTGTTGAAGTAGTGGTCTATTTGCATATATCCTCTTTATTATATAGGATGTGCATAGTTCATGGATGTAGATAATAGAATGGTGAAGGCTTTTATCTTTAATGGTGAGGGACAGGTGTGAAAAGAAGGAGGTCAATGGGAAAAATAACTAAGAAACAAAGAGGGCATCTACAATCCTTTCAACAATAAAGATAAATTTTAAAAAAGAAGAACACAGTCCTGGTGGGGGTAGAGTGCTGTGGGAGTATTGGGAAGGGAGGGATTGAACAAAAAAGAGAAAGAACTGGGCATGGTCAATAGTGTGGTGATTGCGAGGGCAGTAGGGAAGGTGGAAGACATCATAGAGGAAATAAATGATGATGGAAAATATAAAATTTAATTTAATTTAATTTAATTTAATTTTAAAGAAACTGCTAATACATACAAAAGAACTGAAACATTCTGAAGATTCTAGGTCAGATTTCCAGACTCTGGAATCAAATCAATTATGTGTTTGGGAAGGCCAAGGAACAGAGGAACTTCTGGGAGCCAACATTTCTGATCTGGTAGCCAGATGTGCAATAGTAGAATTTATGTCATTGGGACTGAGAAGAGTCTGAGAACTAGTCTATATTTTTATATATTTTTAATTTTTTTTAATTTAATAAATCTTTATTGTTCAGATTATTACAATTGTTTCTCCTTCCCCCGCCCCCATAGCTCCCCTCCACCTGGTTCCCACTCCACCCTCTACCCTTACCTCCTCCCCACTCTCCTCATCCATAGGTGTACAATTTGTGTCCAGTCTCTTCCCGTACCCCCACACTCTTTCCCCTTAAGAATTATCAATCCCCTCCCACTCTATGCCCCTGATTCTATTATATTCACCACTTTATTCTGTTCCTTAGTTTTTTAATTCACTTGATACTTAGATTCACTTCTTGATAGACATGTATTTGTTGTTCATAATTTTTATCTTTACTTTTTCATCTTCTTCCTCTTCTTAAAGAATACCTTTCAGCATTTCATATAATACTGGTTTGGTGGTGATGAATTCCTTTAGCTTTTTCTTAACTGTGAAGCTCTTTATCTGCCCTTCAATTCTGAATGATAACTTTGTTGGTAGAGTAATCTTAGTTGTAGGTTCTTGCTATTCATCACTTTGAATATTTCTTGCCACTCTTGTCTGGCCTGCATAGTTTCGGGCAAGAGATCAGCTGATAGCCATATGGGTGCTACCTTGTAGGTAATTAAGTGTTTTTCTCTTACTGCTTTTAATATTCCATCTTTGTCTTTTGCCCTTGGCATTTTAATTATAATGTGTCTTGGTGTGGTCCTCTTTGGATTCCTTTTGTTTGGAGTTCTGTGTGCTTCCTGAATTTGTAAGTCAAATTCTTTCACCAGTTGGGGGAAGTTTTCAGTCATTATTTCTTCAAATAGGTTTTCAGTAACTTGTTCTCTCTCTTCTTCTAGAACCCCCATAATTCTGATGTTGGTACACTCAAAGTTGTCCCAGAGGCTTCTTACCCTATCTTCAATGTTTTGGATTTTTTTTCTTTTTGCTTTCCCAGTTGAGTGTTTTTTGCTTCTTTGTCTTTCAAATCTTTGAC
This sequence comes from Vespertilio murinus, assembly GCA_963924515.1. NCBI lineage: Eukaryota > Metazoa > Chordata > Mammalia > Chiroptera > Vespertilionidae > Vespertilio > Vespertilio murinus. The sequence continues at coordinate 146,055,258 of OZ004704.1, read as the reverse complement.
TTGATTTATGCATTCTTCTAGTCTGCTGTTGGGTCTCTACATTTTTTATTTCAGTCAGTGTATGTTTAATTTCTAGTTGATCCTTTTTCATATCCTCAACGGTCTCGCTAAAATTATTGTCCTTTTCTAGGAAATTCTTGCAAAACCTTATAACCATGATTTTGAACTCTATAGCCAGTCATTTGTTTTCCTCTGTTTCTTTCATTTGTGATGTTTCTTTGTCTCTGCATTTTTGCTGCTTCCCTGAGTTGGTAGGGTGGGTTTGTGTGCTACATGTCCCATATGGCCCAGTGGGTCAGCCTCCCAGTTACCTCCCAGTGGACACTGTTGGTGCACCCCTTTGTGGATTGTGTGTACAGCCTTATTATAGTTAAGTCTTGATTGCTGTTGGTATCACTGGGAGGAATTGACTTCCAGGCCAATTGGTTGTGAGGACCCACTGTGTTTATAATGGAAGAAATGCTGTGCTGGAGACACACTTATGGAGCAGGACTTGTTTCACTGAGTATGCCTCTTGAATATATCTCTTATGGTTGTGAAAATTTGAAATCTGGTGTCCTCTCACACTGACCAACAGATACACTAGCTTCTGGATCTCCAATGAGGTGCATGTCAGCTACTGTATGAGGCCACACAGCAGGAGCTACAACAAGAACTACAGTTTTCTCCTCTTTGCTTGGGGTTTGGAGGTTTTGGAACTGTCTGACCAGAGCTGCAGTTTGTTAGGTTAAACTGAGATAGGGCAGGTCATTTATATGTAAAAAGCCATAGCATGGAGCTTGGGTGTGTTCTTAGATTGTGCAAGGCAGAGTCTCAGGGCGTCACTAGACTAGGGTATGGCAAACAGCAATAGCTGACAGTCAGCTACCTCTGCATCTCTGCATTTCCAAGATCCCACAGCCCTGGTCCCAGCGCAGTAAATAATGATTACTGCACGCACCTTTGCAAGAGAGCTACCCTCACTTTCTGACCTGATGGCAGACAGTCCAGCTTCTCCCCATAGGATTTTGGGTCCCCAGTTTCTTCCCAGAAACTGGAGTTCAGAGTAATCAGGTGCTTGTCTCCCTTCGGGTTGGAAAAAAAGCAGTGCACCCAGTTGCCTGCAGCCAGCCCAATTCGCATGCCTTGTTATCTCTGTTTTTCAGCGCCTATGCACATCTCAATGCTCTTTACTCTTTTCTTCTAGTTGTAGAACTTTCACTCAGGCAGCTTTCTTATGATTCTAGGTGCTAGATGTTTTGTCTTTTAGTTGTAGTTTTGAAATTGTTGTTCGAGGCAGCAGTTTAGGTATTTACCTATTCTACCATCTTGGCTTTTTCTGCTATTTTCTTTAACATTATACTAGAGGCCTGGTACATGAATTCATGCATAGTTGGGTTCCAGCCAGCCAATTGGGGGTGGAACCAGCCGTGGGAGGGATTTCTGGTAATTGGCCAGCCGGCCCCACACCCTGCTAGAACTCCCTGTTGAACTGCCTGTGAAGGGGACAATTTGCATATTAGTCTTTTAGTATATAGGACTAGAGAGAGACCAGTTGCAGGAAGATTCCTACAATAGGGCTTCCTGCAGTGGTCTCAGCCACCCCACCTGCTTTCCTCCCTTCTCTGACACCCCTTTTGCTTGCATCTCTGCAGCTTCACTTCCTTCCGCAGCGATTCACTTCCTTACACTATATATGCAAATTTACCACCATCTTGGTTGGGTTAATTTTCATACACATTCCTGATTGGCTGATGGGCATTGTGGTGGGCATGGCTTGTGGGCATAGCAGAGGTGTAGTTGATTTGCATGTTCATCTTTTATTAGAGAGGTTTGAAGTTTTGAGAAATGATTAAAATAAAGAATTGGCCAAAGAATAATAGGTGTAATCAAAACCGGTTTTAAAGCAACACAGAGACCATTATGATATTGGTTTTACTACAAAAGGGAGGGAGGAAAAGGGGGAGAGAGAGAAAAAAGTAGGGAGGGAGTGAGAAAGAGAAGGAAAGAGGGGGAGAGAGAAAGAGGGAGGGAAGGACGAAGGGAAGGAGGAACAGCAGAGAGAAGAAAGAAAAAGAAAGATTAGAGAGAAAACTGAAGTCAATACATTAGTTTCGCCTATACCATCTTTCTCACCTATACTATTCTCCTCTCCAAGATCACATCTTTACAAGAACTATTCACTAAATTATAGTTCGAACATCTTTTTTTTCCTTTGCAGTTATAGCCAAACTTGTATTCTCTGAAGCAAAAGAAAAAAGGCATTGATAAACATTGTAAAGCAAAACGTAATCAAAGGCCCACCTGACATACCATTTCCTGCTCTGACAGTGATGTCACCGAGAACAGCTGGTAACCAAGTTTCAGATCAGAACAAGAGACTTTCACCCTGCAGAGGAGAGCTGCCAGCATGGTGTGCCGGGATGTGCTGTGGGCATTCGTGGTCTCCACCTGCCTTGGTAAGGCACACATATTTGCTTTTCCAAGTATCCAGTAGGGTTAGAAAGTAGGAAAAAAGATTAAAAACACAAGGATCTTACCTCCTCATTGAAACCAGCTATTGGAAGCAAAAATAGTGTTGGATTCTGCCTGAAGTTTAGATTAAGAGAAGGAAAGGTGGGTGGGGATGGGAGCCAGCTGGAAGGTAGCCTGCTTTATCTCTCTGGTGCCATCCCCCAGGACAGTCCTTTCTGTCGTCTTTCCCACAGGATCCAGCCTGGCCCAGAAGGTCACTCAGCCTCAACAAGAAATGTCTGTGCAGGAGGAAGAGGCTGCAACCCTGGCCTGCACATATGATACCAGTGACAGTAATTATTATTTGTTCTGGTACAAGCAACCTCCCAGCGGGGAGATGGTTTTCCTTATCCGCCAAGAAGCTTTTAAGAAAGAAAATGCAACAGATAATCGCTTCTCCGTGGATTTCCAGAAAGCAACCAAAAGCTTCAGCCTCAGGATCTCAGACTGCCAGCTGGAGGATGCTGCAGTGTATTTCTGTGCTCTCAGTGAGGCACAGTGAGATGAGAGACAGGGAGAGGCTGACAGAAACCTCTGGCCTCAGTGCCTGTGTTAAGGGGTGGGGGTGTGGTTGCTTAATAGGAACATAGAAATCATTGTCTTTTCTTGGGAATTAAAACTCCTTATATCTGAATATCAGAAACACAGAGAGATGGATGTCTGCAAGCTGTTGTCCTTAAAATTACAATAAAAATAATGGCATGTTTAGTGCCTTCCAGTTTTACCAATAGTCCTCATACATATTATCACATGTAACCCTCATAGCCCTGTATGATATATGTGACAGACCAGACTTTCTAAGCATTTTCTTCATTCAGAAAATTTTTATAATTTTCCTGGGAGCACATACCTATAAGAATCTTAAACTTTTCTATTTTGTTACTTGAAGCTTTTAAAATTTTTTTTCAATTTTCTCTTATTTTCCCATCCATCTCTAACACAGAATCTCCACAAAACAAAGTACCCAATTTAAAATGCCATAAGTGTGACAGTAGAGGCAAAACTTGGGAGGGAATCCACTAGTCCATCCAAGAACCTGAAAGATGACCTATGTCCATGATACATAGGTCAGATGATCCAGAGCAAATGATAGAATGGCCTGTTAAAGGCTCAGCTAAGGACCCACTCAGGCCCAACATTAGAGGCTAGAATGCTGTTCTCCAGAAGCAGTAAAATTTATTATACCAATGGCTGATATATGGATACTTTTAGCATCCTAGCTAATATACACAAGTGTACAAACTAAGAAATGGGTGTGGAATAGACTCTTCTCACCTCTCTCCTATAACCCATTCCAGAATTTATTGTTATCTTTCCCTCGATGTTATGTTCTGTTGGATTAGAGGTCTAGTTCCCAGGGGAAGACTGTTTCCACCAGAGGATTCAGCAAGGGTCCCACTGAAACTAGTTATGACCGTCATCTAGGTGACTTTGAACTCCTTGTGCCAGTGGTCCAGAAGACAAAGAAAGGAGTTATTAGACTTGGAGGGGTAGTTGACCCTCATAATCATGAAGCAGCAGGTTGTTGTGACACAACAAGGGCAAAGAGGAATACATCTTGAATTTCAGTATTTCATATTGGGCATTTCCATGTCCAATAAAAACAACATGTGGCAATTATTGATGCAAGGAGGGATAAATGGTGATGGAAGGAGACTTGACTTGGAGTGGTGAACACAAAATACAATATACGGATGTTGTACTATAGAATTATATACCTGGAAACTATATAATATCATTAACCAATGTCACCCCAATAAACTCAATAAAAAATTGTAATAAATAATAAAGGTCTCGTCATTGAGTGGAAATAGGAATCAGAAACTCATATAAACAGATAACTTTCTCAAGAGATTTCTGGATTAAATCAAGTTTTTTCTTTGTAGAGGTGTCAATTATAGAAATTTCCCCAGTAATTACTTATTTGATCTGAAGAGGGCACTGCTTGCATTAGTTGACAGGAGCTGCAAAGGATTCTCAGGTTCAAGAAGACAGCTCTGATATGCACACCTATGTTCATAGCACTGCAATTTACAATATGTAAGATTTGGAAATAGCCCAAGTGCCCATCAGCAAATGAGTGGATAAAAAATGCTGTTGTACATTTACACAATGAAATTCTATGTGGAGGTAAAAAAAGAAGGAATTCTTACCATTTGCAACAGCATGGATGGACCTGGAGATCATTATGCTAAGCAAAATAAAACAATCAGAGAAAGATAAATATCACACAATCTCACTCATATGTGGAATCTAATGAACAAAAGACTGATAAATGTCAAAGGGAAGGGGAAGGGGGATAGTGGGTAAAGGGAAAGAGTTTAACCAGGGAACTTATATGCATACTAGAGAGCTGGTGCATGAAATTCATGTGGGCCTGGGGTATCCCTTAACCCAGCCTGCACTCTCTCCAATCTGAGACACTTTGAGGGCAGTCAGACATCCTTCTCATAGTCTAGGACTGATGGCTCCCAACTTCTCACCTGCCTTCCTGCTTGATTTCCCCTTACCATTTCTGCCTGCCAGCCTGATCATCCCCTAACCACTCCCCTGCCAGCCTGACCAATGCCTAACTGCTCCCCTGATGGCCCGATTGACCCTCACTGCTCTCCCCTGCTGACCTGTTCACCACTAACAACCCTCCCCTCCCCTACAGGCCTGGTCACCTCCAACTGCCCTCCCCTTCTGGCTTGATTACCCACAACTGCCCTCCACTGTTGGCCCTCTTGTGGCTGCCATCTTTGGCTCATACGGGAGGGGGGCATCTTTGACCACATAGGTTAAGCCATCTTGTGTGTTGGAGTAGTGGTCTATTTGCATATTACCTCTTTATTATATAGGATGTGCATAGTCCATAGATGCAGATAATAGAGTGGTGAAGACTTGGGAGGGACAGGTGTGGTAAGAAGGGAGTCAATGAAATAAATAACAACTATAAAACAAAGAGGTCATCTACAATCCTTTCAACAATAAGATAAATTTTAAAAAAGAAGAAGACAGTTCTGGTGGGGGTAGAGTGCTGTGGGAGTATTGGGAGGGGAGGGATTGAACAAAAAAGAGAAAGAACTGGGCATGGTCAATAGTGTGGTGATTGTGAGGGCAGTAGGGAAGGTGGAAGACATCATAGAGGAAATAAATGGTGATGGAAAAAATAAAATTTAATTTAATATTTTTAAAGAAACTGCTAATACATACAAAAGAACTGAAACAGTTCTGAAGAGTCTGGGTCAGATTTCCAGACTCTGGAATCAAATCCATTATGTGTTTGGGAAGCCCAAGGCACAGAGGAACTTCTGGGAGCCAACATTTCTGATCTGGTAGCCAGATGGGCAATAGTAGAATTTATGTCATTGGGACTGAGAAGAGTCTGAGAACTAGTCTCTATCTTTTTAGAACACTCAAAGAACAAAACAAAAAAAATTTAATCCACCTTTTAACATTACCTTTTAAGGAAAATGAACCATCAAATGAAGAAAGAGGAAAATCCTTCCTAACTGGCCATCTAAGACCTTGATAATGAAATACCTTCATTATCAAGTATACTTATTTGACCAGTGTTTCAGGCCCATAGGGACAGGATGAAAAGGATGTAGAAAAAATCTGGTGCTTTGGTTTCCATTTTCATTAATAGGATGTGTAGTACAAAGGACAATAGTATCCTTCCACATTAGCCCAGCTCCTCCTCTCACTACACATTAAGCCTGGCCAGGCAAGAGATTCAGCCACCTACCAAAGGAAACCCGTGTTTCCCAGAAACCACCAAATGCACTGGGCCCCACTCTTTGCATGGGATCCCCACTCGGGAGTTAGTAAACAATATCTATCACCTCTGACAAAAGAAAACTGTACATGAATATAATGAATATAAATAAGACCTTTTCAAAAAGATTTTTTTGTTTACTGTATTTTCAGAAACAGAACTCAGTCATAAGAACACTAAGCGTGAGATATCTGGGTGATTAGGACTGGAACCCTCAGTGTTCTTTAGTCAAGATCTACCCAACTAAGAGGGAACTTTTTGACACCTGAATCAGCTTCCTCCATTTGTGACTTTAATTGTTGATGTGCCTTAGTTGTGGCCTCTGTAAAAGTTCTCCCTTGATAATACAAGAGTAGGCATGTGATGCTCACATATTTTTCTTCTAGTTTTTACTTTTTCTAGCCCAACCAGTTTACTTCTATGAGAAATCCTATGCCAGTAGTTGCCAGATGCTGTTGATGTTTCAAATGAGCACATTGGAATTTATCAGATTGCCCAGATGAGGTACTGCTTCCCCCCTACCTTGTCTTCTCTCTTTCTTCACCCTTATTTCCTGCTTAGTATCCTGTAATCAGACTTATTTTACAACTTTCTACAGACTTTCTAAATGACCCAACTCAAGAAACCAATTTTACTTAAAACAAACAAAACACACACACACACACAACAAAACAACAACAACAAAAACAACTATCATCAGAACATAATATTTATTATTTTTTAAAGGAAAAGAGAGTTTTCTACTACCCACCCTCATGTTTGCCTACTTGAGAGTTTTTTGGAGTGTCCCCCCAAAAATGTATACACATTTTAATTGAACTGAAGCTCAATTTTGAAAGGGAAGTGTATTTTAGTAAACACTGCTTTCATAATCATTTAAAGATAATCTTATTTGATTCTCAGAATTCAACAATCTGATTAACTATTGGTGGGAACTAGGGACTGATGGATATAAGACATTATTATGTAAACTTTGATTGGCTGGGCCCAGAGGGTCAGGAAATGATCTAAAACAGCAGGATGGACCCCCCCTGGCTTGGGCTCCTCAACTGCATTACAGGCACAGTGAATGCATAAAGCTGGACTGTAGAGAAGGCCTTAACTAAGATTGGATGACACAGACTCAGTAGGAAGAAAAAATCAATGCAAATGAAACTAGTAGTTCCTTACATTGTGAATTTTCATTTTTGTGCAATTGCCTCTTTTATAAAATGAGGACCATAATTTCTGACCTTTATTTTCTCATAGGAGAATGTGTGCATGAGGGGAAATTAGATGCCAATGAATTTCTGTTATATGTGCAACATAGAATGTTCTCAAATAAATTTTATTTGAATTGTGCTGGTTCTTCATTCACAAGCCATGTGCACCAAAACTCTTACAGGAACATTTGCCACTGGTGTTGTAGAGTCATAGAGCTCCCTGACACAGACAAAGCCAAGTATTCTTTAGAAGAAGAAGAAGAAGAAGAAGAAGAAGAAGAAGAAGAAGAAGAAGAAGGTGGTCTTCAAATAAATAAGAGCAATTAAATATCAAAATTCTGGTTCTTATTTTCTCTAGACTGAGTGTTGCTGTTTTCTTTATCATTATACTAGAGGGCCAGTGCTTGAATTCATGCACAGTTGGGGTCCAGCCGGCACATCCCAATTGGGGCCAATCGGGGGTGGGGCCAGCTAAGGGAGGGGCTGTTGGCAGTTGGCCAGCTAGCCCCACCCCATGGTCAAACTCCCTGTTGAACTCCTGGTGAAGGGGTCAATTTTCATATTAGCCTTTTGTTATATAGGATTGAAGTTTTGAGAAATGATTAAAATAAAGTATTGGCCAAAGACAATAGTATAATCAAAACCTGTTTTATAGCAATACAGAGATCATTATGATATTAATTTTACTACAAAAGGGAGGGAGGAAAGGAGAGAGAGAGAGAGAGAGAGAGAAGAGAAGGCAGGAAGGGAGTGAGGGAGGAAGAAAGAGGGATGGAGGGAGGGAGGGAAAGAGGAACAGTGGAGAGAAGAAAGGAAAAAAAAGCTTACAGAGAAAACTGAAGTCATTACATTAGTTTCACCTATACTATTCTCCTCTCCAAGATCACATCTTTACAAAATCTATTTACTAAATTACAGTTCTAACATCTTTTTTTCTTTGAAGTTATAGCAAACTTTTTTTCTCTGAAGCAAAAGACAAAAGGCATTGATAAACATTGTAAAGCAAAACATAATCAACGGCCCACCTGACATACCATTTCCTGCTCTGACAGTGATGTCACCGAGAACAGCTGGTAACCAAGTTTCAGATCAGAACAAGAGACTTTCAGCCTGCAGAGGAGAGCTGCCAGCATGGTGTGCCGGGATGTGCTGTGGGCATTCATGGTCTCCACCTGCCTTGGTAAGGCACACATATTTGCTTTTCCAAGTATCCAGTAGGGTTAGAAAGTAGGAAAAAAGATTAAAAACACAAGGATCTTACCTCCTCATTGATACCAGCTATTGGAAGCTAAAAGTGGTGGATTTTGCCTAAAGTTTGGATCAAGAAGAGGAAAGATGGGTGGGGATGGGAGCCAGCTGAGAGGTGGCCTGCTTTATCTCTCTGGTGCCATCCCCCAGTGCAGTCCTTTCTGTCCTTTTTCCCACAGGATCCAGCCTGGCCCAGAAGGTCACTCAGACTCAACAAGAATTGTCTGTGCAGGAGGCAGAGCCTGCGACTCTGGCCTGCACATATGAAACTAGTTCGACCGATTATTATTTGTTCTGGTACAAACAACCTCCCAGTGGGGAGATGATTTTCATTATCCGCCAAGAATCTTTTAAGAAAGAAAGTGCAACAGATAATCGCTTCTCCGTGAATTTCCAGAAAGCAACCAAAAGCTTCAGCCTCAGGATCTCAGACTGCCAGCTGGAGGATGCTGCAGTGTATTTCTGTGCTCTCAGTGAGGCACAGTGAGATGAGAGACAGGGAGAGGCTTACAGAAACCTCTGGCCTCAGTGTTTGTGTCAGGGGTTGGGAGGGGAGGTTAGAGTAACAGGAACATAGGTAGAAAATCATTGACTGCTCTTGAGAAAAAAAATACTAATCTATCTGACTATATGAAACAAGGAAAAGACAGCTATAACCTCTAGTGCTCAGGATAGTAATAAAAATAGTGAATGTGTAGTTTTGCAAAGGACCTTCACATGTGTTTATTTCATTTAACCCTCACAACTCTGTGTGTTACATAGGACAAGTCAGATCTTCAGCGTCGCTGCTGTCCAGTGACTCTCAGAGTTTGAACTAAAGCTATATTCTAGAATTGTGTCTTTACCTTTTCATGGTATAAATTACTCTAATTACCACCCACAATCACATCAAAGTCACCATATCCAAAATTGAATTTGCTATCTTCCCCACAATCTTATTTTTTTCTTTATTATCCCTCTTCAGCCTCACTCAAGATTTAGGAGCACAATAAATTCAACTGCTGCTACCAAACCAGTATTATATGAAATGCTGAAGGATATTCTTTAAGAAGAGAAAGAAGAAATAAGTAAAGATAAAAAATTATGAACAACAAAGTGACAACAAATACGTATCTATCACCAAGTGAATCTAAAAATCAAATGAATAAAAAATCTGATGAACAGAACAAACTGGTGAATATAATAGAACCAGGTGCATGGAAAGGGAGCAGACTGACAGTTCTAGGGGCGGGGAAAGGGTTGTGTGTGTGTGTGGGGGGGGGAGGTCAGGAAGAGATTGGACAAAGAGCTTACACCTATGGGTGAGATAGTGGGGGACAAAGTCCTGGGGTTGGGTGGGAACCTGGTGGAGGGGAGCTGGGGGTGGGGGAAACATCTGTAATAATCTGAACAATAAAGATTTAAAATAAATAAACTGTTGCTGAGTTTGGAGAACTTTCCCCACTGTCTACCTCCCAACCTAGGTTATCTGATTTTTTGGTACACATTTTATCTCTTTCTAATTGCAAACAATGTGAAATTCTATCATATCTGTCACACTGTCTCCCAGTTGATATATCAGTCATTCTTCCTGATTTTAATTTCACCCACTATATCTTAAATTTTCTTAATGCACCATTTGCCTGAGCTAAGAAGAGGAAAAATTAAAAGCAACTGTCAAATAGGATTTCATGTGCTACTATGATTCAGCCCCAAAAAGGTTAACTTCTGATAATGCTAGAATTGCTTCTTGATTGAATTAACCATTTAAATGAACCAGGTCTAAAGATGGGGCCAAGCAGCCGCCACCACCAGAGTCATCACCTCGAATCCGCTGAGAAATGGAGATGCCTGGCCCTGGAGAGGAGTCGACCTTACTTACGTTAAGTGGGGAGGAGGGGGGATTAAAAGGGGGAAATAATACCAACATTTCTTTTTATGTCTACAATCCCCTCAAATTACATAGCTTTTACTGTTAGGACCCCTTGTGGAGCATTAGTTCCACCTCACGCTGAGTGAGTGGTAGAGAGTTGGATATGATACTCCATGGCAGAAATAGTTGTCTGATGAGTGGTTTCCAGATCTGAGGTTGGAGACATGCTTAGCCTGAGTGGTGGAAGTTACTAATGTTGGGAGAGACCCAGGGAAACCAAAGACAAAACCATCATTGCTCAATAATGACGGGAAAATAGGCTTTCACAGAAATACCTTGTCATCCTGTCATCCCTCAGTTATTAGTATTGGCACAGGGGATAGAGCTGGTGACATGAAAAAAAAAAAACCTTCTGGATTTCCGGGACTTCTCCACATCTTCTTTGAGAGTTTCTCTACTTCTGTCATAGAACATATGACATGCTCTCATAACTTTGGGCCATCTTCTTAGTCCCCTTGAACAACTTGAAGCCATCTGGAACACTCCCCTTTGGTTTCACATGCAGCGGACCAAAGTCAAGGTATGCCTCCACAGTTCCCCAAATCCCATGCACTGTCACCACGCATTCGAAGCCCAGCCCTTCAGACCTAGACCCCTAGAACACCATACCCTGCCTAGCCCAAGCTCAGTATCCCAACTTTTGCTTCTCTGAAAAAGGGGATTAGAAACCAAACTCAGTGAAAGCATCACCTCTCACACTAGTCAGATAACACTGGGCCATTCATGTTTTACCCTCTTGTTTACCCTGCAGGTTCTATTGGTCACCAAGACTTACAGATTCAGATGAGAGACCAAATTTCATATCAAAGCTTATTTATTCTTCTCATTCTTACTTTTAGTGCCTTCCTATAGCTCCTCTCATTTAAATTAATAAATAATCATCCACCTCGTCTCTCTGTCCTAAGTTTTGCCCCATTTTAAACATTGCTTTCCAAAGCCACCCGAGTGACCATCTTACAATAGGAATCAGATCATGTCCATTCCCCATTCAGTAAAGACCCATTTCCCACAGAAAGAACCTGTGATTAATCAGAATGTAAGTCCCATCAAAGCAGAGACTACTCAAAGGGTACAAACTTGCAGTTATGAGATAAAAATAAATTCTGGGGATTTAATGTACAGAATGGTGGCTATAGTTAATAATACTGTGTTATATACTTGATTACATTGGGCTCACCAGATATTCCAGCATAACCTCCCCATCTCCATATCCTCAATTTAAACACATCTGCAAGACCCCTTTGCCTTTAAGGTAACATATTAACAGTTCCTGGGATTAGGGTGTAAGCCTCTTCGAGAGACCTTTAATCTGCCTGTTATTCCTGTCATTTTAACAACCCCAACAGAAGGAACAGGCTTCTTTCCCAAGGATTCCAGAAAACATGCTCAGGCTCACTTTGCTTGGACTGACTTGTTCAGGTCTGGGGTATGGGAAAAACGTGGTTACCTAAGGCAAAGCCCTGATGTTATTAGAAGAGGAATGAATAAATGCATAACACACAGATGATCCCAATACTATTAATTTCCCTTCAAGTTCCTCTTGCCATAAAAATGTAGTGGTAAATCCACATATTAATTCCCTGTGGATATTTTGCTTCTTATTAATACGCTTTGCTAACATATGTATCCTGCTTTGGTTGTTAATAAAACTGGCAGCATGGAGCATTAATGCACCCTCTCTCTTAAGCTCCTTGTCTCACTTCCCTGGCAGCTTCATCCTCTCTGCACCAGGAATCAGCTCTTTTTGTTGACTACAGCAACAGAAGTTTAAATCTCTTTTGACAGAAGAAAACAATTTCAGCTTAATGGTGTGGCTGATAATCTCCTTTACAGCTTCTCAGAATTTGTTTGACAGTTTTTTTTTTTTTTTGCATAGAACATCTGAAAATTCAGAAAGGTGAGTGATAGCATATCTAAACATCTATTGTTCTGTCTTTCTTCATTTAGATTCAAGTTTTTAAAAAAATATTTGAGAAGCTACATGAATTTCAATGACGGATATTTTCCACCCATCTGTAGATGATACAGATTTAAAGAATGATTAGAGGATTGAATATAAACACACATTGACTGTAATTCTGCATTATCATTAAAGCATGCTCATGTTCATAAACTAACCAGTGTATTATATTAATGGCAGTCAGAATTTGGAAAACAATGAAACCTTCACGCATTTTTAAAATGACTTCTAAAATATTTTATAATTACTTTAAATGTTGAAATAGCTATAAATTCCACTGTATTATAAATATTGACACTTTCAAATAAAAGTCATATAATAACTTTTAAATATATGCAATGAAATCTTAATATCAAAGTGATTTGATACCAACCAACATCCAATTAACAATTGAAGACTTTATATTGCTTCTTTCTTTCTTTAAAATTACATTTCCATTCAACTTCTCCTGCAGAATTTAACATAATACATGTTTTCTTTTAAAATATTTTATTTTCATTTATTTATTTATCCTCACCCAAGAATATTTTTAAATTTATTTTTAGAGAAAGAGAAGGAGAAAGAGAGAAGAAGAAAGAGGGAAGAAGAAGAAGACGAAGAAGAAGAGGAAGAAGAAGAAGGAGGAGGAGGGGGGAGGGAGGAGAAGAAGAGGGAAAAAGAGAAACATCAATGTGAGAGAGAAACATCGATCGGTTGCCTCCTATGTTGGGGATAGAACCTGAAACTTAGATATGTGCCCCAATCTAGAATTGAACTCACAACCTCCAACCAACTGAGCCACTTGGCCAGTGCTGAAAGTATTTTATTGATCATCCAAATGGTCAGCAACAAAAACTTGCTATAAAATTGATTTTTTTCCAATTTCCTCTGACCACATCACTCTAATTGTTAAAAGTTTTTTTCTTGATTGAGTTGTAACTATAATTATTCTTAATGCACATTAGATAAAAACAACTTAAATGTCATTTTTAATGTTTTAAACATAAAAGACAAGCATTTTTTGGAAATTAATTTCTTAATAATATGACTAGGGTCAAATCTATTATGCTTTCATGAAAGGAGGCTTTCCTGGAACCAATAAAAAGAAGTACTCTTTTTCCTAATACCTGAGAGGTTTTTAAGCCTCTGCTAAATAATAATAATAATAATTCCTTCTTCTACAAAGTTTGAGGACAGCTGTTAAATGAAAGATAGGAATTGAGAATCACAGTCAAGCTCCCAGGCAGATAATTTTTAGGGAAGAGTACATAGAGAAGATGAGGATCTATAAATTTATTCCCTTAAGTCACTCCTAAAGATGAAGAAAGTCTGTCAAATGTTTCTTTAAGTTCTGTCTTACTGGAAATGATCTTCACTAACTTATCCTGGTATCCTGGGTACAAAAGCTTATAATTGACTCATCTAGGGCATGCCAGGAGTGCACATCATTCAGTGATTTTTTAAATAATAACTTTTTCTAAATATTATCCAGGATTGTTCTACCATCCTAGCCATCTCTATTTTCTTGTCTCTTTGAAGGCTATACCTCCTCTACCAATTTTTTTAGTTCTGGGGTGCCTAATTCCTCTTTTATGCTACACAGATTCTAGGCTATCTCTTCAACTCCTAAACCTCAAACACCATTTAACTTTTCTACAGTGACAAATTTTGTACCTCTAGCCAAGACCCTTCTCAGCTCAGAACCACCTGGATGCTTCAACCTTAATATGCCCCAAATTGGGCTCATTGTCTCACTACTCTATGGTTCCTCCAGTGAAGGAAGCCATCATCCCGTCCACGGAATTTTCTTCACTGTAGACAGAGTTATCATTTAAAAATGCAAATGTGATCATTTTGCTTAAAAGTAATCAATGACTCCCTATTTCCCAAAGGACAAAATACAAAATCATTACCAAGGCTCATAAAGCCTTCCTTATTCTGGCTTATTTCTCTGGCCTCATCTCCCATATCTCACCTTCACTCATAATTTCTCCTGTTTGCTCTTCCAGATCCTCTCTCCATCCTTCTGCTCTGTGCTCCAGAAAGTACCATTTGGGAATGTACCAATACCCTTTCGGTTATTAATTAGTTTAGACCTAAGATGAGCATCTGCAGAGATCAGAATGATATATATTTCTCCTTGCTTCCTCCCTGTGAGATTGACATAGGATGACATTGACACTATATCACACGGTCAGCTCTTTAAGACAGACTCTCCAAGTCATCTCTCTATCTCCAGTAATCACTCTCTCCCTCCTGTTTTAGGCCTGGAGAGATGCTATTCCCAGAGTACAGCACAATTCCTTATTTGTTCCCCACACCTTCTTTATACTTAATAATTAGTGCTATATTTAACTTTACTTTTCTCAAATTTTCCTCTTTTTGTGTGTGTACATGAGTTTTCTGCTAGAACCCTGAATGATACTGCCTGCTTTTAGATCCTAAAGTGTCAGTTTTTATTTAAACATTTCTTCTTCAGGAAGATCATCCCTAGCCCCCTAGATTTATGTATTACTCCCTGCTAAGCTTCCTACAGTACCCTGTATTTCTCCCTGCCTCAACAAAGTTATGATCATTGAATGAGTGTTGATGTTGCTTTCCCTAAAAGGCTGCACGTTCCACATCAGAGATTGAGTCTGTCTTATTCATTGCCATAGCCTAAGAGTTCAGCCTGGGATCTGAAACATAATTGACTCTCAATGTGTGTTTTTTAACTCATAATGAATGGAAGAATGAGCCAACTATTATTCAAAAAATATTGCATGCAAAAATGTAAAGCAAAATTTGTTGAAAATACAAAAATAATTTGACAATATGTTAATTATGGGATAGTTTAATATCTATTTCACAGAGAGAGAAAGAAAAAGAGGGAGATGAAAAATAGCCAAGTTATTTATAAATATACACACGTATAGCTATGGAATATTTACCAAGACATGAGCATGTATTGTGACTCAAAGGAACAATTAGAAAGATTCATAAAAGCCACATTCTCTGAACATAATGCAATAAAGCTAAAAATGAATAATTAAAAGATAGCTAGTAAATGAATGACAAGGAAATTAACCACTAAGTAATTTCCAGGTTTGAGAACTAAAAGTTAAAAAGAGTAAGCCATTAAAAATTAACACTAATGGCAGAAGCACATATAAAAATCTACAGATTCATTCAAAGCAGTATTCATAAAAAAATAAAACCTTTAATACATTTATTAATGAAGTAAAGAATATAATAAAAAAGACAAATCAAGAAATTTTTAAAGTTAAGCAAAATAAATGAAAGAATGGAAAAGTCTAAAAGTAAAAGTAGAAGTTAATTTAAAAGTAAAACAAAAATTAGACTTTATAAATAGATCCAAAAGTTCTATAAAATCTGTGAAACAAAGAGAAAACACAAATACACATTAGGAATGAAAACAGTGAAATAGTACCATCTAAGGAAGAAATTTGTAAAATCATCAATTAATCCTTTGTATAAAAAGATCTTGATGAAATTAATGATTTTTAGAAACATATAACCTTTATGCTTGAACTTTTAACGTTTCTAAAAATCTATATTATTTTATAATTCCAAATCTGCATCAAATCATAAGGAAAAAATTTCCTGGATTCTGCCTCTTTCACCTTCTCCCCTTACCCAGCACACAGATACTACATATATACTAAGCACTTTATCTCAACTCTCCTATGTTCCATCTTAAAAACCAAGTTCCATACCTACTGTTTGGGCTGAATTGTATCCCCTCAAAATTCATACCTTGAGGCCTCAACTTCCAACACCTCAGAATGTAACTGCATTTGAATACAGGGCTTTTAAATTAAAATGAGGTCATTGGGCGGGTGGGTCTTAATCCAATCTGACCAGTGTCCTTATAATAAAAAGGAAAGTAGGACACAGAGACTCACCAGGGGTGCTCAAGCACAAAGGAAAGACCATGCGAGGACACAATGAGAAGGCTGCCCTCTGCAAGCCAAGGAAAGACGCTCGAGTAGAAATCACACCTTCTGACACCTTGATCTTGGACTTCTGGCCTCCAGAACTGTGAGAAATAAATTTCCATTGTTTTAGCCAGCCAGTCTGTGTTATGGAAGCCCTACTTTATTTTTAACAAACAAATGCACCTATCTTGTGTCTATCATGTGCTACATACTGGGAAATTAAGACTGCTAGGAGAAAGTTCCTGTTTTTAGGAAATTTACATCTAGAGGGATAAATGTATGGGCACCCTGATGATAATACTACATGGCACATGTGATAATGCATAATAATATCTGTCATACATTGAATTTTTGCTCTTTCCATTTATCTAAAATTATGTTCTTTGTCTCCACCTCTTACTTGGCCATTTTTACTTAATACATCACTATTATCTCAATTTCAAAAACTTTTCCCATTCAAGTTCCTCTCTATACTTCCCAGTTTTTGTAAATAGAACCATATCCTTCCTTTATTCAGACTTGAAACTTTAGAGCTTATAGTCAGGCATCAATTCTAGTCAGCTTTTTTTTTTTCTTTTGAGTGCTCTCAGATTCATCTTTTATTTAGCATTCTCATGACCAAAATACCTTATTTAAGCATTTTTATTCCTCTCAATTCCTCTTGCAAGTTGAAAGGAATATTCTTTTTGCTCTCCATTATTTAATTTTCTTTCTTGACCTACTCCCCTTGTTGTAGAAGACCGAAGAAACCTAAGCGACACTTAGAGAAATGGAGTTACACAGCTTTTTTACAGCCGGCAGTCTCAGAGGAGTTGCTTCCAGAGTCTGAGCAAACCAATATGGTGGAGGCCCTTTTTTTTTATCCCCTTATGGTTTCTTTGTCCCCCAAATATGGATGGGGATTTCTGGACCTTTTATGGGCTTTGCAAAAAGCCCCTTGGGTTGGGATGGGGGGTCTTAAGATCATATCTAAAGGCCTGCCCTGGCGCTAGCTCTGATAACCCCCTCTGGGGGTTGTGAGTTGTTCATGGTTTATGGCCTCTGTAAAATGAGAGCATTTAGGTAGCAGGTCTTGCAAGAACAGATTGTGGGAAAGGGGCAGTGACTTAATTACAGGTTATCAAGAATGTACATTAGGTCATTGCACAGATTCAGATTGATAGCCCCCAATTATCAATGTTACATTAGAATTAGCCTTTTAGCCTTCTCACCCTGACCCACAAAATCCCATTCTCATTTTCTCTCTCTCTCTCTCTATCTCCCCCCCTGAATGTATATGGAGCCTATTACCCCCCCCCTGCAAAAAAAAGATGCATCTCTTTCATTTCATTGTTAACTTTTGCTCTATACATGTTATTGTAATCTTCCTAACTAACTTATAACTCCATTAAAACCAAGACTTAATCTTGTGAAATTATTTAATACTCATACCCCATCATCCATTACATCGCTTGATACATGGTAGGTGCTTGGTATTTTTGTTTTACTATAATGTATCTTATTTCTTCTAATGTATTCTACTAGCATTTTTTCCTCAAGTGTTGTCAAGAAGAAAAATCAGTTTTAGGTGGTTCTATTAGTTATGGTGAATTCATGCAGGAAAAGGAATTTCAGTGGGAACTTGCTTGAGACAATAGAGGATTGAATTTAGAATTTTTTAAAGATTGAGAAGATATATGAATAAAGTTGCCACATATTTGCAGCAGTGAGTATAATGGCTGAAAAATTATTGCCCCAAAGTCCTAAACAGAAGCCTGTTAACATCCACACAGAAAAACACAGGACTATGCTAATGCTCAGTAGTTAGACAGTTGTGTTGAATTCCACTTCATTCTGTGCCAGCTTCATGATCTTGAGCTTATTATTTATTCCCTATAAGCCCCATAAGCCTCTTCTGAAAAATATAGATATTCTGATAGTTAAATGGGATTATTCATTCATTTAGCACAGTGTTTGGTCTATAATGCCAAACATATTAGGTATTGATACCATATTTTGTGGGGGGTTTTTGTTTTGTTTTGTTTTTACAACTTTGTGTGAAAGATAAATGAGGAACTGAAGAAGCTATAATGGTGTTCTCCAAGAGTTAACATGGTACAGAAAAAATACACTGCTTGTGGGAAGGAAAGATGGTTCATAAATATACCCAGTTCATCAAAAGTAGCTTCTCGCATTTGGGGGAGTCCTAAAGAAATACAAACCTTCTCACCCTTCCAATCTTCCCCCACTGATAGTTCACACATTGAGACCGCAATGCTGTGGTGGGCATCTTACATTCTGTCCACTCAAAACAGCAAAATCCTCCTTCTTGTAAAATATAAACTCTAACCATGTGATTCAAATTGGGGGAGGGGGTTGTGATCTTATTTTTGTAACCAACTCAGACCTCCTGACTGAACCAGGGGTAGACGCCTGGCGCAGCTGAGCCTATCACATCATGTACGCCCTGCTGCAGCCGCAAATTGACCCCCTGGAGGAAAACCTGCCTCACGCCAATGTAAGCAAAGCCCGAGCTCAGAATTTTTAAATTTGGAATGGGAAAGAGGTGTCCTTGTTCTTCTTCAGTTGCTACACTGAGATAATCTCCAGCTAGAGAACGTTTGCAATCCGTGCCTCCTGCTTTGTGGTGTCAGTAAATGGAAGTGATGTACAGAGAGGTGTGGAATGGAAGCAGAGTCCTTGCAGGGCTCAGCCCCCTGGCACTCCGGATACCAGAAGCCCACGCGCGATCCTGCACTCGCCAAGATTATAGGAGCCAGTGCATTTCCCTTGTTGCATAAGCTTGTGTGAATTACATCGTTGTCACTTGGCACATGCCCTGACTAAACCAATGAGATCTGAAAAATTAATTTGCTAAGAAACTTTTAGAAACATCTTGCTAGCTTGCAAAAAGAAATTCTTCTTGTGTACACAATTTTATGGATTACTTCATCAGTAATTTCTATAAATTACCTGAAGGGGGCACTGTTTCCATTCACAAGGGGGGTGGAGCCCTTCTGTACAAAAAAAAAATTAAAAAACAACAACAAAAGAGAGGAACTGAATAAATTGCCTGAAGTGATTCTAATTGGTTAGAGCAATCTATTAAATTCATACTTCTATAAAGAAAGAAAAAAAAACTACCCTATTTCAAGACCCCTGGCTAGCTTCCAAGGCACCTAAATCTAAGTCTTCTTGTGAACTGAATAGAAAGAATAAGAAAAGAAAAAAATAAAGAAGCTATTAGCAGCGATTCTGTGGTTTCAGCCAGACTGTAAGGGGAAGGTTTATTGGAAAGGAACCCATAAGGGTAAAGGAACTGCCCTACAATGTTCAAAGGGAGAGGCAAGGTTCAGTGAGACTAATCTGAGGTTCACTGCGGAGGAACTGAATTATAAGGATAATCAGAACTCCTTCTGACATGCTCATTACGGACAGGGTAAGCAGAGGTGAAAGAGGAGCAAAGCCCTGCATCCCCGAGCACCACACACTCGGCGCTGCAATCAGTCAAGCACTACTTCAGACCGACTGCGTGTCACACACAGGATTTGAGGGAAAGCTTCTGTGGGTCTCCAGTGGAGTGGTGAAGAAGGAGGGACAATTAGAGCCTCTCTTTAGAGCAAAAGCCCGTCACAGCACCGTGCACCTCACAGCCTCCCAGCAAGGCCTCTCTGCCACCGTCTTCTGTGCGGAGCACGCACCGTGATCTCCGCTGGCTTTGGGTCTCTACCCAAACCTGCAGCTGCAGCCCCAGGCCACGCCTGCTGTGGGAACGACAGCCGTGAGGCTTATCGACTGTCTGTATCTCCTCCTGCAAGGAAAATTCTGAAATGAATAAGAAAACACGGGGTGTTTTTAACTTTTGTTTTCTTTACTGCAAACATTTTATCAAAAGGAAAATAGATCCGGGAGGGAATCTTACACACGTCTTTCCTGAGAATATGGGCTCTCATTCTTTACCGCCTCATAGTCAAAACCCCTTAGTCTCCCACCACAGAACGATTTTACACTTAGTGCAACTGTCACAAGTAATTTGTATGAAATATGGAACCGTTATTTGTTCTGTATATAAATATAACATTTACCAATGGAGGGTAGGAAGAATAAATGCTTTATGAAGAATATTCTGAGAGGCTCCTTACCAAGTTTTTCCTGCAAAAAAAAAATATTGATTGCAGTCATCAGGTAATATTCATTTTATCTTGAGATCTACTTAGCACAATGTGTGTAAATTCTTAATGATGGGCTTCAAAAGTAAATAAAAAGGTTGATCAAAAAGACCTGAACCCAAATCTATTGAATGAAAATGTTATGCATATACCTGATTTATGAACCTAGGCTTCAAACACTCTCGTGTCTCTTTTACTTTTCATACTAATTGTTAGACCTGCCAAATAAACAGGAAGGTCATTATTTCCTTCCTGAAGCCTTCTCCACACCTGCCCTTGACCTCTCTAAGAATCTGGAAAACTGCGATAGTGTGGAAAGGAATCAACCGCCCAAGCAGTTCTTTTGACCTCCCCGTTGACTTTGGCCTTGTTTCTGACTGATACTCAGATACTCTCCCCAAATCTGAGAGGGAATACTAGACATGCTGATCCAAACCCCGAATGGTGACCCAGCCTCCCTTGGGTCAGGTTGGCCAAAGGTGCCTCCTGCCTGGGCTCCCCAGGCTGCAGAACTAACACCCTGCTGTTCATCTTCTTCATAGACGTGCTTGGCCCTCACCAGAATCCCAGAAAACCAACGAATGCTGGGTTCGGAGTGCTTCTTGCATTCATATCATTGGCCCACACAACATCCCTTTTTTATCTTCAGGACCCAGACCTAAGTGATAAATAAATACTTTTTGTTTGGCATGTCTCAGTCCCAAAGGGTCTGATTACACTCACTTCCTCTAGAATAGCAGTAGGGCTATCTGCCGACCCTCTCGAGGAAAAATGCTCTTAGTAATCCCTAAGGATCCTGCAGCCCCTCTCTGATCAAGGCTACCATCAGTGACTCAAGTGAGATTCTCCAAGTTGACATATGCCAGTTTTCTGAGAGGCCCACCAAAATGATTCCATAGTGTCAATGGAATGCTGGTCAATGAATCTACATGGTTTTCTGGGATTTTCTTACGGAATAATAGACCTAACCCAAACATTATCACCAGTAGGCATCCGGACATATACTTTCATGAAACAAGTAAATTAAATACAATCTAATACAATGAAATAAAATTACATATTACATTCTAATCTCCCTGCTAAGACATTGGTGACAACAGTTTGATGGCAAATAAAGTAGTATCTACTTTGGAATAAACTAATCTTATCTTCTTCTAGGTCCTGCTGTGCCTCTGCTTGTCTTACTTGTCCCAGCACAGTTTGCAATGAGAGGTCACCCACTGGTTTAAGTACCCTTATGAAAATCCAGAATGTTGCTGGTATTTGCTTATACATTTTTCAAAATCATAGTATTAATTATTTATTGTTTTATAGAGACTCTGTTTCCTCCTAATTACTCCGCAAAAATGTCCTTGCCATCATTTCTCATCGCCCAAGAATGTGGCACTGCTCCACAGCACTGCTCCTCCCTCTGCCACAGGCTGTGTCCTGCGTCTGGTGGTTTGTTCTGCTCCTCTCTTCTCTGTTGTGGCCATGCTGTCAGTGGGAGCGGCTCATTACTAATTGAAATCCAAGCTGAAATGAGATCCCTCCATTATATGGAATTATAGATCCCATGATACTTTTGTGAACATCAGTAAAATCCTCACAGGCCATGAAAAGTGAGGGATTTTACCTTCTGGCCATTGCAAATACAATAGTGTTTGTAATCTACAGCCCATTTTCTTCATCATTCAAGAATGTAAGAGGAACAATGTATGCCTTAAAAAAATAAAAATAAAGATTGGATTATATTGTACCTTTTATTTGAAATTATAGTCCCTGAATAAAAATCTTAGGATGGTGTATCCAACACAGCAGGACTACCTGGTCCAAAGGCATCAGCGCTCTCACCACACTGTTCTTTCGTTATATTTTCTCATTTAAACTTTATAGCAAAAGTTCATGGTGTGTGTGTGTGTGTGTGTGTGTGTGTGTGTGTGTGTGGCGCTCCACCTAGTTTATAAATACAAAGTAAAAGATCCAGTTTAATGACTGGTGATGGGAAAAAATACACTACAAGAGAAGTTTTTTATTAAAATGTTCCCTTTTCATTCTAAATTCATAAATGTGGAAACCTCATCAATGATTCCCTTTCTTCCTCTGTGCTGGCAGTTGCAAAGATACGAGGGGCACCCATTCAGCTCAAGAACCTTACAGATACTGTGAGAAAAGAAATAAAGTCAGAGATTGATGCACAAATTACTCATCTCTCATGTTTCACTGTGGCTATGGGGTCAAGAAAGAATGCAGAGCAGGAAACAGAAAGGACACTATTATCTCCCAAAATTACTCAAGAAGCATTTTAAATAGACTTCTGTGAAAGAGTTGGGGGAGAGCTCCAACAGCTGATTTGTGTGCTTTTTAAAGGGAGGGGCTGAATAAGAGGGCCATAATTTTAAGGGATAAAAGCAAATTGAAAGAATATAAGAAGCTTGAGCATGGTAGTATCTCCTTTCAGAGCAGCTGAAGCTGAGAAAAAGGGAGCTCTGTGTAAATACCAGCAGTGACTGTCTGTGAACACAGACTCTATTGTACTCTCTCCTCCAGTGTTTTCACATCTATGGAATGGGCTCAAGAATTGAGCAACTTTCGCAGTCCCAGGAATGATTCTGGAAAAAAAAATGCTCACTGAAGCTATGTGTCAACAAAACTGTACTAAAACAACTATCTAAACTTTATTATTATTATTTTTGCCACTCAATCACTAGCAATTATGATCCAACATCCTAATGAGGCCCTTTTCATGCAGTCTTCAACTCCTAACTATATAGGCATGCCTCCTGAAGAACTTTCAGGGTAGTCTCAGGAAAATTTAATCTTTGAATTATACCAGGATTTACCTCAAGATATGAGTAAATGGTAGAACTGCCCAAATATTTTATTATTCTGACTGTCAAGTTCCCTCTTTCTTCCCCTCCATTTTTGTTTGTTTTTATTTATACTAAATTGTGAAATCTACTTAAACTTTTCCCTTTTTAGGCTAAATTAGAATAAATGTCACTGTCAGAAAAATCGTCTTATTAGAAATACCAAACTGAACTTCATATAAAACTAATTGAAAACAGATTTTCCTTCTGTTTCATTCTACCAGTGAGATGGGCAAGCTCTAATCAGCACCCGCAGAAACCAGTTACGTAAGATTTTCCTCCCAAACTTCTAGAAAAATAATAATTGTTGTTTGATTAAGTCTTTTAAGTAAAAATATTGCAGAAATTATAATATAATAGAAAATCTGGTCTTGACATTTCAACATTCAGATCTTCCTAAGCAACAACACATTAAAAAAAAAAAAAAACACTATTTCTCCAGTTTCCCCAGAATTTTCACAGGCTAATTGGCAGTCATAGCAATTTGCTGGCCAGTTAAGGAAGATCAGCAGCAGACTAAAAGCTCCTGACACCACTCAAAACCTACAGCACTGACTGTAAGAACTTCCATAGGCAGACAAAATAAAATTTGATGTGAAAAACTGACTTAGTTTTACCTTTCTTTGAGTCAAGAAGAAATTCCAGTCTTACTGATTAGACTGAAAGAACTTTTATTTATAAATATATATAATGTATCTTAACTTTCAATTTTCCTGAATTGTTAATAACTGCTTGTCAGGAAATTTTTATTTTGCATTGATGAATTTTATCTCTATATTGTTATATAATCAAACAACAGAGTTTTCTACCAGATTTCCTATAACTTTTCTGCAGCATTTAATAACATGTCACCATACTCTGATCTCAGTGTCGAATCATTTCACACAGAAACCATTCATAAGATGGGGGGGAAAAATCATTGCTCAATCCAGTTGAATTTCCTGAAGGAACAAATACCCACTTGCCTCTTAGCACAAAGGACTCATATTCTGAAGATTAACTTTTGTGTTTCTTAAGGTCAAGAATATAAGCAAATTCCAAAACAGATGAATATGACTCAGACATTTAAGGAAATCTATTAATTTTAAATTTAAAACAAAAAACTAAGTTCCTCTCACCTCCCTTACTAATTCCTTCTCAATCTAAGAGTACGTAGATTTTTATTTTCCTAGAATCACTTACATTCACTAAAATTGTGTCATTGCATGTTATACTAAAAGATACAATCCAGGAACTCAAAATTAAACTAGCTGCTTTTAAGGGTATGGTGGTGTGATGAGAAAATATTGCCAGAGATGACAATTTCCAATACGCCTGAGTATGCTAAGCCAAGTATGTTCACCCCAGTGGGACCTCCATGAACGTTTCCAGTGATGTCAATCCTAGCTTCCATCAGTTGCTGCCAATGACCAAAACCTCTGCTAACAAGAATTTCACAAAACACTCAAGAGTTTCATTCTAACATTTAGTTGCCAGGTTTACCTATTATAAGGACTAGGAAAGGAGAAACTTCTCAGTTATGCTGTCTATGTCCCAAAAACAGCATTTAAGACTGGTATCCTCTTCTAAATATACCTACTATTGTGTCTCATATGTTTTGGTGTGAATTATTCATTTTCTTTGCTTTTAACATTCTCTGCTATTTTTTTCTCTTGACTTTGTCTCTGCCCATGTTTATATAGAAATCCATTTCTTCATTTTAAAGAGTTAATATTTTATATGTTGTGCTAATTACATTATGATCAGAGAATGTGTCTATAAAAGTTCTACTTTTCAAAAAATTTTAAGATTTATGTTGAGGCTGAATTTATAATCGTAATTTATTTGAAAGATAAAATTTATATAAGTGTATGTACTTATGTGTCTATGTACTCAACTTTTTTCTACTGTACCATTAAATTCTTCTATATCTTTGTTCCTTGCTTTGTTTTCAATTAAATCTGTTACATTCTAAAAGAGGACTATTAAAATCTCCTCTTTATTTTAACACATTCTTCTTGCAAATTATTTTTATTTTATTTATTTAGCTTTGGGTTTGGGGACATGTATGATTTAGGACATATCTCTCATAAAGTCTGTCTTTTTAGCATAATGTCCAGGAAATTATCCATTTCTTTTAGATTTTCCTTATTACATAATATCCTTCTTCATCCTCTATAGTACAACCTGCTAGTTTTTCCTCAATATCCATTGTTCTCTCTTTCCCTTTTCTTATTCTGCCTTAGAATAAAAACTGTGCTTCCAAGACTTCCTTGCAGCTAGGTATGGTCAGGAACTGAGTTTTGATCAATGGAATGTAGGTATAGATATCACATGGCAGCTTCTAGGAATTTCTCTAAGACTTGGCATGTGAACTCTTCACTCTCTCCCAGCCATCTGACTCCCACCTCCTTTTTTTCGTGAGTATTGATCCTCGGATATTCAGCCATGCCCTTCACTTGGTCTGTGCACCATGAACCTTCTTTAATGAGGTTTTCCTGTCAGGCATAGCAATTCTCAATTTGCAACTACTTTTCATAGCCTCCTTCAAGCAAGCAAAATATTTTCAGATATTTTTGGAAGATAGTATTTAAATTGACCACAGTGCTATTTCTCCTTTACTACAGCTAAAAAATATGTTGAAGTATATCATTTTGCAAAGCTGAATCCTCTCAGAATTCCAGAGAGAAAATGAAAGAAAAAAAAACTCCTTTAACTTGGACAACCAAACTATTTTTATCATCAGCATTACTAGCTTTGGATTTTAGACTCAAAACTCATGATTTAAGAAACTGCCCTGAGCCCAGCCAATGTGGCTCAGTGATTGAGCATCAACCTATGAAATAGGAGGTCATGGTTTGATTCCTGGTCAAGGCGTCCCTAGATTACAAGCTCACTCCTCAGTTGGGATATGCAGAAGACAGCTGATCAATGATTTTCTCTCATCACTGATATTTCTATCTCTCTATTTTCCCTTACTCTCTGAAATCAATAAAAAATATGTTTTTAAATTACTTCACAAATAAAACAAACACAGAAACCTGCCCTGAATCCTCAGGCTCTCTCTTAGCACACATATGTTTGGGTGGTTGGTTCTTACACCTCAAAAATGCTTTATTTTTCAGATATTTTCCCTTCTGAAGACTTTTTAAGTCTATTTTGAAACAGAAAGTCAAGAATTTTAATCTTTGGTCTCATCAGATTCTTTTGCAATCTTCCTTTTCTGGATCAATAAGATTCACCCCTAGAATTTAAGGCAAAAAAAAAAAAAGATTACAGGGGAAACTTAATTTTAAAGAAGGAAAATATGTCAGATGATATTTGAAATGGTTATCTCACTGCATATAGAATTGGAGAGTCTAATAATATAATAACAGGAAAACTAGAAGATGTCAGAAGAAATTCCTTGATATTCAAACTCCTCTACTATGAGCTCAATGTCCTCAGGCAAATTACAAAATGTACCTAAGCCTCATTTTTCTCACTTGCCAAAGTTCTTATGACATTTAAAATAAAATAGAAAATACGGCATGCAAACAGCAGACTTACCAGACCTAAAACAGTGTTTATTGGAGGAAACTCACAAAGACAAAGGAAAGAGCAGTTGTATGGTTTCCCCAGCAGCAGCACTCACACCCACATTTTGGGATATCACACAGCAATCTAGCAGGGCCAATGTCAGAGCCTAAGAAAGAGATCCCAGTCTGAAGCCATGCAGCTTTTAAACTGAATTATTGAGCAGCATCAGGCCTTACCTTGGCATAGGGACTGGGCTACAAACCATGTGATTATAGTAAAGTGATGGAACCTGTGGCCACTTCAGCATTCTTCCAAAATTGATTGGCAGAAGCACTAGACAGAGCTCTACAGAAAGCCAACTTTTCCCTAGAAGGCCAGCTCGCAGGGAATCAGTTATCCTTACCTCTGCAAAATTTGCAAGCATAGTGCCTGGTTCATAGTTGGTGTAGATGTAAAATGAATGTGGATGGCCATAGGGGCAATGTATTCATACCCTTTGTAATGCAGGAAGTATATTTGTTCTCAGATAAATTAATTTTTAACACATGTTTATTGAGTGTCCATTCTGTGTCAAGCTCTCTTCTAGGCATTTGAGATACATATGTTAAGAGAATGCACAGAGATATCAGATTTGATGGAAATTCTATTCTAATAAGAATTAAACAGCCAGTCAGAGAAAGATAAATATCACATGATCTCACTCATTTGTAGAATATAGTGAACAATAAATTGATGAACAAAAATAGATCCAGAGACACAGAAGCATAAAACAGACTGTCAAACCTCAAAGGAAAGGTAGGGGAGGCTGGGAAGGGTGTGGGGGGAGTGGGGGGAAGAAGAGATCAATCAAAGGATTTATATGCATGCATGTAACCAATGGACACAGACAGTAAGGAGGTGAGGGCATGTGCTGGGGGATGGGAATGGCCGGGGAGAGGTCAATGGGGGAGGAGGGATATAT
Source organism: Vespertilio murinus (assembly GCA_963924515.1). Classification (NCBI taxonomy): domain Eukaryota; kingdom Metazoa; phylum Chordata; class Mammalia; order Chiroptera; family Vespertilionidae; genus Vespertilio; species Vespertilio murinus. The sequence goes on along the minus strand of OZ004704.1, from coordinate 146,027,310 downwards.
ATATATATATATATATATATATATATATATATATATATATATTACTATAAACAATAAAGAATTTAAATTTTAAAAAATAATTAAGTATAATAAGTAATTAATATAATATGTTAGAAGATAAATCCGTGGAGACAAGTATCAAGCAGGATAAGAGGAATAGGAAGTTCTGGTTAGGGCCACAGGAGAGCGGATCCCCTTGTAAATTTAGGTAAGATTGTCAGAGTAGGTTATCCTCTAATAATACCTGAGCAAACATTTGAAGAAGATGAGGGAGAGAACCTTGAGACTTATGTGGGACAAGAACTTTTCAGGCAGAGGAGAGTCCAGTCCTGAGTGACAAAGTGACCAGCATGTTCAAAAACTGGGTGAGATGAAGAACCACAGAAGGGTTCTGAGACAGGAATGTTATAATCCATTTAAAAGTCTCACTCTTGCTGCTGTGTTGAGAACCGTCTACAGGCGATGAAGATGAAAGCAGGGAAGATTGTTGTATCAGCATCCAAACTGATGTTACCTGATGTCCCTCGGAGCTCAAAACCTTCCTCCACAGAAAAAGCTCATGCTAGAGCAGCTGTTGTTTCTGCTTCTGCGGATGGGCAGATGGAGACACACTTGATGGCTTTTATAAATCTTCTGAGTGCAGATGGCCTATAAGTTTGCAAGAAAAAAGAGAAGAGGAAGATACAAGATTTCAGAGACAAGGTTCATTGTGGAGGCATCTCCCTGAGGGACATTGAGCTCATAGTAGAGTTTGAATATCAAACTCCTTACACAACAGAGTTTCTTCTGTTGTGTAAGATCCTTAATCAAAGTTAGGTGTGCATGTTAAGGACTTTACAAAATAGCCCTATGAATATGAATAATATGAAACTTAGAGCAGAGGGAAAATAAAAATGCAGCATGCCTCGGTGAATGGCTGTGAAATAAGGATCTCCACTGTCTCGCTATTCTGAACAGGGTCGAGTAATCAACAAATAGAGAAGAATGCTCCTGAGTTTCTAGAAGAAATAGGCTTGCAGCAGGACCGTTTTTATAATTTGCAGGGCCCAGTGGAAAATTGAAATGTAATGCCTCTTGTTCAAAATGTATTAAGAATTTTAAAGTGGCTATAGCAGAGCATTAAACTAAGCATGGGGCCTTTTGAGCATGGGGTTCTGTGAAATTGGACAGGTTTCACATCCACAAAGCTAGCCCTGGTATTTAGCTTGAACTTGTATTACTCAAACAAGCTGTCCAGATATAGATGTTACAGACAAGAGTGTGGGAAGGGTCTTAATTTGATAAGACTTCAGCCTATCAAATTGGACAGTGGAGAGGGAGGGCAAATTAGCTGTGGCACATCACTTCCTCCTTCTGGTGAAATGCCCTGTCCTCTTAACATCCAAAGACAAAATGTAAAGCCATTAGCTAATACCCCAGCAGTGGCAGAGACCTATCTACTAGAGATCTATCTGTTGAGGGGAAAGAAAGAAAAGAAAAAGAAATATATATATATATATGCTATTAGTCAAACAAAATAAGAGGCTGTTTTACCATGATTTTTTTACAACTTTATTGTGAGAAGCATTCCTTTTCTTTCCCATAGGTGCTACATGGTCTGATAATATTTAGAGTTCTCCCCTCATAGGAAAACTGCACCATCATTATATAGTATGATATAGCATAGCCAACCTGGACTTATTGCTGATAACCTTGGTTGTCTTCTCTTCTAAGTCAAGGAGCAAAAATGTAGAGAAATAACCCTGAGAAGGTCATAAGTTCTAGTTAAATGAATTCCCAAGCTTTGAAATAAAATACTTCATTTGCTGATTGATGTATTCATTTCTAAATGATGTCATTCATTTATTCAACAAATTTTAAACTCCTATTATTTGACAGACTTGTAAAGTGTCTGAAATTTAGTGACTATTGAGTAAACACTGAACTGCACATACAAAACAGATACACAAGGCATGTTACTCAGGGAATGGAGAGACAGATCTAGTGTTAAATCCTGGCTTCACCATTTTTGAATAGTGTGTAGCCCTGGAAAATTCATTTAGCCTCTCTGATCATCAGTTCCCTCATCTGTAAAATGGAGCTACTAATAGTATTAACATCTATTTTTATAGTCATGCAGGTTAATGTATGCAAAGACTCTGGTCCAATGTTCAGAACTTAGTATGCCTCAATAAATATTAGCTATCATCATCATCATCATCATCATCATCACCATCATCATCATTATTCATTTCTATTGATTTAACTAGACACAGAAAGGGAAGAATGTGTCTCACAAACCAGAACTTCCCTTTTCTTGTCACTAATTCAATAAGAATTATGAGAAATGGTCAAAGTGTACTCCCTAGCCCAAAGTACTATGCCACTGTGTTTTGTTTTGTTTCTTCCTCCATTGCAGAAGCACTTGTGTGTCTCACCATATACAAGATGAGAAAGATTTCATATAGAATCACAGTCCTTGTTTCTACCACTAAATACCTAGTAGGTTTAGAGAATCTCACATCAGAAAGAACTAAAAGAATAACTCCCAAAACCAAAGGGGGAATGTGTAATCACTGGTACAAGTTACAGTCTCAACCCTCACATGTGTTGTGTGGCATTTCCAAGGCAGGAAAGGTTTAGGAAGACAACCAGCCCAAGCCAGGAGAAAATGCTGCTCACTCGTCCCCAAACCTGGGGCAGACTGGACATTGTTACTCCCCGGTGAACAAAATAATAGTTTAAAATTCTGGCTGCTTTTATCATTTCTCTTACCTCTTATTTTACTAATTGAAGTCAACCATGTTTCTAGTCATTCTAATAAAATACTTGGTTTGTGTATTTTTTTGTTTTTGTTTTTTCAGAAAGAACCATCTTCAAACTTGACAACCAAGACAGAAGGCCATGTCACCCTCCTTTAAGAGGTGCACCTGAGGAAGATGGCAACCGGCAGGAAGGTAGGGAGGGAGAGAGTGTAAGAGAGTGAGGGAGCAATAGAGGAGTGTGTGGATTTGTGTGGTGTGTGTGTGTATAAGCTAGGGACAGTTAGATTCTGCATGTCTCCAAGGGGCTGCCAAACCAGGCAGTCTTAGACAATGGAGCCCCACTCCCAACGTGGACACTCCCGGTAGGCCAGTGCAGATACAGAGACCATACCATCTTGAGAAACAGAGCTGATTGAGACTAGGATCCTGGCCTCAGCACCACCCTGTCTGGTCTCAGATGCAAACCAGGACCCTGCAGCAATTGGGGACAGAGACCTGCAACCACAGCTGCAGACACACACATACCAAGAATCCATACATCCCAGCAGCATATTTCTGTGAGTCACAGAGGGTATTCCCCTCCCCACATGCTAGTGGGTAGCACCATAGTAACTGATAGCCACAGTGCCTTTACAGGAATTTGAGCCTGGGAACATGCAAATCAGTTCCCCGCAACACAATCAGGAAATTGGTTCCCGCCAACACAATCAGAAGACCAAACCTGAAGCCCACACAGGACAGCAATGCCACCTGACTTCTACTTTGGGCAAGCGCACAAGGAAGCCTGTTATCTACAGTGCATGAGCAGACCTCCTGCCAACATGGTGCTACTGTGCAACCTAGTCCCCCAAGCTGACCAAAACCCCAATTTTCCAGGCAGGAGGCAGCACTAAGCATCAGTGACTTGACTCTGTTTCTTATCATGGGGTCCCTAACTCCCAATGCATTCACACTAAGAGTCTGTGACTCCAATTCTTGTTGCATGTGTACATAGGGACCCTGATTCTCAGCGCGAGGACACAGGAAGCAACAGAGACTTTGAAACTCGATGCTTGGTACAGGCTAGAGGAACTCTGACTCATGGCATGCACTAGGGGGCTCTGACTCCTGACACATGCCAGCTGGGTCTCTGTTTCATCACAGTACAGGTGGGGTACCTGATTCTAGGTGTGTACACGAAGCCACATTGAGTGCTGGTAATGCTGACTCTGGGTGAGCCTGGTTCCCACCAATCCATGGCAGCCACAAATATTAGTGTCAGAGCACTTCAGTGAGAATCTGATGGTGCGAAGCTCCCACTACACAAGGCCCAGGCCCACGCAACTCAACATTTGAATCTTTTGGTGATAGAATGGGGAGATGACACAGTCCCCAGAGGAAAGAAAATGAGATGCCAAGAAAGGAAATAAGTGAAACTGAAGCATGCAACATGACAAAAAATAATTCAGAGAAATGGTTGAACAATTCATTCACCAGATAGATGACAAAATCAACAACCTATGACAGAATCAGGAAGAAATAAAAAGTGATATAGTTACAATCAAAAACACCATGGAAAGTTTCAACAGTAGACTAGAAGAAGCAGAGGACCAAATTAGTGAGTTAGAAGATAAGGTAGACAAACAAGTTCAATCTGAACAGCAACTGGAGAAAAAAATTAAAAAGCAGAAGGAGAACCTAAGGGAGCTTTGGGACAACATGAAATGAAGTAACATACATATAATAGAGCTGCCAGAAGGACAAGAAGAGCAGCAAGGATTAGAAAATATATTTGAAGAAAGAATGATAGAAAACTTCCCAGATATGGGGAAGAAAAAAGTTACACAAGTACAGAGAGTCTCAAGCAAGATGAATCCCAAAAGACCCACACCAAGACACATCATAATTACAATGGCAAATGTTCACAACAAAGAGATAATCTTAAAGGCTGCAAGAGAGAGAAAGAGAGTTATCTACAAAGGATGCTCCATCAGATTATCAAACGATTTCTCAATTGAAACACATCAAACTAGAAGGGAATGGAAGGAGGTATACAAAGTGTTTCAAAGCAAAGGATTGATTCCAAGAATACTCTATCCAGCAAGACTATCAATCAAAATTGAAGGGGAAATCAGGGGCTTCACAGACAACAACAACAACAACAACAAAAGGCTAAGAGAGTTTATTATTATTACCAAGCCAGCAATGCAAGAAATGCTAAAAGGAATGCTAAAAAGAAAAAAAGAAAAAGGTAAGAAAGAACATATGTGCAAAAATTGAAATGACTACAAAAAAGTAACTTTCAATAATAACTTTAAATGTAAACAAACTAAATGCTCTAATCAAAAGACATTGAGTGGTTAAATGGATTAAAAAAAACACACAACCCATATATATGCTGTCTACAACAGTTCTAGCTCAGAAAAAGAGACTCACACAAACTGAAAGTGAAGGGATGGAAAAAATATCTTTCAGGCAAATGGAAATGAAAAAAAGAGTGGGGTAGAAATTCTTATATACCTCAAACTGAAAGCCATAACAAGAGATAAAGAAGGCCATGTTATAATACTAAAAGGATCAATACAACAAGAGGCTATAACTCTGATAAACATATATGCACCCAATGCAGGAGCACCCAAATGCGTTAAAAAAAAATCCTGGAAGATATCAAGGGAGAAATTGACAATGACACAATCATAGTAGGGGACTTTAATACACCACTGACTTCCTGGGTAAATTCTCTAGACACAAAATCAGCAAAGAAACATCAATCCTAAATGACTCACTAGATCAAATGGACTTAATTGACATCTTCAGAACATTTCACCCCAAAGCCATGAAATATACGTTCTTCTCAAGTGCACATGGGACATTTTCAAAAATAGACCACACACTGGGTCACAAGCAAAGTCTCCCCAAATTCAAGAAGACTGAAATCATGCCAAGCATCTTCTCAGACCACAATGGCATAATATTAAAAATAAACTACAATAAAAACAATCCAAAAAACTCAAACACTTGAAGCTGAATAGCATGTTATTAAATAATGATTGGGTTACCAATGAGATCAAATAAGAAATTAAAAATATCATGGAAACTAATAACAATAAAAACACAACAATCAAAAATCTATGGAACACAATGAAAATAGTCCTGAGAGGGAATTTTATAGCCTTACAGGCCTACCTTAAAAAATAAGAAAAAAAAGTGGTAGTAAATCATTTAACTCTACAACTGAAAGAATTAGAAAGAGAAAATCCCACAGTGAGCAGAAGGAAGGAAATAATAAAGATCAGAGCAGAAATTAATGACATAGAGACAAATAAAACAGTACAAAAGATCAACACAAACAAGAACTGGTTCTTTAAAAGGATAAACAAGATTGATGAACCTCTAGCAAGGCTCACCAGGATGCAAAGAGAGAGGACCCAAATGAATAAAGTCAGAAATAAAAGAGGCAAAATAACAACAGACCCCACAGAAATACAAAGGGTTTTTTTTTAAATACTATGAACAACACTGTTCCAACAAGATAGACAACCTGGAGGAAATGGACATATTCCTAGAAAAGTACAACCTTCCAAAACTCAATCAGGAAGATTCTAAAAATCTCAATAGGCTGATAACATTCTTATGGAAGAAATTGAAGCAGTCATCAAAAAGCTCCAAGCAAACAAAAGCCCAGGGCCAGCCGGCTTTACAGAGGAGATTTACCAAACATTCAAGAAAGAACTAAAACCTAACCTCCTCAGACTATTCCAAAAAAATTCAAGAGGAAAGAACACTTTCAAGCTCATTCTATGAAGCCAGCATCACCCTAATGCCAAAATTGGATAAAGAACACAATGAAAGAGAATTATAGGCCATTATCCCCCATGAACATAGATGCCAAAATCCTCAACAAAATTCTAGCAAATCAGATCCAGCAGTACATCAGAAAGATCATACACCATGACCAAGTAGGATTTATCCCAGGGATGCAAGAATGGTACAATAACCACAAATCAATAAACGAGATACATCACATAAACAAATTGACAGATATAAACCACATAGTCTATCAATTAATGCAGAAAAAGCACTTGACAAAATCCAAAACCCTTTCTTGATAAAAAAAAAAAAAATCTCAGCAAGGTGGGAATAGAAGGATCACACCTTAATATAATAAAAGCTATATATGATAAACCCACAGACAACATCATACTCAATGGGCAAAAACTAAAGCCATTGCCCCTAAGAAAAGGAACAAGACAGGGATGCCCACAATCACCACTCCTGTTTGACATGCCCTGTTTCCCCGAAAATAAGAAAAGTGTCTTATATTAATTTGTGCTCCCAAAGATGCGCTAGGTCTTATTTTCAGGGGATGTCTTATTTTTCCATGAACAAGAATACAGTACACATTTATTGTTAAATGAAAATAAAGGAAATTTATTACCTGTATACAGTACAGTAGTATGGTAGTTGTCAACAAAAGCCAAACAAACTGAATCCTACAGTATCAAGAATTTACTCATTTATTCAATGACAATCATGTCATCATCTTCTGGAACATCATCATAACAATCCAATTCCTGAATTTCCTGGTAAATTTCTTGTGACTCCATTTCTTTCAGAATCAGTGGACCAAATCTCTCATGTTTAGCAATAGCACTGTCTTTAAATGAGTACTTCTTGTCAAGGTAGCCTGCTCGCAGTGCATTTGCAATGCAACTGTCAGTGATTTTCTCCCATGAATTCTTCACCCAAGTCACAACTTGTTGCAGTTTAGGTTTCACAAAGTTTCCATGCTGATTTCTCTCCATTCACACAGCAGTGCCATCAGGACTCCGCGTAATGTCACTGGTTGCTAGATGCCAGTCGGAGTGGCCCTAGTGACCAGTTTATGGTAAATTAATTTTCATTCTGAGACAGAGCCTGGGAGCCTTACTTTTGGGGGGATGCCTTATATTTCACTCAGAAGGAAACCTGTAAGTAGGTCTTATTTTCAGAGGATGTATTATTTTCGGAGAAACACGGTAGTACTGGAAGTATTAGCCATTGCAATTAGACAAGAAGATATAAAAGGCATCCAAATCGGAAAAGAAGAAGTAAAGCTGTTCTTATTTGCAGATGACATAATATTGTACATAAAAAACCTGAAAGACTCTATCAAAAAATTAATAGACTTGCCGAAACCAGTTTGGCTCAGTAGTAGAGTGTCGGTCTGCAGACTGAAAGGTCCCCGGTTTGATTCCAGTCAAGGGTATGTACACTGGTTGCGGGCATATCCCCTATGGGGGGTGTGCAAGAGGCAGCTCATCGATGTTTCTCTCTCATCGACGTTTTTTGCTCTCTATCTCTCTCCCTTCCTCTCTGTAAAGTATCAATAAAATATATATTTTTAAGAAACAAAACAAAAAAAACAAAAAACTAATAGACTTAATAAATGAATTCGGCAATGTAGCAGGCTACAAAATTAACGCCAGAAATCTATGGCATTTCTTTATATCAATAGTGAATTTACAGAAAGAGATACTAAAAAAGAAATCCCATTTACCTTCACACCAAAAAAAAAAATAATAAGATACCTAGGATTAAACTTATCCAAAGAGGTATAAGACCTATATGCGAAAAAATTACAGGACACTGAAAAAAGAGGTAGAGGAAGACATAAGCAGATGGAAGAACATAGCATGTTCATGGATTGGTAGAATCAACATCATGAAAATGTCCATACTACCCAAAACAATCTATAGATTCAATGTAATCCCCATTAAAATACCAACAGCATATTTTACAGACCTAGATCAAACTTTCCCAAAGTTCAATTGGAATTAAAAAAAAAAAACCAAATAGCTGCAGAAATCCTAAGAAAGAAGAACAAATTAGGTGGTATCTCAATACCAGATATCAAGCTGTATTATAAAGCCACTGTTCTTAAAACTGCCTGGTACTGGCAAAAGAACAGGCATATAGTTCAATGGAATAGAATTAAGAACCCAGAAATTGACCTAAACCACTATGTCCAATTAATATTTGACAAAGGGGGCAAGAGCATACAATGGAGTCAAGACAGTCTCTTCAATAAATGATGTTGGGAAAATTGGACAGATGCATGCAAAAAATGAAACTAGGCCACCAACTTATACCATGCACAAAAGTAAACTCAAAATGGATAAAGGTCTTAAACATAAGATGGAAAACCATAAAAAATACTAGAGAAATCCACAGGCAGCAAAATCTCAGACATATGCTGAAGCAATTTTTTCACTGATACTGCTCCTAGGGCAATGGAAACTAAAGAGAAAATAAACAAATGGGACTCCATCAAAACAAAAAGCTTTTGCACAGCAAAGGAAACCATCAACAAAACAACAAGAAAGCCCACTACTTGGGAGAACATATTTGCCAATGACATCATTGATAAGGGTTTAATCTCTAATGTTTATAGGGAACTCATACAACTTAACAAAAGAAAGATAAACAATCCAATCAAAAAATGGACAACAGACTTAAATGGATACTTTTTGAAAGAAGACAGAAGGAAGGCCAAGAGACTTATGAAAACATGCTCAAAGTCACTAATTGTCTGAGCGATGCAAATCAAGAGCACAATGTGGTATCATCTCACACCTGTCAGAATGGCTATCATCAACAAATCAACAAACAACAAGTGTTGGCGGGGATGCAGAGAAAAATGAACCCTTTTGCACTGCTGGTGGGAATGCAGACTGGTACAGCCACTGTGGAGAACAGTATGGAGTTTCCTCAATAAACTAAAAATGGAACTCCCATTTGACCCTATGATCTCAAGTCTAGGAATATATCCCAAGAAGCTAGAAACACCAATCAGAAAGGATATATGCACCCCTATGTTCACAGCAGCACAATTCACCATAGCTAAGATTTGGGAACAGCCTAAAGTGCCCATCAGCAGATGAATGGATTAAAAAACTATGGTACATCTACACAATGGAATACTATGCTGCAATAAAAAAAGAAGGAATTCTTAACATTTGAAACAGCATGGATGGAACTGGAGAGCATTATGCCAAGTGAAATAAGCCAGTCAGAGAAAGATAAATACTACATGACCTCACTCACTTATGGAATATAATGTACAACATAAACTAATGAATAGGGACAGATCCAGAGACAGAGATGCAGCGATCAGACTATCAAACCTCAGAGGGAAGGTAGGGGAGGGTGAGAGATCAACCAAAGGACTTCTGTGCGTGCATATAAATCCAACCACAGACAATGGGGGGGAGTGAGTACATGAGTGGGGGGAGGAGTAGGGGGCTAATGGGGAAATGAGGACATTCATGTAATACCTTAATAAATAAAGAAATTAAGATTGAAGAAAAAAATAAGGTGCACCTGATGCTGAGCTACACATGCAAAAGCATTTGTCTCTCTTCTTATTTTGATATGCTCAATATCTTTAAAAAAGTCTTTAAAGCGTCTTCTCTCTGACTCAGGAAGAAAAATTAAAATAAAGGTCACAAGGGTTTTCAGGTCCATCATATTAAGATGACAAGAGCTGAAACTCTCCAATCATTTGCAGAAACTCTCCATCCTAGCACCAGGCACAACGATGGATGTCTGTGTTCCTAATGACACAGTGAGAAAGACTAAAGAACTGAGAGCAAATCCTAATGACACAGGAGTTGCTGAGTGGGGGCAGACATGGGTGAGCAGTTTCTCTCCTCTGAGGACAGAGCCCTGTCATTTGGGAGCATTTCTGGGAGGGTGGACAAACTTTATCATTGGTGGCCTCAGGGTTAGTAGCATTGTGAGATTGTATCTTGGAAATGGGAAGAGGAAAGATTCATCAAAACCCTGTCCATGCCAGGCAGGAAACAAATTGTCCTCTAATTATAGCGCATTGATTGAACCTACAAGCCTAGTAATACAGAGAAGGAATGCTTTGTCATTAGTTATTTAAAATTATGTGCCATGTTATTATACTGACACTACTCTTATAATTAAAACCTTTTATAAATCAATAATAAAAATATTAATATCCCTGAGGGGAAAATAGGCAATTTACAAAAAGAAGTACAAGTGGACAGTCAATTTATAGAGGAATATTAAGTCTTTAGTAATAAAAGGAACACAAAAAATAACTATGTCATTCATTTTTCCCATCTATAAAATAGTGAAAGTTTTACACACACACACACACACACACACACACACACACACACAGGACCAAGCCTTTAGTAGGAGTACTAAAAAATAAAGATGTAAAAATAAATAAACAAACAAACAAATAAAAGTATTATGTCCTCCTGAAAAAATACCAGACTCCACAAATGAATAAGTTAGAGATCTAATGTACAGGTATGATGACTAAAAGTTATGACACAGTATTGAACAGCAGAAACAGGATGAGAGGGTAGATTTCACATGCACTCACATAGTAACTGTGAGATGATGTGCTAATTATCTTGACTGTACTAATCATTTCATCATGAATATGTATATAAAATTATCATATGGTACACTTTAAATATATGCACTTTTAATTTTAAAATATATAAAGAAAGAAAGGGGGGAAAGGGTAATAATTGAACCGACCCAGAGGATTGCTGTGACAGTTGTGGGTACCAGGCCTATAAGAGAGGGCAGTTAAGAGATAATGTATTTCCCAATACTTAGTAAATGAGAGCTTTTAATTTGAAAAAAAAAAAAAAAGACAAGACTTACCAAACTCCTGATTTAAAAAGGGAATTTAACACATTCTCTTATTTCCTCATTCTACAGAGGCTGGAATAATAGAGGGAAGTGAAAGTAGTAGCTAAGCAGACACGGTATGTCACATAATTGAGAAGTAAAAAAAAATACCACAAATTTCAGAACCAAGCATTGGTGTTGACCTCTAGTGATATCATGAGGAACAACCTGGAGTACTCAACAATAAAATAACCATTTTCCTCATCATACCGTGAGATACCAAGCTGACTTGTTTCTTACAAACTTACTATAGGCCCGGTGCACGAAATTCGTGAAGGGGAGGAGGTGTATATGTGTCCCTCAGCTCACCCTCTCTGATCTTTGACATCCCTCTCACAGTCCAGGAGTGCTGACTCCTAACTGCTCGCCTGCCTACCTAATTACCCTTAACCACTTCTGCCTGCCAAGCTTATCACCCCTAACCAATCCCCTGCTAGCCTGATTGACCCTAACTGCTCCCCTGCTGTCTGGATTTCCCCTAATTGCCCTTCTCTGCCAGCCTGGTCACCCCTAACTGCCCTCCCTTGCCAGCCCAATCATCCCCAATTGCCCTCTCCTAATGGCCTGGTTGCCTGCAACTGCCCTCTCTTATAGGCCTGGTACCCACAATTGCCCTCCCTGCAGGCCTTGTCACCCTTAACTGCCCTCTCCTGCAGGCCTGATTGTCCCTAACTGCCCTCCTATAACAGCCTGGTCACCACTAACTGCCCTCCCCTGCAGGCCTGGTTGCCCCCAACTGCCCTCCTCTGATGGCCCAGTGCCTTCCCATGCAGGCCTGGGTCCCCCCCAGCTGCCCTCTCCTGCCAACCTGGGTCCCTCCCAACTGTCCTCCCCTGCTAGCCATCTTGTGGTGGCCATCTTGTGTGTTGGAATGATGGCCAATTTGCATATTACTCTTTTATTAGATAGGACTAGTAGCCCGATGCACAGATTCATGCATATTGAAAGGAATTTAATTAGAAGAAGTATTTTAATATCGCTATTCACCCTTTCTCCATAATAGAAGTGTCAACCAAATTCACGATCAACAGTGACCAATTGAAACACATGCATGCAATTGGAGCTAGCAAGAGCTTTATGTATATAGATAAACTTACTTAATTAGACCTGCTTTCTGATTTAGCTAAATTTTTTCCAGCCCAATGAAGCACTCCAACTTCTCTTTCAGGTAATTGTCAGAAACACAGCAGTAAATATCAACAAGAAGCAGATTATTATTGTAGATCATGCAGGAGAACAAAAGGTAAAATATTTAACTGCAGCAGTGTTTGACTATATTCTGCACAGTGAGAAAACCAGAAGTCATTTTCAAGGTCTACCATTTCTTACTGCTTTTTAGTCGGGTCAAGTTTCTAAGCTTTCTAAAGCCCTGTTTTCTAGTTAATAAAAAGAAAATGAGATTACACTGAGTCTCCTATCTACCTACTTCAGGACTTTTATGAGGGTCAAATGAAATGGGTCACAGGAAAACACTTCACAGACATATGGATAAAGTGTAAAATGTTTGCACCTTGCTATAAAGCAAGTCATGTTCATGGCTAAAGAAACTGCAAGGAGGCTAGTTGCTAGGGAGAGGAAGCCAGGCGTTGCTATGTGACATCATTATCCAGTGCCCATAGTGACCATTTCTGGGCTGGGTTGGACTGTGGGCCACACTTTGTGCCATGAGGTCTCAGCAGCATTGGCTGCAATTTGGTGGGCTATCACTCCAGGTGGTGGCGGAGCCTGTGTCCCACTTGAGGGAAGCCAAGTGTTGCTTTGTGGGTGCCAGGTCCACAGTGCTGCTTCTCTGTAAATGGCCAGTGTGCATCATGGCAGCTCCTGCATTGAGCATCTGCCCCCTGGTGGTCAGTGCACATCATAGTGAACGGTCAGTGAACACTTAGCATATTAGCCTTTTATATATATAGATTAAGTACTTCCCACTCAAGTATCCCATAATATTGTCCATCATCATCATCATCAATAACATTTATTAGGCACTCACTATAAGCTCTGGAACTGCACATATTAACTCATTTACTACATTTCTATGAGTTGGGTACTATTAGGATCCCCACTTTAGAGATGAGTAAACTGAGGCATAGAGAAATTAACTTTCATAAGCCCACATTAAAAACATCTGAATCAAAGAGGGTAGGAAGACAGGAGCTTTACACAGACAAACATGACAAAAACTAAAGTGCTTTATGATTACACTCTATTGAGTTATGCTTATCAATGAAACTGTTATAAAAATTATAAATTACATTTATAAAAATAATTTTAAAATTATAAAAATACTATAATGAATTATGTATGTTTTATATAATATTATAAATCATAAAATGAGTGAAAATGTTCAACAGAGTGATCAAACCAACCTAGAGCTTAGGAGAACCTGGAAAAGAGAAGTATGGTGAGTATTTCAAGAACTAAAAGAAGGCCAGCCGAGGTCGGTTTGGCTCAGTGGTAGAGCATCGGTCTGCGGACTGAAAGGTCCCGGGTTCGATTCCGGCCAAGAGCATGTACATTGGTTGCGGGCACATCCCCGGTGGGGGGTGTGCAAGAGGCGGCTGGTCGATGTTTCTCTCTCATCGATGTTTCTGGCTCTCTATTTCTCTCCCTTCCTCTCTGTAAAATATCAATAAAATATATATATATATAAAAAAAAAAAGAAGGCCAGCTGATTGGAGCTCAGGGAGATAGAGAGATTACAGGTCAGATAATGCAAGCCTTCATAAGTTGTTTTAGGAATTTCAGTACTTATCCTAAAAATAATGAATGTTTTAAAATGACTATAAGCCAAAATATAGCATCTTTAGAATTGTGCTTTTGAAAGTTGTGGCTTCAGAGCCAAGACACAAATGGTGCTGGGACAGCTGGATATTCACATTCAAAAGATTTAATTTGGACTCCTACCTCAAATCACACACATACGCAGACACACACACACACACACACACACACACACACTAAATAAATAAATGAATGAATGAATGAATAAATAAATAAATAAATAAATAAATAAATAAATAAATAAAAGTGGGTCATAAATCTAAATGGATAAACAAAATGCATTATGGTCTTACAATGAAATATTATCTATAATAATCCTACCTAATAAAAGAGTAATATGAAAATTAATCATCTTAATGGTTACACTCTGCTACACCCACAAACCATGCCCACCAGCCACATCCACCAGCCAATCAGAGGAAGTATGCAAATTAACCCAACTAAGATGGTGCTGCCACAGAGAACAGGAGGGAGGCTTGGGTTTCCCTGGCAAAAGAGAAAGCCTAGCTTTCCACACACTCTGGCCAGCCCAGGCCTCCACTCAAGGATACAAATTTTGAATTATAAAAAATAAATTCCAAGAAAAATGACGGCAGCCACAGAACTGGAGAGAACAGGCTTGGGTTGCCCCCAGCAACAGAGGAAGCCAAGCTTTCCACCTGCCCTGGCTAGCCTAGGCCTACACTCCAGGCTACAAAGTTTCAATTGTAGAAGGTAAATAAATTCCAGATACCAGGGCCTCCACTTGGGTTGCCAGGGGTGTGTGGCCAGCCTGCAAATCATCACAGGCCCCTTGCCGAGGTTGCCCCATGTCCCAACAGAACACCCACCCTGATCCTGGACATATTTCAGAGCAAACCAGCTGGCCTCCACCCATCCAACAGGCCGCTATCCTATCTAATAAAAGAGTAATATGCAGATTGACCATCACTCCAATGCACAAGATCAAGATAGCTGCCCCCATGTGGTCAAAGATCCTGCCCCTAAGTGGACACGAGATAGCCACCACAAGATGGCCAGAAGAGGGGGATAATTGGGAGGGACCAGGTCTGCAAGGGAGGGCAGTTGGAAGAAATCAACCTGCAGGGAAGGGCAGTTAGGGGTAACCAGGCTGGCAGAGGAGGGAAGTTGGGAGCAAACAGGCTGGCAGGGGAGCAGTTAGACATCAATCAGGCTGGCATGAGAGTGGTTAGGAGGTGATCAAGCTGGCAGGCAGAAGCGGTTGAGGGCAATCAGGAAGGCAGGCAGGCAAAGAGTTGGGAGCCAGTAGTCCTGGATTGTAAAAGGGAAGTCCAACTGGGATTGGGTCTAAATGGGCAGTTGAATATCCTTTGATGGGTCCCAGATTGGAAAGGGTGCAGAGTGGGCTGAGGGACCCTCCCTCCCCCCATTGCACAAATTTCATGCACCAGACTCTAGTAAAAG
This sequence comes from Vespertilio murinus, assembly GCA_963924515.1. Taxonomy (NCBI): domain Eukaryota; kingdom Metazoa; phylum Chordata; class Mammalia; order Chiroptera; family Vespertilionidae; genus Vespertilio; species Vespertilio murinus. The sequence continues at coordinate 146,011,663 of OZ004704.1, read as the reverse complement.
TATAATATGCTAATTAGTCCAAACATCTTTCCAGACAAGCTTCCAAACATAGCTTGGACTGCGAAGGAAGCCTGGGTCCTGGATGCCAGAGGGAAGCTGGTGCCAGCAGCCAGGGCAAGGAAGGCCTACTCTTACATGAATTTCATGCACCAGGCCCCTAGTTCAATCATAAAAAGGAATGAAATAGATTGCAAACCAAGATGGCGGCCTAGGTAGTCCCCTAAGCTGCTGCCTCATCAACAATTTGGAAAAAAACAACAGCTAAAATCGAAAGGGATCACATCAGATCCACAGGAGAGCTGGCGGAATGGGATGGCTACAACTAGAGGGAAGGAGAAGCGCCACTGCCACCATGTGGAGTTTAAAGCCGCAGTGGAACCGGAGACGCTGCCGCTGCAGCCGCTGCCAGTGAGGATGGCCCACCGAGAGCAGAGCCTGCCCCGCCCCGGGCCCAGGGAGTGGTCTGCCTCGGAGCCTGGCCTCTGGGCCCACAGCCTTCCCAGCCTGCTCGCCATGGGAGTGAGGGAACCTGCGCCAGGCCACAGCCGCACCTTCAGCTCGTGGCCCGAGTGAGGCCTTCACCCATCTGTCTCCCCACTGCCTGGCCTGGCCGGAGCCTCTGTGGAGCTCCTGAGAGCCAGCGCCAGGGCGGAGCATACTCATGGAGTGTGGCGGAGGACTGAGAGGTAGTACCTAAAACTCTCTTTGTGGCCTGGGACTCTAAACACCTAAACCCGGGGGACTGAAAGCCTGAATGTGTGAAATCAGAGCTTCTGAGGTTGGTGGAGTGGAGTCGGCCGGAGCCTCCCCATTCTTCACCCTCGTCGTCCTCCTGCTCACCTGCAGCTCGGGCTCTGGGGGATCCAGGATAGGAGGGCATCGATTGACAGTCCCAGAGGGACCATGTGGCCCTGGGGAGCCCTTGTGACCCGGGGGAGTGGTGCAGCCTGTGACCCGGGGGAGCCATGTGCCCCAAGGGAACAGTGTGCCCCTGGAGAGCCTTGTGCCCCGGGGGAGCGCTGGGACCAGGGGGAGCCATGTGACCTGGGAGGCGGTGGGACCCGAGGGAGCCGTGTGACCTGGGGGGGGGGGTAGTGGGACCCGGGGAAGCCTCTATGTTCATAGCAGCACAATTTACAATAGCTAGGATTTGGAAACAGCCTAGGTGCCCGTCAGCAGATGATTGGATCAGAAAACTATGGAACATCTACATAATGGAATACTATGCTGCCATAAAAAAGAAGGGATTATCATCATTTGCAGCAATCTGGATGGAGAACATCATGCTGAGTGAAATAAGCCAGTCAATGAAAGAGAAACACCACATGTCCTCAGTCATTTATGGATAATAAATAACATTATATAAACTAATGAACAGAAAGATAGATATAGTGACAGTAAAGCAACAAGCAGACTGTCAAATGACAGCGGGGAGGGGAGGGTGATCTGGGGGAGATAAGAGATCAACCGAAGGACTGGTATGCATGCATATAAGTACTACCAATGGACACAAAACTCTGGGGAGGGAGGGCATGTATGGGAGGTGGGGGTGGAGGGCAGTGGTAAGCTATGTACACATATAATACCTTAATAAAAAAATGGTAGGGAAAAATAAAAATACAAAAAAAATAAAAGGAATGAAATACCAATACACATTACAACATGGTTGAATCTTGAAGCATGCTAAGTGAAAGAAGCCAGACAAAACATGCCAATGTTACATATCCCACTTATGAACATCTCCCAGAATAGGCAAATCTATAGAGTCAAAATGAAGATAAGAGATTGCCATGGGCCAGGAAGGAGGAATAAGTGTATTTCTTAATGGGATAGGGTTTCTTTGGGGGATGATAAAAAAAATATTGTGGAACTAGACAATGATGATTATTGCACAACAATGTGAATGTACTGCAAGCTAGTGAATTATACACTTTAAATTGCTTCAAATAGTAAAATTTGTGTTTTGTGATATATATATCCAGGATCTGTAACGTCCAAAATGACTGAAAGAATGACTGAACACCAGCCTGAGTGTGCAGTAGGACTGGCAAGCAGGCTGAACTGCTGACTTCTTGGAGAGAGATAAAGGCAAGGGCTGATTAGTCCTTGCCTCTCTCTCTCTCTCTCTCTCTCTCTCTCTCTCTCTCTCTCTCTCTCTCCAGGCATTGCCAGCAGCCAAGCCTCTCTTTCTCTCTGAGAGATCAGCAGCTCAGCCTGCTTGCTAGCAGCCTGGTGCAGCCACTGATCAGCCCCACCTCTCTGATCAGGCCCAGAGATAGGTCCAGAGATGCTGATTGGCATAGAAACTGACCAATCAAAACCTAATCTGGGTGAACTGCGAAGGCAGAACCTAAGGTGCAAGCTGATGAGGGTTTTAAGGGCAACAGTTGTTTGGTGTAATGTGTAAGAAAGCAGTTTAATTTTTTAATGACTGGTTTGGCAGTATAGTGCATATTGCTAGCTATGAGTCCAGATATAGGGATTTTGTATTTTTGCCAAGAGCATCTCCTGATGAAAGAGGCTTCTCCCCCCTCCCCCATTTAAGCAATCCTATCCTATATAATCTATCTGTACTACTAAAAGGGTAGTATGCTAATTAGACCTGGTTGACTAGCCATCTTCTGGATGTCCAACTTCCTTCTGGACAAAGTTATGGTGGTGGGGGCTGAGGCAAGGCAGTTAGGGGTGATCAGGCTCGCAAGCCGTTAGGAGACAGTGATTGCAGATTGTGAGAGGGATGTCCCCAATTGGAGAGGGTGCAGGCTGGGCTGAGTGAACCACCAACTCCCCCACCCCCATTCACAAATTTCATTTACCAGGCCACTAGTCTAAATATTATTGTAGTTAATTGAATCAGAAGCTCTAAGGCAAATTAAATTCTTACTATTCCATTGTAAACAATTCCAGTAGGAATATGAAAGATGAAGTCATCTAAGTAAACCTAGCAGCACAGTACAGTAACTGTTTCTAACTAAAAATTATAAAAATATAAACTGACTCATAGACAATAGAGATTAGCAAAGATAGCATGAGCCTTTAAGGAAAGCATTAAAAAATAGAAACCCAGAATGAAATTAAAGCTTGCAGAAAATAGGAAGTGCATCATTTTATAAGTTTGGAGAGAAGAGAAGGGTAGGGGCAGAGGAGAAGGTTGATTCACATATTAAACAAAATGGAATAATGTTGACAGATAACAGAGAAAAGTTAGAGTGTATGAACTTCTGTTTTCATTCCCTATTCTCATGTCAAGCAGAATGATATTTCAAATTGGGGTGGGGGGGAATGAAGAAGTTGAAAATTATAAGTAAAGAGATACCAAGAGAAGTCTTAGACATTTTTCAATATAATCAAGTCTTCTACTGGATCATTTACATTCATTTTTAAAATACAAAAAGAATTTACAGGCATAATTTGAGAGGCACTGAGCAAAAATTTTGAAAACCTAAGGGGAATGAAGAAAATCCCAAACCTATAAACAAGAAAACATGGACTGATGTCCAACAAAGTTTTAGAACATATTGTTAACAGATAATGTGTGTTCTCTTAGAAAATAAGTGATCAGTATGAACTATAATGAGTTTACTAAAGGTATTTTAAAAATAAGATTGCTAAAGACAAGGCACTTATATTGATTTAAATGATCTCTAATGTTTACAAGACATTTGACTATTTTTGTTTCTCATTATATCATTAAGAAAATAATAAAAGAATAATATCACATATTCATTGAGTGATATAATTGGAACTATTGTGCTATCAATAATAATAACAACCAACATTTATCAAGTGCTTAACACACAGGATGGTGCAAAAGTGGGTTTACAATTATTTGTTTGGAAAAAAAATAATCCTAATGTATAAAAAGCCAGGGGCTGTCAAAACCAAGACAACCAGACGGACAACTGAACACAGGCTACATGAGGTGACCAGGCCATTGGGGGGAGGAATGGCATTTGGGAGCAACCAGGTCAGCAGAGGCAGGTGGGGAAGACCAGGCCAGCAGTTGGGGGCAACCAGGCTGGCAGGGGAGGGCAGTTGGGGGCAAGATCAGGCCAAAAGGGGAGGGAAGTTGGGGACAACCTGGCCGGCAGGGGAGGACAATTGGGGGGCAGTAAGGGGCAAACAGACAGGCAGGCAGGTGAGCAGTTGGGAGCCAGCAGTCCTGGATTGGAGAGGGTGCAGGCTAGACTGAGGGGACTCTTCCCATGCATGAATATTGTTAATAAATAATAATATAAGAATAAACTCTGGCTAAAACCGGTTTGGCTCAGTGGCAGAGCATCCGTCTGTGGACTGAAAGGCCCTGGGTTCGATTCTGGTCACGGGCATGTACATTGGTTGCGGGCACATTCCCATTAGGGGGTGTGCAAGAGGCAGCTGGTCAATGTTTCTCTCTCATTGACGTTTCTGGCTCTCTATCTCTCTCCCTTCCTCTCTGTAAAATTATTAATAAAATATATATTTTTAAAAAGAATAAACTCTGGCATACTCACAATTGTAAACCTACTTTTGTTCTACCCTGTATATACAAAGTATTGTTCTAAGTGCATATAATAAACTAATCTATTTAATCATCTTATACGTAAGTACAGTTATTAGCCACAAGGAAATTGAGGTACAGAGAAATGAACAAGAGAACAGAGTCAGTAAGAGGAGTGCTGGCATACAAGTACAGGTAGACAAGCCTTTGGCAAAGCCTGCACTCTTAACCACTATACTTTGGTAACTCTCAGAGTTATCTATAATCCTCACCACAAAGCCACAAGTTTGATAAGCATTATCATCACTTTACAGTAAATTGAGGATTGGAGTGTTGTGGTAGTTTCTCAAAACCCAGTATCTAGGAAGTGGCAGGGCTATGACTCAAACTTGTCTATTTGGCTCCAAACCATAGTCACTTTTCACTTTATCCTTCTGCATAATGCTACAGCCATGGCTTCTCAGCTGAAAAATATCCATACACAAAAATCCAATTTAGAAAACTGTTTCTCCTGCTTATCACACAATTTTACCCTTCATCCTGACCTGTTCACATAAGATATGCCCACCAGATGTGCAAATAGCACAATGTTGAGATAGGTAGCTAATATCTTCAAGCACACTGGACAGACTAAAACAGCCAAAATGAAGTTTAGTGGGGATGTCTATATATTGTTGTACATTGTATTACAAAATCATTTGTGAGATATAGAACAAAGAACTGTGTGTGTGTGTGTGTGTGTGTGTGTGTGTGTGTGTGTGTGTGTGTGTGTGTTGTGAAAAATGTTCTGGCATGTAACTCACTCAAGGAAAAAGAGATTTTCTGGAAGGATACAGATGAGTCACATAAATCCATCTGCAATGAATACAGCAGACCTCCCAAGTAAAAGGAAATTTCAACTGGCTATTGTTTCTGAACCTATTTTTCTCTGAACATATAACCAGTTCTCCTCTTGGGAGACCAGATTTCACTGTAAGCCTGTTTATTTCTATTCCACAATAACTCGAGTTTGAACATATGTTGCTTTCATTTGCCAAGAAATGACCATGGTTCAACCCCACAGGGCTTTATAGCTCTAGTGACAAATACTGTCTAACTATTGTTTTTATATCCCTTTGTCCAAATTAAATAAGCACAATATTTACCCAGACCCAATTACAGTCAGGGAGAGGAGGTCACTTGGTACAAACATGGCCTCAGCATTCACCTCTTCTGTGGAGGGCATGTGGGCTGTACAGGAGTCCCCACAGTGGAAAATGACTTCAAGCTCAAAATAATTCAACAAGATGATGAAATCACTGAAGCAGTCACAGATAGCAGTCACAGATGAGTGGAAACCAGAAGAATTAAGTAACATTTGAAACATGTTTGAAGAGATACGGACAAATGTAACAAGTCCAGAAAAGAAAGATAAGACTAGGGAAGGAGTCTGAACTAATATCATGTGGAGAAACGGGTGTCATATGAAGAAACGGGAGATATTTAGAAGAAATGCCCTTTTTAAAACAGAGAACAGAAATGCCCTTGGATTTTCAAAAAAGATGTGGTGTGAAATGCACAGACTGTCACCAGCTCTGCTTGATCTAGCATAACTGGCTGAAGCCTAAGAATCATGGGGCTTCTATTCCCCACTTAACCCCCACTCCCAGGACTGCTAAGTTGCTATCTTTGATTCCAGATTTATCTTGGGGTGTTTTTGTTTTGTTTTTTTCCCATCGGAGTATTTGACCTACATAGCGAATGGTTCAGTTTCTTGACACTAGGTGGCAATGTGGGCATTTTATTTAAAAGATCAAGCCAGTTCCCTGTGCAGGCAGCCCTATAATAAATGCATTAAAAAAAAAAAAAAAAAAAAAAAAAAAAAAAAAAAAGCTAACTTGTGCATTTGTGCTGCCTCTGATGGGCTGGAAATCCCGTTTGATTTGTACAGTAAACACCAAGGAGTTATAATAATAAAAGACTCCTTTGACAAACTAACGTTTTTTCTTCTTCAAATCCTCTCACAGAGAGCTGTGTGAGCCTCAGCTACAATAACAATGATGAAGACTTGGCAAATATTGATGGCTATTCTGTGGCTTCAGTTAAGCTGTAAGTTGGGGGTTTTCTGACTATGGGAACAGAAAGCCTGAAGGGATATGTTTTCAAGATTCTGAGGCGGGCGATAAGGGACTCCCAAGTAGCTAAACTTTAGTGCGCTCTGGGAAATGTGCAAAGGAAAGAAATTTGTAGAAATGTTGCAAAAATGGTAAAAATATTCTGTGCTTGACCATGTCTTTGAGAACAGGGGTAAATGGCAAGAATGGAGTGGAGCAGAGTCCCCGGCACCTGAGTGCCCAGGAAGGAGAAGCCATCACAATCCATTGCAGCTACTCCATAGGAATGACCACCTTACACTGGATGCAGCAGAACCCTGGAGGAGGCATTGTCTCCTTGTTTATACTGAGCTTAGAGATGAAGAAGAAAGGAAGAATACGTGCCACAATAAACACAGAGGAGAGTCTCAGCTCCCTGCACATCTCAGCCGCCCAGCCCGGAGACTCTGCCATCTACCTCTGTGCTGTGGAGTCACAGTGCTCCCCACGCATCTGGAGGCCGTACCCAAACTCTGAAGCTGAAAGATAATTTCTTCTCATTCTTGTCTTTCTAGACTTGTCTGCCCCTTTCTTTGGACAGACGATGTAAGCTTGTTAGGTTTATTAAAATTTAAGATTTTCTCCCTCTGGGCCATCTATAATCTCTAAAGCATTATCACCACTATATTCTAATAAGTGTATCAGGATATACTAATATACTACGTTAGAATATATAGACTCTGGAGCCTAATTGCCAGAATATAAAAAATCCTGGTTCTGCCATTTATTAATTGCATATTCTTCTCCAAGTTTCATAATTTCTGTGCTTCCGTTTTTCCTCAACTATGAAAAAGGAAACTGTGTTGATCATAGTACCTGACTCCTAGTGGGGCTGACATGAGATAATATATGTGAAGTGTTCAAACAGTCCCCAGCACATGGTCAGTCTTATATAAGTGGCAGCTATTATTAGTGTAGGCTTATATGCAACATGAATTTGTTAATACTCACCTATAGATTAATACCTCAAATCTTCGGAGAAATAAATGGGACATAAATAACAAGAACCTAATAATAGCTTTATTTTCCAAATTCTTCCCTAATTTCCAGAAGTAGTTGGCCTTTTTAATTGTATGGCCAAAAGCATCAAGTGTATTCAGAAAACCTGGAAGAAGGATGAGCCTGTGGTTTGGCTTGTGGTGTGGAGATGAAAGGCTGGTAAGTGTGGTCCTGGGGAAGCTCAATTACTTCTTTAGAAAAAAACACAGCTAACTCTCTCACACAGAGATCCCTAATGGAAATTTGCAGTTATAAAAATTTATGAAGCAAAATATCAAACACAGTAGGTCTAAATCATTGATTCTCTACTTTTATAACACTGGGGACTCTTTATATTATCATTCCCACCACAATGAAATTCTTAATGTTGAAACATAAGTATTATTGCTATCATTTATCTTGTTAGTTGACAAACTAAATTGCACATATTAACTTATAATTAAGTCATTTTCTTTTAAAATCGACATTTTTTATAGAATTACTACCTGCACATATCTAAAAAGTCAATAGTGTTACAAAAGTCTGTTTCCCTCATCAGCTGCATCCCACCCCCCCCCCAAAAAAAAAAACCAACAACACAGCAATACTATGCTCTATCCCCACCTTCTAATCCAACTCCATGTTAGCAATTTCTAAATAATATGCTTATAACCTTGATTTGTCAATAGTAGACATTATCTATTTACTTCCTTTTGTGGTAGTATACTAGCACTCTCACCTCCCTAGTACATTTATGTTACAATATAGGATTAAGATGATAATCAGTACAAATATGATTACAACCTTCTGAATATGTCATTCAATAACCAAAATGAATGCTATGAATATAATCCCTCTGTGGTACAACTCATTTAGTTAAAATTTGTCTCAATTTCTCATTTGTTTTATATCAATTTTCTTGAGTTTTTCAACAGGTTTTTACAAATATTTGTTTATAATTTTCCCCAAATGCATCAAACTTATCTAGTATCATTGTTTTTCTTTTTTCTCTATAGATTCCCTGTTCCTTGGCCTCTCTTTTTGCCCCACTGCACTAATTGCTCTGGCAGATGTTATTCTTTTTTACTTAACTTACCTTGTTAAATATAGTGCATCTTGTATCTTGGTTCATTCCTTTTTATTTTTTTTTTCTTTGATACATTCTCCAAAACCTTCATAGTAAAGGATGTTTGCAATTTTTATTTTTTATGTCTGAAAATATTTTTATTCTACCCTCACACTTGGTTGATATTTTGACTGGATATAAAATTATAGGTTGAAATTTCTTCAGCATTGTCAGTGTTTTGGATTTTATTTATGATGGGATACTATAAGGAAAATAGTTCTTAGACTATTTTTACCGGTTTTCTTAATGCAAAGAATGTATCCTTCAGTATTTTGAAAACATCATTCCTAATTCCCCATGTTGCTGTTAAGAAGTGTGATGCCATTTTGTATCTTTCTCTTTTATGACCTTTTTATTCTCTCTGAACAGATTTAGGATTCTGGTCCCCCCCCCCCCCCAGTTTCCTAAAAATTCACTTCAGTAAATATGTGTGTGTAAGTAGGCAGGCCCCATGAATAAAATGTGCCTGAGACACTCTGGTGTCAAAGAGCAGCAGTTCTCACTGCTCATCCCACAGTTCTGTTCACTTCATAAGTGTACTCACTCTTTGACCTGAATAAGACTGTTGCCTAAGGAAGTTGGTAGGCACAGCTTGCTGTTCTGAGCCTACCATGTTTGTAAGAAATTGAAAGAATAAAACATTTCCTCAGCAAGAAGAGTTTCTTTATTAAAAAAAAAAAAAAAGACAAATTATGCTGAACCATCTTTCCTGAATGGGAGTAGGCACATACATTTTTTTCAAAGATACTAGATATCTTAAGCAAACTGTTCTCTTCATTTAATAAATATTGATAGAGGAACTACTGTTGATGAGATACTTTTCTAGACATTGCATATACAACAATGTCAACAAGACAAAGTTCCTCCAACCATGAAGCATCTGTCTGAAGAGTACAGAGAGAATCATAAAAATACAGGAATAAACAAATAAATCCAGTCATTACACCTATTTATCTATTATGCACCTATTTAGAATATACTATTTACTAGGTATGTTCTAAGTCCCGAGATTGTAGCAGTAAACAAAATAAACTATTAGAACATACTATTTACTAGGTATGTTCTTTGTCCTGAGGTTGTAGCAGTAAACAAAATAAACCAAAAATAATCTACCCACACACATGGAGATTATATTCTAGTGAATAAATGAACAAGGTAAACCAGATATAAATGTTCAGAGGAAAATACTAGTAAATGAGGGTGATGTGATAGAGAGTGAGGAACACTTTCACTGAGTAATCAAGGGGAAAGTTTACTGAGGTAATATCTGAGCTGAAACCCAAATTGAAAAGAAAGAGCACATTGTAATAAGACATGAGGAGAAATAATTCTAGGAATAGGGGAAGCAGTTACAAAATGGGGGAAGCCTGATGTAGTCCAGGAGCAAGAATTAGAAGAGCAGAGCCAAGGCATAGAGAATGAGAAAGAGGCTGGTACAAGGTGATTACTAGGGGTGTCATGTAGAGGCTTACACAAGCCATGGGGAACTACACTGGGGAGTTATAATAAGTATAATGAAAGTGATAAATAGGTCCATTGCATGGTTTGATTTATCTTTCTTACATTATTTGGCTCCACTGTGAAAAGTAGATGAGGACAGTGGAGGCAAAAGGTGGGAGGAGCACAAAGAGAGGAGGAGAACATTTTTTAAAAAAATACTTTATTGATATTTTACAGAGAGGAAGGGAGAGGGATAGAGAGCTAGAAACGTCGATGAGAGAGAAACATCGACCAGCTGCCTCTTGCACACCCCCGGGTGTGCCCACAACCAATGTACATGCCCTTGACCGGAATCGAACCCAGGACCTTTTAGTCCGCAGACCGACGCTCTACCACTGAGCCAAACCGGTTTCGGCAGGAGAACATTTAGTAGGCTGTTGAAATGTTAAAATAATCCATGTAAAATGGTATCAGTTGGGACTACAATGGAAACAGTGGCAATAAAAAGAAATATGACATATATTTGATAGTAAAATAACAGGATTTATTCATGGAGCAAATGAGGGGGAAGAGCAGAACCAGGAATGACTTGGTAAATGCCTAAACAAGTGAATACATCTTGAAATGAGTTCCTGACATACATGAAGACTAGAATAGGAGCAGGTTTGAAGAGAAACCAAGATTTGTGTTTTAACCATGCTGGGTTTATGATTCCCATTGGAAATCCAGGTAAAGAGATCATAGAGGAAGTTAGATAAATGTGTTTGAAGCTTAATGGAAAGATCAGGGATATAGATAAAACTTCAAGTGTCATTGACATATAAAAGGCACTTAAGGCCAAGGGGGCATGGTGAGACAGATTTTCTGGGAAAAATAGAGTTACCGTATTTGCCGGCGTATAAGACGACCCCCTAACATTTCCACTCAAAATACAGAGTTTGTTATATACTCGCCGTATAAGACTACCCCCCACTTGGAGGCATATTTTTCAGGGCCAAAAGGTCGTCTTATACGCTGGCAAATACGGTAGTGACGAAATGAGACTTTGGGCAGACTCGGGCACTCTAATATGAAGAGTGTGAGCAGAGAAGGGAAAGAGAGCAGCAAAGCAGACTGAGAAGGAAAAGCTAGAAGTTAGGGAGAAACCAAAAGAGTCAAGAGAGGAGACTGTACTAGTATAGTACAGAGGGTCCGTGAGAGGCTGAGCAAGAGAACAGAGAGGTGACCACTGGATTTGCAACAAGGGGGTTCTAGTGAATTTGACAAGAACAATTGCAGCTAGTGGTAGGAATGGAAGAAGACTTAAAATTAGTTTGGGAGCTAGTGGGAAATAAAGAAATAGAAGCAGGAAAAAATAGTTCATTTCAGAAATTCTGTTGGGAAAATAAGCAGAGAGATGGAGCAATAACTGAGGAGGAAACAGGTTAGGGAACAATTTGTTATTTTATTGGTTGATTTATTTTTTTTAAAGTAGACATCAGAGTATGATTTCTGAAAAGAGAGCTATTTTAAGGTGCCATTTTATTGTTGCTGTAGGTAGGAATTCATATCTAACTTTTAAAACCGAAGATATTTTAGATAAATCACTAAATAAAGTGATTTATCACTAAATAAACTGAAGATATTTGAGATAAATCACTAAATGATTCACTTGCAGAAAAGTGACCTCCCGGGAAATTGCTTAACATTCTTACTTATAATTTAAATGTATCTTCTGCATCAGCCCTGAGGTTTGAGTAACTCAGGTCTAAGAAATTTTAGTTGAATTAGCATATGTCCTGGTCATATGCCTTATTAAAGCAGTTCCTGAGTCTCTTCTAGGATAACAAATATATGAAAAACTAAACGATGGTTGTGGGAAGACTAATACTGTATCAGCCAAAGTGAAATTCTGAAGGGAGAGGGGAAATTTTCAATCATTTTCCAATAAATCTCATGAAGTTAAAAATGAAATTGTTGTAGAAAATAACTGTCCCAGGTTGATGCATCTGAATAAATTGCAAAATGTTTACCCACTACATTTTGAGTCACCAGATCAGCCATATTCAATGTCTTTTCTGCTCCTACACAAATGGCTAATGGCTTTCCACGTGTATTACAAACCACCCAGGCCTACCGGGGGTCATATGCTGTTTCTAAGCCCAAGAAATAAAATACCACAAATGAAAACCACTAACCTGGATACTTACTAAAATAAATAGCTTAGGTTAATATGGAATTTGGAGCAACCTTGAAATATGGGCATTTGTTACTAGAGGCCTCAGAGGAACACATACACCCTGTTCGGGAACCCTGCTGACAGCATGTTAGAAGGGAGGCAGTGATTGGCAAACAGTAGTTTCAAATAGCCACATAAACCAACACTGAGAAACAGTAAACACATACGATAATTCATTTGGACACTTTTATATGCAGCATGTATAAGATTTAAAATAACATCCCCAAGTTAAACTGAACACATTACTATGTAAATGCAGCAACTAAGTCAAATGAACGAATAAATACCAGCCTTGCAAATTGGTCTCTGTTAAGGGCACTCAAAGGCACAGGATTGCACGCTGCTCGCTAAAGAAATGTCTCCTCTGTATCAATCTTTTCTGCTTTGACAGCAAACCCATTGACCAGCATGTGTTTTGGAATTTCTGAACGATTGACCTTCAAGGCCTTACAAACATTCGGCCTCCACCTTCTTAGAAACCTCAGAGGAGCCACCATTGCCAATACAAAACATCATAAATCTAACCCCAAAATTGCGCCACTTCGAAAAGAGAATAGGCATCTCATTCCCCACATTGTTTGTACACATCTGTGTCAGTCGTCCTGTCGAATTGGCCACACCAGCAGGAGGTCATCAATCAGCCGGTGTCACCAAGCACAAGTACAGAATGGCTTAATGGAAAAATGGAGCCTTTTCTTATTCCCTGTTGTCACCTCCTGAAATGTAAGTTGCTTGCTGATCTCATCACATTGAGTTGTGTTTTAGTGAAGGATTGAAAAGACCCAGCCTGCACATATTCTTGAGGGTTTGAAATAATGGCTCAGTGAACAGATGTGTGTTTGCTCCCACCAGCTCTTTGTGGAAATGAATTTTTATAAGCCCAAAACATCCTTGATCCATCCCTGCTTAAAAGTCAAGTTAAAACTAAATACCATTATTTGGGCTTGGGGTGGGTAAGAGAGAAATTTTAGGAAGTTATTGACACAAGTACTTCTGAGACTAAAAAAAAAAAAAAATACTGGGTTAACAATAAGCCTTTGTTGAGTAAAACAAATTAATAACACAAAACAGATAAAAAGCACAAGCTTCATGTCCTTCATGTTTTAGTTCTGTGACCTTGAACAAAATACCCCATACTTTAGTCTTTTTGAAAAATTGAAATAGTAAATAATATGTACCTCCTAGAGATGCCAGTGCCTGGCACAGAATAAACCTTCAATTAATGCCAGTTGTTTTTTGCAATGGGTTGGTAAGAGAAGCAATTAATGAATAGTTAAGTACCAGAGACTATAAAATGTAAGCTAAACCCGTGTTTGTGTCTTATATAATACTAATAAAGTTTTCTGTTTACCTCTGTTAACTAAAAAGAGCCAAGAGCATTCCCATAAATTTGAAAATTCTACGTTAATTGTTCCAAGAACTGTTGACTGGGAATGTTTGCTACAGAAACCTCGCTTGTGAGATGTTTGTTACAGAACACGGATATTGTCACTATAAATTGTGTTTACCATGGGAGGCTCTGCTGACTCACCAACCTGTGATTAGTAAACAGCTAAATGTAGCTTTGCTGATTTAGGTCTAATTTATTCAATCAATGTAAAAGGCCTGTGCAGAATCTCCCACGCTTAGGAACACAGCTAAAGGCATTCTTCATTGTAAACGTGAATTTGAAAGAAAAAAAAAAAGATGATTCTAACAGATTTACTTTAAATCATAATACAATATCTCTACTTGAAATGACAAATATATCTTCTGTCTGATAACTTTCAGATTTATTCAGTGTTTTCTCAATCCAAAAGCACTTGAAAACCCATAAAAGAGGGGGGGAAATGTCTTTTTATACTTTTCAGAGTTACATAAAGGATATTTTTCAAAAGTCTTTCATATTTATCATGTCTTCAATGAGTAACTCTTACAATACTCTGAGAGTATGATAGTGATGACAAAAACACCATCTCCTCATCTTTAACTGCATGGAACAATGTAATGTTCTCTTCCTAAACTGTGACTCCACCAGGATGAGGAGATGGGGAGGACTAAGGGTCTCTTAGGTTGGTTTCCCATGGCCCAGAGTTCAAAGCTTGTAGTGAACAAAGAGGTAAGAGAGAAGAGTGGGAGAGTCTATGCTGATGACAAGGCCTTTGTCCCATTGTGCATATGAGGTTAGCAGGTGCCTAGATGTGTTCCTTCTTCCATGCACTCACTTTGTGTGGGGAAGCATGGGACTTGGTTGGAAGATCTGTAAGGAGGAATCTCTGAAAGGTCAGAGGCATCTCGGGGACCTTGCTGAGGGGGGCAGCCCCAGCCTTGACTTTTCCAAACAAATCTGACCCTCTGGGTGTTTTATTAGAATCTTTATGTTTAGACGTCAAACATCCTTTTTTGAAAGACACTACAGATACAGGTGCTTTCTCAAGGATACTTACCTTGCTGATAGTATCTAATAGTTAATTTTGGTTCAAGCTGTTGTAACCATAAAAGCCTAAGGAGGCAGGCAAACAGGGCTGTTTGCTCCTAAAGCACAGCCCTTAGCCTCTCTTTCACAGAAACCTGTGTCAGAGTAATCTATCCATCCATTGCTCAGGGTCTGCCAGTTGGCCTTGGCAACTTTTGTCTTGGCTCTTAACTTCCCCCAACCTGCACTAAACCTTGGTAATAGATGTCCAGAATTACCTACAGGAACTAAGTGAGTCACCAGACACCCTGCAAGCAGGCTTCATAGGAGACTGTGAATAAAGACTCTGGTCCCCCAGGGGGAACTTTGCCCCTCCTTTGAGGCCTAGGAACTCAAAATGAGACCAAAGAAATGAGGACCATGAGATAAGTTCAGGTATCAGGCCAGAAGATAAGATTAAGGATGATGTTCAAATAGCTGAATTCCTGACTCTTATTTTGCAACTGGTCACATCCCAGACTTTTAATCTTGTGTCAGTCCTGAGTAAGATAGATTCTATTCCTATGTCCCATTTGTTGGTGGGTATGTCCCAACCTGTTTAAACATTGGCAACTCCTTAAAGTCAAAAATTTTGCACATAGTAATACATTTTTCATATCCATTGATTGAAAAAAAATGACTATAGTAACACACTTGAATTTTTTTTTACTAAACACATTACATCCATGTATATTTAACCTAGGAGGACAAATATGTATTAAAAATTATCACAGTGAAAGCACTCAACACTTTAGCTATAATTACTGCTATTGTTGATGTTTATTCAATCCATAAATAATGTTTGGTGCACATAAAGAGTTCTCAGATCCCGTATAGTTACTAGACTCTAAATTTTTATTGGCAGGAACTTTGATTCATATTTCACCACCACCAGCAGCAGCACCTATCACTGTGTCTTGCTTATAAGGAGATTCTTGATAAATTACTTTGAATTGAATCTACCTCCCTAAGATGTCATGAAGACATGAAGTATCCTAATTTTGCTCATTAGCATTTTTTTACTTCTTCATTGAAATGTGTAGGTTTCTGCTTTGTAAAAATAAAAATAAGAAAATTGATCCTGCGGAAACCAGTTTGGCTTGGTGGATATAGCATCTGTCTGTGGACGGAAAGGTCCCGGGTTTGATTCTGGTCAAGGGCATGTACATTGGTTGCAGGCACATCCTCCGTAGGGGGTGTGCAAAAGGCAGCTGGTCGATGTTTCTCTCTCATCGATGTTTCTAACTCTCTATCATCTCCCTTCATCTCTGTGAAAAATCAATAAAATATATTTTTTTAAAGAAAATTGATCCTAATACTATCCATGAAAGCAGAATTGTTCACAATATGACCTGAGGATAATTTTAATCTAGAAACCAGGATGTTATCTAAGAAGGACTCAGCTTCTGCTTATCCCAACAACAAACCAAATTGACCTGATACCTTGAGAATAATCTAAGTTCTTATCCTTTTATAGCAAATCTGCTTTGTGTTCCCCAAAATAAAAAGCTTTTATAAATAAATTATAAAACTTAACACCTCAATAAAAAAGCAAACAAATTTTATAAAAAACAATTCTTATAAGAAACAATAAAAATGGCTAATAAGTATTTTAAAATATATTCAACCTCACAAATAATTAAAAATACAAAATCACATAACAAAGATATACATTTTATACCAAAATGATAGGGTTTGTGGGGAGAAAGATCCTTTCTAGAATAATGAGAGTGTGGTAAAATACACTATTTTAAGTATACTACTGACTATCATGTAAATAAGTACAACCTTTTTGAAAGCTAATTTTGCAATATTTATTAAAAACCTTAATTAAATTAGTATTATAATTTGAATACCCATCAATAGTAGACTGGTGGCTTAATAATGGAATGTCCATATGTGGTAGTTTGCAAAAATGGGCACAATTGCATGTATCACCCTGAATTCATAGCCTTTACAACTTTGCAGCTCTTCCATGAAGAAGTGGACTCTATTTCTTGATCTCTTAAGTCTGGGCTAACATTGTGATTTGCTTTGGCCAATATTATATGACAGAAATGACAGTGTGAAAGTTCTGAGCCTACACCTCATAAGAACATACATTCTCCTGCCTGCCCTCTTGGACCTCTGTCTTTAGCATGTCTATAACCCCAGGTTAGCTTCCTCGAGGATGAGAGACCACATGGACCAGAACCAAATTAGTCCACTCCCACTGAGGCCCTGGATTATGTAAGATAACCCAGCCAAGATCAGCAAAATTGACCTGGAGCTGATCATAGTGGATCTCAGATGCATGAATGACTCTAACCAAGACTAGAAGAAACACCCAGTTGAGTCTCACTTAAATTATTGACGCAGCAACTGCAACTAATGTAGGATATCATGATTATGTAGCCATTAAGAGGACTATATTAGAATAATGTGCATTGGCCTGATGTTTATGATATACTGGAGAAAGTTGAAAAATATTGTTTATAGTAAGATTCAATTTTCACAAGAGCAAAACAAAAGCCTAATAGCAAGGGCTGTGTGGACATTCACCATTTTTGCCTCAGGAGGGTGAGCTGGGCAGTAGGGGGATGAAGGAGGGAGCAGGATAACAGGGGAAATTAACTTTTTGCTTTATCCATTTATATAATGTATGATGGTAACAGGCAGCATGAATCATTTTTGTAATTTATATATTTAGCTCCTTAAGAAAAGTTATCATGACCAATGTCAAAGTGAAGAGCTAAGGAGTGCTTGGGAGCACCGGAAGGCTTCTGATGAAAAACACAGTGGTGGGAAAATGTGTGCTTTAGACTCCAAGCTTCGCTAATAGGGTGGAGAGAGGGAATATGCCCTTGTTCCATAAATTCTACTCCTATAAATTTAATTCATAGGACATAATCATAAGTGTGCATAAATAATTATACATAAGTATTTCATTGCATACTTTATTATGTCAAAAACTGAGGAAAATATAAATGTCTATTAGTAGGAGAATGGTTAAATAAATAAATCATGGCAATTTCTATCCAAATGCAGCCATTAAAACCATACTAACAATCTGGAAATATTATTATTCCTCTTAAGGGAAAACACACAATAAACAGAACTGAATACATCACATTATTATGATTTTGTAAATGTACATATATATAGTGAATACATCAAGTTGTCAACAAAGCTTGTCTCGTTGATTTAAAAAGTGATTTTTATTTTCTTCATATTGTCTCTGGGTTTGCCCATTATATATAATGACTATTGATTCTTCTGAAGT
Source organism: Vespertilio murinus (assembly GCA_963924515.1). Classification (NCBI taxonomy): domain Eukaryota; kingdom Metazoa; phylum Chordata; class Mammalia; order Chiroptera; family Vespertilionidae; genus Vespertilio; species Vespertilio murinus. Next base: position 145,993,593 of record OZ004704.1, on the reverse strand, counting down.
TAGAATTAAGAAACACATACTACTATAAATATTTTTTTTAAAATTGGGAGGGGATGGAGGGAGAGACATAACAGAGAAAACAGTGATAAAAATACTAGAAAACCTACTTTGACTTACCTCCAGTGACACTGAGTTAAAAACTGTCAAGCGCCAAAACCGGTTTGGCTCAGTGGATAGAGCATCGGCCTGCAGACTGAAAGGTTCCAGGTTTGATTCCGGTCAAGGGCATGTACCTTGGTTGCGGGCACATCCCCAGTAGGGATATATCAATAAAATATATTTTAAATAAATAATAAAAACTGTCAAGCAAGAATCATTCCATCAGGGGTTTGAAACAAAATTATGTCACATAGCCATGTCTGGCTTCCTCTCCTTTATGATGACTAGCCTCCTTGCAGTTTCTTTTTCTTTTCTTTTCTTTTTTTAAATATATTTTATTGATTTCTTACAGAGAGGAAGAGAGAGGAATAGAGAGTTAGAAACATCAATGAGAGAGAATCATCAACCAGCTGCCTCTTGCACACCTCCTACTGGGGATGTGCCCGCAACCAAGGTACGTGCCCTTAACCGGAATCCAACCTGGGACCTTTCAGTCTCCAGGCTGATGCTCTATCCATTGAGCCAAACCGGTTTCGGCTCCTTGCAGTTCCTTCAGTCTAGGAACATGACTTGCTTTATAAATAATTTAGTCAATAAGAAAATGGTTTTCAATGAAAAGACCTACTAAATAAAAGAGGTATACCATTTATGATACCAATAATAGTACTCTAAGAAAATGAACATTATTGCCTTCTAGAGGCCTGGTACACTGATTCATGCACTGTTGGGGGGCATTGCCTGCAGGGATCAGCCCGCTGTGGGAGCAGCTGCTTATCCAAATCAGTTGACCTTTGGCCTGGCCTGTGATCAGGGTCATCTTCCCTGGCTGCCCATAGCTGGCCCCACCCCCTACCACCACCCACCCCTGGTTCCTCATTCACCATCTGGTGATCGGAGCCTGCCAACCAGGGGGAGGAACCAAGAGGTCAACCATTCCACTTGCTTGAAAGCCCCGCCCCCTGCCACCACCCACCCCCAGATCCCATTCACCATTGGACAGCCGGGGGAAAGGACCGAGTGGTCAGCTGTTTCCGCCCACTTGCTGGCCCCGCCCCCACTGCAGGTTGCCCTCTATGTGTGGGGTGACCAGCAGGGCAGGGGCCTTGGCCTAGCATCACTCACATCCCCCACCACTCACCCTGGTTCCCTGTTCACTATCAGGCAATTGGAGTCTGACAGCCGGGGAAAGGGACCAAGAGGTGGTGAGAGTAACTCATAGTGACTGGTCAAGTGGTCGTTTTGGTTGTTCCCCCATTAGGATCAATTGTGTATTTCCCTTTTATTATATATGATAGAGGCATGGTGCACGGGTGGGGCCAGCTGGCCTGCCCTGATGGGGGCCCTCGATTGGGGTGGGGAGCGGGACTGGTCTAGGCAAGGGAACACAGGCAGTTTGCAGGCTGGCCACGCCTCCATTTGGGCTGTGAGTCCCCACTGGGGGGCGGGCCCGGCTGGGGTGAGAGGCCGCAGTCATTCTGGTCATTCCACCGTTTAGGTCTCTGGGCTTTTATTATATAAGATAATAAAAGGATAATATGCTAATTAGACTGGATGTCCTTCCGGAAGACCTTCTGGATGAAGCTGGGACTGTGAGGGATGCGCAGGTCCCCGGTGCTGGAGGAAAGCTGGTGCCAGCAGCCAGGGGAAGGAAGGACTACTCTTACATGAATTTTTGTGCACCAGGCCTCTACTATATAGATAATTATCTTTCTAAACACCTTCATGAGAGAACCTTTAGATGCCAATTGATGTCTGAAACAAGGACAATCTTGCAGAGGATTGTGCCATTACCCGGTGAGGGCTGGCCTAACTCCTAGTAGTAGTATCAGAATCCACTGCAGGACTATTCCAAGGGAAGCATGGGAAATTCAATCAATGGTAGCTGACACCTGGGGTTTCTTACCATACCCTAGGATTCCCATCAGGATATGCCTTCTGCTCTCTTCTCTCTCCTATAGGTTCCAACAAGGCTCCGAGGGCCATCAATTCCAAGGATGTCTGTGCAGGCCAGAGGAGCTGTGATTCTAGTCTGAACGAACACTATCTGTGTTATTGATTACTACTTCAATGCTACAAACAGCTTTCCAAGGGGGAAGATTTATCTTATTCTTCTATGTAATTAGGATGATTATTCAACAAATGGATATTATTCAGTGAACTCCTCAAAAGTTAAATTTATCAACCTCATCAGCTCAGTTACAGCCGGGGGTCTGTATCACTGTGCTCTCAGAAAGGGCACAGACATCAGAGTGATGGGAAAAAATTACCCCAAGCAGGCCTGAGGCTGCAGAAGCCTGAAGACCCACACACACATCCTCAGGAAGATGATGGGAAGTGAGAACTGCAAACGGTTGGTCTTCCGGGGTCTGGGAAAGAAACTGCTGATTATTTTAGAAAAATATTCCCACACCTGAGCTCAGAGCATAGATAGAGTAATGGTGTCCAGATCTCCTTCCCAGAAGCATTCTCCTCCCTGAATCTAGTACCTGAAGCAACTGGTTAGCAGGTAAAAATAATATTTGCTCAAAACAAAGGAAATCAATTTAAAAATAGCCTGCACTCTGAACTTTGCCTCCTTGTGGAACTCAGAAACCAAGCCAATTCCTCTAGCTGTACACACTAGCTAAATGTCTCAGATAGAACATTTTTTTTTTACTTCATTCCCTCCTCCTCCTACATCACACAGTGAGGAGTTTAAGCAGTTAAGACAGTCGCTCTTACAGCTGATTTTACTGCAGCCACCCAGGCCCCTCAACCACACAGCCTTAGACTCTATCTGCCTGTTCTAATTCATCCTTCATTTGGGACCAGAATCCTTTTGGATTCTGTCTCCTCAGAACTATCCCAGGGTTCCTCTAGAGACCATGTTTTCCCTGACAGTACAGTATGCTTGGTTACTTCCACACTCTTGCTCAGGCCACCTCACTTGTCTCAAAGATACTCCTGATTTTGAAGTATTGAAATCTTACCCCTCATTTACACCTACATGAAGGCAATCTCATTCACCCTTGCCAACTCTAAACATTATAGCAATCATGTTGCTTTAGGTTGCATTTAGTTATGGAGAGGTCTTGTTATATGCCAAAGATACAGTACTAAGGAAAAAATATATCCAACAGTCAAGTGTCTTATATTTTATGGGAGAGATAACCATATACATAAAACAATATATATATCCAAGTCAGGATGAGTGTTATGAAAGCAATAGATGAGACTGAGAGAGAGATTAAAGAATGCAATTTATTTTAAAGGATTTTTTAAAATTTTAATTACAGTTAACATTCAATATTATTTTAGTTCCAGGTGTAGAGCATAGTGATTAAACATTTATAGAAGGGTGCATTTTAAATAGGGTAATATGGGGGAAGTGAGGGAGGAAGCTGACAGAGAGAAGTCAGAAATGCTACAATGAGCATTTCTCGGCTTGAGAACACGAAACAGGAAGGAGGTTCCACCCAAGAGGGGCATCTAAGCACATCAAGGACATGGCCCATGAAAGATGACCCCTGCACACCTTGTTCATGGTACTCCATAGGGAATGTAATTTAGATTTGTACCAACCCACTACACCTCCAGTTTCACTGTCCCTGAGATAAGATGGTATTCATTGCACTATGTCTATATAAGAAAATTGTATTCTCAGAAGAATAAAGCACACTTAGTTGGTTTTCATGAACATCAGATTCTCCTTATATTGTGACACTAGAGAGCTGCGCTAACTGGCCAGCCATCAGGATATAAATGAGAGGATGTCAAGGTAACAGCTGAACCTCTCATGACCAAGCAGGTTCTAGATTTCTGTTCAGCTCAGCAGAACAGAAATTTACTATGTTCCTGGAGTTAGACCTCTGACATAAAGGAGATAGTCTATATCTAGAATTACCACATTTTAGGCAAAACCCATATTGTCATTGAGAGTGTAAATTTGAGTGTAAATTTGAAAATTTGAGGGCATTTTCTCTAACTTTTCCTGCAAGTTTTAGTAAGATTTCAGGACTGTTCATAGAAGAACATTCTGGGGACAGCAAGTAATATAGTGAGACATCATATGAAATTAAGCAACCTTATTGTTTTTGTGTAACTTCTCAAACTTCTAGGTGATTATTTGGAAACCTGTGTGATACCATATCCAAACTAAAATAGCTCCATCATCAGAAGCCCAATAAAGGTTGATCTTAGAATTCAACTGAGCTGCAATGAAGATCCGGATTATGAGGCCTGTTTTAGAACCAGAGAGAGCCATTGGATGCATAGGTTGTGGCTAACCTGCAGTCGTGGCTCCTAAGAAACACCATTCTTAACAACTAGCTGTTACTTTCATCAACATTTTCTCAGCAAAATTATTACAGCCACCTCTGAGATCACTGGCATAGAAACACTGCTAGGAATCTACTAGTGGCTTCTATAATGAGAATCCCCATGGATTGGAGTTACCTTTGAGGATAGAGGATAGAGAAAACTTTCTGGGGAAATTGAGCTAAAGGAAACTTTTAGCCATTCATTCAAACACATTATTGAACATCTACCATGTGACAAACACTGTGGTTAATGCCAGTGATATAATTTGAAGAAGACAGTCTCTGCCCTTAAGAAACTCACAGCTATCTTTACATACCAAGCACAAAATAAAATTATAATACAATGTGTCAGAAAGAAGATATGGAGGGGCATTTTAGAAACACAGAGAGGATGCTGCCTTGTTTATTTAGAAGCTAGTGGCCCTCCCCAGAGATGTTGATCTTCCAATACATCTCTGTGAGGTTAAAAACAAAACAAAACAAAAAACCTCAGCTTTTCCTCTGTGCTGCAGTATCTTATTTTAACACCTTTTTCCACTTGAAGAAAGTGAGAATTTTTAAATTCATCCAGTGTTGGTTCCTTTCTGTTGGATAATTCTTTCCTCAATTTGTCTCTCTCCTCTTCATTGCACTACAAGCAATAAAAAGAAACCCAGTAGCACTTTCATACTTTGCTTAGAAATCTCCTTAGTTTTACGATCAATTCAGACAATTCCTCAAAGTTTTCTACCACTACCTAAAAGAATTCCCCCTCCCCCAGTTCCTAGTAACATGTTTCTTGCTACCTTCTGAGCCTTTATCATCAGTAAAGTGTCCTTGAAGTCCAGATTTCTACAACAGTCTGTTCAAGGTAATTTAGGCTTTTCGATCATGCTTCTCAAAATTCTGTCTCTTTTAGCTATTTGTTACAGAAGCTCCTCACTTTCAGATGCCAAAAACTGTATTAGTTTCCCACTGCAACATAACAAATTATCCCAAACATAACTTAACACAACACACACTTATTACCTCATAGTTTCTGTCAAGACAGAGTGCTCTAGAGTCTCTCCTTGTGGGCTTGATGTTGGAGTAAGCAATCATGTTGGAGAAATCCAGATTGCAAGGAATTGCTGGTGGCAATTTTTTTCATTTTTTATTTTCACCTTACTGACACTAGAAAATACAGATAGTCATGAAGACTGCAAAAACACTGAGAAATAATACTATCAGACAATCTAATACCAGAATCTGACTGGCATCTCCCCTTCATTATAAGGCAGATAGAGCTGTAGTTAGAAAAACCCTTGCCAGCGGAGGACTGAGAAGGTGGGGCAGTTCTGTACTGTGCTGCCTTACACTGGTTAAGACCTCCAAGAGAAAAGGCCTACCAAGGTGAGGATGCCCCTACTGTCACCTGTAGAGGGGCAGCACTGAGCTGGCCAATATTTGTGGTGGTGCTGCTTGTCCTGGCTCAGGGGAAGCGTTCCACTAAGTCTGAAAGACTAAGACATCGCGGGGACTCTCCGCCACCGCCCGCGGCCTGCTCTGCCAGGCCTTCGCGCACGCTGTGCTGGCGCTGCGCCTTCCATCGGCAGACCCGGAGAATCCTCTCTCCGTTGCCACATGGCCAGGCCAAAGCATCAGACACTACCACCATGCGGATTTTAAAACTACAGGGGAAATTGAGCCACAGGAGCTACCATCGCTGCCGCACCCACCGCCGCCCCCAAGAATGGTAATCCACCGAAATCAAAGCTCACTACGCACCGGGCTCATAGAGAGTGTGGCTTCAGAAATTAGACCCTGCATCCACAGCATCTCCACATCCGCAACAAAGAGGACACCATTGAGGGCGGACTCTCCCCATGCAGCCATCACAGCCCGCCCACAATCTTCCCAGCACACCCACTATGCTGGGAGGGAGATGGAGTGCGCTGGTGAGGAAATGGCACGGTGCCTTCCATTACCCACCCAGGCGAGCCCGTCCTCCGATGCCACATGGCCAAGCCGAAGCTCTCACCACCACCGCCATGTGAACTTTAAAACTACAGTGGTAATTGAACCACAGGAGCGACCGTCAATATTGCACCTGGCACCGCCACCCACCACTGCCGCTGAGAATAAAGGAAATCCACCAAGAACAGAGCTCACCACGCCTTGGGCTCAGGGAGTGGGCGACCTCAGAACTTAGCCTCCATGTCTGCAGCTGCTCCGCTCCCACACCGAACGAGACACCTTTGAAGGTGGTCCCCCCGCCTGCAACCATCTCAGCCCAACTGCAGCTGTCCCAGCCTTCCCGCCATGCTAGCAAGGAGCTAGTGCGGCGCCTCCAATATGTGACCCCAACACCCTAGAGGGGCTGTGTGCCCCGGGTGAGCCGAGTGTCCCATGGGGCCGAGTGCCCCGGGTGAGCCGAGTGTCCCAGGGGGCCGAGTGCCCCGGGTGAGCCGAGTGTCCCTGGGGGCCGAGTGCCCCGGGTGAGCCGAGTGTCCCAGGGGGCCGAGTGCCCCAGGTGAGCCGAGTGTCCCAGAGGGCCATGTGCCCCGGGTGAACCGTACCCCCCAGAGGGGAAGGGGATCCCGGGTGAGCCGTGTGTCCAAGGGGGCCGAGTGCCCCGGGTGAGCCGAGTGTCACAGGGGGCCGAGTGCCCCGGGTGAGCCGAGTGTCCCAGGGGGCCGAGTGCCCCGGGTGAGCCGAGTGTCCCAGGGGGCCGAGTGCCCCGGGTGAGCCGAGTGTCCCAGGGGGCCGAGTGCCCCGGGTGAGCCGAGTGTCCCAGGGGGCCGAGTGCCCCGGGTGAGCCGAGTGTCCCACGGGTCCGAGTGCCCCGGGTGAGCCGAGTGTCCCAGGGGGCCGAGTGCCCCGGGTGAGCCGAGTGTCCCAGGGGGCCGAGTGCCCCGGGTGAGCCGAGTGTCCCAGGGGGGCGAGTGCCCCGGGTGAGCCGAGAGTCCCAGGGGGCCGAGTGCCCCGGGTGAGCCAAGTGTCCCCGGGGGGCCATGTGCCCCGGGTAAGCCGTACCCCCCAAAGGGGAAGGGTGTCCCGGGTAAGCCGTGTGTCCCAGGGTGCCAAGTGCCCCGGGTGAGCCGAGTGTCCCAGGGGGCCGAGTGCCCCGGGTGAGCCGAGTGTCCCAGGGGGCCGAGTGCCCCGGGTGAGCCGAGTGTCCCAGGGGGCCGAGTGCCCCGGGTGAGCCGAGTGTCCCAGGGGGGCGAGTGCCCCGGGTGAGCCGAGTGTCCCAGGGGGCCGAGTGCCCCGGGTGAGCCGAGTGTCCCAGGGGGCCGTGTGCCCCGGGTGAGCCGAGTGTCCCAGGGGGCCGAGTGCCCCGGGTGAGCCGAGAGTCCCAGTGGGCCGAGTGCCCCGGGTGAGCCAAGTGTCCCCGGGGGGCCATGTGCCCCGGGTAAGCCGTACCCCCCAAAGGGGAAGGGTGTCCCGGGTAAGCCGTGTGTCCCAGGGTGCCAAGTGCCCCGGGTGAGCCGAGTGTCCCACGGGTCCGAGTGCCCTGGGTGAGCCGAGTGTCCCAGGGGGCCGAGTGCCCTGGGTGAGCCGAGTGTCCCACGGGGCCGAGTGCCCCGGGTGAGCCGAGTGTCCCAGGGTGCAGTGTGCCCCGGGCGAGCCGTGTGTACCAGGGGAAGCAGTGGGACCCAGGGGAAGGGGCGGTGAAAACCAGAGGAGGAGCGGACTCTATTCATATGGTCCTGAGATAGTCACCATAAAACAAGCAGACTGCCAAATGACAGCGGGGAGGGGAAGGAGACCTGGGGGGAGATAGGAGAACAACCGAGGGACTGGTATGCATGAACATAAGTACAACCAATGAGCACAGAACTCTGGGGAGGGAGGGCATAAATGGGAGGTGGGGGGGGGGGGGGGCAATGGTAAACTATGTACACAGAAAATACCTTAATAAAGTAAAATTAAAAAAAAAAAAAAGAAAAAAGAAAAACCCTTGCCAGGTTTTATCTCAGGAAGCCAGGACCATTCAGCAAGTCACTTCATAAACTTGAACACTGGCCCATGGGCACAACCCTCAGAGGTGTTTCAAAGACTGTTTCTCTCCTCCCCACCCCACCCCCTTTTCCCAACTGATCCACAAGCCTCATGTTTTTAAATTCAGAAACAGAAACCTCCAGAAAAACAACTTAGAAAAGTTCTGTAGGACCACTAGTAGTGATTTGCCTCTTTTAGGTAGATAGTGGGAGGAAAATTCACTCTATATATATATGTGACTAGAAATAGGAAGTATTCCCATGTGATACAGGCTGAGAATTTTTTGAGTTTTTTGCACCCCATCCATTCAGAGTTTGAGAGGCCCAAGTGATAGGTATAGAGAAGAAAATATTGAAGTATGGTAGCTATCCTTTTTGTTTGTTTGCCCAAACTGAAAAGCTCTATTGGCTCTTTTTCTATTTTTAAAATAAATAGGTTAGGCTGGGTAGACTCAAATGGCCCTTTAATTATAAGTTTTTGTAATTCTATGATTTAAAGAGATAAAATTTTAATTATTGTTGGTGTAGAAGTGTAGCGCTCAAAATGCTGGTCAAGTTTTAGTTGGTAGCTCAAAGTTGCTGTCCACCCACAGCCAAAAAAAAAGCTTAGTGAAAAGTAAAGGTTTGAGAATTAGGAGTCCAAACTTTGGTAATCAACAGTTAACTCATATATATGAAAATGAGCGCCTTTGTGGGAACTTCACAAGTAGACACCTCAAATCTTCCACATTCAAAGTCCAACTCTCAGTGGTAGATTTTATAAAACTGACTCCTTGCCGAACTTAGAAACCTACAAATAAAGTGTCTTCTTTTCCCCTCCCCCAACATCTTCTTTAATTCACCTTCTTGCTACTAGCAATTCTGCTTCTGTTCATGTTTTGATTTATTGCAGAGTAGCTGCTATCATTTCTCTTATTTTTTCACTTGAATGTAAACATTAATGTGGTGAGACTGGATATGTGTCCCCACATTGATCTAGGGCTCAGGAGCCAGAACTTTCTTTATAGCTCCCCAATTTAGTCTAATGTGCAGTCAGCCTTGAGAACCACTGGCCTAGAATATTTTAAGAAGGCTGCTCCCCTGTCTGGCCTCTAGGGGATAATCCTTCCATTAGCATAACTATGAGGACATACTGACACTACCTGGGATTAATGAGAGGCCTGCATTTAAGGACAGAAAATGGTAGGGCTGAAAATTAGAAGCCTGGATAATATTTAGGTCATTAAAGGCAAAATTCCTTTAAAATCCTCCTGAACCTTAAGGAACTCTGTGACCAACTGTTTCCTTTTCCTACAAGTCCAATTTTTCCAACCTCCATTTTACTCCCAATCTCAGATTGGAAACCTCTTCATTCTGAGAACCTCCCATTCCATTATCATGTCTTTGGATAAGACTCCCTTTATAATAGGTTCACCTATGCAACAAATACCTCTCTGAAGAATGATGTAGCCAAAACAGTTGTTCCCTTTTCTGAAGAAATCACCCTTTTACATGCACCCATTGTTACCCTTATCATCCTTATTTCTTCTAAAATGACACTTTCAGCAGCTAGGATCTCAAAATCTTCTGAAATATTTCTCAGAAAGTAACCTAAGTAAGATCCACAGAAGTTTTGTGGTTTATATGTGAGGTTCTATCAAGGTGTTAATGTAGGAAATGTCCAAATCCTTAGAAAATTTTATCAATTTATTTGAACCAAACTGATAACAATTGCCATGAAGCAAAAATCTCAACAGATTGAGAAAATGCTCCAGAGAATGGCAGTTTTGCTGCTTATTTTATATACTAAAGTCAAAGGAAGAGGTGTAAAGAAGGTTACATGAAATCCACTGTGGTAGATTAAGGGAACAGACGAAGCAACGTGCGGAAATCCCTGGGATTGGATAAAAAGTAAAACAGAGAGACACATATTATTTTTACATTGGTGGACACAGGATAGTTAATAATTAACATTCACAGCACATAGAGATGGTACATAAGGAACAAGACAACAATGAGTGGTTCTGTGGTCTGGTGCTTTGGTGTAGAAGTTGTGCCTTGAGGAAAAAGACTACTCTGATGTTTTAAAAGTATATTGTTATTTTAGATGCAAAAATACAATAGACTGGCTCACTTAAGATAAAGACTAAACCTCTGTCAAGAAAATTACAAGATATGACTACCCATCATTACTTGTTTACATATATATTAATGATTGTTTACAGAGAGGAAGGGAGAAGTATAGAGAGTTAGAAACATTAATGAGAGAGAAACATCGATCAGCTGCCTCCTGTACACCCTCTACTGGGGATGTGCCTGCAACCAAGGTACATACCCTTGACTGGAATCGAACCTAGGACCCTTCAATCTGATGCTCTATCCACTGAGCCAAACCGGTTAGGGCTCATGACTTGTTTTTAATTAGGAATTTTTATGTTAGGGTATCCTATGTGGTTACTTTCAGTCTCTGATTATGTAGGACAACCATACATATTGACCTCATCCTGAGCTTGTCAGGTTTAGTATGTGGCCCTTTTTCATTTACGCTTTCCCCTTTTGGCTGTAAATCAGTCTGAAGGATGCATTAATGACCAAACTTTTGGTTGTATAATATGGGTCCACAGTGCCAGGAAGGTTCATTCTTAGGAAGTCTTAGTGTAGTCATTTATCTTACTGAAATGTCAGGCCACTGGGGATAGGGAAGGCCATAACCTTGGGTAGAAGTCAAAACCAAGTTTTCTCAAAAGGGAAAGGCAGGTAAATAAGAGACAGTTAGGTCTTTTAGGACTTCATTAAAAAAAAAAAAAAAAAAAAAAAGAAACACTGGATTACTTCTAACCTGCAAACTATCATGATCCAAATTTTGCTTTGTCTTACTTTTATGTATTTTGCATCTAATATAACAACAACTATAGTTTGAAGGCACAACCATATGAACATGAAATGGATTCCTATTTATTGTTGTTATTGTTATTATTATTAATACTATTTTTATATGGCCATCTACCTACCATTTGAAGCACTCAAGGGTCATTCATTATTAATTGTACAATTAGTAACTATAACTTTAAAATTTAACTTGGGCTAAGGCTATAAGAACACAATGTTATAAATCACAATTACCATTTTTAAAAATGTTCAGAGGCCAGGAGAACATTAAGAGTTTCATAAGTAAATTTCCTCTGCCTCAGAAGCCAAAATAGAGGACCTTTTGTTTAATTTTATTTATTATTGTCTTTGTTGTTAATCCTCACCTGAGAATGTATTTTTTTCATTGATTTGTTTTTCTGAGAGAAAGTGGAAGGAAAGGCGGGTGGAAGGGAGAGAAATGTCAAATGATTGCCTCCCAGATGCACCCTAACAGATCAGGGTGGGGATTGAACCTGTAACTCAAGTATATGCCTTGAGCCTGAGACCCTCTGGTGAGTGGTTCGACGCTCTAACCATTGAATAACACTAGCCAGAATGAGGACCATTTTTTAATAGCCCCTTTAGCTTCCATCTGAATTAACATAGTGGTCTTTGTTGGGTTAGAGGGTAAGCACATTCCCATAATGTCCTAACATTAGTACATAAAATTCCTTTCTCAAATTTTCTTTCCCACAAACCTTCTACAACTTCCCTTGTCATTCTTAGTTTGTCTCTTTTTTTATTCATTCAGAAATAACCAAGTTATTAGGGCAAACTACTTCCTTTTAACTTTTCTCAAATATACACATCCTTTTCCTTCCTTCTGCAATAACATTTCTTCTTGATTTTAAAAGAGCAATTATAAAAATAGTATTATTGAAAATGCAAAAGTTATATACTTTCAATAATTATTAACAGTTAGGCTATTTAGGAACAGGGTTTTATAAAAGCCCAAAGAACAAATGTAACTATTTTTAGTAGTAGACAGGTATAGACAATCAAACAAGTGGTTTTTAACTTCAGCACAATTTGTAAGTACACAGGCCTTGTCAATGCCTTGAAATAGCTGTCTATTTGTGAAGTCAGTGGCTTCTCTTTCTCCAGTTTTTTATATCCACTGAAGGTGGAGGTGACTGTCAGAGATAAGGGCAGATGTCCATTCATAGTTAGGCACCTTTTTTGCTTTAACACCTTTAAGATTAGTTGCACATAGATTAATTAGTAAGACCAGATAAGATCTCTTCCGACAGAGTTGGATTGAGTCTTTAATTAATGTATTTTCCAATGGACTAAATCTGATTGTAAGTCATGGTCTTTGAAGTCTTCACTACCCAGGTCACTACTAATTTATCAGTTTTTAAAAACTGGTTATTAATTCCTTGGTATTAATGCAGAATTCTCTTTTTAATAAGGCTGGTTCATATGTCCCTTCATCCAGTTGCGTAGAGTGACCAGTGAGAATTTAATGAGGAAAAAGGCTATGTTTACCAAAAGAAGTAGATCTCAGTTTGAGGAGCACTATAGGGAGAACTTCCAGCCAAGGGAAATTAAAAACTTTTGAAGATTTACCTTTTTGAGTTTTAATTGTACTATTTGTACATTCCACCAATCCAGAGGACTAGGGTGATGAGCACAATGAATATGCTGTAGAATAGGCCAAATATTACAAATGGGTTGCATAATTTGCTCAATGAGTCTCCTAGCCACTATGTACTCAGAGAGAATACTTCAACTGGGATTTAAAAAAAAACAATAATAATAATAATAACTTACCTACCATTGCAAGGGAATACCTCAACTCAATGATAAAACATACATGTCATAATTAACACATATTTGTATCTTACAGTTGGCAGTATTTGGATAAAATCTAATTACCATACCTCAAATGCACCAAAAGAAAGTGGAAAATGTCTTTGGAAACCATGGAATGGTTATTATGGGTTATATTTTTGGACAGATTGAACATCTGTTGTATACTTTATGAGCTGCAGTTAGAGAAGTTTTCCAGTAATAATATTTACTCAATGAAATACTATTTTCAGGACCCCAATATGTTAGCTCATGTACATGTTGATACATAGGTAATTGAGCCTATAGAGATAAGATTGGTTTCTGAATGGGTCCAAATCATATTCATTTGTCTGAGTCAAAGTTTCCCCTTTTGGTTGCCAAAAGTTTCACCTTTTCTTCTTTTGTAGCTATCCATTGGAACTCTAAAAGAGAGTCTTTTATTGATTTAGAAATATTCACAGATCTAGGCAGTTTGGTTGTTTAATGCTGCCTGCCTACCTGCAGCATCAGCCAAATTATTTCCTTTGCTTTCATGGTGGCAGCTCTAGAATGTCCTAGATTTTTAGTAATTGCCACTTGTTTTGGTTCCTGTATGACACCTAATAATTCTGTAACCTGTTTTCTGTTCTTTATGGGCTTCCCTGAGGAAGTTAAGAAGCCTCACTGTTTCTATAATGTTCCAAACTCATGAGCTACACCAATGGCAGAGCAACTATCAATGAAAATATTGGTTATTTCATCTTTGGCCAACTGACAAGCTCACATTAGAGCAATTAATTCAGCTTGTTGAGCAGAACTTACTTAATTCAGAACTTTCAACTATATTCATCATGAAAGTTATTGAATATCCAACTCAGTAATGTCCCTGTTAATCTTGCAGATAAGACCCATCTATAAACAAAATTAGGTCAGCATGGTCAAAAGGAGTTTTCTGTAAATCATTCCTAGGAACAGGAAGTTGGTCAGTATGCAAAGCACAATCACAGTTGACTTCATTCTGGGTTAAGACAGTTACATCAAGTTAAAGCAATATTGGACACAGAAAGCAAGATTATTCCATAAAAAGCCAGTTGACTGACAGAAGTGTTGAGTGTGATGATGATGATTTAGTGAAGATTCAACAGCATGAGGAACATAAATAAAGGAGGTCTCATAACTGTGTGTTTGCAAAACATGGCTGTTATGCAGAGAACCCTTTGGCTACTGAGTCCAATTGATGACTATAATATCCTATAGCTCTATAAAACTTTTAAAGTGTTTCCTTTATTTTTAGGTATAAAAAGGAAGAACATTTATAATTAAGGTGTCCCAGAGGGGAAGTTTTAGACTGTAATTCTAGAGCTTCTTCAGATTATTTCTCTTTGGGGTTTTATTGAATTGAAAAAGGCCAATCTAATTTTAATAAGACATATAGAGGCTGGGCCATTAATAAAACTTAGAACTCAATAGTGACAGCATCCAATCAGACCCAGGAACCCACTAAGCTGTTTGTTTGTTTGTTTGTTTGTTTGTTTGTTTGTTTGTTTTTAGAAGAGGAAAGGAAAGGATTCCTCTGAGTCAAGGTTGATTAGTAGCCCATCTTTAGACATTACATAAGCAAGATATCTTACTTAGGATAAACAGTATCAAACCTTGTCCTTTGAGACTCTATGTTCCTTTAAGACTAGCTGTATACACTTTCCTAGAGTATAAAAGTAAATCATCCACATATTGGATTAGAGTGGAATTTCTGGGTCAGTGGTCTGCAAACTCATTAGTCAACAGAGTCAAATATCAACAGTACAACAATTGAAATTTCTTTTGAGAGCCAAATTTTTTTAACTTAAACTTCTTCTAATGCCACTTATTTAAAATAGACTCACCCAGGCCATGGTATTTTGTGGAAGAGCCACACTCAAGGAGCCAAAGAGCTGCATGTGACTCGCGAGCCACAGTTTTCCAACCACTGTTCTAGGTAATTCAACCTCATTCAAATCAGTTTTTAGTATCTGAGATACATATGTGGGATTCTTTATATATTCCTGGGGCATTACAATTCAAGTAAACTTATGATCTTTCCAGATGAAGGCAAAGATGTTTTTACTATCTTTTCATACAAAAAAATGCTTAAAAGGCACAGGAATAGCTGGTAATAGGGTATGTGAATTTGGACCATACGCTGTCTGAAAATAACTATGTTATATATAGCTATCATATCCCAATAGGTTTCTATACTGGAAGAATAGAGAATTACAGAGGCTCATACATGGCATTATAAGCCCCCTCTTTCAAGTAATCTTCTATAATTGGGCTTAATTTCATCTAATGCACCAGGTCTTAAAAGATATTGGTAACTATTAGAGGCAAAGTATTGTCAATAGTTATTTTTATAGGAGTCACTAATGTAATCTTGCCAATACCTGTACTGAAAAGACCCAAACTTGCAATGGAACATCCTATAACAAACATTCAGTCAGTCTCAAAATTAGTTTCCTCTTGTGGAGATTTTATTTTTTAATTATTGTTTTCCCAAATGTTCATTTTGTTCTGATTCATTTTGTTCTAAATATATTTCACCCTTCTGGGGAAATGATATATGGGTGTCATTGATCTCAAGAGAAAGTCTCTTCCTATGAAGTAAATTGTTGCAGATTTGACTAATAAAAATATATGTTGCCTATCATATTCTCCAGATGGAAGGAAAAGGTTCTGATTTTAAAAAACAGATATTGTTGCCCTAGCTGGTTTGGCTCAGTGGATAGAGCATTGACCTGCAGATTGAAGGTTCCTGGGTTCAATTCCAGTCAGAGGCAAATGCTCAGGTTGTGGTCTCAGACCCCAGTAGGGGTGTGCAGGAGGCAGCCAATCAATGATTCTATCTCTTCATTGATTTTTCTATCACCCTCTCCCTTCCTCTCTGAAATCAATGAAAAATATATATTTTTTAAAAACAGTTTAGTCAGGTGTCCTTACCATTTATACAGAACCTTAGTTCTAGGAAAAAGGCAACTTAATTGGGTAAGATTAAGAACAGATGAAGTAGCCCCAGTATCTACAAGGGCCTCAGTAGTTTCCCCTTTAATAATCATTTTAATTTCTCCTAAAGTATTAGTAAGGAGAAGGGGAAATACTGTCTCATAGTTACTGGAGCAGTCCTATGCTTGCATCTATTTCTTTTTCTTTTTCCCCCCTCTTTAATGTGTGTGCTTAACTTTTTTAAAAAAAATTATCCATATTGCTGCAAGTATTACAGATATGCCCTTTTTTCCCATTGACCCCCTCTACCCAACTTCCACCCCTGCACAGGTCTTCATGCACGATTCTGTGTCCACCGGTTATGCACAT
Source organism: Vespertilio murinus (assembly GCA_963924515.1). Classification (NCBI taxonomy): domain Eukaryota; kingdom Metazoa; phylum Chordata; class Mammalia; order Chiroptera; family Vespertilionidae; genus Vespertilio; species Vespertilio murinus. The sequence goes on along the minus strand of OZ004704.1, from coordinate 145,977,230 downwards.
ATGCATATAAGTTCTTTGGTTAACCTCTTTCTGCCTCCCTCTCCATCCCTCTGAGAATCATCAGTCTTTTCTTTTGCTAAATCCCATTTCAGTTTTCTACAATGTTTCTTAAGGTGACCTAACTTTTTACAGTAAAAATAGACTCCTTTTTCCCCTGGTCTAAGGACTTTTGGGGAGGTCTGACTTGACTGCTTACATGCTGGGGCTGTAAGTTCATGATTTTGGAAGTTTGTCTTTTTCTCTCCTTTAAAGATATGTAGGTAGTTTAGCAACCAGATTAACAGTTCATCACTACATGTTGTCAGGCAGTTTAATTTATGTTGTTTAATCAAATTTATAAGCTTTTCATCTAGTTCTTTCAAAAAATGCCAAATTTAGGGCATTTTGAATAATCCTTAAAATTGTCTAGAGACAGACCTGAGTATTGTTTGAAAGTTGTTGTTGTTTTTTAATTATTATTCAAAGAAATCGAGCACTGTCTGGCTCATCAGGCTCTCTTTTACTTGCTGGCTCTTGTTCCACCCCATTTTCAGGGACGGGAAGAGGAGGAGGATGGGGAAGGAAATCTCAGGTAGGTATGGCTTGGTAAAGTCAGTATTTTGGTTCCCTGCATTTTTTCACAGTCTGTCCTTTTTTCTTTTTCTTTTTTAAGGCCTTTATAAGAGTTTCCCAGTGAATCTTATTTCACCATTCTGTTGCTTTGCTCTCAAAAATTAGTAGGTGTATTAATTGAAATAGGTCAGAATAGCCCAGATCAAATGTTCTAATAGTCAAGTCAAATTCCTTTGAAACCCCTTTAGTGTTCTAGAGAAGGTCAGGAAAATCTTTAAGTAGATTCCTGAATTCTGTTCTAGCCCAAGGAACAAATACAATAGGTGGTTCCTCTCTGCCTGAGACCAGCTTTTCGCCAAAGGAAGCTGCCAGAATTTCCTTTTTTTTTTTTTGTCCTTTTTTTCCCTAGTCTATTATAGTCTGTTTTTTTATTCTGAATGTCCCCTAGGTCTGTAGGGAGCTGCAGTGGTGGAGATGTAGAAAAGAGAAAGAAGGGGGAGGAGGAAAGGAGAGTAAGTCCGAACAAAAAACTAAAGGGTACAGAGGGGCTGTTGGGAGAAGAGGGAAAACTGGAGTGTTGGCATTAAGCAGTTTTGGAAGCCTTTTTCAGTTCAGAGAAAATCTCTAAAATTTTATTACTATTAACTTCCTGAAGAGAAGAAAGTCTCTCTGTGATCCATTTCAGAGGCTGCTCTTTGCCAATTGAAGTAAGCCTCCTATTCATTGGTTTAATTTTAGAGATGGCTTTTATTCTCTATTGTGTGTACAAAAATATTAATTTAGGTGTCAGAAGACATTCATTTTGGCCATCCTAAGTTGGTATCCCTTCCAGTTAAGTCTTCCCATTTCTGTTAAGTACTTGCAAGTAAAGGCTCCCTATGAACTGTACCTCTGCATGAGTATTAATTCCTTGGGATATTGTGTAGTGGGTTGAAGTGTGTTGCTGTTTATGGGATGAGCTCCAAGGAGCTGTCACCTCCAACCCTCTTTCCTGTCTTGGTTAGTTTTACTGACTAATACAACTATGAAGACTAAGAGCACTAGGTAACCAGTTTTTATGTGTTTGTCCCCAGACAAGTCAATTACTGAATTATAGTTGTTTTGGAATTCTCTATGAAGCCCTGTTTGTCTTGAGCAGTACTCTCAGACACTTCCACAGATTTTCTTGGTCACCTAAGAATATCTGAAAATCTACCTGGTGGGAGTATATGCCCCTTATCTTTGGAGCTGGACTAATTCAAACTCATTTATCTACCCAAAAGTTTTGTTCAGATTCTCAGCAATTCCAATTGAAAAACCAAAATTAAAAACCAACTACCCATATTTTCCTCCTGTCCCTGAGTTATCTCAGTCTTATTCCTAGCCTGAGTTATCTCAATTCCTAACCTTCATGCCGCCTCATGAATTTTTTTAAAGAACAGATAAAATAAAGTCAGGGCCTTTCACCTTAAAACAAGGAAGTTTGGAATTAAAAACAAACAAACAAACAAAAAAACACCTCACCCAATGCAAAACGAAGGAGTCAGTGGGACACAATGATCCCCTGCTGGCGCCAACCACCAAGTCCAGGTTTGCAGGGTGGTCCTAGGTGAGCTTCTTTGGAATCCTGCCAACTATGCCTAGCAAATGTCAATGTAAGAAATGTGCAAACCTATAGAGAATTTTTATGAGTTTATTTGAAAAACTGATAATTGTTTCTGGGAAGTAAGATCCCAACAGACTGAGAAAATGCTCCAGAGAATGGCAGTTTTGCTGCTTATTTTATACACTAAAATCAAAGGAAGAGGTGTAAAGAAGGCTTATGAAATTCACTGGTAGATTATGGGGACAGGAGAAAGCAAAGTGGGGAAATCTCTGGGATTGAATAAAAAGTAAAATGGAGAGCCCTAACTAGTTTGACTCAGTGGATAGAGCATCGACCTGTGAGACTGAAGGGTCCCAGGTTTGATTCTGGTCAAGGCATGTGCCTTTGTTGCAGGCACATCCCCAATAGTGTTTCTAGCTCTCTATCCTTCTCCCTTCCTCTCTTAAAAAAAAATCAATAAAATATATTTTTTAAAAGCAAAATGGAGAGACACATACTATTTTTACATTGGTGGGTACAGGATAGTTAATTAGCATTCACAGCACATAGATATGGTACATAGGGAACAAGATAACAATGAATGATTCTGTGATCTTGTGCTCTAATGTGGAGGTTGTGCCTTCAGGAGCCTGGAAAAGTTTACTTTGACATTTCAAAAGAATGTCATTTTAGATGCAAAAATACAATAGACAGATAGATTAAGGGGGGCAAGAGAAAGCAAAGTGGGGAAATCTCTGGGATTGGGTGAAAAGTAAAATGAAGAGACATATTATGTTTTACATTAGTGGGTACATATATACAATGGAATATTACTGAGCCATAAAAAAGGAATGAAATCGTAACGTTTGTGACAGCATGGATGGAGCTAGAGGAGATTAGGCTCAGTGAAATGAGTCAGTCAGAGAAAGACAAAAAACATATGATTTCACTTACATGTGACATCTAAAGAACAAAATAAATGAACAAACAAAATTAAAATAGGCTCATAGATACAGACAGTGGACTGGTGGTTGCCAGAGGGGAGGAGACTGGTGGCTGCCAGAGGGGAGGAGGGTTAGAGGAGTGGGAGAAAGAAATAAATGGAGTAAACACTGCAAATTGGTAATTACAAAATAGTCACAGGGATGTAAAATACAGCATAGGAAACAAAGACAATATTTTAATAACTATGTATGGTAGATATTGGAAATATTGGGGGAAAATTTTGTAAAGTATATGATTGTCCAACTACTATGTTGTACACCTGAAACAAAAAATAATATTGAAAGTAAACTGTGACTGAAATCTTTAAATTTGAAAAATGGTTCACTGAAAACAATTAGAAAGTGGACAACTATCTGATAAGCTCTATCAAGGAAATAAAAAAATAAAAATATGTAAAAGAGAAAATTATAACTTACAAGCTCATAAAATTTTAAATAATTACTAGAAAATGCAATAAATAAATTCATACAAATAAAGTTGAAAACTTGGACAAAATTTAAACTTTCTGAAAATTACAACCTAGCAAAACTGACAAAACATTAGAAATTCAAAATTCACATATAAAGAAATGTTAAACTCTAAACATATTGTTTTACAGACAGTTACATCAAATCCAAGACCAATGCTTTCCATGTTATACAAACTGTACCTGAGTATTGAGAATAATAAAAACAAGAAAGCTACTCAATGCATTTTATGAGACCAACAGAATCACAATGATAAAAATAAAGATAGATGACAAATGAAAATTATCAAAAACAATTATAACTTCTAAAAATATTATCAAACTAGTATTGAATGTTATCAAGTAATGGTAATAACAACAATTAATTGGAATTTATTCAAAGCATATAAAGAAGGTTTAATATCATGCAACATACCACATAAACATATTAACTATAAAAAAAGGTCACTAAATACAGAAAAGTAAATTTGTCAAAGGAACTTTCTTAATTTGACAAAAGGAATATTTGAATTTGTTTTTAAAAGTCAGATATTAAAAGCATTCTCTTAAAAACTTCAAAAAGACAAAGATTTTTAATATTATCCTTTCTAATCTACATTGCACTGAATGTCTTAGCAAGTGCGGTAAAATAATACAATCATTAGCACTGAAAAGAAAAACACAACTATCATTAGTCATAGATGGCTGATTCCATTTCTGGGGGAGGAAATGTAGGAAATGAGCCTAGAATATCTTGTCATCCCAGAAAACCAGGAAGCTATTAAAAACTACAGAAACCATGTGAAAAAGGCTAGGAGCCAGACTGAATCATTTTTGTGGAACAACAATGGGATAATAAGATACTGAATCCAAGATACTGAAACATATATTTAAATCCATGGATTCGTATAAGAATCCTCAGTTATTTGGGGGGATTTGACCTGGTTTGCTTGGGATTTGCCTGGGATTATTCAGGTGTTAGCTCTGAAAAATTCGTGTCCTGGAAAACCCCATTATCTCAGGCAAGCAGGGATGACTAGGCACCCTATGTTGGGGTACCCTCAGGAGGAACACATGAGGCCAAAGTGGTAAAGAATTATGAATTTATTAGGTCATCTGGATACCAGATGGGCTGAACCCCAAAAGAGCAACAGCACCCAAGGACAGAGAGTCAGAGATTTTAAAGGACTCTAGGGGGGCTTTTTCTGGACAGAGAATCTCTGGGTGGATCCTAAGGGGAAAGATAATGGTTTTAGCAAGTAGAGTGTGGTCTTAGCAAGTGGAATGTGGGTTGTGAAGTGGTTAAAGGTCAGTTACTCGGGGAAGGGGTATTGATTCAATTATTTGATCCAACCTAAAACCTTACCAGGGAACCAACTAATTATTCCAAAAACTGATAAATAAATGAAAAGAATCACACACTTAACCCCAGAATGATTGACAAGGAAAATCTTTACAGAAATATTTCAGTTAACAAATGAAGCAGAAATGATATAATTAAAATATCATTATTTTGCCAACCAACTTCCTACTAAGCAATAGTTCTAGTCATTGTTTATCACCAGTCACTAACAACATACCAGTCACACATATCCAGAGAGAGAGAAAGAGAGAGAGAGAGAAAGGGAGACCAATAGACAACAGGACATCACATATCCACATATCACTGGAATAAAGGATACATTATGATGTGGGGGTTTGCTTCAGAAATCAGGATTGTGGGATGTATGTAGATATGCAGGGTGGTGGGAACTTAGATTAACAATATCAGCCATTGGTTGATAATTGTGAGAGCTGGATGGTAGATATGTGTGTGTTTTTTTTTTCATTACACTAGTCTTTCTTCTTCTGTAGATGTTTGAATATTCCATAATAAAACACTTTTAAAAGAATGTAGTTAACATCCAAATAAATCATCAGAAATGCAAAGACTTCTATTTATAATATCCCCTGAATATTATTTAAAATAGTAAGGACAGGAAACAAAATAATGTCAAACAATGATGTTTAAAAAATTAAGACTCTCAAGTTTACTTGTGTATTTCTTATATTGCTCCATCTTTCTCACGCAACTGTGTTATACTTGCCCCCTAAGTAATCTAGGTGTTCCTTAAATGTCCCAAGCAGGCTTCCACCTCTGGGTCTTTGAACTTGAACAATCATGTCCCAGATGGCTCTCTTCTGTACACCTACATACAGAAATCTACCATTCAGGTCCATGCTCAAATGCCACTTCATCATAAAGGTCTTTCCTTCAGTCCTATGAAAGATAGTACTCACCCACACATCCCTCTTTTTCCTGCCTCACATTTTTTCATGGCAATCAACATTAGCAGACATTATATGATATATTTGGTGATGTATTTCTTTGATGTCTATCTACCAGAATATAGGCATAAAAAAAACAGGAACTTGTCTGAATTATTCAACAAATGAAAAATATCTGATGCATGTATAATTGAAAGAATGATGTTATTTATCACCTAGACATGATACTGTCTTTCTGAGTTTCATTTCCTCTTCATCTGCTTTTATTCTCATCAAGCCATAAATCTTGGATAGACACACAAAAATTAAGACACAAAGCTCTAAGAGTTGTCAAGTATAATAAGGCTGAGTAAGCAATAATAAAACTTGAAAAGAAGCAAAAGTTAGCAAACCATATATTAGATTTGTTTCAAGAATATGTTTTATCTTCTAATTCATTTATTCAACAAATATTTATGTGCTGGAGAGGACATGGAGAAAAGGGAACCCTAGAACACTGCTGGTGGGAATGCAGAATGATGCAGCCACCATGGAAAAGAGGGGGGAGCTTCCTCAAAAAATTAAAAATGGAATTGCCATTTGACCTAGTGATCCCACTTACAGGAATGTATCCTAAGAAACCAAAATCACCAATCAGAAAGAACATATGTACTCCTATGTTCATAGCAGTAGACCCAGTGCCCATTAGTAAGTGAATGGATGAAAAAGCTGTGATACATATACACAATGGAATACAATGCAGTGGTAAAAAAGAAGAAACTCTTACTATTTGCAACAGTATGGATGGACCTGGAGATTATTATGCTAAGCAAAATAAGTCAGTCAGAAAAAAGATAAGTATCACATGATCTCACTCATATGTGGAATCTAATGAACAACATAAACTGGTGAACAAAATAGATCCATTGACATAGAACCATGGAACAGACTGATGAATTTCAGAAGGAAGGCAGGGGTAGGGTAGGTGGGGCGGGGGGAGAGATTAATTGGGGAATTTATTTATATATGCATAGTCCATGGACACAGACAATAGTGTGGGGAAGGCATAGTAGAGGTGGATGTGGGGTGAAGGGGATCAATGTGGGGGGAAAACAACAACATAAAAAGGAGAAATCTAAAATACTTTCAACAATAAAGTTAAAAATTTAAAGATACATTTTTTCAAAAAAAGTCTTCTTATTCATTTATTCAACAGATAATTATGTCACGTCTATCATGAGTTCTTTTTGAAAAGTTAAAAGTTGTCTCCTACATTTGTATCACTGTTTATAGTTCATAAGATCCTTTCTGACTCTTATTTCAGTGTATCCTCATAAGCAATTCTTTGAAGTAGGCAGGTCTTATCGTAGGAATGAGTTGGATACCAGATAAAGGATCATTGGGTTGTGAAAATTTTGAAGTAGGAAAGTATTCCATCATTTTATTGTTGAAACAACTATGTACAGAAGCCTATTATTAAGCTATTTATTTCACCTCAGAGAGCTATAATGCATACATTGTCCATCAGTACCAGTACATTAATTCTTACTTCTGGGATTCCCAGCCTGCTCATAACTTCAGCACTAATATGAATAGTTCATGATAAAATGTACAAACTTGGAGAATAGGCACAATGCCTTCCCTGTTTCTTATACTTACATTAATGTTCTCAACGCACCGTGGGTTCTCCATATAATTAGTAAAGAGAATAGTTATTAATGTAAGAATATCTCTATTTAGAAAGTATTTATGACTGTGATACCTAGCATTCAAAGATGGCCTTTCAATGAACCGTGCAACTCAGTATTCAGATTCTTGTGTGGACCCCTCCCCTTGAGTCTGGACCGTCTGTGTGACTTGATTTGTAACCAGCAGAATGTAGTAGAAGTAATGTTATGAGACTTAAAGAGAGAAAAAAATGATTTTCCATATTAATACCCAAATCAAATGTCAAGAGATTTCTTGATTTACTCCTGCAATGAAGCTACATCTGAAAGAGCTGTTGCAATTGTATTCACCATCTGATTAAATTTACAATAAACCTTTGTCACTTTTCAAGATCCATCTATATTCTGCTCAGGCCAAATAGATGTGTTGAACGAAGATATGTTGAAAATCAACAACCTTGCATTAGAAGTCCTTTATGGAGGCACTAATCTCTACCATTTCTCTAGGAATTCAGTATTACTTTGGATTTACTATTTTGGAATACAGAGGCACTTATGATGTTTTCTACTTGTCTTCACTCCATTGAGAGCAGATAGCCTTGCCATTTGCTGAGTGTGTCCTTTCCATTAGGGATTCTAAAACTTGGGAAATAACCATAAGGTGGGTTCAGAGCCCCACTGAGTACACTGTGAGATGGACCTGAGCCAAAATACCATTAATCATTCACCCTCAATAAACTCCTCTTCTATGCAATGAAGAAGATGGTTCTGTATAGTTATAGAAGAATCTCAGGATATATTAACAAAAAGGGAAAAAATGTTGTAATACTGCATATATAGTGTGCTACATTTTTTATGTGAGAAAAGACAAAAGGAGCATATAATCATGTTGACTTTTATTTGTATAAAAGAAACACTGGGCAGGTTTTTAAAAAAGAATAAAATGTTTACTTGAAGATAACGAGTGAAGACAAAGTGAATGGGAAGAGGGGTTAAAGCAAGATTATTCATCCTTTCTTCTTTATACCACTTCGATATTTAAACCATAAAACCATATTAATAATTTTAAAACTAAATAAAGAGAATGTTGCCTGCACATAGTAAAAAGAAAATAATTATAATAAATATAAACTCCCATTCTGATAATTAGACAAGAGTATCAATTGGGTTTCCAGTATCATTTCAGAGCCAGTGTCTAGAAATTCTCCAAAAGTCTGGTTATTTTCCCTTCCCTGGTCCCTCAGCCCAGCCTGCACCCTCTACAATCCAGGAGGTCTCACAGGGGATGTCCTACTGATAGCTTAGGCCAGGGCTTGGCAAACTCGGCCCGTGGGCCAGATCTGGTGAATAAAACTATTGAATTAAAAAAAAGACCCTACCCTTTTATGTAATGATGTTTACTTTGAATTTATATTAGTTCACACAAACACTCTATCCATGTTTTTGTTCCAGCCCTACGGTCCAGTTTAAGAACCCATTGTGGCCCTCGAGTCAAAAAGTTTGCCCACCCCTGGCTTAGGCCCACTCCCCGTGGTTCTCTGCTCTCTGTGGGCCTGGAGGTTTTGCTAGAAAACTTACAATACAAACTTCTGGTGACATAATTTTTTAAAATTTTTCAGTTCTTTTGGCATGTATGATATCTCATTATTTTATACCTGCCCCATAGGGCCTACGAGGACTTGAGTCTGGTTACAGATATAGAAGCAATATAAGGTATTGGAAGTATGTTTCCCTACAGGAGATGTCATCATGGGTTCTTCAAGCAAAGAGGGACTAAATTCTTCAGACAGATTCTGTTGGTGGCAAAAGAGACTAAGGGGGCTCCAAGGGCCTCAGTTTCATCAGAGTCTGCCTATTTGTTGCCATCTCAATTTTCAGGTCCTAACTTGTCACAATCAATGCCTTAATTTTAACCAAAACAGGCCTTGAATTAAATTTGTATTTTATCCAGTAACCCATGGGACTAGTGATCCAACTAGTCTTTAGGTTTGGTTTTCAGAAATATCAGACCTGACAGCCACAAGAAATAAGGATTCCTTTCAGGGAAGTCACAGAAACTTTTCAGTTCCTTGCCTGGACCTTAGGCTGAAAATATATTGCCCTGAGTTCATTATTTTCTTCTTCCAATTTCCCTGTTGCACTTAAAAGCAACAAACAGTTCTTATACTTTTAAAAATATATATTTTTATTGATTTCAGAGAAGAAGGGAGAGATAGAAACATCAATAATGAGAAAGAATTCTTGATTGGCTGCCTCCTACACACCTCCTACTGGGGATCAAGCTGAAACACTGGCATGTGCCCTGACCAGGAATCGAGCCAATTCATAGGTCTACGTTCAACCTGAGCAATACTAGCTGGGCATCCTAAATTATTTAGTGGCAATGGGATCACTAATGCCTAGTCAAATCAGAGTCTCAATACCAATTTCACCTCCTTAAGGTTATGTTCTTCTGAATCAGTTCAAAACCAATAATGGTATCACTTAAAATCAGCCAGGTTAGCAGAACCACTGTGAATAAAGGACTGAGGACTTATTTTGGAAAACAGACCTCACAAATGCAGAAGGAGCTGGAGAATTAAAGGACTGGAAGAGGGAGTCAGAGGATCAGAAAAAGGTCAGTAGCCTGCCTGCCTAAAGCAGTAGCAATGAAAGACAGACAAGTTGGGACTTGGAGGAAAATCCAAGAACCTAAGCACTTTCAGCCACTGAGCTAGAACTGTGAAAAAGGCTCGTTGAGAAGTGAGTGGAGCTACATCTTTGAAGCTACCCCTTCAGCCAAACATCTGGTGATAGGCCTGGGTCAGTGTTGGTCAGCAGGGCCAAGAGTCAGAAAGATTAGCTGGGCAAGGAGTGAAAGGGAGCAAGGACAATGTGGGACCTTCTGGTATCTCTGCATCTGTCACAGTGCCTGACCACAGTGACCTTCTAAGTGGACTTGTTACTGCTTCTCTTCTGCCTTCCAAAATGTGTGCAATTTCATCCTGTAGTCAGTTCTAAGGCATAACTACTCATAGGTGATTCTAGGAATCATGGTTATCTGCTAACCCAGGTTGATCAGGGTGATCCAGTACTCCTAAAGTGCTTGTCCTTATCCCAGAGCTAGAAGCAGTGAGTACGGTCAGAAAGAATGCACAGAGAAGTGTCTGGAGGCTGATCTGTGGTCTTGTCACTGCAGCTGAGTCACAATCTTTGGGAGATTTGGAGGCAGCAGTCAGGGCACACAAAGAATGTTCTTCTCAAATAACAGAATGTTGTTCTGTATCCACTGGGAGCCTTTTTGGAGGCAGTGAAACTAAAAACAACACTATAGGGTGTGATGAACAAAAGGCTCATTTCTTGTATCAACTTGGTTTTTGGAATGGGGATCAATATCAAAAGGAGAGTGAACAGAATCCCCAGGCCTCATCAATTCTAAAATGCAGAAAACTTTATTCTGAACTCTTTTACACAGACAGTACTTGCCTTTCAGTGGCTCGGACAGGACTTATCAAACAAGAGAGAGAGAGAAAGAAAGAGAAAGGTGTGGGGACAGGAGGAGGAGACTGATTTATAATGATGCTCCCTAAATATGTTTGCCTCTTCTTGCACATGATTCCCAGATCAAACTCTTAGCCACTTATCTCAGAGCAGTGGCTACCCATGCTCCCTAGCACCTGCCCCTGTCCTTAAATTCTGTAACCTAGGTCCCAGCCACACTCCCAGCCAATGACTCAGCCGCCCCGACAGAGCCAAGAGCAGAGCAGGGAAACTGTCTGCAATAGAAATTCAGAGCTCTCAGCACCACAACAATGCCTTTTGGCTTGAGTCAGATACATCTCCTTTAAAGAATAAATAAATTTTATGAACCCCTAGCGTTAACTACATTACTTTTAACATATAGAAACATAAATGGCGTTTAAACGCTACATGCTTAGTACTCTTTTACCAACTATAAAGAAAATACAAGTTAAACATGCACAAAACTTCAAAACCAATAAAACTTTAATGATTTTAATTCAACACAATAAATCAAGTTTTGCTGAAACTTAATCATTTTGAACTGAGTAGATGAAAAATATATATGTGATGTTGGGTTCTACTTATCAACTTGATCTTCTAATTTTATGCATAGTTTTCATCAAAGTTATTTTTCCTTTGTTCAAAAATAAATTCATATTGAATTGTTAATCCATTCCCTTGATGGGCCAATCAATTTACTATGCATCAACAGTAAAATATTGAAAGAAAAACTTAAATTTTTTATTAAAAAACTTTTAATGTTGGCATTATAGCAGATGTCCCTCTTTTTCCCCTTTAATGAAACTTTTTTTATTACATAACTACTACTATACCTATTGCTAATCAACTGCAGCTAAATGGTTTATACAAAAGCTGAGCTCTACACCATATAGCCATGTGAATGGTGAATACTATATTGATCATACATTGCATTTCATATGCTTATAGCATCGAACTTGTGATTATTCCATTTTCTTATAATTTTTTTCTATTCAAATTATCTGACGGTCATTTTTTTTACCTTCATTTAGTGAAAATATTATTAAACAAGCAAAGGAGGACATTCTAATCTTATGGTAGTATTTGCTTATAAGATCAATATTAAGATAAGCCTCACCATGAGTCAGTTGCATTTTATAAGAAATTCAAATTCCTACAGTTTTGCATAATTCAAGGCTGATTGTCCCCTTGGGGGAAAATGAGGAGTTGGTTTATAGAGCATATATCTCTACAACTTTATAGCATATTTCTGTGTAGGTGCCACTCTTTATTTTCTTAGCATTATCTATAACTAGTGACCTGGTGTACAGATTCATGCACATTGAAAGGAACTTAATTAGAAGGTGGCTGGTGGGTGGGACTGGTGAGATAGGCCAGAAATGCCCCTGGAGCCAACCTTCCATGGTCCCTCCCCGGAGTCTGAGAAGTGAGTGGGGTCTCCTCCAGCAGGCAGGGTCCCTTGGCCTAGCCTGTAGGGATGGAGCCAAAATTAGCTCTCCGACATCCCCCAAGGCACTCTGCAAAGTTACTGTCATACAGGGTGTGGAACACAAATGCAAGTGTGCAGTAAACCAATTTGGGGGCCAATAATGCCCTAGCAACACCATAACCCATGGCTGAAGGTGGAATTGCACAGCCCCATGAGGAATTGGGCTCCTTCCTCTCTGGTTTCGGAGTATGTCACCTGAGAACCACTGCTGCCAAGTCACTACAGCTCGGCAGCTCCTACATTGAGCATCTTCCCCCTGGTGGTCAGCGCACATCATAGTGACTGGTTGGATGGACTGAGGATCACTTTGCATATTAGCCTTTATATATATAGCAATTGCTTGTCTTTAAATTAATGGTAAGCTATGTGAAGGCAGTTGTCTGGCTTTCTTTGTGGCACTGAATTGCAGCTAATATCTGTTTAAAATCTATGTATTTGGGTGTACAACTTTCAGCATGAGCTCTGGTACCAACTCTTAATGAATGCTAATATAAAAAGGCAAAACAATTTGAAATTATCTTTACATGACTGTAAAAAACATAGCACAAAACTAACCCATATCTCTTACAGAAATTCTCATAAATCAAAAGGTGAATCACAACATACTTAACAAAAATGTCCAGTTACTGACTGGCTGCCATGGCTGTGTTTTTTGTATCAACCTATGAACTAGGAGATCACATTTCTGGATCAGAGCACATGCCCGGGTTGCATGCGCAATCCTCAGTGTCAGAGGTGTAGGAGACAGCCGTCAATGATTCTCTCTATCATTGATGTTTCTATCTCTCTCTCCCTCTCCCTTCTGTCTGAAATCAATAAAAATAGTTTTTTTTAAAAATGTACAGTTACATTCATTAAAAACTAAAGTGACGCCACCATGTGACAGGGGAAAAAATCCAATTTACAATTTTATTAGTTCACCAACTAAAATTATGCAAATCTTAATTTAAGTTTGGTAAGAACCACAATATAACAAATTTTGCTCATAATATATGGGGTATTAATTTTTACATCACACCACTTAAATTTATGTTGTCCAACTGTATGTTTTAGACTCATTCTGTTGAAAACATTTTTAATTCTCATAAAACCCATAAAAAGTCTATAAATATATACATTCCAAGTATGATCATTATAAAGCATAAATAGCTTTTAAATCCAATGTTAATATAATATCTATTGCTATTATAACTTTCACACAATGTCTTATTAATAAATGATAACATTCTCTCTGTATAAGAACATTGTTCAACAATGGAACAAAACTTAATAAAATGTGGCATGCTATCTTTATCATGAACATATAAAATTCATAAGTTCTTTGCTTTCTAGATTCTTCAATAAGAAATTTAAATAATCTAAACTCTTGATACTTTAAGTTATAATTTATTACCTTTTAATGTCAAAACAGCAAAATGGTAAACTTGTCATTAAAATTAATTATTACCAAATTATAACTGTTTTAATTCTGTAGGAAAGTAGCTCATTATGATACTTTGGAATCCAAATTATCCTATATAATAAAGAGGTGATATGCAAATTGACCCTCATGCCCTCACAAGATGGCTGCCTACAACCAGGCCGGCAGGGGGGATAGTGAGGGACAACCAAACAACTAAACAAGCAGGCTGTGTGGGGCAACCAGGCCTGGGGTGGGGGGGGGGGGCAGTAAGAGGCAAACAGGCTGGCGGGGGGAGGGAGTCCAACAGGGGAGGGGTTTGGGGCAACAAGGCTGGTGGGGGAACAGTTGGAGGCGATTGGGCTGGCAGGGGGGGGCAGTTAGGGGTGACCAGTCCAGCAGGGAGGGGACAGTTGGGGGCAACCTCGCTGGCAGCAGAGGGCAGTTAGGGACAACCTGGCAAGCAGGGAGGGGGGTAGATAGTGGCAACCAGGCAGGCAGGCAGGCAGGCAGGCAGGTGAGCGATTAAGAGCCAGCAGTCCAGGATTGTGAGAGGGATGTCTGATTGCCGGTTTGGAAGCCTAAATGGGCAGTCGGACATCCCCCCAAGGAGTCCTGGATTTGAGAGAGTGCAGGCTGGGCTGAGGGGACCCCCTCAGTCCATGCCTGAATTTCATGAACCAGGCTTCTAGTAGATAATAAATTGGCATGCTGAGAGCATGGGAAATTAAATGGCTTGGAAGAGGAGGTGTTATATTTCCCCTGAACTCTAACAAACAACTATAAAGAACCCACCTCCCAACAAAATCACCTCTCTGGGAACTGAATTTTACATGTATTCATAGTATAACATCTCTATGGATAGTGCTCACTACATTCCTCCTGTAGATTATTATTTCCTTAGAGATATCATGTTAGAGCAGAGTTGAAACTCAATCATTTTTCTTGTGTCTCCTCCCTTTGTACATGAATTTACTTAGGCAAATTTTCAGTGTCTCCCTATTAACCTACAGTCTCTCTACCTTCTCAATCCCGTGAGAAGCCTTATCACACTGTAAAAAATTGTACCATATGTTATATCCAGCGGGAGTTCCTGCAGCATATTAGCAGCAAAAAGACACCTGCTATTGAACCCACCTTTAATCCAAGCCTCAACCACGTCTTCCTCCCAATACACACCATGCTTCTATTATTTGTTGTTCCTTCCATCTGAAACAGAATAGAAATTTCTAAGTATAAAGACAGTAGCAATATTACCAGAGATAAAAAATGCATATATGTCTACATAAATTTGAGTACATAAAGCTAAAAGATTTTAATGTCCAAAATGATTTAAGAAAAGATTAATAATAAATTAGTTTTTAAAAAGTACATGAGTTGTATGACAGTCAAATGTTAATGTATTTAATATATAAAGACTTTATATACATGAATAAGGAAAAACTTTGCCTGACAATTATAGAGAAAAAATAAAATACAAAAATTACATATAAATTGCTAATGAATATTTGAAAAAAATTGAACCACACTTAAAATAAAAAAGTAAATGAAAATAACTTTCATATCAAATAATATAGATTTTTATGAAACAATCACTATCAAAAATTAAATTTTGAAGAATTTTAAATTATCTATAGGGGAAAAAATCTTGCTCTAAGATAAATGGATAACAAAATGTAGTATATAATATGGTCACAACAAAAAATATATATACTTAAGACTAAAGACTAAAAGAAAATATAATAAAATGATACAGTTATTATAGCTTGATAGTGGGATCATGGGTGATGTCCTTCTTCTTTTTTATAATAATACTAGAGGCCCAGTGCACAAAATTCATGCACTAGGGATGGGGGGTGTCCCTCAGCCAAGCCTAAAAGCCTCTCCAATCTGGGACCCCTCAAGGAATGTCTAACTGCCTATTTAGGATCAGCGCCTACACGGGCAGTCGGACATCCCTCTCAATCCAGGACTGCTGGCTCCCAACTGCTCGCCTGCCTGCCTTCCTGATTGCCCCTAACTGCTTCTGCCTGCCAGCCTGATCACCCCCTAACCACTCCCCTGCCAGCCTGATTGATGTCTAACTGCTCCCCTGCCAGCCTGTTTGCCCCTAACTGCCCTCCCCTGCAAGCCTGATCCCCCCAACTGCTCTCCCTTGCAAGCCTGGGTTCCCCGCAATTGCCCTTCCCTGCATGCCCGGTAGCCCCCAACTTCCTTCCTCTGCCAATCTGGTCACCCATAACTGCTCTCCCCTACAGGGTTGATTGCCCCCAACTGCCCTGCCTTGCAGGCCTGGTCCCTCCCAACTACCCTCCCCTTCTGGCCATCTTGTGGTGGCCATCTTGTGTTCACATGGGGGCAGCCATCTTTGACCACATGGGGGAAGCCATCTAGTGTGTAGGAGTCATCACTCCAATTTGCATATTACTCTTTTACTAGATAGGATTAGATAGGATAGAAGCCTGGTGCATGGATGGGGACCAGCTGGTTTGCCCTGAAGGATGTCCCGAAATAGGATGGAGGTTTTCTTGGGGCGTGGGGTGGCCTGGGTGAGGGGCCTCTGGTGGTTTGCAGGCCAGCCACATCTCCCGACAACCCAAGTGGAGGCCCTGGTATCTTGGATTTATTTATCTTCTATAATTGAAACTTTGTAGCCTTGAGTGGAGGCTAGGGCAGGCCAAGGCCAAGGAAAAGCTTGGCTTCCTCCATCGTGGGGGAAACCCAAGCCTCCTGCTCACTCCATGGCCACGGCCATTGGGGGGGGGGGATTTATTTACCTTCTATAATTGAAACTTTGTAGCCTCGAGCAGAGGCCAGGGCCGGCCAGGGTATGCAGAAAGGTTGGCTTCCTCCATTGCCAGGGAAACCCAAGCCTCTGCTCGCTCCATGACTGCAGCCATCTTGGTCAGGTTAATCTGCATAGTTGCTCTTGGTTAGCTGGTAGGCATGGCTTGTGGGTGTAGGGGAATGGTGGTTAATTTGCATGTTACTCTTTTACTATATAGGACTAGTTATCCAGCATGTGAAATTGTGTGGCCTTGCCCACCCACACGTGCCCCACCACTTTGCCTTGCCTCTGTAACCTCTCCACCCAGAGGTCAAGCATGCCTGGCCCCGACCCTGACCCCTCCCGCCTTCTCTGGCCACTCCAAGCCCCACTGGTAGTCTTGTTAGTTGCCTGGGACTGGTCCTGCCTCCTCCAGGCACTTCCCAAATTCTGCCCCATCATGGCACTGGAGAAGAGCATGGAAGCCTCCAGCCTGCTGTGGAGTTTCAAGCATCACTTCCTGGTAGCGTGCATACTGTACTCCTTCCCCTGGCAGGTGGGCAGCAGGCATGCTGAGTATGAGTGGTGGGTGGCAAAGGACTGGTGAAGGGGGTGCTATGGGCTCTCACCCCCACCTTCCCCACCACGGTATGGTCCTGTCTCCTCTGGGCTCCTCCCCCTTTCTGCTCCATCTCTCGGGAGCAACAGAGTGGCTCTGCCCGACAGCGCACACAGCCCTCTGTTGAATGGTCATTACAGCATGAGGGTGTCATGACCATTAGCATATTAACTCTTTATTATATAGGATGTAATTATAATTTTACCTTCAATGAACCCATATAATGAGAAAGATAATCTAATAAAACCACCTTTTAAATGCTAAATTATAAGCACTTAAAATATTCCTAGTTTCCTTTAATGTTGGTTGTCTAACATAAATTTGCCCAAATCTCACTAGAACACATATTTATATATACCAACCCCATATGAAGAAATTCCTAAAGCCAACTGCCTACTATGTAAATTAGAACAACCTTTACTTCTGAGGCTTTTTTCTGAACCTAACTGTTATAAACATCAATTAAAGCTCTATATTATTTTTGTTCAATAATTCAAGCTACATAGTCTATTGAGCCATTTTTAAATAAAAATAATGCTTTGTTTCTAAACAAAGGACAAGGCAGAAAAGATGTCTAGTGCTAGGGGACAGAGGGAGCAATCTAAATGACTGCAGAATCATGTTTGGCCACTGTCCCCAAAAAACTCAACTGAATTCAATCACTCTGAGTGACTATTTACACCAAGTGCTCTGCCAGGTCATGAGCATTACAACGAGGGGAGTTGAGAGATTAGCAAGACATAGAGCCATAAACATTCATCTTGGGTTCCTGCCTTCCAAAAAAAAAGAAAGAAGAAAAAAAGGCCAATGAAAAAAAAGAATTGTTTTACCAATTATTTCAGAGCAAAAAGGAAGAACTTGCAAACATTTCTATAAGCAAACATCCACTGGAACAAATATAGTGCTAGGTAAATACTCTATTGTCCCTAAAATAAATAAATATAAAAATGAAAAACAAGAAAAGATCACTACAATGCTCTTTTGGAAATAAAAAACACCCTAAAAACTGTAAAAATGCCCCTTTCCTGACAATGAAAAACTCCTTGTTCAACAATTCCTTTCCCCAGAAAGAAAGAGAGTGAGAAGACCCTACTGGCAGGCAGAAAATTTGCCTTTTAATCATGACCTTCCAGAGCTAATCATGAGATCTTTGCACTTGCTGGCCTCAGTTTCCCACCTATAAAATAAGTGCAGACCAGCAGGAAGATATGGGAGGGTTGGGGGAGATCAACCGAAGGACTTGTATGCATGCATATAAGTACAACCAACAGACTGAAGACACTGGGGAAAGGGGGACCAGGGCAAGTGCTGGGGGTGGGGGAGGCCAGGAGAAGGTTAGTTAGGGAGGGCGCAGGGGAGAAGAGACATATGTACTACTATTTGTAATACTTGAACAATAATTTATAAAAAAAAAAAAAAAAAAAAAAAAAAAAAAAAAAAAAAAAAAAAAAACACAACTAAGATTTCTAGCTCTAACATCCATGGTTCTAGGAGGAGCTCCCTCTGGTTGGTCCCTGGAGGCAACAGAGACTTTGGGTTTAGTGAACTCAAGAGTGTCAACACTAAATGGGGACATAGTTCTTCAAGTAGAATTTTAGACACTCTGCAAGTACTTTGGACCTTTAAAATAATTAGTTGGTCCCTGGGCTCTCTCTTATAACTTTAATATTTACACTATGACAAAGTAAGTGCTCATTAGTGTTTGAGCCAAAGCAATACCATTCTCTTTATTCATTCCAATGAGCTTATTTTATATTTGCAAGAAAGAGCTGAAGAGGTAGAGGCCCATGGGGTATTTGCCTAGCCAAAATAGATCTCAGATGGAAATAAATTTGAAAAGCACTAGCATAGGACATTGTGAAAGTTTCTTCTAACATATGACCTTCAGCAAGCAAGATTCAAATAAATGACTTCCAATAGGCCCTGCCCTGTTTCCGCCTATACATGCCCACGGCTCCCCGAAGGCCCCAATCAATTCATTCTCCAAATATAAGACCACCAGAGAACATGGGGAGTGATGGTGGGCAAAGGGCCCAGTGAACAATGGTGGAAAAGATCTCTTCCAAATTTCTACCTCCTCAACAGTCCAGGTCCTGCTTAGGATTGCCTTTTCTTAGCTACATTATTTCTAATTATGATTAGTGTCCCAAAAAAGAAGAACCCCACACATGAATTTGTGATATCTTTCACTTCATTCTCAGAGGAGTAAGTTGCAATTCCACTTAGATTCTTCCCAGAGGCACATTCGCTTTCAGTAGACTGATATGAGCTCTCACCTTCCTGGATCAGCTGTGATTTTATGGAGGAATGGGGCACTTAGCAGCTGGTTCTGAAGTAAGTCCCATCACTCAAAAGGGCAACTCCATGTATTTAGGGCCAGTGTTCCATCTGACCTCTCTGGCTCCTTCTGAAACATAAAACAGAGAACAACCTGGTAAAGCTCAGCAGAGGTCTCTGAGGATTCATTCTGTAGGACCTTCTTACACCACAGGGAATTCTCCTCCAAGGGAGGATGCTGCTCTGCACTTGTGGCCAGAGTGTGCAGCCGAGGGTGGACGCCAGTCCCAAGACCAGGGAAAAGTTGCTCCTCTGTAGTTCCAGGAAATGGCCAGAGGGAAAGCAGTGCTGCTCCAGTTGGATACTGTTTCTAACATCAAAAAAAATGAGCATGAGCATGATTTGCACGTGAAATTTCCCAGAATTCCTTATTTTAGCTCATGACTGGTTTTACCTATAGGTTAATCATTTACCTGATAAAATTTGATACACACACACACACACACACACACACACACACACACATACACACACACAAATTTCCTCCACTAAAATAATTACATCTCTACTAACCTACTGTGAGATCTGAAATTATTATCCATTAGTCACACTTTGGAGTTCAGCCATTTAAGGTACAGATTAAAATGCAAATTTGTTACTTAGAGAAGTAGCTTGTGGAGCCTTATTGACTATTAATGCTTCAGTATTGCCAGAATGTCAGATCAAGAAATTTGGGTTAAAAATCAGCATTCCAATAAATGAAGTTATGACTTTATATAATGTATTTAACTTATGAAAATCGTAACACTAAAAGGAGTTTCCAAAATATACATAGATTCTAGATCATTTGGGATGAATGAATGCATGTCAGATCCTTGATATTCTACTAATGGAAATTAGTCTGAGGATATGTTTAACCTTTGAGATTTCTGTCGAGAAGAAGGATTATCTCCCCTGCTCCCTTGCTGTCAGAAGCAGAACATTAGCAGGGATCGGATGCAGAATGTAATTTGGTGTAATGGACATATATGACAGAGCAGAAAGATGTGATATAACTTTTTATAAGATCCATGACCTTGGCCAAGCTACCTGAGCCTCAGTTTCCTCATCTATAAAACTGGGATGTGAACAAGAAAAGTCATTGTGAAGTTTTTATCCAGTAATTCTCTATTCAAGAATCTCTTCCTCTTTCCTCCATTCACACCATCAGAGAGAGGAATTGGCTCCTGGGCTGGCCAAGGACCCTATTGCTGAGCCATTGTAGCCTGGCTTTGGGATAGGAATGTTAGGGCACACCATGGTTCATTCCTTGCTCGCCTGCCCACAGGTGCTTGTTCACAGTGTTAATGACATCGTTACTCCGAAGGAATAACCTTTTGGTGCTTTTGCACTAGGCCATATGTCTGTCTGCCTTGCATGTAAGAACCACCTTAATTCAGACTGGAAGCTTCAAGAAGGCAGGACTTCTTTCCACTTAAAGGGTTAGGTATGCTGCCCAATAAAGAACCACTCACACATGGGGGCTAAATCATCAGTATTATGATTATGATGCCATGATATGAGAGATTTCTTACAAGTCTTCTTTCTCATGAATCACTGCCTCCCATATCCTATAACAACAAAATCAAACTGCAAACACCACCATCACAGAGGAATCTGGGTGTGCAGGTCAAGTGACTAAATTCCATTGTCAACCAGGGTGAACCTAGAAGCCTTCAGAGCCTGGAAAGACACCTTTCTGTGATCCCCCCACATTTTTAAACAGAGAAAACCAAATGCAGTTTTTATTTTTTACTGTAGCCAGCTTCCAGAAGAAAGGTGAATCAATAGCCTTTGACTAGCTCCATAAATGGTCTTTGTCCTTTGGACAGGGTTCAAACCTGTCTTCTAACCAGAAGTCCACACACTTCCTACACCCAGTTGCTTTGCCCTTGCCCCAGCTTTAACTGATGATACCTTGCTCTGTGGTTTAAGTTCCGTGGCTCGTTTTTGCCTCACAAACAGTAATTCTTCTGATTTGATCCAAAATCAAGAGAGCCTATATCAGTGGGCAAGTCCCCCAAAGAGCCTCTGGGGCTAGCTGAAGCTGAGAAATTTGAGGACCTCAAGCCAACTTTATCACTCCTCTCTTCTGAAAGGGTGGAAATCCCTAACTTCTCCTAGTATCCTGTGACTCTGGGGAGTTCTGCAACAGTGAGTCCCACTCCAGAGGAGCCCATGAGAGACCGGTGCAGAGCAAGCTGAGACTGCCCTGCCCCCTGGGGAAAGTGAATGGAGGACAGGGCTTGGCTGGAGGTCACTCTGCCATTGATTTTCCTCACCAGGGTCCAGTCCCAGGGGATAAAGTGCAGCAGTGGATCTAGGTATGTGGTTCTCCCACCATCCTCCTTCTTGGAGATTTGATGGTTCCTGGGAGAGAGATTTAGTTAAGGAACTGCTACAATACTGACTGGTTCCAACCCTAAGGACACCGAGGGACAGCTGGCTGCTGAGGACTGTGATAATGGCTGTGAAGCTCCCTGCATCCTGTCCTGCCCAGGGTGCAGCCCCAGGCCTGGGTCCTAGCACGAAATCTGACAACTCTTGGTGGAGGACCTGGGGTCTTGGGAGTGAGGTTTTGGGACACAGGGGAGGAATCTCCCACCTCCAAACAATTCCTCAGCCCTTTAGCAAAGACAGTGGTGGGTAGAAGAGGAAAGAGAACTGGCCTATCCTTCCCTCTTTGGGGTATATGGCCATCAAAATTGCCATAACTTTAGACCTGGACTCAAATTCTGTCTCTGGCATTTATTAGCTTTAAAGCTCTGGGAAAGTTATTTAACTTCCCAGGACCCCCTTGCTCATAAGATAGGGATAAAATATATATCATGGTTGCTGTAAAAGTTAAATGAGTCCGTGTTGTAGTAAAGTTAAAGGTAAACGGTAGGTGCTCAATGACAATTAAATTGCCTTCCCCACTTGCTGGCTCATAAGTTTGAGGTTAAACTCATTTAACCCCAGAGAAGATGTGATGGGGATGGAGGGAGCAAGTGGAACGTTCACAGGTTGTGGCTCCCATGAGACTGTGTCAGGCAACAAAACACCCTCACAACCTCATGAAATTCAGCAGATCTTTCCTTGTTTGTGACATTTTCAGAAATGAAGAGAGATAGACCCAAGGTATGTAGACTCTGATTTGTTACCTTCACTTAGGTTCCAAGACCAGGATCTAACAGAGTTTGGAGGGCCTTTTGGTTGTGCAGGTGATGTGGATAATACCAGGGTCCCCGGCCCTTCTCCAGGACACAGCTGAAGCCTGACAGTGGCTGTGCCAATGGAACTCAGGCACTACTTGGTACCTACTCTTCCTGGCAGTCTCTGTCTGGAGAACGTAAGCCCCAAACAGCAGGACCAGCAAAGAGACTAGGCTCTAGGGTATGTCTACTACAGCTCTTTATTTCATCTGGTTTGCTGAGAGAGAGAGAGAGAACAAAAGTCAAAGAGATGATTTAAAGTAATAAAATCTTTGCCACTTTATTTATAACTCAGCTAAACAAATTATACTGCCTCCACAGACATTCTGAGGATTCAATGAACGCTATAATACCTTTTGAGCTCTTTGTGGTCACATGCTTTGCCATTGCAAGTTATTTTCCTGGGGAGTTGATATCAAAGCTTCTTGTTCCTTGTCTGTAAACATAAGAGAAGGCCAATTTGTGTAAATTGAAATTACACAGAAACTTCCCCCAATTGTCTGGTCTGTTAACAGCTCCTTTTCCCTGAGTTCTAGGTCATCGGATGTAAATAACTTTATCTTAGTAACACAGACTTTTGGAAATTTGACATAATAGTTTTCTTTCTCACAAACCATATCAAATGCCACTGCAAACTAGAGTCTATTCTACTTTCAACCAAGACGGGTCTTCTCTTGGTGTGTAGCTAGACTTCCTGTTTCCACATGGCCAATAAAGAGCTCTCTCTGAGCATCGCCACCAACGGAAAGCCCTGGTATCGAGCCAGGTCACCCCAGAGAGAAAAGTATGAAGGGATGCTAAGGAAATGCCACAGGACACTTGGGGCTGCACCTGTGTCTGAAGTGTTCTTGGGGAGCAGAGAAAGGCGAGAGAGCCTATATGGACAGATATCTAAAGGCAATAAAGAACCAAGAGATGAAGTGACTGAAGATGGAGACAAAAGTGATTTTAGTTGTCTCTGCTCTGTGGTGCTCTAGGTTCAGTGTCAGGCTGATGTAAACTGGGAAATTTCGGTAGATTTATCTCAAGAACTCCAACACTAGAAGAGTATTGTGTTCCTTGAATGAATAAATGAAATTAAATGTCAATCAAACAATGAGCAGTAATATTGATAAGGAAATGTAATACTACATATCAACAAACAGAGCTCAGGGAGATTCCCTTTTGTCTTCTCACCCTGGGAGAGGGACTGACAGCTGGAGCAGAGTCCTTAGGCCATGGGGACCCAGGAGCCACACACCTCAGGCAGCGCTGCACCATCCGCTGCAATTCCTTGGGCGGTTTGAATCGCTGACTTCCATGACACATTCCCCAGCTATTGTAACCTCTAGCGACCCCTCCCTTCTCAGAATGCCTGCTTCCTTTGTGAGATGTTTTCCTCGTTTGGAGAATTCATCAGTACTGCCTTGACTGCCGTGCTTCTTCCTTCTCTACATAATAAGATCCTTAAAGGTTGAGACTATGTCATATGCTGCTTCACTGCATATTCTGGAGATGAGTACAAACGGAAGAATGAATCAATTCTTGAAATTAATAGAATGTGCCAAGTCTTAAAGAGAAGGACATTAACCACTTGGTTTAATGACAAAAAGCAACACCACTGTTTGTGTGTCAGTCCCCAACCAGAGGCACAGTACTTCCCTTGTGTTGGGAGCCCACGGTGATACACAGGCACCTGCAGCCCGTGCTGAAACCCTGCAGCTGCCGCCTGCCCCGTCTGCTCCTCATGTGCTGCTCTCGTGCATTGTAATAAGTTGGTTCATGTTGCATAGTGTCTTCCATCCTGAGAGTGGTTCACAGCTATCCACATCCCAGAGTACCTCCCCAAACCCCATGCTGATGGGCTTAAAACACTCTGATCCCATCACAGACAATGGGGTGAATGCCAAACAAAGTCTGCCTTTGGGAATACGGGTCCTGAGCTGAGACAGTGGGACCCAGACCGGAGGGAGCTTTCATTTTCAAGGACTCTGAGTGGGAATAGATGGCCAGGCAGCTAAAATGATCCATGCTATTCCCCTTCCATGGACAGGAAGGGTCTGTGCCCTTCTGCATCCCAACCTGGGGATTACTCAAGATATTAGGGGAAATTTCAGCATGAAGTGTGGGATTCTGTCTGCCCCCAGGTCATATCATTCATTCAGGTTTTGGCCAGAGGTGTCCAGTTGTGCCAGGTTTTCGTGATTTACATTTGGTGTCTGGAAGGTGGACAGATTTATGAGAAAGTCGGTGGAGAATATCTCTCCAGAGGGCAAAGGGACCTCTCAGGCTCCAAGAAGACAGCCCCAGGGTGGTCCAGGCAGATGTGAGGAGATGGATATCCATTGGTCGCAACAAGACATCTATAGGTAGATCCATGATTGTCCTCCTCCTGTTATGCAGGGGCCAGGACTTGAGCCCATAATGAAACTGACAATACAGAAGAGTCGGGAGGCCACTAGATGGCAGTACAAGGTAAGAAAAGTGAGTTGCAGGCGGCTCCAGGCGCGTTAGATTCATGGTCCCTCCATTTTGCTTTACATCTTTAATGAGATATGTGAAGAAAATGAGTCCCTTACATGCCAGACACAGATGCCTCAGCATATGGAGAGAATGCCGCACAGCAATATTTCTCTGGTTATTAAACAGGAGGTACCTACCCAGTCATTCACTGCATTATCATGCAGAGTTGTCCTTTGTGTCTTGGATACTGCTGTTGACAAGGTAATAACAGGAGAAAGCAGTTGAGAAGACTGATGTAGGGACCTAGGCCTCTGGGCTCTCACGGCACCACCATGCAGGGTGCCAGATGGATTGCCAGTAAACACGGCAGCCCAGCTCAATCGGGCCACCTGGCCAAGGGGCCTGTGCAGCCTCTGCTCCCAGACTCAGTCCAGGCACCACGTGGGCTGCTCTCGGGCCTCCCTGGCCATCCCCAAGGGCTCATTATTCAGAACCCAACTATCAACAGGCAGCTCTAGACATTTTAAAGACCGAGCCACACTTGCTGTTCTGGCAGAATTAAAGACAGATAGTGTAATGAAAATGCATTCAAATATACATAGATATGGGAGTACTTAGTTGCCTCAAACTAAGGCAGGGAGTCCAGTCCTGCTGACTGAGAGGCCATTTTCTCCTGACAGACTGTTTGTTACCAGCACTGAGAACAGGCAGGTATTGGTATATTTTATTACTATATTCCACCCACTTTCTCACTCTCCACGCTTTCCCTACCCCCAACCACTCAGCCTGGTCATCCCCTATTGAGTTCTCTCACCCTCTCAAGCCCAGGGCTTCTTACCAAGGTCTCAGTGGTGACTGGGGAACTAAGAACAGGTTAGTCAGCCCAAACAAGGGACCCACCCCTCCCAGAACCTACTAAAAGACTGTTCTCTCAACCACCCCAAAGCCCAAAGCTCCCAGGACTTCTCAAAGTCACTCACAAAGCCCCTCAACAATCCAGAAATGATGGTAAATAGTACAGCCTTTTTTTTCATAGAGAGACACTGAGGTGCAGAACTGACATACAGCGTTAGGCCTCCTGGTCCCATCCCTTTCCTATTGGCTTGACCCTGTGAAGCAGTCTCAGGGCCAAAAATAATAGCAAGATTCGAGCTGTTGTTATTTCCCTCTCTCTTTTAGAAAGTGGCTCTGTGTGCTGGAAGATCCTCACTTGCCGGTGTGACCTTAGACAAGTCATTCACCTCCCTCTGCCTCATTTTCTCATCTGCAATTTGAGGGGCTAGAACTGGATGATTACTAAGGCCCCTTCCAGCTCCATGATCTTGAGGCTTTAAGCACAAGCCTCTGCCAGGCCTCGGGGTATCACACATGATGCTTTTCCCAGCAATAGCCAAACTCAATGCTAGTAAGCAGAACTCCCCCCTCCAGTTGAGAAGCAGCGTGGTCCTGGTTGGAGTCTTGTTGACATCCTCTGTCCTCAGAACCAGGGAAACGAGGAGGGTTCAGGCGTTATGGACACTCACAGCAGGGCCTGGCAGTGGCCACACTGTTGAGGAAGCACCACACTGAGCTGTCCCCGTGGGCAGTGGAGATGCATAGCCAAGACTGGAGGATGTTTTAATAACTACTTCTCAATAAAAATAAAAATAAAATAAAAAGACCCATTTTGCTCTGCACGGGGGTCTGGGGGCAAATCCAGGTCTCCCCGGAGGAATCTGCTCTGGCCCATAATGGGGAATTGGTTCAGCTCAGCTGCTCTTGAAAAGGGCTGAATACAGCACCCGGCGGTTCAGGCAGCTCCCCGCAGCTCCATGTGAAAATGACTCACGGCAGTTCTGAATATCAAACCTGCTTTGATGTGTTCCCAGACATGAGGAACAGCCCAGGGGAGGAGGGGACTCTGGATGCTGCCTCTGTGGGTGGTGCACAGAGGGCCAGGACACATCTGGCACCATCGCGAAGCTCCAGGAGAAATCCAGGCTGGGTAATTACCCTTGGACTTTCTAGGGAAGCCAAGCGCCCTTTCATCTGTCTCTCCCCCTCCCACCCCCGCCCCTGCCTCCTCTCTCTCTTTCTCTCTTCCTCCTCTCCCCACCCCCTCCAGCTACAGAGGAATTAGATGCTCCTAGAATTACAACCTGTTTTTATGCCTTCACCCTTCCCGAGGGGATAACAATTGAATTCCCTGAATAAAAATGGTTTTATTGAGCACAAAATGAATGCACCCTCTCACTTGCCATCTGTACCAATCGCTTAAAAGCCATAGACCTGGCCCCAGTCGCCAAGCTGAAGGATTTTCCTCTGTAATGGCTATTTCTAGACTCTCAGCCTTTTGAACCACTGCACGGTACCGTGTTCCCTTAATAGCTCTCAGTGATGATTGAATACAAAGCCTCCAAGTCTCTCTTGTATTGGCAGCTTCCAAAACCCAGTCAATCACACTGTCCAGAGCAAGAGCCAGGCTCCCAGTAGAAAGGGTCAGCCATCACCGTGTCACAGCTGTTTAACTGAAAATATATTTATATGCAGAGGATTCTCCCATTCTAAACAAGGCTCAAGAGCATATCAGTTCCTGGAAACTTGGGCAGAGCCTTTACAGCTATAGAAGGAAGTGGCAAAGGGTACATTGGGAGAGGGTCTGTTCAACCCCATGCCTGCACGTTTTCATTTTCTGAAATGAGGCTGATCTTATTTTTATAGTTAAGTTGGGCTTTGACTGAAAAATTCTCATGCTATGGCAGCATTCTGCACATGCACACATGGAAATAACAAGACTACTCTTTCCTGGGCACTGACCATGTGCCAAGCACACTACCTAGGGCTTCACATGCACCACCTCCTCTAACCCTCACAGCTGCCTCTCGTGTGAGGGAGTGGGGCTGCTATTATTATCCCTGCTCTACAGATGAGGAGCCTAAGGGCCAAAAAATTCAGAAAACGTTTCTAAGACTGAGCGACTAACATAAAAGAAGTTGGGTTCTGGTTTACAAGATTCCCCTGACCATTGTGCTATGGGGCAGTAATCTCATTATCACATGCTTACTCCATTCGAATCCCTGATGTTATGAGGGAGGGTAGGAAATGTACAGTTCTTGACTTCAGAAACCTTTCATTTAAACACACACCAGTGCTACACACCAAGTTATACAAAGTTACTCTGACTTATGGCATCTTCCAAGAATCCTACACCCAAGGTATCCATGCTCCATCCTTCCCTATTATCCTACTCTCAGACCTTCATTCACAGTTTTAACATTGTTCCTACCGTAAAGATGAGACTTTTCCATAGTAGGACCTGGTATGCTGGAATTTCACAGACAATTTTGACCATTGTTGCATTATACTACATTTACCCAGCTCCTGAACTGGTTACTGTTTTGATCAGGAAGTTTCTCTGATGCATTTATCTGTCATTTCAAGGGAGCTGAGCAGGAGAGCAACAAGGTAAGGAACGGGCAGGATTTCAAGCTTATTGAAGGTTCACAAGGCCAAGACATAGGTCAACTGAAAGAAATAAAGCAGGGATAGATTTAGGGTGTGAACCCATTGGTTCCATGACCTCATAAGGGAAGTGATAATATATCTAAACAACACTGTGTGCTATGGTGAAACAGGAAGAAGGAAGCAAACATTGTACTAGTTGCAGATTTTTCCATGCGCAGATTGGCTGTCAGGATTAATAGTCCTGTGCTAGATATCTTCCAGTGGCATTAAACCAGTGAGGGTTGGTGTGGGGGAGGGAGAGGAAAGGGAGGCTTCTTGTTGCTAAGAAAGAAAATCTTCCCTCCAAAGCAAAGTTACTGAACCCCCTACATGTAACACAATGAGAGACTGAGACCATATGAGCCCCAAGAGGAATGCTGAGAGAAAATTTATCTTCCTATGGAAATCTAATTTTTCAAAACTTCATTACACACAAATTTGCATCTCATTTCAGATTTGTGCTCATTTTTGGACTGCCCATCAATCTGAAGATAATGATTCTAGATCAGAGATTTTCTGGAGCCTTGACAAGGGTGGACTGAGAGGACTCAAGGTCACCACCCCCCACCACCATGTGTTCTAGTCCCCTAGGTAGCCTGGTCATCTTGTCAGCCAGTTATTATCCTCCTGACAAGACCTAGATTGGGGAACAGATCTTTGTTTCTGGTTCTCTCTGCACATACCATCCCAGGTGTCCAGTCATTGATGAATCTTAATCCTTTCTTTAATTTCTTAGCTATGGCTCCCAATTCCTGTTTTCTCAATCTCATCTGGGAAAAACATTCTTGAGCCCCCTCATTAATCCTCAAATACCCACCTCACAACTTCATTCCAGGAATTTTCCATTCCTCATATGCCTGTGTTTGACCACTTGAGGGCAATGCTGGACTGGCCAAATCTTTTTCTGTGCTCCACTCCACCTTTGTCCCCACCTTGTTCTGTCATTCCAGGATTCAGCCTCTACTTAGAAGCAAAAACCGAGGACCATTGGAGCACCCAGAGAGCAGCAGCACAGCCAGACTAACTACAATGGCTCTCCTGCACCTGGAGCATAGGAATAAAAGGAAGTTCACTAGAAAGCAGATTTGGCTCCATGAGTGAAACAATCCCTTGGGAAAGAGACTGGAAGGAGAACTTGCCTCATTGTATCATTAACCAAGAGCAATCTGTCTCTCTAAGAGATGCAGAGCACTACCTGTCTTTTCCTACTCAGATGTAAGCTCCTCAGGATAATGTCTTAGTAAGCTCTGTATTCTTGGCAGTAAACATGGGACTTGGCAATAAAAGTTGTTGGATGAATGGATGCATGCATACATACATATATATGGATAAAATGGAGTTGGCTATTTTCAGATTTGTTGCTCTTTTCTAGCTCTTTTAATGCCTAAAATTTAAGCCATCAATTAGTTGCTGAGCATTATTAGTCTTAAAGACAGCTAAGGATAGTCAGGTCATTAATTAAAGCAGTGGTTGTCCTTGTACAAATGTGTTTTTTAGCACCACTTTAAGAGTTTCAGATCTCTTACTTTTAGGAAGTCCTTCATTATGTCACTCAGCTATGTTCAGACCTTACCAGCCTATAGATTTAAAAATAACGACATTGCTTGATTAATACTAAATTTATAAATACTTTTAACCTCTATCATGAAAATATAGAGCATCCATTCTGTCCCCCAAGGATGGTAGTCTGCTCCTTTAATAATTCAAAACATAGATCAGTGCTTGAGGGAAGAAAAAATGTATACCATACATGTAAAGACCTCAAAACCCAACATGAGATTCTCCCTGTCTCCCACAGGCTGCCACATAGCAGGGACAAGTCAGTGCCCCCAGTTTAAAAAAAATCTGCAGGCAGCTCTGTCTCAGTTGGTTGAGCATTGTCCTATGTACCAAAAGTTTGCCAATTCATTTCTGGTCAGGGCACATTGTGGGTTTGATCCCTGGTTGGGGTTCATATGGGAGGCAGCCATTTGATGTTTCTCTCTCTCTCTCTCTCTCTCTCTCTCTCTCTCTCTCTCTCTCTCTGCCTTCCCTTCCTCTCTCTCTCTCAAATCAATAAAAACATTTATTTAAAAATCTGCATATATCCTAAAAGGAAGATAAATGATCCAATTAAAAAATGGGCAATGGACCTAAGTAGAATATTTTCAAAAGAAGACAGAAGGAAGCCCAAGAGGTGCATGAAAACCTGCTCAAAATCACTAATTATCCGAGAGATGCAAATCAAAACAACAATGCAGTACCATCTCACACCTGTCAGAATGGCTAACATCAACAAATCAACAAATGACAAGTGTTGGCAAGGTTGTGGAGAAAAAGGAACCCTCGTGCACTGCTGGTGGGAATGCAGACTGGTGCAACCACTGTGGAGAACAGTATGGAGTCTCCTCAAAAAACTGAAAAAGGAACTCCCATTTGACCCAGTAATCCCACTCCTAAGAATATATCCTAAGAAACCAGAAACACCAATCAGAAAGGATATATGCACCCCTATGTTCATAGCAGCACAATTTACAATAGCTAGGATTGGGAAACAGCCTAGATGCCCATCAGCAGACGATTGGATCAAAAAACTATGGAACATCTACATGATGGAATACTATGCTGCCATAAAAAAGAAGGAATTTTTATCATTTGCAGCAACCTGGATGGAATTTGAGAACATCCTGCTGAGTAAAATAAGCCAGTCAATGAAAGAGAAACACCACATGACCTCACTCATTTATGGATAATAAAGAACATTATAAACTGATGAACAAAAAGATAGATACAGAGACAATAAAGCAACAAACAGACTGTCAAATTACAGTGGGTAGGGTAGGGAGATCTGGGGGAGATAAGAGCTCAACCGAAAGACTTGTATGCATGCATATAAGCAAAACCAATGGATGAAAAACTCTGGGGAGGGAGGGCATGTATGGGGGGGGGGCAATGGTAAGATATGTACACATATAATACCTTAATAAAAAATGAAAAAAATAAAAATAAAATCTGCAGGTATCCCTATCTCCCAGTGCGGAGTCTAAGGCTAGTCCTTTACCATCCTGGGATGACTGACAGTGGAAAAATATCATTTCCTCCCAGAAAGGTCTCCACCTGCCCTCCACCCTCAGGTGGAGTCTGGCCATCATGGCCCAACAAGATAAGCAAAGTATATTCGATCTTAGAATACCACGTATGGGAATCTAATAGCCTTGATTAAATTCATATTGGTGAGGATAAAAGGGATATATGCACTTAATTCTAATTAGAAAGACACCAATTAACTTTTCCTAACAGAACATTTACCATCTTAGTCTACAACATCTGCATTTATGTGAATAAACTAATTCTCAACTATACTCTAGTTTTCTCAATAAATTAAGAGAGCTTTAAAGGTAATTTAGAAATGTTACTGATTAACAAGGAGCAGTTTTCCTGCTAAAGGTAAAAGAAATAAAAAAGAAGCTCTTTTATAAGGTATTTCTATTATAACGGTTTCTAACTTAAAATTTATCCCTATAGTTCCAAGTCTAGGTCCTCATAGTAAATGGTCCTCATCTTTCCCATTAAAAAAAAATGTTATCAAAAGATACCTTTCCTGAGAGCAAACAGAAATTGGAAAAAAAATCATTCTAAAATAGTATTTTTCTATCATTGTCCATGGGAGTTGAGTTGATCACATCTTAAGCATGGCTTTTACCAGTGGTCGGCCACCTCATTAGTCAACAGAGCCAAATATCAACAGTACAATGATTGAAGTTTCTTTTGAGAGCCAATTTTTTTAAACTTAAAGTATATAGGTAGGTTCATTGTTATTAACTTAATTAGGGTACTCCTAAGCTGCCTTGGCTAAAAATGTCCTCAATCTGATTGAGACATGTGGCTCGCGAGCCACGGTTTGCCGACCACTGGCCTATACCATGTCTTCCTTAACATGCTTTCAGTGTGATTAAGGGACAACTCTCTAGGTGTTCTATACCTGGAGCATCTCTCAATTCTATACCTGGAAAAAATAATGCACAGAAATTTCCATTAGAGAGGAGATTGACAGACAATATATAAGGCTTAAAAGACACCAGGGTTAGCTCACTGCATTCAAATAGACCTGCTGCATGTGCTCTAATCTCAAGGTTTAGATTTCCTGTGGGTGGTAATGCCTGAGATCTTGATACCAGGTCTGATGTTCAGGTTTGACATTGACAGCAGGCCACAGACCCCACTGCCTTGTGATTTTGAAAAACCCAGATTTTTTCCTGAGTTTTCAAACTGCTGACATTCAGTCTTTCCCACGTGAGAAGCATCTGAGTTTGTTTGCCTTAAAACCATAGTTCTTTCTTACGACTCCAATGCCACACAGCCCCGGTTAATAGCTAGTAGAGTGGATTTTTCATGCAGCTGAGGCTGTGGAGGAAATCTTGGTCAGTCCCTCCAAACCACACACATTGGGTTACTCCCTAGGGAAATGGTGTCCCTACATTACCTTGTTGAACACAAGGATCTCAATAAGGACTGTTCCCCTAAATATCACCAACATTAGGGCCAAGGTCTTTAGTACATTTACCAAAAAGTATCCAACCAGAAAAGTTTTCTTTTAAGTTCTGTTCAGTGGTTCTGGGAGACTACTGCATATCAGCAGACTTTGGACAGAGCACATGGGCAGTGCCTTGAAAATAGGCTCCTTGGGATATCTACCCTTTCCTCAGGCATATGGACTTTCCTGAAGGCAATCAGAGAATGAGAGAGGCGAGTATTAGTCAAAGGGAGACATGTCATTAGTTTCTAAAGTCAGACCATGGTAATGTTGGCCAGAGTATACATTGCACAGTTACCTAAAGAGAAAGAGATTAGTTTGGTTTAGAAGAACTTGAAAAGGCTCCCTGGTGGATGTTATAGTTGAATTAAATTAAAGAATGAAGGATTTTGACCAATGGAAGGACTGGAGCAAGATGTGGCATGAAGAAGTGCAGCTTGTGCAAGTCAGGAAGGTGGATAGAACCATGTTTGGGGATCAGCGTCCACTCTGTGGAAATGAATCTGCATTGGCTGGGATTGAAGAGTGGCTGGAAAGGTAGAATGTGGCCTTATTTAGAAAGGTCTTATGAACCAGACTAAGTGATTTGGATTTTATCCTATGATAAATGGGCAAAAGTCAGAGGCACATAAGATTTCCTCTTGGAAATGTATTTGGACAGTGTTTTAGAAAGATCACTGTGGATGGAAAGATTGGTTCTGAAATTAAAAGTAATGAGAATAGATATAAAGTTAATGCAAAGACTGAGGACAATAAGAATCAGAGATAAGGACCTGGAAAGGGAAACACTCAAGAGATGCTTCAAAAGTAGATGAAAAACATATGATGGTGAAGGAGAAAAGAGAGATGGCCTCTTTTTGGCATCCTGTTGGAGTGCTGGAAGATCCCCTACTTCTCTGCTACAAGGTTTTGCCATCAGAAATTAATCTTTATTCATTTCTAGTACATTAAGGCCTAAGGTGTTAATTCTCCTATAAATATTTCTATGTTTTTATGGCCTAAATGATTAAACTTCAAGGAAACTTAGGAGCAGGAGTTTTCTTGGGCCCCTCAAAACTCATATAATTGATTATTCAGGTCTCCTGTTTATAAATAAAGTATGAATGAGCACCCAACTACTATGCCTGAAACTATCTGAATACTATTTAAATATGAAATCTAAGCTGAAGGTCTTTTATATTTCTTATTCTCTGAATTACCTTTTCTCCTCTCTCTTCAGGTTGGTGTAGGGACAAACCCAGAGAAAGCGTGTCACAAGTTCTTTCCCTCCCTGTCTTGTTAGAGTCCCTTTGAGTGTGGCATTCCCCCACCACCAGGGATAGCTTCCTGAGGAATCCTGTTGGGGAGCCTGTGTAGGACCACCATGCACACATGCATCTTCCCAACCAGCTTTACTGTTCCAACAGCATCTGCACTGCAGTGGCCAAGCCTCTCGCAGACTCCTAGACTCTCCTGTCACACTCCCTGCTCTGGACAGGCACATCCACAGCCATGCCACCAGCCCTCCATCTCCACGTGTCTGTCTGTGTGTCTGTGTAGCCCCAGCCATCTGCAGCTCTGTTCTGTGTACCTCTAAATCCAGGCATTCTAGGGTCTCTCCTTATTTCTTTGCCCATTGTCCTATTGTATGTACCTTTGAAGTTGTTCATGAGAGTATCTTGCAGAAAAATAGTCTTAGAAAAGAGATGAGGTAAGATATAAGCAGAGGTGGGAGCAAAAGCTTTGAGAAAAGTGATAAAAGAGAAAGATTCCTTGACCTCTATCAGCCCTGGCTCTCAAAACTCTCAAAATAAGATTGGTCCTAAAGATAGCTTATTATTTATCCCAAATTAAAATTTACTGGCTCTGCAGTCATTGTGTACACAATGAAAAGAAAAACCATCACAAAAAAGATGTAGTTATCTTCACAGTGGGAACAATCACAGCCAAACTGATTCTGCTTCAAGAATAGCATGGTAACAGTGCTAAGTCAGGAACTCCAAGACTTTGAATTGTCAACAAATAAAATAATTTCTTGATAGGAGAATGGTTATAAAGGAAGGTGAATCAAAAGGAACCCTCTGACACTTGGGTGGAGCATGAATTACTAGGGAAAATTCCAAGTTTGTGCTCCTCTATGGGTACCAGCCATGTTAACTAAAGGAAAGTCCTGTGTGTGGTATGTGCAGAACCAGAAGACCCTTCACTTCGCCCCTGCCCGGCAGTACTTCTTTCTCTTCCCTGAAGTTAAATTTCATCACCATGCTTTAAAATCAACTTTAGAATCCATTGTATCCACAGCACTCAGCAGAAAACTTGTGTATGGTTGGCACTCGATATTTAGTGAATAGATGGTTAGTTGATTCATCAACTAATTAAAAGTAAACAAATTATTTCCTGTCTGGCTTATGAAGAGTGAATCCGAGAACCAGATAACCAAAACCAGAAACATCCAGATGGGCAACAGAAGCCATAGTGCAGTCCTATCTTTCCTCACTGTTCTGTGCACCTTATATTCCTGAAACTCAGGGACACGGACCCAAGAGATCATAACCCTACAAATGTTTTTCAGCAAAAGACTGTCTCCCTGGTTGTTTCCTTTCAGAGACTAAGTCTCCTGGGGCTGATAAGGGAATGGGCCATTTGCTGAAAACAGAGAGCCTGGGTGGAGGAGGGGCATCCAAGCCTCCTCTAAAGTAGCCTGTTGGATTGCTGCCTTTGAACAAAACTGTGAGTGAGTCTTTCGATAGCACAAGCACCAACTACCCCTAAGGACCTCTTTCCTTTATTGCTGCAGCAATGAAGCAGCCACATGGCTGTTGCAGATAAGGTGGCCTGAGTGCATTATGCATGCAAAATAGGCTGTGAGGTGCACAGCACTGAAGAAGAACTTCAGAAGCACCATTTACCAGCTTCTCTGCACTGTGCTGCCCTTCCTCTGTAAGTAGCTCCCAGGTAAACGGGTGCGGTTTTTCCACCGCTTCTCATTTCCTCCGCCAGACAACTCCTGCAATTATAAAATCTCCCAACATAGTTGCCATGATTGGGGATGTGTCAATGCCAATATAGCATTCTTAATGGGAATGATGATTTTGTGTACTGTATCTTTTGAGAACTAACCAAAGGCTCACCTATATCTACTATGCCTTTCAAGGCACCATAGAACTGGAGCACTACCAGTTGTCTGTGGACAGAACTGTC
Organism: Vespertilio murinus; assembly: GCA_963924515.1. NCBI lineage: Eukaryota > Metazoa > Chordata > Mammalia > Chiroptera > Vespertilionidae > Vespertilio > Vespertilio murinus. The sequence continues at coordinate 145,940,847 of OZ004704.1, read as the reverse complement.
CTCCAACCATTATACACATTCAGCCAAGAGGTAATGCCATTTACTAGTGTACAGTACAAACACCATTATGCATGTTAATATCATACTGAACAAAACTGTAAGCCTCGACACAGAAAATTCAGGGAGGTTACCCAACAAGACAGGGGGTGTTCAGTGTCATCTTGAATTTCTCCCCTTCAGAAAACAAATATAGATTCTATGAGGTATTAAAATACAACAGTAGCCCCACTCATTAAATAGATAGTAGAATAATATATAAATGTAGAGCCAGAAATAAACTTGAAGTTGTTTATAGACATAATCATAAATAAGGAACTGGTTCTATCAACCCAACAGAGATATTACTTAAAAAGTTCCCACCTCCAAGATTACCAATTAAATCAAAGTACATCTGACATCCTAAAAACCTGTCAAAGGAAGATTATTCCAGATTCCAGAACACATCTACTTGGGCCTCTGTTCATTCATGGAAACTCCTTGGTGTGAATTACTGAGCTGAGAGTAAGTGGGACTTTCTTCTCTATTTTCTCTTCTGAAGATACATGGTCTGCTGCTTCAGATCCTGCATTTATTCATCAGTAAAAAACCTAATCCCCTGCTGGCTTGCTGTCTTTCTCATTTGCAGCCAGCATATGGGCCCAGAAACACACAAAACAGAAGGCTTTTCTTGGGATAAAGAACTAGAGCAAGATCCTTTGCAGAATTTTCCTTTGGGGATCAGATTTCAAAGTTTTAACCCTCCTAGGTCAAGAGAGTGTTTGCTGAGTGAATAAGTCACTTTCCTCCTGGGCTTGCTCTTCTCTGGGCATCTCGTGATTATTGGTGATGCATCCCCAGAATTGCTGAATGTTAACATGGAAGAATCATGTAAAGGACACGCACAACTCCAGTAACTCTGCCAGTAAGAAGCTATTCAGTAATTCCTCTCTAGAGATAAAGTTGAAAGACCAGAGCCATGTCACATGCAATAGAGAAATAGGAGATTCTATGTGACTGTCACCCAGGTCTCTGATTTCACCATGCTAAGAATCTCAATGAGAGAAATAATCTTTCTTCCTTTCAAAACCCATTAATATCAAATGTAAAGGAAAGTTTGAAAGAAGAACAAAGCCATCAGAGACTTATCCATTGACTGAAGAGACCTGCCCTAGGGAGGGTTTCCTGATAGTGAACAATAGGAACAAAAATGAAAACTGTGGTGGAGTTGATGATATCTTTGAGAGTATCTCTTTTAGCTACCTCATCATCTAACTGAAAGCCTTCCAATCTTCCTATGTGATCTTTGAAGAACAATCAGAGGAGAAAAGCTGAGCAGTAAGATTAAACTACTTACCAAGTATTCATCACATATCAGAGTAGAGAAGTGTGATGTGGTGTTTGTTCTTTACATGGTTTATTTTTAACTCAACAATATATATTGAGTGTCTACTAGGTGTCAGACACCTTGCCAAGGGCCAAGAATACCAAGGCAAGTAATACAAGTTTTCTGCCTTTCTAAACTTCACATAGTAGTGGGACTTACAGCCTAATAGAGGAATCAAATCAGACATATGTGGGAGCAAGAGAAGTACGTGGTGGTAATAATCACGGGAGTGTTCCAGGAGGCAAGTACAAATTGGAATTAGTGCCTTTAGATTTCAGGATGAATTGGATGATGGGAGCCAGAAAAACATCTTAAAGGAACTGAGCTGAGACTAAATATGGAAAAGTTTATTTATGTATATCCCAAGGTCCCAAGTCAGTAACAGAAGCAGAATTACAACTCAAAAGAGGCCCAACTTGTCTCTATACTGTTTTGCTTGGCAGCTGCTTCATTCAGTGCCACACAGCTGGGAAAGTGAGTCACAGATGGAATATTGGCAACCAAAATTTTTTTTAGAAACAAATGACACTGTGATTTTTCTTGACACCCATTGAAATTCCTCACTAATTTCCAAAAATATCTTGTTTGCTTTAAAACAGCTCATGGGTCCTAAGCATTTCAGTGAAAACAAATCAGAGAAACAAAGTAATCCCAGCCATTTGAGCATTTTAAGCCCAAATCAATCAGCCTGAGAAGAATCACTTACTTACTGAAGGCCGTCCTGGGATACCAGGCAACTGAGATCCTGACCAAGGGAAATAGAAATGCAGCCTTTTCTCTTTTCATTCACTTTCATTCCTGTTGTTTTTCCAACCAGCCAGTGCTAGAGCAGAGAAACCAGAGAGCGAAGACAGCAACTAGAAATAGCAAACATCTGATAACCAGGCCTACATAAACATAAATCACCGGCACACATCAGAGTCTGCCTCCACGGTTGCTTAAGTTTTATGTGTGAAGTTTGAGGGTAATGAGCAGGAGATAAAGCAAAGAAAGGACTTGCACTAAATTTATCTCTTTTTTTACCCAAAGAATTCAAAGAGGGTGGGGAGAGAGTGAATATGTTCTCAAATCAAAGGCAAAGCAGGCCCTGAGACTTCCAACTAGAGAGAAAATCAGAAGTCTGGCATTCTCCCTCACTGAGACTCGGATACATGTTTAATACTAAAGACCCAGAGTGGCAGAGACCTTCAGAGAGAATGGCACTGGGCTTGGGCAAGTAATAGCTAGTATGGGTTGATTTAAAATCACCTTGAGGTCTTTTTGCTTCTCCAAATTCTCCTATTCTTTCTTCATCCCAGATGGACAAAGAAAACTGGGGCTGTAGCTCATACATGGCCTTCATCCTTAACTGCAGAGACAGTCCTTTGTCTAAGGGCAAAGAAGTTGTTGAGCCCTAGCTAGTTTTGCTCAGTGGATAGAGCATTGGCCTGCAGACTCAACGGTCCCAGGCTCAATTCCAGTCAAGGGCATGTACCTTGATTGTGGGCATATCTCCAGTAAGGGGTGTGCAAGAGGCAGCTGAATGATGTTTCTAACTCTCTATCCTTTTCCCTTCCTCTCTGTAAAAAAATCAATAAAATATATTTTTTTAAGTTGTTGGCCCATTCATCTCTAACACAACTCCATTTTGGCTCATCCATTTACTTGCCCAAAGTCTTAACGTAGCTCAGCCAACACCTCCTTCCCACAGAGTGATGTTCTGTATCTGAAATCATAAGCTCTGCTTCTCCCTGGTGACTGTGGCAAAGGTAAGGAGCTTTGAGTAGGGCACTAACCCAACCATGGCAAAGCAGAAGAGTTGAGGCAAAAAAACTAACATCTACAGTGGGCCTACAAATGTATGCCAGGCACAGGAGTAAGTGCTTCACCTGTGTTCTTTCGTTTCAACCTTACAATATCCCTGCAAGGTAACTACAATTACCCTATTTGCAGCTGAGGAAATCAAGACTCAAGAGATGTAACTTGCCCAGCTGCTGGTAAGTTGCAGGGCAAGATTCAAAACCCAAGGCTGTTATACCTGCAAAGCCAGTGCTCCTTCTGTATATAGATAACGTGGGTAAGTGATACCACCTAAGCTCCAATGGGTGATATCAGAATATTAGTCGCAACTAATTGCAAGCAGATTCTAACCAAGCGGGGGGGGGGGGGGGTTAATGGGGGAGTGTATCTTCCACATGGAGAGTGTCCCGCCTCTCACTACACTTACAACAGTAGGAAGAAGACCTGGCTTCCTCAGGTTTTGGTTGCTGACAAATCCGTTCTTAATCCCATACTTAATTAGTTAAGCAATCCACAAGGCTCCTTGAGGCAGGAGACTACAGACGGAAATCCTGCTTGCATTAGCAAATATCTGCTAAGTTCCTAATATTGGCAAGCTCTGGGTTGGACACTGAGAACACAAATATAAATAAGATACATACCAGTTTTAAAGAATCTTACAGTCCAATGCAGAAAACAAATAAATTATCATATAATTATAACAGAGGTGATAAGTGCCTTGACCCAACAAGTTCAGGGAGCCCAGGGGGAGACCTCTCTCAAGTTGGGTTGGGAAGGGAGGAGAAGGAAGGTATTGTTTTACCAGGAAGAAGAAACAGTCAATACAAAAATGGGGTATATGATGACTATAATAAATCTTTGGACCTGTAAGAATTTTTGTGCAGCTGACATATTCAGAGCAACTGGGGAAGTAGGCAAAAGTGAGACTAGAGAAGGAAGCAGATCAGGAGGTCATATGGCCAGGACATAGGATCCTCCCATCCCCTAAAGGCCAAGGGAAGCTACTAAAAGAGTTTCAGCACTAACCCCTTTTGGTCTGAAGAAAAATCGGTGTGGTGGCTGCTTGAAAATGGTTGAAAAGGAGGGAGAGTCTGAAAGAAGGAAGACTTCTTGGAATACTATAGCAATGGCTGGCAACAGGTGAAGGATGCTCAGACTGAGGCAGGGGTGGCAGAGGCCAAAGGAGAAAGGACCTGCACAGGAATTGTATGGAATCAGAATAACCATCGGTTGCAGGCTGGTTTGCTCCTTGAGCCTCTACTCATGCCGTCCTCTCTCCTGTGAATGCCTTACTCAACTCTCACAGCTCAGTTCAGGGTTGCCTCTCCTGAGCATCGCAAGCAGAAACAGCTCTTTCCTCTGGGCTCCTGAAACACTTTGTACCCACCTCTTTCAGCACTTACCCCTACTCTGTAATTCCTCCATGTCTGTCTGCCCCAAAACTGAGTTCTTTTAAGGCAGAAGCCATGTTTTGTTCACCTTTTCATCTTTCAAATAGTACCTGGTTTTCAATAGGTAGTTAGCCCAAGTTTATTAAATAAACAGCCTAACCTGTGACCTTGTAGGCCTGTGGCACCTCTCTATGAGGAAGTGACTCACGCCCAACCACCTTTATAACGGACAAAACTTCTCATGGGCAGACAGCGGCTGATGTGGGCAGGGGCAGCCAGGGAGGAGCAGAATACCCAGAGTCACCCCTGGTGGAGCCATGAAGTGGACCTACCCCCTCTTCTACCTCGCCATCTTCTGTGCAGGTAAGGGCAAGTCACTGGGCCTTTTACTCTCAGGGCAAAGTGCAGCAGGAACAGTGAGCTGAGTGGGGAAGGGCCCTAACAGGGAAACCACTGCTGGGCATTGCTCTGACATGCAGCCCCCTGGGGTGGAGAGAGTTCTCCACAGCCTCTCTAACTGTGAGCTTTCCCTTTCAGGGGTCTCGTTGGATATAATTTTGGAACCAGACACCCAAACTCTGACTGTTCTAGTTGGAGAGACTGCCACCTTTCACTGCCGTGTGACAGGAGCGGACGTGAAAAATTATCAAATGAGCTGGTATAAGAAGCGTGAAGACAACTCCCTGACTTTAGTATACAGACCAAGCAACAACTCTAATGACCATTTAAGAAGTAATATCAAAGGGAAAATTGATGTTTTGAACAGTCAATATATACTGGACATTCAAGAAACAACAACAAAAGACGTCGGGACTTACTACTGTGGGTCCGATATCCACAGTGCTGCTCTTCTGCTTCTGACCGCCTCAGAATCCACAGGGTCAGACTGGGGTGGCAGATCCAATTAGAGACCCTCGGTGGTTAGAATGTGTGCCACACCTTAGATGAGACCACACTGATAACCTCAGTAGTAACATCTGATAAAAGAGACAAAAGCTGAGCTGGGGCAAGAGCCTTATCTTTCTTTGTCAGTCGAAGAGGGCAGAAAATGCTGTTAGGGTTTATGTAGAAAGACCAAGGGGCTCTGCCCCCCAGTCTCCAGACTCTGAGGAAAGGTTGAAAAAAATAGCCTTCAGTACTGAGAAGGCCCTCTCATTGTGAAGGCAGCTGAAGTGAACAGAATTTCCACTATCATGAGTGCTGTAGTTCATTCCAGAGTCTTTATTGAGAAAGCATTCGTGTGCATAAACTAGATAAAGCAAGAATGGTTTCCATTACCATCCTAATCAAAATTTCCAAAGCCATTAAAGATAGCTTTAACTCTTACTCTGTGAAGAAAGATGAATAGAGTCATTTTCTGAAATGCTCCTATAACAATTCCAGGTATTGAATGTTTTATATTATCCCTTAGCTACAGAGGAGCCCTAGGGACCAACAGGATGGCCAGAGAGGGGTAACAGATGGGCTTCCTTTGTGTGATTTTCTGAGGCAGATCTTGAAGACAAATACTTGTGGCAATGTGGCATTTCTGAATTGGTCATGAATTAACTGAATCAAAAATATAGATCTCCCAGTCCCAAGTTGAAATGAGTGAGCCGAAAATGTCTGAGACTATAGGGAGTCAAGGCCTAGAGGAATCCACTGAACTGGCTAATAGGCAGGAGGGTGTCAAAATGCAACCCTAGAATGGTAACCACCAAGGGAGTTCTCTTATCCTGTTGCCTCTAATATGGCACTTACTATATTTATGATATTAGAATAGTTCATGTGAATAGAAATAATTCTAAATCAACTTCCATTATATTCTCATTCATGTGTTTATAATTTATTTTAAAGACAGAGCATTAGAACTTATAATTAAATATCATAAATGAATACAAAAAAGCACATACTATCTAGCAATGAGCGCTACTCACTTCATATGCAGTGCTCTAGGAGTTCATGAAAGGAAAATCACTGTAACAATAGTTTCTTAGAACAGCTAAGCCTTGAAAGAAGTGAGTTTGAGTAAGTAGGAAGGAGGAGGAAGGGTATTTCAAGGTGGGTGTACTAGTTATCTATTGTTACATAACAAATTATCACAAAATTTAGAACTTCAAAACATTTTATTATTTCACAGTTTCTATGGGTCAATAATCCAGGTGGGTCTTGGCTGGGTCCACTAGCTCAAGGTATCTTAGCAGGGTGTAGTCAAGACATTGACTAGAATTGACTGGAAGAGACCACTTCTAAGTTCACTCATGTGGATGTTGGCAGGCCTTTAGTCCTCAGGTAGGCATCTCCATAGGGCTTCACATAACATTGCAACTTGCTTCCTTATAGCAAGGACTTTAAGGGATAGAGGACATCCAAGATGGAAGGCACAGTCTTTTTGTAACCCAATCTTGGAAGGGAAATCCCATTACTTCTGCCATATTTTACTCAGTAGTAATGAGTCAATAAATACAGCTCACACTCAAAAGGAAAGGATTACATGACAGCAAGAATATCAGGTCATTGGAAGCCATCTTAGAGGCTACTGATTAATGCAGTAAAGCAGAAAAAGAGAGGGCTTAAAAATTCTGGTAGAAACCAATTTATTTAAAGACCCCCTGACTGCAAAGCTAAAGAGATTTAATTTTATCTTATAAGCTAGTATTTATCAAACTTCATTGTGCATACAAAGCACCTGGAGAGATTGTGTCCAATCAGATTCCTGAGATGAGGCTGCAAAGATTCTAAAGCACTTTATCTGGGGGCAAGTTTGGGAAAATGTATTTATAACAAGTAACAGAGTCATTCTGATGCAAGTGGCCCAAGGACATGCTTTGAGAAAATCTACTATAAGCAATAGAACTGTTGGGTTGTTTATTTTTCTTATTGTTGTTGTTGTTGTTTTAATACAAGAAAAATGTGCCCAGGCTTATCTGCCCTCACTACAGAAAAATGGATATTAGATGTGGTCAAGGTATCTCTTAAACAATGGTTCTCAATTCCAACTATATAGTTGAATCACTTAGGGGAATTATTTGAAAATACCAATGTCTGTCATACACCCCAGAGATTTTGACTGAATTGGTGTGAGCAAGAGGTCTGGCTTCCCAGGTCATTCAACCTTCCTCCCCAGCCTCTCAGGCTTAAGACCTTGCTATTGCAAGGTGTGTCTCTGGATAAACAGCATCAGCATCACCCCAAGTTTGTCAGAAGGCTGAATCTCATGCACCACCCTACATCTACTAAATCAGAATCTGCATTTTAACAAGATTCCTGAGGTGAATTATATGTATATTAAAGCTTGAGAGGCACTGGTCTAGGGAAGTCATCATTATTAAAAAATTTCAAAGAGGTGGAGAAATATAAATCAGTTTTCCCCAAATGCCACATAAAATTTATGTTTGTAAAAAGCTCCTGAAGGAATTCTGATGTGCAGCCAGGTGTGGGACTCATGATAAGCAATCAGTCATCCCCAAATCAGGTTACAGATTATTTGTGTTGCTAATATAATAAATATTCTCAATGAGATACTACTTTGTCCTTGTATACTCCTTGGAATAAGGCATTGCAACAATTCTTGGTCTGGCCATTTCTTATTCATCCACAAGTGGGTTAAAAAATGAATTAATATTTATTGAGCCAGTGTACTTTTTAACACACCATGTGACCTTCATGGTTTATCCACTGCAACCCAGGACCTTGTGCCATACACCTTCAACTCAAGATCAAACCAGAAAAACAAACATGAATGATTAGTGTCTGATTAAAACCGATTGGGGAGTAAAGATGAGAATGTGTGCCTCTGGTTGTTCATTCCTTTGCAGGATACATTTTAACATGAAGTTCTTGCCCATAATTGGGTGAGACAACTCAGAACCAGAGATGGGCATGGAGTGAGCATAGAAAACAGAGCCTGGAGCCAAGGAAGAGAGCTATCTTGGGGAAAGCAACCAGACCGCCCAATAGTAATCTGAGAGAGTCTGAACATAAAACAATGAAAAAGGAAACCAGGCAAGAATTAAAACTAAAGACCTAGAGAAATTTCCTGAGCTTGACAGCATGTAACTGGGGGGGGGAACTTTTTTTTAAAATACGTTTGTACTGATTTTAGAGATAGGAAAGGAGAGGAAAGAGAAACTTTGATAGGTGAGAGAGAACCATCCATTGGCTGCCTTCTGCACACCCCTCAGCAGGGCTTGAGCTCACAACCCAGGCATGTGCCCGGATAACCAGTGCATAGGATGATGCTCAACCAACTGAGCCACACTGGCCAGGGCTGAAAAGCCTTTTATATAATACCTGGAGCCTCAGATGTAAGAGTAGATCAGATACCAAAGCCCCTAGCAGAGTATGAACATGGACCAAGTGTTTCTGTGCAATTCCCAAAACCAAGTGAATGACATGATGTTAGCTAATATTTTTGAATTGTTCATATTTCCCCCCACTGGATTATTAAAAGCAATAGGGAGTTGACTAAATTCATATTATTGCCCCTGTTATCTTGGTTTGTGTGATTTTTATCCATCATTTAAAAAAGGGGGTGGGTGGGTGCGGGTATTCCAGATCAATGAAAAGAAATCCCAGAGAGTATCCTTTGTCCTCTAAAAAGGTCTTTGAGTTCCACTGTGAACTGCTTCCAGCATGGCCAGGGGTGAACCTGAGGAGGGATAGTGAAGGATTAAAGAAGACAGACAAAAGAATAGTTTGGACCAGGTAGGATCACTATGCCTGAATGAGGAAACAGTGACACAGTCAATAAGCCGAAGCTTTGTTTTATAGTTAGATCACACAACGCAAAACAAGGACAAGATGTTTACAATTTTCTTAACAAATTTCAAATCTGCTTCTTTCCTGTTGCTGACGTTCTCTGAACTCTATAAAGCCTTGGCTTGGCAGCACTTGCTGCACCCCTCACAGCCCACATCCCTTAGCTACCTAGGACTTCAGGGTTGGACTAGAAGGTCAAGCTTACAACCATAGCCTTTTGGCTATAGTTGTGCTGCAAGTACTTTACCCTCCAAGCTGGGACTCGCATGTGGCTTTGCCACAGTCAGTTCAAGGCTTGATCCTGTCTGAACACTGTATCTACTCTCCACAAACTGTAGTGGCATAACAGGCATGACACTTCCACGAGGGTCCCAAGCAAAGGAGATCTTAGGCATCCTGTGTGGCTAGAAATAGAAAATACAATTGGTCAAAGGCAGCAAGTAGGGAGTAGCTTGGATCCACAAACAGTGCCATTGACTGGCTCTACTTGCAAACAGGTCATCCAACATCACGGAACCAAGGTATGGTTTCAGAGCAAGAGAAAAATAGGAAACGGGAGTACACCTCTTCCTCTGCATCAAAGGAAGCCACAGACACTCAAGAAAGAGAATTTAATTTCTATCCTACATTGTATATTCTGAAGATATCACAATCTTGAAGAAGTTACTCATTGCAGCATCCTAAAAATGCACAAAGAGTAAACAGGAGAGCCCAAGTAAGGAAATGGACTCAAGGAAATCCAAGTTGTGACCTTCATACTGAACAACTAAGTTTTTAAACAGAACATTAAAATCGTTTCATTTAAAAGTCAGAAGGGATCTTAAAGGTCAAGCAGGAATCCTCCACTCAAATTATGTGTTCATTAGATACTGACTGAATAAATGATCATCCAATCTCAAGTCAAATATTTTCAATGAACGTTCTTATTTTTTTAAATGTAATTTTTATATCAAATCAAAGTCTGCTTCCTCATAACTTTATTAGAGGCCCAATGCACAAAATCCATGCAAAGGTAGGATCCCTAGGCCTGGCCAGTGATTAAGGCCAATCAGGGCCTTCTAGTTGCTGACCAGGGCCTCCCTTCCCCAGCTGCCAGCTGCCGGCTGGGGCTTTCCTTCGTTCTAAACTGCTCACTGGTGAACAGCACATGTCGCAGAACTCCTGAGGGAACACTTTGCATATTAGCCATATAGATAGATAGATAGATAGATAGATAGATAGATAGATAGATAGATATGTTTGTATTTGTTGCATATTCTGAAACAACACAAAGTTATACCTTCATTTTTTCAAATGTTTGAAGGCAGCTATTATATCCTTTCAAGCCCTATTTCTCTATACCAGTGGTCGACAAACTCATTAGTCAACAGAGCCAAATATCAACAGTACAATGATTGAAATTTCTTTTGAGAGCCAAATTTTTTAAACTTAAACTTCTTTTGATGCCATTTCTTCAAAATACACTCGCCCAGGCTGTGGTGTTCTGTGGAAGAGCCACACTCAAGGGGCCAAAGAGCTGCATGTGGTCTGCAAGCCACAGTTTGACAACAACAGCTCTGTACTCAGTGCCTTCAACCATTCTGTCTCATAAATTTTAAACTTCTCAAGAGGAGAATTCAAGTTTAATAGATTTTTCTGGTTCATGCAGTTCTCAATACTGTGACTAGTATGTAGTGGGTAGTCAATAAATATGAGTTGAATACATGAATTAATGTCTATGTGTCCACCTAACTATTCAACATGTCCACTTAGATGTCTCAAAGATACTGCAACTCAACTCCAAGACTTAAATCGAGATATTCCTTCCAAAGATGGCCCTCTCTTAAACTTTCTTATCTCACTGAATAACATCATCATCTCAAATTCATGCACTTCCCTCCATCCTCCACTACAAATACCTTGGTCCAAACTGCCATTTTTTCCTTTGAATCATTTTAGTATCCGTGTGTGTGTGTGTGTGTGTGTGTGTGTGTGTGTGTGTGTGTTTTAATTGAAGCTGCTTTATTGCATTTTTCCCCATTCCTTTTGAATAAACAAAATAAACAATCTTGTCTCTGGGGCCTTTCAATATGTCCTCTCCACAGCAGCCACAAGATTTCTTGAAAATACAAATATGATCATGTTACATCCCTGACTTCCCGTTGTATATAAGAAAAGAGCAAATAACCAAACATCCTTAAAGTGACCTCTAAGACTCTGCAGTCTGACCCCTTCTCATCTCCACTGCCAATAATTTCTACCCCTCTCTTCTTCATTGCCTATGCTTAAACAGGCCTCCTTCCAGTTGCTTGAATGCACCCTCCCACTCCAGGGCCTTTGCACCTATGATTCCCTTCCTATGAAACACTTTTCCTATCTCCTCATCACTTATTTAATTCCTATTTATTTTTTGGATCAAAGTTTACACATCAATTATTTAGAGACATCTTAAGATCATCCAACAAGTTCAGAGTTTAGCTTTTAGGTGTGTTTTTTTTAATATGCTTTCATATATCACTTTGTAATAATATTTCATTAATTTCATTAATGTCTATTTTCTCACTAGTTTATAGGCTCTGAGATTGCTTATCGTTGAATATGATAAATTGAAATGTATTTGTATGCTTAAATGAATGACTCTCACAGATTCTAGGATTTACCAGAATTGGGTGAGCATCACTGACTCTCAGCCACAGTAGAGCTCCAAGCCTTGCCACTTTTGATTAATCTAGGGGCCAAGGGTTTTCAGAGACCAATGATTTTCACCCATTCTCTAACTGTCTGACATACTCAAAAGGTCATTTGGGGGCACACAGGTCAACCAAGAGGGTCAAAGTGTTCTTCATATTTTTAACCATTTTCTGCATAGGAACTCAGGTAAGCAAAACCCACCCAGAGAGAGGGGCTGACCAGCTATGAGAAAATCAGAGAAGTTATTATTATTATTTCTCTGTGACTCCTGGCTGGACATATGATGAGCCCTTTGGGTGTTTTGAATTATGAGTGGATATTTTCAGTAGCCATATTATTAAAATACACAAATCTATGATTATGGGAATGCATATTCTCATCCCTCATGTGTGTACTGAATACATTCAGTATTCCCGGTGTGGTGTCACATTCTGAGTTACAAAAACAACCAAAGCTCAATTTCTGTCCTCAAGGTGCACTTTCTAGTGGGTAAAACAGACATGAAAATAGAGACTTATTAACAGAGGAAGGAGCAAACAGCTGTGAGAACATAGAGAGAAAAGTAATGGCCTAGAACTGGGAAAGGGTTCTCAGATGAAGTGATGGAGCTAATAACAGAGAAAACACCTGCTCCCCTGAGGTAACATATGCGTGGAGGATTCCTAAGATGACTCAGGAAAAAAGATGAGCACCCTCAACAGATTACACACACACACACACACACACACACACACACCTTTAGGTATGATATTCTTAGTTTAGATAGATGATAGATGATGATAATGATGAAGAAGATAGATAGATAGATAGATAGATAGATAGATAGATAGATGATAGATAGATAGATAGATAGATAGATAGATAGATAGATAGATAGATAATAGATAGATAGAAATAGATGTAGATAGACCAACAACTGATAACTGATGAAAAAATAATGAACCTAGACTAAACACAGTCTCTTCTTATGAGGAAGCTATTGTCTATTCAAGCTTTCATAGGGACTTCCTACTGACATATGTAGTAAATTCCCTATAAAGAAAAGCTTAGAGATTACCAAAATTCTGCTACTGTACATATGCAAAAGACAGCAGCAAAATTATAATGGTATGGATTGAGAAGATAAAGAATTACAAAAAGCAGAAAGGAGGGGGAATGGGAAAGAACATTATTTTCTTGAATAACAGTCACTCCCATTAATGTTTGGTTCTTATTTAAAAGCCCTCCCAAATCTGGCATTTCCCTGAATTTGGTGCTGGTGGGTACTGACCTCCTCCCCACCCTGCTAATGGGAAGTGTGAGGAAATCTGGAGAGACTATTAAGAAAGTAGTGTGCTCCACAGGGAGGCAATAATGCCACTGGGACTGGCCGTGAACTTACACTTCTGGGTGTTCTTTTATTTCATTTGGTTTGAAATATTGAGATTTCTTCTCAGATATGCCAGCACCTTATAGCCTATAATAACTCTATAAATCTTTATCTAGGCTGATCAAGTTGTTTCAATTCATGGGGTTGTTTTCAGTCAGAGCAAGAGTGTATGTTTTCTCCTGTGAAGTATTTAAAAAAAATTCAGCTTTAAATGGAGCCATTCTATTTTTTGCTTCTCTTGAGTTGTTTCTCTTCTGGAAGTTTGGGAAAGAAAGAGCTTTCATAGTTATATCAGCTTTCCACATCTTTCTCTTTGTATCAATCAATTCTGCTGTGGTAGCAATAGCTTAGACAATGAAAATTTACTTTTGCTTCTATCTTTACTACAACTTGGTGCCTGCCAAGCTCTGTTCCCTGTGTCTTCCCATTCCAGAATTCAGGTTGAAAGATAACTATATTTGGGACACACTGTTCTCATGGCAGAGGAAAAAGAACAAGAGAGCTGCTGGCAGAAACTCTAGATACTCCTTAAAGCTTCTGCTCAGACATGACACTTACCATGTCCACTTATATTCATTGGCCAAGCCCTCCTATGGCCAATCTCCAAATCTACTGGACAGGGACTCACACCCTTCCCACAGAAGGCACTGTAAGACAGACATGTAGCAATAGTCAGGAAATGATAATCCTCTCACATAGAAGGAAGATCAACTGCTTCAGAATAATGAATCAACCTACAATACCTTTTGACTCCAACCCAACAAGGGGTGTTTCTCCCCATGTCAACTAAAAAAGAATTCTTTCTTCTTAGAATCGTTACAAAACTCTGGGGCAACATTTGCCAAATTGTTCTTCAGAATATCCCAGTCCCTTTATATGTTAACAGTTAAAGAAATTTAAAAGAATTCCATGGTCCAATACATTTGGCAAATGCACTATATTAATATCTCTGTTAATATTCACAAATCTTTACTTTTTTAATTTAATAAATCTTTATTGTTCAGATTATTACAATTGTTCCTCTTTTTCCCCTTATAGCTCCCCTCTACCTGGTTCCCATTCCACCTTCTGCCCTTACCCATCCCACCCCCATCCTCATCCATAGGTGTACGATTTTTGTCCAGGCTCTTTCCGCAACAACCACACCTCTTTCCCACTGAGAATTTCCAGTCCACTCTCTTTCTATGCCCCTGATTCTATTATAGTCATCAGTTTATTCTGTACATCAGATTTTTAATTCACTTGATTTTTGGGTTCACTTGTTGATAGATATGTATTTGTTGTTCTTAACTTTTTTATCTTTACCATTTTCTTCTTCTTCCTCTTCTTAAAGATACCTTTCAGCATTCTATATAATACTGATTTGGTGTTGATGAAGTCCTTTAAATTTTTTCTTATCTGCGAAGCTCTTTATATGACCTTCCATTCTAAATGATAGCTTTTCTAGGTAGAGTAATCTTGGTTGTAAGTTTTTGCTATTCATCATTTTGAATATTTCTTGTCACTCCCATCTGGCCTGCACAGTTTCTGTTGAGAAATCAGCTGATAATCGTATGGGTGCTCCCTTGTAGGTAACTAACTGTTTTTCTCTTGCTGCTTTTAATATTCTCTCTTTTTTATTTCAGTCTGAGTATGTTTAATTTCTAGTTGGTCCTTTTTCATATCCTCAAGGGTCTCACTAAATTTATTGGCCTTTTCTAGGAAATTCTTGAAAAAGCTTATAACCGTGGTTTCGAACTCTATATCCAGTCATTTGTTTTCTTTCATTTCTTTCTTTTTGTGATCTTTTTCTTTGTCTCTGCATTTTTTGCTGGTTCTCTGAGTTGGTAGGGTAGCTTTATGTGCTAGGACCCAGTAGCTCGGCCTTCCCAGTTACCTGAGGTGGACACTCTTGGTGCACCCCTTTGTGGACTGTGTGTACAGCCTTGTTGTAGTTAAATCTTGATTGTTGTTGATATCAGTGGGAGGAGTTGACCTCCAGGCCAGTTGGCTGTGAGGATCAGCTACACCGGGAGAACTTCTATGCTGGAGACAGCCTTATGGGACAAGACTTTCAAAGTTGCAAAGGCCTCTGTGCTCACCTTGGATGGGGCGAAGTCTCTGGGTTGAGCAGATAGTCTTGACTTCCTCTCTGCCCTGCCCTATGAGGCCCCTGGGTCTCTGTGTTCCTTGGTAATCACTGCAAGCATCTCTAAAAGTAAGCCTCCCTCAAGTTTTGCTAAAATCAAACTCTGTGTTAGAAATCTGATACTACTCTTTGTCTATTAAATTAAGCATAAAGATTTCAGACTGGCTTTTATTTCTTGTGCAACAAATATAAATTGAGCCCTATTTTGTGCCAAGTCCTGGGCCAAGCACTGAGTACATAGTGTGACCAAAATAAACATGGGCTTTGCCTCATGGATGCACCAGTTTAAGATAAGAGAAAACAGACATAAAGCAAACACAGGAATAAACAGCTAACTTCTCAACAGTAGCCACCCATTTCTTCTTGAAATGCTCTCCATGCTTAGCTTTTGAGATGCCACATTTAGATGCTTTTCCTCTCCACCAGTGGCCTCTCCTTCTCAGTCTCCTCCACTGGCTCTTCTTCTTCCATCTGCTTCTAACTATAGAGCTGAGTCCCCCTTCCCTTCTTTTATCTCTCCCTAGGTTATTTCATTTATGCTCATGGTGTTAAATTCCACATATGTGCTCATTATTCCCACTGGTTTGGCTCAGTGGATACAGCATTGGCCTGGGACTGATGTAATGAAAGAGGATATTTTATTTAAAGAAATAATGCCTCATCTTTCTGTATTTCCAAATAACCAACCTCAGATGAGATAAAACAGCTACAGACATTGGCATGATGTGAATACTTAAGTTTAAAAAGGCTAAGTCAAGTCAACATCTTCCCCTGTGGTCACAGAAGCTGCCACAAAGTTTTTATAAATTGCCTACATTCCCGCACTCCATCTGGTGATGCTGGTATGATGCAGCCATGGATGACTTACTCTTCACAATAGTCCCACATCAATCTAGTCCCTACTTTAAAATGAAAAAAATACATATTTTTTTAAAGTGACAGGGCTTGCCTAAAACTCTCCCACCCAACCAAAGTAGCAACTCAAGCGCATAATGCTGATTCCTCGATTTACTACCCTGTTTCCCCGAAAATAAGACAGTGTCTTATATTAATTTTTGCTCCCAAAAATGCGCTAGGTCTTATTTTCAGGAGATTCAGAAGGAAACCTGTAAGTAGATCTTATTTTCAGAGAATGTCTTATTTTCGGGGAAACACGGTAGTAGCTGCAGGACCAAATAAGGGTTCAAAAGAGGAGGACTGCCTGGATTGCAGGAAGATGTTTAACCAGCAGTTTTAATAACTGCACCTCTGGTTTTTACATTATTTCTAATCCTATTTTTTTCCAAACCTTTCCCAAGGCCTCTTCTACCAGTCAAAGTGAGCTAGGTTTCACACACTGTTAGAAGAAAAGAGGACTGATAGAACCTGAGTATTGTCTAGACTAGGGATAGGCAAACTAAAACTCAGGGGCCATAATGGGTTCTTAAACTGGACTGGAGGGCTGGGACAAAAGCAACCTGACCATGCTGGCACTCTCATCTTGGGCTGGTGGTGAAGGAGCGAAAGGGAGAGCAAGAGAACCCTCCGCTCTTTCGGCTCTGTGGGCCAGATCCGGCCCGCTGGCCATAGTTTGTCCACGGCTGGTCTAGACTCTAGAGGGAAGCTGAGAGCCTTTTTGTGTGTGATGATCTGCCTAAGTGAGTTGGGGTCCCTGATAACCACACAGGGAGACTCTCATTGTAATGTGACCATGGCCTCCATGGCATAGTGGCTTTGTGTGTATACACAGAGGTAGCTTTTCCTCACCTTATTTGTCCTAAAAAACTTTTGTCCTTGGCCTCTCTATGCTTGAAGCTTAGGGTTTAGTCTATTGACATAAGGGGGAAATTGTCTGGATTATATCTCTTCCTCAAAAATAAACATTTTTCAACTGCCATAGTGTTTTAAAATATGTCTTCTTTTTCTGCTAGTCTGCCTTCCCTATCATACTTCCCTGGATAAATAGTTTGTGCTATAATATTTATTAACAAGGGACCATCTGGACCAACAGTAACTTTGGGAGTTCTGCTGGGTATTTCGTATGCTGTCCACCTGAGTCCCCAACCACATTGTGAGTCAACACAAACACAGCAAATGGTGAGTAGAGACAACAGTTCCCCCTCCTAGCGTGCTGCCGCTGTGACCCTCAGCTCAGCCTCTGGGTCACCAATTCTGGGACTTGAGCTAGCACTTTTTAAACGAAGGTATTCTGAAAGAGAGATCATTGTCAGTTGAGTCTTGCAAAAATCCTCTTTCCATGTGCTCTACTAGTCCATCCTGGCATGAGCCGTTCCCTGTGCAGTGTCTGTCATCCTACATCCATGCTTTCTCACCGTGGCCTGAACACTGCTCTCAATTTAGATCAATACTGTGTGCTTTGTCATGTACCATTATTTCACTCACCATGCATTTCCATTTGATAGATGCTGAGGTTGTTCATGATGCAGAGCCGACTTGCTGCACATACTATTTCCTTTGCCCTCCTCCGGTAACTTCCCAAGTTCACAGTCAGTACTCAGTCATGCACGTGTGCAAACCCTTAGACAACTTGGCAATTAAAGCCCTGCCAATTGAATAGCTTGTATTTCCATTCAATAATCTCCTCATTCACTCATACTAAGTGTTCATTACACAGCTCAGTGTCAGCAACCCTTTAACTTGTCACATCATGTTGTACATAACCGCACTCACATTCTGAACTAGGCTCTAATACAATAGTACTATGGAAATAATAAATAGCCATCTTAATTATGGTGTCTCTATAGCCATGGTGAATATGACAGATGCAGTACATGGTGGGGAAAAAGTAGGTTACAGTTGTTTATATGGAAAATAATATAAAGATCTATCTATATAAAAGTCCAGCGACCAGAGCGGCAGAATGACTGGAATGACTAGTGGTTATGATGTGCACTGAGCAGGCAACCAGCCTGATCCAGGCCCAAATCAACCCCCACACCGCCCCCAAGTCAGCCTGGCCCCCAATTGGCCCACAACACCCCAATTGGGGGCAGGGCCAGCGGGCCAACTGCCCATGGTCCCTTCCCTTTGCTGGCACACCCCAATGGGCTCCCATAGGTGCAGGATTGCCAGACCTCACCCATGCACAAATTCATGTACCAGGCCTCTAGTTAATAAATAATAATACAAAAATAAACTGTCATGAACTACAAACTTATTTTTGGCCCACCCTTTATTTACCTGAATCCTTGCCTCTATACCCATTTTTAGTTTCCAATAAAGACTCACCACAAGCCCCAGAAAGTCAGAGGTGCACAGAATGTGGCACAGGGCTATGGTGACCCAAGTTGCTATAGGAACATCTGCTCAAATACTAAATTTACCACTTAGTTGGTTTAGGAACTCTCTTCTTTTAGCCCCCCAAACTACCTCATGTTCCTTTTTACTTATTTTTTGTGGTTACTATTAATCCTCACCCAAAGATACTTTTTCCATTGATTTTTAGAGACAGTGAAAGGAAGGGATGGATAGAGAGAACGAGAAAAACATCGGTGTGAGAAAGAAACATCAAATGGTTGCCTTCCATATGCAACTTAAGGAGTAGAAGGGGGGAAGGCGCAATGAACCTGCAACCCTGATAGGTGTCCATGACTAGGAATCAAATATTTGGTGTGAATGTCAATACTCTACCACTGAGCAACACTAGCCAGGGTTTTTTTCTTTTTTAAATCTACACAACTGCCTTCCCCAAAGCACACTAGAGTAGATCCATGTTTTCTGCCATTGTCTCCTCAATTAGTCCTTTTTCTTTAGAGCTGACTCGGTGTTTGAAGATTTGGCATGCTTTTAGCATTCCTTTGTCTTTCCAACCTGTGATGAAACTAAGTAAAAGTAGTAAGTGTGTTAGCTCAGAACCCAAGAACTAGAGGGCACCTATGGAATTGTGTCAGGGCAGGAAGGTCAACCAGAAAGAGCATGGATAATGCAAGTTTTTGGTGGTGGCTATGGATGCTACTGGCATGGAGGACCGGTCTGTCCTGGCAGCTGGACCCACCACTCCCCTTTCACAAGGGAAAGAAAGTGAGGCTTTTCCATCTCCTTTGCAGCATAGTCCCAACCCAGAAAATAGGTTCATCTCACTCTCTTCCACTTGAGGTAGAGTGGGAAGGGTCTCACTCCTAAGGAGGCTTCCTGCAGCTCTCCCCTCCCCTCTGATGGAAAGATAAAGGCCTTTACTTCGCTGTGGAAGATGAGACAGAGAATTTCCCTATGGTTCTGGGAGAGCCCAGTTATACCACCACATTCTGTCCTGGGAGACTAATGCCAAGTTGGAGATTAATATAAGATGAATTCCACAGCTGTATAGTTCTAAAATACAGAATTTGAACTTCTTATAAGCACTGAAGCATCTACATTCTACTTTTTTCTAAGTCCCTGTCACCAAAAAGACACACAAAACATTTATCTTCTTCTTATCTCTGACCTATATCCCAACCCTATTCCCAACCAGGAATCTTGAGTGAAATATTTTTCTCTATTTTTGAAGAGAATAATTAGAAGTGCTTTTTATTTGTGCGCAGAAAAATAGAAAAAAGGAAGAGGGGCTTCTATTCAGATTCTTTTAAACTGATAACCAATCCAAGTTTTTCTAGCATTTTCCTCTCTATTGGGATATTATTGGATGAAAGCAAAAATTACCATTACTTTGTTTTTTATAAATAGACTTCTACCAGCAAGGCATAAAATTAGTCTCTTCTCAGCATAAAAATTTCTGGTTTTGGCCTCTCCGTGTTCTAATTGAGGCCCCACAGCTATTCCAGCAAACAAGGGAAATCAAAGAAGATTTCCATGACAGCAATAACTTTACATTCTACCCACAATGCTCTTTCTCTCTCTCTCTCTCTCTCTCTCTCTCTCTCTCTCTCTCTTGCTCTCTTGCTCTCTCTCCAAATCTTTACTATGAAATCAGCAGTTCCAGGAGAGCAGAGGTAAGTCACCCCCCTCTAAACACTGGTGCTCACATCAGGGCACTGAACACATTTTCACTCTCAGTGGTAGATCTCCTCAGATGACTATGATCTTCTGTGAGCCTGGGATTTACTAGAGAAAAAAATAGAGAGGAAGAAAGAAAAATAGGAGGGAAAGAAGGAAAAATAAAATACATAGTTGAAATACAGCAATAACCCATTACACTGTGGGTCTGGTATGCTATAGTCTGCATTCCACCTCTCTCTCTCTCTCTCTCTCTCTCTCTCTCTCTCTCTCTCTCACACACACACACACACACACACACACACACACACACACACAGTGATGTGTTGTTCAGTGTAAGAAATCACAGCTTGTTAGCAGCCCCTCTGGCTGAATTCTACCTCTGAGATGGGAGTTGAATAGGGCAGAATTTGGATCTTGAAGGTCAGGGTAGGATTAAGAGGAAGAACCAAGGACCACAGACTTAGCCCATTTCAATTAGTATAGAAGGACCCAGAGGACAAGGACCATAGCATCTAGCAAATACTTGCTAAGCACTCAGTAACTGCTCTGCACTTGTAGGAGTTCAGGGGAGCAAAGAGATGGCTGATGTTGACCTAAGCAGGCCCTCACACTCTCTTATTCATAAGAGACCACTGTGAGCAATCACCAAGGAGAGCCATTGAAGGTCCATTTTGTTCCTGGAGAAAGGACAAGGAACAGAAGACTGTCAGAGCCATTCAGTCACAGGTGACACCTGGTCACAGGCTTTGTCTTGTCCCCTGAGAACAACACTGTACTAAGCCTTTGCTGCACTGCATGGTTTATTCTTTGTTTGACTAATTACCTCTTACCCAGTAGTCTTCAACCCCAGCTGCACATAAATTACCTAGGAAGCGTTTTTAAAATTCTGATTCCCAGGCCCCACCCCCGATTGATTAAGTCAGACTCTCTGGGGATAGCACCCAGGCTTCAGTACTTTCGAAAACTCCTTAGGTGACACCGATGTGGAGCCAAGATTGAGAACCAGAACCACTGCCTGAAAATAACTGTCCTAATTTCTTCAATTTTTCTCTGCCTTCAAATTCCTCTTATCTAAGTTGTTATAGTTTCCTTCTTTTTTAGTTTGATCTACTCTGTTCTTTCAGCAGATAAGTCTACAATTCTCAAGTAAACCTTTTTCCATGCTTTAACTTTGCTTTTTCTCATCTAATTTTCATCGCCTGCTCCACTTCCTTCATCTTCCCATTATGTTTATTTTGTGTTGTGTGTGTTTTCAGTCCAGCATCAACATTTATGACATGTTCTATATGGGCAGAGTACAATAGTAGGCACTTCAATGCCACTAAGAATTACATCAATACAATAATATTTTCTGTTAAATTCTGCGTGACAGTTATGGGCTCTTGTCCTGTGGAAGAGTGACATTTTAGCAAAGTGCATCTCCCTTCCCAGGAAGAGACTCTCTTGATATATAAATAAAAGATTCAAAGTAAATATATTGCAATAAACAATAAAAAGAACTTCTACAAAGAGAGTAAAAAACCATCAAAAGTTATGGTTCCTTTTACCTTGATTTTGTTTTTCAGGAATCAAGCCAGATGCCTTTGGAGCAACAATAAATGTTGCTCCTTTTAGTAGAAGCAAAATTTTACAGTGCCAAATGACAAAATGAAAAATTAATGACCATACCATATACTGGCTTAAAGGAACCAAGATGGCTCCCTGAAATTATAAATTAACAAGAAGACATCTATGACTCTGGTCTCCAGAGCAACTTTACTCAGAGATGCCAATTCTCCTTGGAGAGTCTTGAAACCGCCATGAAAGAGGAGGGGTCTTATTACTGTGCTGCTCTATGGGTGGTGCTGCTCCTCTGCTTCCAGGTCGGCCACAAACCAAATCCTGCCCCTAGCAGCTTCCACACTGTCAGCTGACCTCCAGTGCCAGCCTAACTGTAGATCAATCACAAAGTGTACTCACATCCATTATTTCATGACCACATGAAGTCATATCATCCCACTTTATTGTTTAGAAAACTGATGTCTTGAGAGGTTAAGTGATGGAATCAGGCACATATCCAAATTTTCCAAGCCTTTTCTAAGTACAGTGGTCTCTGAACTAGAGCATAGCTACCTCTTGAGAACTAGAGAAGGAACTGGGGGGAAAGGACCCCCCGAGTTCCAGGACCCCATCCAGCCCAGTCTTATAGGTAGTGTTCTGTCTAAGTCTTGTCTGAGTCTTATCTGAGAAAAGGTAGGGTTGCCCAGCTGCCTGCTCTTAACAGTCTGTGCAAATTCAAAGAAAATGGAGGATGAGCTCAAAGAACTCACTTGAAGTACAGAAAAGCAGCTCCTCTGCTTGAGATTATGGGATGTGAAAGCTGAAACATAAATTCAAGGGCTTGCTAAGGTCCCTAACACATCAAATGTTTCATTTTTCTTTCTGTTTTTAATAAACACATCTTCCTCCATTGCTATGTAATTCATTGGTTGACTTGCCTGGGACCCATAAGCAGCACTGTGGCCCTGAAAATGAAATATTAATTACCTCAGCCTTACAGCCATCTCTAGACATCTTATAGAAAAGCAGAAAGCACTTGTGGCAGTTTATGTATTAGGGTCTCTTTCTTAACCCTCCTCTGTCTGGTCATGCTGAAGGAAACAGAAGTTTCTATAATGATATAGTCTTTCTTTAAAGCCACAACCCAAAGACTTCCTATGGTCATGATCTTGGGAATGAGCTCCTCACTGGTCTTCCTTTGCTCTCCTTGTATGTTGTAGACAGCAACTCACATTCAAGTCAGGCATCCTGTGGGTAGAAAAAAAATCATTTCATTTCAATCAGCACTTCTGAGGAGCAGTATGAGTTCCACAAAGAGTTTGGAGGGATTACCCAAGAGATAAAGACAGACTGAATAACAAGTGTGAGGCAGCACTTATATATCATAAAGCACTACATCCAAAGGCAACTTCAGAATTTCTACAAGCAAGGGACTGAAGAGTAGTGATCTCATTGGAAGATGCCTTAGGAACTTGCTTGAGGCTGTATTTTCAAAATGGGAAGATGTCAAAATGGGAAGCTGATGGAGATGATGGGGAAGGAAGGATAAATCCCTCCAAACCACTTTTGCCTCTGCTATTAACTGCTCAAGTCTCAAATATCCTTGTTTTTATAAAAAATATATCAAGGAGGAAACTAACAAATAGCCAAGCAATGAGTCAAGTGTGTGCAAATATTATCTCATTTATTCCTTACAGGCTGAAAATAAATATTAGTTCTCCTGGGAAATCACATGAAAGAAAAGTCATCCCCCAGGTCATGGGAAGATGTGGCTAATTGCTGTCCTTGACATAGAAAGAATCAGCACAAGGAACAGCCTGTACAGAGCCTGAGAAAGGTAGAGTCCAAAGGCAAAGCCCTGGCATACTTTCCTGCCTTCCACCTGGGCACCCCAAGATAGACTATATTTGTATTCAAATTCAATCTTGCTCCTGCCATGTGACCTGACCAAGGCCAAGGTATGCTGCATGTCCTGACTCTCCCAGACCAGGCTTCTAGACACCCATTGCCCTAAGCTTCTATCACATCATAACTGGTTCCCTCCCCACTACTGTCTTCTATCTCTGGCTTTGATTTATTATTAACATTGACTCACTCCCATTCAGGCCTTAAGGAAGGTTGACTTTGCCCATTAGCAATCAACTCTTAAAATTGCCTCTAACCTGCAGCAGATATAAGTCATAGTCATAAACATAAGCACATTCTTGGGATTTTCAAATGACTTGCTGAATAATTTGAGAGAGCTCAACAGCAATTATCTAAGAAGACAGGCTTCTTTGAGCCTAGCTAATTGTTCTCTTGCTATTAGTGCAGTTTTAAGCCCATAACACTTCCTCCTGCCTCAGAGCTTTTTCTTACATGAACTTGCTTTTTTTACATAGGATAATATTTCCGTATACACGTCCCCTGATACCTGGTGTATCAGGCAGAGGATACTCTTGGAGTGGTGATTTGAGAGAATCTAATGAAAGTGGCATTTACAAAGGTGTGGGCAGATTTTATGGATTAAATTATGTCTCTAAAAAAAAAAGAAAAGATATTTGGAGTTCTCATCTCTAGTGCCTTGGGAATTGACCTCATTTGCAAATAAGGTCATTGAAATTAATATAATTGGTTAAGATGAGGTCAGGCTGGAGTAGGGTGGACCCCAAACACAATATGACCAACATCTTTATGAGAAACAGTCGTGTGAAGACAGAGATGGAGAGAGAACACGGTGTGACCAGGAAGGCAGGCAGGGACTGAAGTAACACACCAAAAGCCAAGCCAAGAACACCAAAGATTGCAGCAAAACACCAAAAGTTCAAAAAGGGACAAGAAAGAATCCCCCTACAGATTTCAGAGGAAGTACAGCCCTGATGCCACCTTGATTTTGGACTCCTAGCATCCAGAACTGTGAGGCATTACATTTCTATTAATTTAAGCCACCCAGTTTGTGGTTCTTTTAAGGCAGTCAGAGGAAACTAATGCAGCTGGGTTGTGGGAAACGAAAATATGGTGAAACATCCTGGGTCTGACAACAAAGAAGCCACTGCCACCCTAGTCCTGAGACATGATGTAAAGGAGCCGTTACTGGATGCTGCATGTGTAGGGGAGAAGCTATAGCCTGCAATTGAGGAAAGCAGCCTCTGCCAATATGCATTCCTGCAGGAAGTAATGGGGGGTAATAACAACGTACCTCCTCCTTGTCCTCTCCAATCTCCTAATAGTACCTCCCAATGGCATACCAGAGAGTGAGGGAACCAGGTGGATGTTGTCCATTAAGGTCAGCCTCCTAGAGTAAGAAATAGAGTAAACCTGAAGGGACATGAAGGGACAAAAAGACTCCATATAGCATAGCTGGGTAACTTCTGCTTTGGAATCTTATCTGCAAAGTCACTTCTTTAGGGAAGCCTTCCTTTACCAGATCCTGGCCCCAGCAACATGGTCTCGTATTACTTCTGCTTCTACGCAGTACTTATAACAGCTGCAGTGGAGGAATTCATTATGCAAATTATGCATTAAGTGATGAGGTCTCATGCTAGAACATAAGTTTTATAAGAGGAGAGATAACATCTGTCATTTACCAGTGAATCTTTAGGATCTAGTGTGTAGTAAAAATGACAAAATTATAGGATGTGCCAAGAGCTAAGAGCCTGATATAAAAAAGATAAAGTATGTAAGTCCAGAGAAGCTGCCCTCAACAACTCTCAAAGAACTATAGAGAATGGGCATCATTGTGTCCTTCAAGTGAGCACTGATGATGGAATTTGTCATTTCAAAGAATGAGACCACCTTGAGTACTTGGTAATAGTAATCTAGGAATGGTTGTAGTGGGCAGTGGGGTAAATGAGATGACTCAAGGGTAAGGAGAGCAACTGCCATGAGATCAAACAAACTTGAGCTTGCTTCTATCTGAATTTCTTCAGGCCAGTCTGGTCCCACTCACATGGGGAAAACAAGAAAGTTTAGGTGGGTCTCTGCTCCACTAGCATGGGAGTTTAGGTCCTGCATCTATCCTCAGATGTTGGGTGCTGCTTTTGTTCCTGCTTCTTTGCATATCAAAGGCTCCTCTTCCTGGCTTCTGTTGTACCCTCTAGTTTCCATTATTAATTTACCTGTTTATTTCAGAATTGCATAGATTGTTGTTCTTGAAATTCAAAAGTGTAGGTCTAAAAAGTTCAAGCATGCCTGTTTTGAAAACATATAAATTTAGGCTGTTATAAACTGGAAGGTAATGGTGGTTTCTAAGTTTTTTAACAATATTTGGCTCTATGTAATTCAACAGAGGTGACCTATCTTCAGAAAAGACAGATGAGCTCAATAAAGATCAGGAAACTGGCTCAAATTTGGAGACAATATTTCATTGGCTTGCTCTTTTACACTTGGGTGAATCACCCTTATGCAGCTATCCAACTTTGCCTAGAGGGAGTTTGCAGTAAACACAAAATCATTACAATACCCTTAGTCCATCGATCTCCTTATTTGATGGTTCTTTTGATTACAGCTGTAAATATCAATAATTCTTCTTGGCATTGAGTGTGACATCACCACAGAGCACATGACAAGTATATCTAACATCAAAATGGAGCATAATATCAAACATAATTTCTAGGGCAGGAAGCAGAAACTTGTTATCAATCAAATAAGCTGTCTTAACCTTTTTTCAAGTGTCCTTCCTTATCTGGACCACATTATCAATCTTGAAGGTGGTATTATCATCCCAGTAATAGGCTATAAGCTCTGTGACACTCCTGTGATTTGGCAAAAACCCCTCATGGGAAACAGAACAGCTGCCGACAAGGGCTGATTTCCTGAGTCACACATGTGTCACAGAGAAGGTGTTGACTCAGAGGAGGGACCAAGCAGAGGGTGAGTTCAGAGGCAGAGCTATCTCTGAGTGGAGCCATGCAGAGGTGCTGCTCACTCATCTATCTCACCCTCTTCTGGACAGGTAAGATAGAACCTAGAAACTCAATCAAATAAGACTAGCAACAATGAGGCATCAAGAATGCCAGAGCTCATAGACAGTGGCCCTTACTTGATGATTGTAGACCCAGTCCTCACTGAATCCCTGTCATGTCTTTGCTTTCAGGAGTCATGTCAGCTATCGTGTCGGTATCTCAAGATCAAGAAGTGACTGTGTCCTTGGGGATGTCTGCCACCCTCAGGTGCTCCTTGGAGGGAGAAACAATCAGTAACTACTATATCAGCTGGTACAGGCAGACCCAGGGTAACACAATGACTTATATACACCGAGAAGGAGGTATGTATGGCCATGGTTTCTTCGGCAAGTTCCGGGCTGGCTTTAATAGTTCAAGCAACAAGACTGAGCTTGAGATCCTTAAAGCATCAGAAAGAGATGAAGGAATTTACTACTGTGCCAGCGACTACCACCCTGCTGCTGGCCCACTTCTGAGCAGCTCAAAAACCAGAGATCTATGTAGAACAACAATTCCAACAAGATCATGATTTCCTCTTTAATAGTTTAAGAAATGGGGGCCAGAGAATGCTAATTTTCCCTCACCCTTGGTCACTCACGAGCTCCCATCTTACTCACAGAGGCAACCTTCCGTGGGGTGTGGCCCAGTATGGAACAGGAGGAGAGACAGAGCCAAAGTCAGGAGATGTAGCATTCACTGTATACATTTAACAGTTTTCTTGAAGCTTCATAAAAGATTTGGCCCCATACCCAAAGTGCTCAAGGCATTTGATTAAAGGGGCACTTTCCAAAATATTACTACAGGTAATGGATGTCCAGTTTCTCCCCAGTCACATACACCATGAATATAGCTGTTCTGGAAGAGAGAGGTTTGGAAAATGAAGAGACTCCCTTTCTTCAGCATCAACAGTATGCACTGCATGTCATCTTGCCCAACATGGAAAGCAAGATTCAATCTCCAGCATTCTGTATTGTTTTGATGACTACTGACTGAATATAGCCTTTTGACCTCCCTTCCTTCTCTACTTCTGTACTTCTATATGCTAGATATAAAGCCTGGAGAATTTCTTTCTTATCCTTCTGTGGACAGCTCAATTTAAACTCCACTTTTATCTTAAACAATGTACTTTCCCAGACTTAGATGATTGAGAGATTATTCTGAGGCTGAACCTGTGGCTGTCCTTCTGGCCTCATCTAGAATTATCTATCACCAACCTTAAAAAATACCTCATTGGAACTTTCCGTGGTGATGGATATGTTCAGTAACTTGATTATGGTGATGGTTTCGTGGATGTACAGGTATATAAAATTTATCAGACAGTGCACTGTGAATATGTGCATTTTATTGCACATCAATAAAGTAAAAAAAATATTTTTTAATTTAAAATAAAAATAACTGTCAAAGCCTCGTTAGACTACTCCAAGCAATGTCTAGGGAATACTTTCTCCAACTAACCCTTCTTACCAAAGATTCTGCCTTCCACAGAAGTACTAAAAGGCTAACAAGTTTGCAGACACACACAGCTGGTTCCAGTCAGGGCTCCTTATTTGTTTCACCAAGAGTATTCCCAAACCTCCTACCTCTCATGATGCTGCCTGGCCTCTCATTCATAGATAGATAGATAGATGATAGATAGATAGATAGATAGATAGATAGATAGATAGATAGATAGATGATAGATAGATAATAGATAGATAATAGTCAGACACATGTATGCACATATATATATAATGTATATAGTTACAATGTGTAACTATTCTGTGCATTTTAGCCATCTCCTCATGAGCTCTTCTCATTTATCTCCCCAAACAGGTACATTTCCAAGAATATCTCTTTTCAACTCTCTATCTCAAACCCACTCCCTCTGTCCTAGTGTCCTAATCCCAACATCCCTCTACCTGGCCTCCACCTGACTGCCCCAGGCTGTTGGATGGTTTCTCTGGTAAAACTGTCTCAAGGCTCTGAATATTGACTCTGTCCTTGGATAAAATCAGGTTCTCAGATCCCCATCCAGATTGGGCATCTTGAGCCCTTCCTTCTTAGAAGGAAATTTGGACCCAACTTTCCTGGGATGTAGCCAAGTTACCACACAGGCCCTATCATACTCATCTAGCCCACTACCTGCTATTCATATCCTGTTGTTCTTCTTTAAATCCATGCTAAATTTAAATATGAAGAGCACTTCTAAGACTGAAAGGGTACAATTTTCTCCCTGTTTGAAATCATGACTTTGGAAAAGGAATGACATTTGGAAGCTGATTATGCAGATGCTGTCAAAGTTTTGGTACCATGCTGTTACAAGGTTTGCAAGATGGATTCTTAGGAGGAGACCCAATGGATCTTCTGACAGAAACTTGGAAAAATGTGTTTGAGGAGGAAGAGGAAACTATCTGGCCAAATCCATAAAACTGTATATTAACTGTGATAACAATTAGCATCTATTGAGTGCTTGCTATAGTCCAGGCACTCTTCTGACCACTTTACATGTGTTCTACTATTTAATCCTCCCAACAATTTTTATTTATTATCCCCATTTTATAAATGAGGACATGAAGGCACAGAAAAGCTAAAATGATTGCCCAAATTTCCACAGCTAACAAGGGAAGGCAACAGGTTTCAGACTCTGGAGCGTGTGCTAGAGGACATAGCACGATGGGGGAACTGTGGACAAGGCCATCTCCAAAATGTTGGAAAGGGAGCAACAGGGCTGTGCCCTCACACTAGACCTGTTCAAACTGATGCTCCTGCCCATCAGTCAAGAAATTGGGATAATGGAACCGTAATACGGATGATCTGTCAAATGCTTTCTAACTCGGAGATTTTGTGATCCTGACATAAACTTTATACTGTCTTCTTAAAGCCATCTAGGGTGAGAGCTAAGGCTAGGATTAAGTCTAGGTCTATGATTACAGTTAGGTTTAAAGTTAGTGGTAAAGCCTGAACTAAGGTTCTGCTTAGGGTTGATAAAAGAGTTCCAACTTCACAGTGTTATTGTAAAAAGCTAATGACAGAAAGTAAGTAAACTTGGTGGCTCATATAGCTCTAGTCAATAAATGCTACATATAAAAAAAAAGAGGAAAGTAAAAATGAAATAATTGAGGGGAAAGCGAACTAAAATACTAAGTGCTGACAAGATGCAGCCACTAGTTTTTCATCTTTTCCCCCCATTTTAGTGTGGTGACACTAGTTAACAAAATTATACAGGTTTCGGGTGCACAATTCCACAACACATCATCTGTATACTGTATTGTGTGTTCCCTGTACCAAGTCAAGTCTCCTTCCATTACCATTTATCCCTCCCCCGCCCTCCTCTCACTTCTCCCCCTCCTTTCTCCCCACAATCACCACACTAAAGATGCAACCGCTTTTCAGGTGTGGACTCACTCAGTCCTTATGACAACCCCATGCGGTTGTTATTCTCAGCTCCATCTGACAGATGGGAATACTGAGCCTCAGGGGGACTAGGTAGCTTCCTGAAGGTTACAGAAGCAACGCCGAGAACTGGGTCTGAGCCAAAGGCTGCCTGTCCTGGCACTGGGCTAGGGGCTGTGGGATATACTATTAAAATGCATCACCTGTAACAATATCAGAATGTAAAGTCCAGTCATCTGTGTGATGCGGGGGGGGGGAGAAGGGGGGCCTTTGACTCCTGGGCCATCCCCACAAGGGGTTGGGAGGGTGGAAAAAACTAACTCCTCCCACCTCCCAACTCTCCCTGCCCTGCTTTCAAACACCAGTTGCAATTTCAGCTTCCAGGCTGCTCTCCTGAGATGCCTCATTCCCTTGGCTGAAGGAGGACAGCGGCTACCCGTGGCATGGGAAATGACCCACATACCCCTCCTTCCTAATGTTTGTGGAAGGCCCTCTTGTCAGACCCTCTAGAGTCTCTGGGTCATTAATGCAATGACTGCCTTCTCTTTTACTTCTCAGGGCCTGCCTACAATGGCAGTCCAGGGGTCTGTGGCCAGTGGGATGAGAGCTAGAGAAACTCCATGGGTCTCTGGCAGATCCACAAAACTGCTGACCTTACCATCCACAGTACAGTAAGGCAGAGTGTCTGAGTTGGTCTCTTCCATTCTCTCTGTTTTAGTATTACTTTTACTGGTATTCCAAGGCAGCAAGACCTGTTGTCCACAGTTCTCTGCATTCGTAGTGAGCAAACTGACGCCAGAAAGCACGGCAGTGATTAAGGTGCAGAAGCCACCATGTGAAAGAGAGTTGAGTTAAAGCCAAACTTAGTCTGTTTCAGGTGGAGTCTGAGCCTGCTGCAGTGTCTGACAGGAGTGGGGCCTGATAAGCTGTCCGCACTGACAAGGTGAAGACTTCAGAATCCAGGCTTCTTTCCTCCTCTTCCTAAAACAGTCTATTGCCCCCAAATGTTGCTTGAAATGACAGGAGTATGCATCTCTGATTTTTTTTTTGCAAGATACTTTATTCATCTCTCTAGCAGATACCATCCCTCCTCTCTGCTTAATTGTCCTCCATAGCATTTATTACTATTTGATGTGCTATATATTTCACTTCCTTATTTATCTGTTATCTAGCTCTCCACTGGAATACAGTTCCATGAGGCAGGGATTTTGTCTGTTTTGTTTATTGCCTTACCTCCTGCCCTGAGAATAAGTCTGGCACAAAATAGACAACCAACAAATGTGTGGAATGAGCAAGTGAGCGAAGCATTTAGTGAGTGAGTACTTTATTCCCTACCCTGTGCTGGAAGCTGGGATGCAGTAGTGCACAACACTCGTGCTAGCATTGCCCTCTGAGATGCTTTCTCTAAGCCTCGTCTAGCCATTAACAAAATGCTATTGACTGTAACAAGAATGTCTGAAGGGTAACTAACAGAGTACTCTAGAACACCACGTTACTTACCCTTGGCAAGCAGACATCATGCGCCTGTGTTCCTTGCACATCCCCCATGGCAGGAGTAAAATGGGGAAGATAGCAGGTTTTCTCCTTTCATCACCTTTTCTCTCCATTTAATCCCAAGGCCCCAGGCCCTGAGGCTTGGACTATCAGAGAACATTTCTACTTTGTTTTTAAAGGGATTTTGCAAACTTTTTCTCCAAACAGACCTGCTGGGTAAATTCAGCCACAATAACACCTTTCCTAAACAAAGAGTAATTCCTAACTCCCCCTCGTTCCCCCACTCACCACCACCAAATGATTTTGGCATTCTTCAAGAATGCAGACTCTCTGGGTTCTTGTTTTGTTTTGTTTTTTAGCAGTTCGCACATACACAAATGCATTACGGATGGTAGTGACATAGAGTAAGTAGTATGTATCAAACACTGAAGGAATTCTCTGAACGCATACCCCAGATTCTCAAGAGCTTCCAAGGAGCAGCATGCCTGGTGACAGGACAAAGGAAACCAAACCAAAAAAAGCAATTGCTTTTTAAATAAGGCAGGTTCTCAAACTGTGTTTAAATAAGAAATCTAATAGCCTTAAGTTTTCAGTTTACTTGCACACATGTGGGAAAATAGGAAAGTTTAAATTATTATTTTCTGCTTTAAGGACAAAACCTCATGAATACTTATAACTTTAGGAAAAAGAAATGTCAGTACAAATATATTGCTATGGCAGAAAATGATTAAGAAAGAAAACTAATGCAAAGTATGAACCTTGGGAGGTTAAAATTGCTTTCCTAGAATATAACATTGATATATTTATTCAATAACAGTTTATTAAGCACCCACTGAAAACACCTACTATGTGACACATACCTTTTTAGATACACTGGGAATACAATACTCAGAAGCCCATGACTTTATTTTAGTGAAAATAAATACAAAGTGAAATATTTGTTAGATGGTGATAATTGCCATGTAAGACCCTACAGAAAGATAGAATATGTTATCAAGGGACTATGGGAAATAATTATTTTAAATCAGGTGGTCAAGAAAGGCTACAGTGAGATTATATCTCGACAAAAGCCTGAAGGTGGTCAGGTTGATAATATTTGGAGTCTGGGTGTTTGCCAGACTTTCTTTTAGAAATATTTTCATGCCCCGCTTTATGACACATAATAGTACCAGCTTTTCTGTAACTGGGAGAATAAGCAATAGTTTTGTCTTCTTACCTTGCTGAGAGCTCTTTCCCAAAATAGTTCAGACTTTCGTTTTTCAAGATTAAGTAATAGAATCCCATTAATTAGCACGAAGTGTGGAGGAGCAGTCCTAAAAAGGTCAAAACTTAGAAGGTGAAATGGAAGATGGCAGAGTTGGATTACTGACAAATGGAATATATAACACTGAGCCTTTTGTGACCACCTTCCATGAATTGATGAGTGTTGCTTCCTAAACATAAAAGCGAAAGCATACAAATTGGATGACTCCTTTCTCACACTGATCCTCAAGATCCAGCTGCTCTGACAGCCCCAGGAGTCAAATCTGTAGCCTCGTCTACCTTTGCAGACCAATGTGTCTCCTGGAAATGGGCCCAATAGACTGGGACCCTGAAATAAAACGTGTTCACCTCAGTGAGGCTCTTGCTTTTTCCTCGTCCACAGGAAGCCAGTCACAGATAAACCTGGGGGGAAAGGGGTCGGGGGGGAGGGGTGGAGTGCTTGTGCAGAAAGCTGGAGTGTCTTCAAAATCCCTACCAAAGCTTAGAGATTCGTCCTCCAAGACTTCTGGCTGTGCCTAGGGTGGGCCCCAGAGGCAGTTTCATCTTCACCGGCCACCTGGCAGAAGTGAGCAGTCTTACTCAGAGACAATGAGAAGGAAAGTCGACATCCACAGGATACCACCGAGAAACAGCCCGTGTTGTCAGAAGCTCTGCCATGCCAAAGGCCTCCTGTTTCATAAAGACCTAACCTGTGTTTGCAGAGCACATGTTATAATCAAGAGTGATTAACAGGCAATTAACTGCCCCAGTCTTCTAAAGAGGAGAAGAATTTCATGCACCAAGTTTACAAATAAGGAAACAAAGAACCACAAAGGGGTCAGTATAACAGACACTACATTAAATAGCACCTACTGGGTGCCCATGGTACTACCCTTCTAGTGTGGTCCAGGAGCAATAACCCTCCTCTGTTGCAAAAAATCAGCTTAAAAATGAGTTCTCAGCTAATCCACTTGTCAGCATCCAAATCATTATTATGTTTTCCACATGAAGGACATCCTCCTCAGCTCTATAGCCCTACCCCTTACACACACACACAAACACTCTCACAGTGTCAGAACAGGAGAAACTTTAATCACCTCCTGGTTCAACCTTTTCAATTGAAGATGTAAAAACTTCAGAATAGAGATATTAAGTGACACTCCCACCATCACACAACCAGCTAGTGGCAAAGCCAAAGAGCACAGGTTCCCAAACTCCTGGTCAAGAACTCTTTCCGCTATACCTGACATCTGGTTGCCATGGGAACCATTCTATTGCAGTGTATTTCCAGCCCACATGCCTGCTATGCAGTTCTTCCCCTCCAATCAGCTGGAAAATCTTTCTCCTCCCAGCCAAGCTGAGCCCCTTACAGTAAGTGACTTTGCAATTTGAAGAGTAGGAAGTCTCCTCTGTGTTGTGGGAGTACAAAGCCCTAAAGAACTCCAGAGAGTTTGTCTTTGTTCTCCACCTCTTTCTAAAGAAACTCCTTGAGCCCTGCACAGGTTTCTCAGTGGTTAGAACATTGGCCTACAGACCGAAGGGTCACGTGTATGTACTCAGTAGAGACACATGTAGGAGGAAACCAACCGATATGCCTCTCTCACGTTGTTTCTCTCTATTCCCTTCCCTCCCCCCTCCCTCCCTTACACTCTCTCTAGAAATCAATGGGGGGAAATATCCTCTATCCTTGGGTGAGGAAAAGAAAGAAAAAGAGAGGTGGGGGAGAGGAGGAGTCAGAAAGAAAAGAAAGGAAGGGAAGTGGGTCCTTTTGCATTCTAATGGGTGCCTAGCTTCACACTTAGAGTACATGCTGTGGGGTGAAAGAACAAAGACCAGTCCTCCCCTCTCATCTCAACTAAATAAATCCCACTCTTTAGGGACTCTGCTCCTCACTCCCTGACCTTCATCCCCATGGCAGTACCTTTGATCCTCTCTGTGGAGCAATAGATGGATCAATGGCCAGAGCCTGCCTTCCATTTAGAGACAAAAATCTCCTCTCCTTTCTTTTCCAAAATAAGTACAAGTCAACAATGCTGTTAAGAAAAATAAAGCCAATGGGGTGCTATGAGGTCATAAGAATGGCAATATTATCATCCTCAGCACCGGCCAGTCTCTCCCACAGGGCCACAGGCCGGTATGTTTCCAAGGTACCCTGAGTGAGTCGGGAGAAACTAGACAATGTTGAGTTGTGGCATGTAAAGCATTATTACACGATAGAAAAGAAACCCAGTGGAACCTGTGTTCAAAACCCAGTTCTGCGCAGCGAGAAGAACCCATCGCTTCACCTCCCCAGGCTCATTATAAAGTGGAGAAGCTGGAACTGAGCCAGCCTGAGGGCCCTTCTCGTTCTCTCCCTCGATAACTGTGATCAGTCATCCCCATTACAGATGAGTGAAGAAAAAGAGAAAACATTCTGAAATTTCGGCAAAAGGGAAGTTAAAAATGAAATATTGAAAATGAAAATTATCAACAACTATAAAGAGGTACTGCTGATAATAATAACGAAGGCCTACGGTCATGTGGTACTTGACATGCAAGTCGCTGTTCAAATTAGTTTACATATTTTGATTTGTTTCATCTTCATGATAACCCATTACAAAATTATCCCTATTGTACAGGTGAAGAAACCAAAGCAAGGAGAGGTTAAGGCCTTGCTGGAGGTCTTAGTGCTGCTGCGTAGCTGACCCTGGGCATAAGCTCAGGCGGCCTGCTCCAAAGGTGCTGTGCCACGCAACTTGAGAGCTTCTTTTTTCTGGTGCTTATTGAAAGCTTTTAAAATATCATGTCTGTGGGCATGAATGGATCCAGTACCTTCCCAGAATCCTTTCTGACTACAGTAGCTCTATTCTATAAAAGGAGGTTGTGCAAGGAGGGCAGAACTATTTCCTATTGGGTGCCCTTGGTACTACCCTTATAGTTTGCATCCAAAAAGTGTTTGTGGGCACTTTTCCACCCTCGGTCTCTAGCATGTACTGTCTTCCCAGGCTGACCTTCCTTGTGCTGTTTCTCTATGGTCGTGCAGGAGTCACCAGTTTGGAGGTACTATAATGTCTGTCTCTTACAAGTTTCATCAGTTCTTTCTCTTTTCCAGAGATTCATTCACTGAATCGGCTAGTGGATTTGGAGGAAGCGGGACCACGACTCCCTGATGAACACCTGCAACAGGTCTGGCTTTAACTTTGGATTCCTCTGGATGAACTGGTACAGCCAACCTCCAAAAAGACCATGTGAACATGTTTCCAAAATTAGACCTTTGGGGACTGTTAAGCATTACACATCTTCCCTGGAGAAGTTTGTTATCACCAGTAATAATATCAAAAATCAGTTGTGGCAGGGACCGGTTTGGATCAGTGGATAGAGCGTTGGTCTGTGGACTGAAAGGTCCCAGGTTCGATTCTGGTCAAGGAATGTACCTTGGTTGCGGGCACATCCCCAATGGGGGGTGTGCAGGAGGCAACTGGTCGATGTTTCTCTCTCACCAATGTTTCTAGCTCTCTATCCCTCTCCCTTCCTCTCTGTCAAAAATCAATAAAATATATATTATTTTTTTTTAAAAATCAGTTGTGTTTATAAACCAACAGATTAAAACAGGAGGACTCAGCCCAGTATTATTGTGCTTTCACCACAGTGAACCATAGAGAAAATAAAGGAGAAAGCTCTCCAGTGGGCAGAACAAAGGGATAACCTGTAGAAACAATCAGTGATCTTTCTCCAGCTGGGTCTCCCCATCCCAGGCCTGTACTTTCTTCCTGATCAGACTTAGGACTACCCTCTTAGACATATGTGAAACACAACCTCTTCATTCTGCACCTTTGAACTTCTCAGCTTTTTCAACTTCCAACTTACTGCATCCAGAGCTGGTTGGGCCAAAAGGTTAAGAGGTAAGGAATCAGTCCTGAGTGATTTTTCCAAAAGTTCTGTTGGCAGAAGGATTGTTCTGAATAATGATTGGTTGGTCAAAAAGTCTAACTCATACCTGCCCCTCATGTGGGGCTGGCAGCCCATCACGGTTGTTTTTCTTAGCCTTTGACTTCTAGGACATTGGAGGAAAGTGAGAAAGAGCAAAACATGAACTGAAAAGAAAGATGGGAGTGGGGTTTTATCTGGGTTCCAGATACCTACCTTCTATAATCATTCCCACATTTGCAGATCCATGAAAACATCTTTATTGTGCTGGTAACAGTAAGTTTTATGGCACAGTTTAAGTAGGTACATTTTCCTCTCTTAAATAGGTGGCAATATAGTGAACATAATAATAAAAGTATAATATGCTAATTAATTAGACCAGATGTCCTTCCGGAAGAAGGTGGGGCTGCCACTGGCAGGAGGGTAGCCTGGGTCCCCAGTGCCAGAGGGAAGCTGGTGCTGGCAGCCGGGGGAAGGAAGGCCTACTCATGCACAAATTTTGTGCATCGGGCCTCTAGTAGGTAAAATAACATACAAAAATAAATATGTTTAATCATTCACACAAAAAAAAATATTAGTATGTGTTGAATTTAAAAACAATAATCTGAAAATGGTCCCTAACTTTGGCAAGGTCCTTTCACTGATCTTAAAATGAACAAGCTTAAAATTTTGTTCAAAACACTATATTTTGGTCTATAAACTAAATATGATTTTATATGTGAGTTCTTTTTAGTAGTAAAAAGAGCATGAGCTGTGGAATCCAACAAAAATGGGTAATCCCACAGCTCCTCATTTACTCATGCGGGAACTGAACAAGGCTGCTTCCCTTCTCTAAACCTCTATTTCCTCATTCATGAAATAGAGATAATAATACTACCTATTTCATAGAGTTATTATGAGGATTAAATGAAATCATTGCTAGCAGGCACCTGGCACACCAGGGTGACAAGTACACCAAAGGTGCTCAATAATGCTAATACTTAATTCCTCTTAGTTATTATTGGTCTGAAGGACAGTGGTTTTTGACCCAGAAAAAAAGAAAAATAAAAAGATATAAAATGAGAGGGAACACTGACAATGACTACCACCACTTTTCTAAAAAAATAAATAAAAAATAAAAAATCCAAATTGCTGCCAGTATTATTTTCATAAAAATACCTCATCAGGAATGTTCTTTCCAGACAACCTCTCTAAATTATTTCCCTGCACCAATGATAGTGAAAGCCTCAAAGGCAAGTTCATTATTGTGATTGTTTGGCTCCCCAATAACATTTGTCTTCATTGCCCTTTGTCTATTCCAGATGAAGGTGGCTCTGGCCAGTCCCAGCTTTGTCAGAAATAACAAGGAGAATGGATTTTTATGCCAAATCTTTTGCTAATAGATTTGGTTCAGATGTCTAAAGCAATCACTGGACAAGGGGATCTCAGTTTTCAGAAGCTTGCCCTTATCCAACTTTGAGGAGTGTTGTTGTTGTTGTTTTAATATTTTTATTTTTATTGATTTTAGAGAGGAAATGAGAGGGAGAGATAGAAACATCAATGATGAGAGAGAATCATTGATCAGCTGCCCCCTGCATGCCCCCTACTGGGGATCGAGCCTACAACTCAGGCATGTGCTCTTGACTAAAATTGAACCCAGGACACCTCAATCTGCAGGTCGACACTCTATCCACTGAGCCAAACCAGCTACGTCTCCCCAGTACTTTTAATTAATGTACCCTTTTATTAATAGAGATCTTTTCTCATCCTTAAAAAGGAAACTATGAAATTTAGTTACTAACCCATTAGGGGTGGCATTTGTCCATCCTCATTCTGCCCATGCTGTCTACATGGGATTCTCCCTATGCTACTTGATGAAGAAAATCAAATAGATGAATTCCTAAATGAATCCCCCAGATAAATAGCCTCGTTTCAGTCCTTTACCTTCTTCCATTAAAGAACTATAGAGGCCTGGCTGGTGTGGCACAGTATTTGAGCACTGACCTATGAACCGGGACCTGGTCATAATTCAATTCCCAGTCAGGGTGCATATCTAGGTTGTGGCTTGAGCCCCAGTAGGGGGCATACAAGAGACAGGCAATCGATGATTCTCTGTCATCATTGATATTTCTGTCTCTTCCACCCCCAACCCTTTCTCTCTCTGAGAACAATAAAATAATAGGTATATTGTAGATAGATGATAGATAGATAGGTAGGTAGGTAGATAGATAGATAGATAGATAGATAGATAGATAGATAGATAGATGATAGATAGATAGATAGATGATAGATGGATAAGAACTATAGGGACCTTATCCAGTGGAGGTAGGAAGAAAAGCCAAGGAATCAGAGCTGTTCTGTGCCAGAAATTCATGTTCTGATGAAAGAAGATTATGAGAATGTCTATGGTAAACCACATGCTGGATGGAAAGGAGCAGTCTGAGATCTGAGAAAACTTTCATCTGCTAACCAGAGCTAGCAGCCTATTGGGAGGGGAAATTGTTTGGAAGGCAAATGCCTGTTTCTTTTTTTATGATTTAGATAAATCAGTTAACCTCTTTGAATCTCCGATTCTCATCTATTTAATAGAGAGTTTATACTGGATGATCTGTAAGGTTACTTCAGCACTAATAAGCTATAGGTCTCTGCCTAGCAAGAATGAGAAGAAAGCAGCTGTGGGACAAAGAAAATCAAATTTGACAGATTCCCAAGCTTGGTCAGCACAGGTTCCTGCCTAGCTCTGACCCAAAAAGGATAAAATAAAGTAAAAAGAACTAAATGAAATACACTCATGATTAATCAAAGGGAACTGAAAGTCATTGCTAACCTCACACCTACCTTGCTTCGCCTCCAGCTCATCTCCCTTGGGACACTCCTCCTCTTTAATGCCTCATCGTGATTCTCAAAAACTGTGATCACTCAAAGTTGAAGCTTTTAATCTCCCATGTATAAAAGAATATGCAAATAGAGTTCAGTTTCCTGTTGAGTCTCTGCCAAGGTCTTAGCCTGGCAGTTCTGGGAAAGGAGCCAAAGACCTCATATTTCTTGGCTGTTAACATTCTCCCATCTGTGCTCAAGTCAGCAGTCTGGGCTTCAGGCTGTGGCTTGTCTTTAGTCTTACACTTTCCTAGGTTTTCTAAAGCAACTCTTTAGAACGTTTTAGCAAAAACAGTAACTTGGCTCCCAAATACCAGAGGATTGTCTGGTTACATTTGGGGACGGTAAGAAAAAGACCAGGAGTCTATATTCCTGTATTGTGGCCTCAGAATCCAGTGTTGTAAGCTACCTGAAGTGCTGATATTAATTAGGCCTTAAGTTATTGGTATCACCAATATAGGGTGTCATATATACCCATACATACACAGTGTGAAAAGGCAAGGTCCTCAGACATAAGAGTAGCTCTGTACAACGTTAACTAAACAAAAGCAAAATATGGAAAACACAAGCCCTCACTGGCTTGGCTCACCCTGTGGACTGAAGGGTCCTGGGTTTGATTCTGGTAAAGGGCAAGTGCCTCCAGGGCATGCAGGAGGCAATGAATTGATGTTTCTCTCACATTCATGTTTCTCTCTGTCTTTTCCTCTCTCTTCCACTCTCTCTAAAAATCAATGGAAAATACCCTTGGGTGAGGATTTAAAAAAAAAAAAGCAAACGATATTGAAAAACAGATAATTAATAAAAACAAATTTTTAAAAAAAAGAAAAACACAAGACATCTCAAAGTGTTTTTGAGCCAAAGGCTCTGATAAACCACAGTGTCAGGAATCAGACTAATTATTCCCTGTCTCTCCTGATTGAACTCACACAAAACAGCAGCTGCCATTGTTGCTCAACACAGGCATCCAGACCCAAGTTCACTGAAATGTTATCAGTACTCTGATAGAAAATTATATGTTCCAAGCTATGTTAAATCTGACCGTTCATTAAACCGGGATTGTCCCCTTTTTCTATAAATGCTCTGGTTTATTTGTGTTTTCTATTATTTCCCTTTGAAGCTAACTCCCAAAAGCCTTTGGGCATTCATATTTCCATTACAAGATCAACGTACAAATTAAATATTTTTTTCAGAAACCTTATGTAGAAATTTCCTCTTCTATTTCTCTGTTATCCCAGGCAGCTATGAGGAGCAAAGAGCTCAAGCTTGAGCTACATTGTATAGTGGCATAGTACAACATCAGTAAAAATGCTCTCAATGTTATTGTTCTATACCCATTCACTTAGTGTCTCCTGCAACATTTATTTCTAAATATCTTTTTCTAATCTTGATCCCTCGACCTCCACTTTATAAAATTATAACATTTTCTCACAGAGTTCTGATACTGTATAATTTTTTAGATTCAGTTCTTCTCCCAGCCTCCCTGATCTGTGCCCTACATCTTCCAACAATGGTCATTCCCAAACCATTTGAATCTCAGCAGGGAAATGATGCAAAACAGGTCCCTTCCTATTTCTGTTTTTGCTTCTCACTCCTACCCCAACCCATGTGGGTCTGAAATATAACACTCCCTTCTGCCATTCGAGTCATTTTTCTCAGAGATTTGTCCCCAGAGCAGCACTTTAGAACTGCACCTGAATTCCACTGATATTATGACTCTTGAAGGTGCCTGATTCAGAAAGACTTGGAAGTTTCTACCTAAATCCAGCTCCAGCTACTCCATCACTACATTTGCCATTGGAAAAGATTGGGCTATCTACATATCACTCCTGTAAAAATTCAGGACTGAATCTTAGATTATATGGCATATATGACTCCTGGGCAAAGATTTGAATGCATCTGGGCAAAGGTTTGAGTGTACAGTTCTGTGGACTGTAATGGGAGATGTCCAGATCATATCCCTTCAATGGAAGAAAGAAGCATTCTCACCTTAGACAATTCCAACTTTCTGGCCTACTTTTGTTCTAACACCTCATCTCATTCTACCATGTATTATGGCAGACGTGGTCTACTCAGAAATAACCTGGAACAAGTCAGCATAATCTTGGGTTAGTCTGGAGGCTCAAGGTAAAGTAAGTGAATCTGACTCCCAAGGAAAATCTTTTTCTATCTCTAATGCAGACTCCAAGAGTTATAATTAAACACATATCTAATCACACTGCATTTCCATTTGGATGTATTTCTACCAGTTCCCGTACATTGTTTCTGCATATAGAGAGTTCAGTCCTGAAAACTGAGACTTCGTCCTACATATACTCATCAAGTTAACTATCAGTACAGACAGATCGCTTGCCAAAAAGGATTAGGATGGTTTTGCCATAGCCTTTTGGCTTTCACACTACAAGCCATCTGGTCTCCGACACGTCTGGAGGAAGGATCTCCTTGTTCAGCATTGTTTATGCCATCACACTGATCTGCGTAGTCATACCTGACTATACAGATTGGCTAACAACCCAGGAAAAGCCCATGTTCTAAGAGAGGTAGAAAGCAGTAGGATGCATGGGCCCTGAGAGCTGGGAAACTGCTCTTGTCCCCTGCTGATTCAGTTTTCTCAGCAGCTGCCTAATCCAACAGATGCATCTTCCTTATGAGGCACCAGGGACCCAGAATATCCACATCCTGTGGTTCCCTGAACCCCTATCACCCCACATTTGAGTTCCTTTCCAATTCAGAGAACAAAAGTTGCTGGCATTGGGCCAGTTCACAACAGATGTGGGTCTCAACTGCCAACTACCCAGGAAGCATCCTCCAGGGCAGGGCATGAGAATCAGCTTCTTAAGCATTCCCCTACTGCAGTTCATCAATCATAGAATACCTGCTCCAACACAGAGACTGGGAGACTTTCTCCTGAGCATCTTCATGGTTTTAATGCTTCCCATTGAGAATTAAGAAGACTGAGTTTACCACTAAGGCTGATAGCTAAGGGAATTATTGGAAAGTAGGTATTACAACTCAGCATGTACTTTAGGAAAATCTAAAAATCTATCCAGAACTTTGACATAATGCTTTTCCTACATCACGGA
Organism: Vespertilio murinus; assembly: GCA_963924515.1. Lineage (NCBI taxonomy): Eukaryota > Metazoa > Chordata > Mammalia > Chiroptera > Vespertilionidae > Vespertilio > Vespertilio murinus. The sequence goes on along the minus strand of OZ004704.1, from coordinate 145,898,061 downwards.
CCTCGCCCGTCTCCCACTCTGAATCCCACACGTTGATCATACCCTGAATAGGCATTAAAAGACATCAGCAGTGGGACCTTCCCTCTCTTCGAGTGTATGGCATGGCAATGGGGACTCTGCTAATCAGAAATCATTGCCAGTTTGCCAGGCCTTACAAGGATCTCCTTGTACTGCAGCTGTCAATAAGAGATTGTACCCTGGCTGTTCCCAAGTCTATAAATTTATTTTACTTTTTTTTTCTCCAAGAAAATGTTCCCTACTGTGCACTACCTATTTAGTAAAGCTAAGAAAGATAGGAAGGACAGGAACAAAGTGCAAGGAGAGAAACAAAGACATTAGTCGCAGGAAAAAAATACTGTTGTGGACTCAGAGTATTTATCACTTGAATTGATATTAACCTGATTTCCCCAGAAAAGATAAAGGTCAATAGTAGGATATGTATTTTATTAAGGTCTCTGAAAGAAAATATGAAAATTCAAACAGTGCAGAATTCTTGAATCCCACAGAATCCAACCCCCCACCAAAAAGAAATGCAGAGCTGTGGCTGGAATAATCCAAAGTCTTGGCAAAGGCTAAGGGAGGTTGCCAGCTGCCAACCCTCTACAAACTGTAAAGTATATCATGATTCTCATTTTTCTGTGCCCTTTCCTCCTACCCTCCTCCCCATCACATCCCTCTGGTTTTTATTCTATTCCCATCAAAAACTGGTATCAGGAAATAATCTGAAACCAGTGAACCCATGAAGTTCAAATCTGTGTTGTGCAAGAGTCAACTATAATTTGTGAGTGATGAAAATAATGGAGGCTTTAGCTTTTTAAGGTTGGAGTGGGAGGATGGGAGCATTGTATTCTAATAGAAATAATAGCCATAGGCTAAAGACTGAAGCAACCATAGCAGAATTATCAAAGCCTGAGGAACACTGTCCAAATGAAACTTTGTTCTGCCTTGTTTGGAGGCTCAGTGTGATCATACAAGGAGAATGTGGAGTCTCCCAAAGCAGGCACCTATCTTCCCATGTCCAGGAAAAGGCCCAGTGGAGTCTGTAGCCAAAGAGCATCAACCCATCCATTGCAGCAGAGGGCAGAATTAGGGCTAATGGGGTGGGGGCTGGGAAGAGGAGGGAGGATACCTGGAAAAAGATTTCATTCCAATAGCAGGAATACCTTTGTATCAGTTGATACAAAGCCATTCAGCAGTGAAACAAGCATCCTTGTCAGAAAGTAAGTTCAGGTGGATGGCTGCCTACATTGGCTGGGAGCTAGAACTCAATCACCTGAGCTCTTTTCCTCCCTAGAATCCATTATAAAAGTCTATGTTGAAAGAAGATAAAGCCTTTACATTCTCAGTTTTCTTTACACATATTTGCATCTTTTTTTCTCTTTGATTAAGTTATTACATGTGTGTCCTTATCGCCCCATTCCCCCCCCCCCTCACCACCACCACCCCGACCCCTCATGCTCTCACCCCCCTGGTGACTGTGTCCATTCGTTAGGCTTATATGCATGCACAAAAGTCCTTGGTTGATCTCTCTCCCTTACCCCGACCCTTCCCTATCTTCCCTCTGAGGTTTGACAATCTGACCGATGCTTCTCTGTCTCTGGATTTATTTTTGCTCATACGTTTATGTTGTTCATTATATTCCATAAATGAGTGAGATCATGAAATATTTTTCTTTCTCTGACTGGCTTATTTTGCTTAGCATATATTTGCATCTTTTTTAACATTGTACAATTAATTCTCTATGCTATTACTTTTCCTAATCAGAATTTTTTTAATATATTTTTTATTGATTTCAAAGATGAAGGAGAAGAGAGAAAGAAACATCAATGATGAGAGAGAATTATTGATCAGCTGCCTCTTGCATGCCTCCACTGGGGATCAAGCCTGAAACCTGGGCATGTACCCTGACAAGGAATCAAACCATGACTTACTGGTTTATGGGTTGATGCTGAGCCACCACAGTTGGACTAATCAGTATTTTTAATAACCCATATTAATACTGTATCTAGGAATATACTATAGTCTAGTTAATCAGTTCTCTTATGACTGAGAATTTAGGCAACTTTAACATTTTTTCCTGTTATAAAAATTGCTGTGATGAACATATATATACCTATAACATTTTTTATTTTTTAAATTATATGAGGAAACTATACATATAAATTTTATATACTAAAATATTTGCATATAAAAACTAAAATAAGCCTTAATTTCCTCAAATAGAAGATTCAAAATTAAGTTTTTAGCCAACTTAAATATATAAACATGCCGAAACCGGTTTGGCTCAGTGGATAGAGTGTCGGACTGTGGACTGAAAGGTCCCGGGTTCGATTCCGGTCAAGGGCATGTACCTTGGTTGCAGGCACATCCCCGGTGGGGGATGTGCAGGAGGCGGCTGGTCGATGTTTCTCTCTCATCGACATTTCTAACTCTCTATCTCTCTCAATTCCTCTCTGTGTAAATTCAATAAAATATATATAAATTTTAAAAAAGCCGAAACCGGTTTGGCTCAGTGGTAGAGCGTTGGACTGTGGACTGAAAGGTCCCGGGTTCGATTCTGGTCAAGGGCATGTACCTTGGTTGTGGGCACCCCCCCCCAGTAGGGGGTGTGAAAGAGGCAGCTGGTCGATGTTTCTCTCTCACCGACGTTTCTAGCTCTCTATCTCTCTCCCTTCCTCTCTATAAAATATCAATAAAATATATTTAATAAATAAATAAATAAACAAACAAACAAACACTTAGGGTTGTAGATGAAATTGTCAAATTCTACTTCAAAAAATGTTTACATATTTGTCAACTTAGTTACACATGCATATTTAAAATAATATATTATATAAATGGATATTAATTTTGAATTACTGCTTTTTTAAATTCTCAGAGTTCACAAATTTTATTCAAATGCTTCACAGGCATCTCAAATCAATATAATTTTCATCACTAGAGCTGCTTTTTAAATCTTCGAACATTTTTCCAAAGCACTTCAAACTCACTTGGGTCTCAATTATTTGAATCATAGTACATTATAAATTCATACATGAAGCTATCACTAAAAACATTTTTGAACCACAATATCTATTCACATAACCTTCGAACAGTTGCTTTGCTGTTTATCCTGTGAAATTCTTTATCTCCACAGCAAAACATTTACTTTAAAAGATTTGTTTAAACAATATTGAACACTTGTAATTTCAAAGGCATACTTCCAAGAATAGTTACTAATTTTTTGTTCAATTATATAGTTAATCTTTTTCACTAATCTCATTTGGGGACTTCCAGAAGCATCCATGGATTAGCATTGATTGAGATCATTCCAGGATAATATGTCTTCATTAAGCTGTACTTAACTGTGCAAAATAAAACAACTGCATGAAAGCAATATAATATTGCTTTTTGTCATTTGGAGGACATCAAATATAAGGGGACTCTCTCTTCTCTGAGGATAATAAACTTCAGTTTATATTCAAATGTGTATATTATTCTCTTACAGCAAATTCCTCAAAATGGAAATATTTGTTCTGACTAGTATGGATGTTTTCACCCTCTTTATATTCATTAATTGGCTTCCAATAAAAAAGTAAGAATTTATATTGTTTCAAGATCAATGCAGCATGGGGAACTTCACCTTTTCTAACAAGAACATTACTTAAATATCTGAGGGCGGGCAATGATTTGTTAATGCTTTATTTAAACTTTACATTTTTTTACTACTAGAAGGTCAAAACATTTTTTCCAAGTTTGTTAACCAATGAGTGACTGTCTTCACTTGTTCTTCACCCATTTATGTTTTGGATTCTTAGTGCTTTACTTATTGATTTGTGTGATTATAAGAAGTTTGTGCCTCTGAATTTTATAGCATTTAACCACAATAACAACATCGGTGAAAGGAGATTTCTGAGGTTCTGGATGGCAAGAGGGTGGTAATGGCAAAATGCCAAGGAAAGAAAAAAAGGAAGAAGAGAGTTTTTGTACTGCTATGTTTCACTGTGACTACTTACCACAGAGATTGAAATGTATTAAGCCTTTGTTGAAAAACTCCCAACTATGATCCACAATGTATGTCTCACCTCAGGAGGAGTCCTCTGAATGTTGTGGGAAAATAAAATGAATTTTATTGCCCTTTGCCTCCAGATTCCTATCTTTAGGGGTTTACTCATTGTCTACTGCAATGGTTTCAGAATGAACAAGTATTACTTAAGTCATCAGTAATAAATAATTTCAAACACACATTTTAACATTTATTAACTACACTCGGGACAATGTAAAAGAGAATATCAAGGAAGAAATAAAAGTAATGAGGCCAATAATGGCTGTGAGTCTGAATCCTGGGTCACACACTTGCATATGATGAACCAAGAAGATAAATCCATATCTGCCCAATGTACATAACTCCTCCTTTCAAATAACTCAATGCCTCGTAAAAGCATTACTAAATGCCAAAACCTTTAATAAAAATGTACAAAAATGCTTAGACACTGGTAGCTACCAATTTGTGCTTGTTGTGAATTGAATTCCATCTCATTGCAATATGACATGCTGGCAGAGTTCAACTTATTTTTAAATAATGTATTTGTAAAGGCCGGACTGAAAGCAGATCCACTAGGTGAATCTCAAACTCCGAATCCCCTCACCCTAGCAGTTCATGTGCCTTGCTCTCATTAGAAAATTGCCAAATGAGGGAGTAGAGATGGCAAAAAGGTCATTATTAAGTAGTACAGGACAAATGGCCCAGTGATAGGATGATGAGTACAGATTCTTCTTAAATAAAACCTGAGCAATCAGAAAATCACAAGTAAACAGATGATGAGAAGGGAAGTTTTTGTTGGGTAGAGTCAGCGGGGAAGATCTTTAGGAGATCCATCCTGAGCTGGTCCTTGATGATAGCGGAAGACCTAGCAGGACTGGGATTTTGTTTCAGAATCAAGGCGTCTCCCTCTCTGACCTAATGCCACCAAGCAGTCTCCTCCTCCCAGAGCAATGACACGTTTATGCCTATGGACTTAAATTATGTGTTTTTGAAAGAAGTTTCCTGGGAACTAAGCAATATTTCTGTCCACTTCAGAGGATCAGTCAGTGGTTAATTCCATAGATTTGAGAGCTTACAAAGCCTGGGCTCTCCTTCACTCTTCTCTGAACCCTGCATATATTTGATCCAAGAACACAGGAATTAATCCCTTCATCCTGGGATGACAACCACCACTTAGCACAGCAAGTCCAATTGCTCTTTTAAGTCCAGAAAAGCAAAAGCACTGCATGGGGAAAGAAAACTATACCGAGGCCTCCTCCAAGGTTGTTTAAAATAACTTTTAAAAGATAGAATACATCAACACAATCAAAATAACCTCAGAAGAGCCTGTTTTCATGGAATATAAACAATTGTGAAAGATGACACTTTAAATGAAATTCTCATTTTTAGCACAGAAATGGAACAGATCTTTGAATTACTTATTTTGTAAAGGAGAAGACTCTTAAATACTTAATTTTTCAGCATTTAGCGATGAGTTTGAAACTTTTTCGGCTAGAGAAGAAATAGTAACAGAAAAAATATATATATGAACAGCTTCCTGCTTCATGCAAGAAATTATGCAGGGTTGGGGGAAAGTTCTAAGACAAAAAAATGAAAGTTTACATTTTAAAGTCTCAGATTACTTTCTGGTTGCAATAGGAATATGTAACTTTGCACAAGATAGGTTTTTCTGTCACCATTTTACCCTAGTGATTGATCTTAGCCTCATCAAGCAAGTAATTTCTATCTTAATTTGATGCAGTACACTGGACACATCACTTACACGGAATTCCTGCCAAAACTAAATAACTTAACAAAGCTAATCAAACCTTTAATTCCAACAGGAGATATGGGAGCTAGAAGAACAAGTTAAAGGATTATATAAAGTGCCCACCCAGTGTGGCTCAGTGGTTGAAGGTTCACCCATGAACCAGGAGGTCACCTGATTTGATTCCAGTCAGGGCACATGCCTGGGGTGAAAACTCAATCTCCAGTAGGGGGCGTGCAGGAGGCAGCTGATCAATGATTCTCTCTCACCATTGATGTTTCTGTCTCTCCCTCTCCCTTCCTCTCTCTGAAATTAATTTTTTAAAGGATTATACAAAGAACTAACTAGACAAATTTGAAGGTAAGACATTCTACAGGACAATAGGCCCAATCCCTTCAATCATCAATGTGATGAACAGTATGGGTGCGGGTCAAGGGTAATACAGTGGAGGGAAAGTGGTGGAAGGAAAGCTATTACAGACTAAAGAAACTTAAAAGATTTCACAACCAAATTAAATGTGTAGTCTTTGATTAGAATCTTGTTTTAAAAAACCATCTGTAAAAAACATTTTGTGGGAAATTAGGAAAATTTAACCATAAACTGCCTATGAAATTATTTTAAGGAGTTGTCAACATTGTTAAGTGGGATATAGTAGTACCATGGTTATGCAGAAAACCATGTTTTTGTTTTTGTTTTTAATTTGTGAAACTTTTATTCTTTTCAATTGAATAAGTGAGAGGTTATAACTCAATAGAGTTTTAATTTATATTTCTCTTATTATGAATAAATTTGAGCATCTTGCAAAAATTAAGAATCATTTTCACTTCTTTTTTATGTTTTGGTTTTGGGTATATGACTTAGTGGTTATGTAACCAGATAACCAAGGGATCTAATCTGTCTGTCACTACATGAGCCAATTAAGCAGAGGCGGGGTTGAATCATACATGAGCATTTATTCCAATACTGCCAGAGTATGGAAAAGCAGCAGTTCATCCACAAAAATATGCTCTGCACCCCTCTATAAGCCAGCTTCTTATATTGGATAGGACAAAGATTATGTGGGGAAGTAAGAATTACAGGCCTGGTAAAGTAGGCAACAGGATACAAGACATGCAGGCTGGAGGGAGGTTGCAGATAGTGGGCACCTCTGGGTGCCTCAGGACCAGGTTACAGGTAATAAAAGCTGGGGTTGTAAAGAGCAGGTGCCTCCTGGACTAGATTGTTTCAGCCATGAGGTTGTAAACCTTTCCATAATGACAAGCAGTTCTCGGGACAGGAGGATGGACTGCATTTTAATATTAGTTCCCATGTCCGAGGACATACAACTCTCATCAAGATTAGAATGTGCTTTCTCTAATCAGAACAAAATCATGATAGTTAACAGAGCATGATTAATATCTCTTATAATTGTAGCTGGTCCCCAATATCCTATTTCTTCCCCTAACATTTAGATAATCGTATCATTTTCATAGTGTGCCCCTCAATATTTCCAGTATCCCAAATGGCACTATGCATAGTTATCACAATACTAGAGGCCCGGTGCATGAAATTTGTGCATGTGGGGTGGGTGTCCCTCAGCCCACCCTGCACCCTCTCCTATCTGGGACCCCTCAAGGGATGTCCTACTGGGATCAGGCCTAAATGAGCAGTTGGACATCTCTCTCACAATCCAGGACTGCTGGCTCCCAACTGCTCGCCTGCCTGCCTTCCTGATTGCCTTAACCGCTTCTGCCTGCCAACCTGAACACTCCCTAACCACTCCCCTGCCAGCCTGATTGATGCCTAACTGCTCCCCTGTCAGCCTGTTTGCCTCTGCAGGCTCGGTCACCCCCCCAACTGCCCTCCCTTGCAGGCCTGGAACCTCCCAACTGCCCTCCCCTGCTGACCATCTTGTGGTGGCCATCTTGTGTCCATATGGGGGCAGCCATTTTGTGTTTTGGAATGATGGTCAATTTGCATACTACTCTTTTATTAGATAGGATTACTAATTATATTTCCTATGCTCTACTTACTTCCCCATGACTATTTGTAGCTACCAATTTGTGCTTTTCAATCCCTTCACCTCTTACACCCATCCAATCACCCACCCCCTTTCTGGCAACCACAAATTCTCTCTCTGTATCTGGAAGTCTGTTTCCATTTTGTTTGTTTGTTTTGTTCTTTAGATTCCACATGTAAGTGAAATCATATGGTATTTGTCTTTTCCTGATGACTTATTTCACTGAGCATAATACCCTCTAGTTTCTTCCATGCTGCTGCAAATGGCAAGATTTCATATTTTTATGGCCAAATAATATTCTATTGTATACAGTGGAACCTCGTTTCTCAAACTTAATCCATTCCACATGGATGTTTGAGAAGCAATTTGTTAAAAAACTTAGTCATTTTTTCCCATTAGAAATAATGTAATTTCAATTAATCCATTTCAGACCCCCATATGATTCCCTGTTTCAACCTTTCTTTTTTTTAATCTTTATTGTTCAAAGTATTACATAGGCCCTCCTTTTTCCCCCATTAACCTCTTCCACCTGCTCCCATCCTTCCACCCCTCAACCTTTCTTATATACAGTACATGTCTAATGTACTGTTTAATTTATAAATAAACACTTTTTTCTTAAATTTATTGAATCGCCCCCTACTAGTCTTACAGGAATGTTTCATATATCACTGCCTCCAAAAATGCTATCACCAACTAACTTCTCTTCCTTTATCTGATCAACAACAATTTTCTACCTATTCAATTGCCTGTTATTGCTGTTTTGTGAGCATTTTCACATCCTTAGCAACATTAGCACTCTTGATGTTTTAAAACTGTGCTAATCACCAGCAACAAAAGTATTCTCTTTGCCTGGGAGAAGCTTTTTGTCATGCTGATGCCTCAACATGAAAGGGTTGTCAGGTCTAAAATTGAAGTTTTGGTCGATTACCCAGACATTTTTATCTGTGAACAACTTGGTTGAGAAGCAAATTGTTCAGGATGGGAGGTATTTGAGAAATGAGGTTTGACTGTATATGTACCATCGCTTTTTTTTATCTTCTTGTCTATTGATGGACACTAGGATTGCTTCCATAGTTTGGTTATTGTAAATAACGCTGCAATGAATGTAGGGGTGCATATAATCTTTCAAATTAGTATTTGGGGGTTCTTCTGATATAAGACATTAAGAATATACATCTCAAGTAAAGAATGCTGTTTAAATTCTAACCCTTTTTTTCTTTCTAGCTCCTGAATCTGATTAAAACACAGGGTACTAACCTCAGCTTTCAGGTGGAGACCTGGAGACTAAGGCAAATTTCCCTTGCCTGGGACCAGGACCACAGGAGATTGATTCCCACTGACTCAGTAGCTTTAGTCTTGACAGAGCCGAATATATCAATCCAGGAGCCACAAGACAAACTGCCTATTTTCCTGGGACATCAAGAAGGACTGTAGATCTAGGAAGGAACGCATATTGGGGGAATGCAGCCGCTGAACTGGACCAAAGTGGAAAAACGGGCCTTTGAGGAGCTAAAAAGGTTCTCATCTCAGCACCTGCCCTAGCCTTGCCAGATGTCACCAAGTGAGTGAGGTAAGGGGCATTGCCAAAGGGGTTCTCACTCAGACTCTAGGTCCCTGAAAGAGACCTATTGCCTATCTGTCTAAGAGGCTAGACCCTGTGGCAGCAGAGTGGCCAGTGTGCCTCAGGGCAGTGGCCACCACAGCATTGCTGGTGAAGGAGGCAGGTAAGCAGACTCTGAGCCAGGAGCTAACCCTAACAACACCCCATGCCGTTGAGGCCCTCCTTCGAGTGCTCCAGAGAGATGGATGTCAAACACCAGAATCACCCAGTGCCAAGCTCTTCTCCTGGACCAGCCCTGTGTCCAGTTCCATCAGACACTGGCCATCAACCCTGCCAGCCTGCTTCCAGATGATCCAGAGGAACCCATTCATGACTGCATAGAGGTAACAGACGCAGTACTGACAGATGTCCTGCCATCATCACCAAATGAGGTAATGTTCAAGGATGGGAGCAGTTACATTCAGGATAGGATCTGATATACAGAGGCAGCAGTAGTCACCCTGGGTCACACCATTTGGGCACAGTTACTAAACTCTTGGCCTTAATCTATGCCCTTTGATTGGGGACACAGTGCCATCCCTCAGGAAAGAGGGTTACCAACTTCAGCCAGAAAGGACATTAAAAATAAGGAAGATATTTTAGCTTATTTGAGGCCATCTGACTCCCAAAGATAGTTGCAATAGTGCACTGCAAAGAATATCAGAAAAGGGAGACAATTGAAGCCAGAGGAAATAGAGTCACAGACCAAATTGCTAAGTAAAATGCCTATAGAGTTGACTTCTCCTGAAGTTTCTTTCTTAGGTTTGCTATGAGCCACCTTCTCACTGTGTCCTCATATGGTCTTTCCTCTGTGCCTGCATGTCTCATTTCTTTGTGAGTTCAAATTTTCTCTTTTTATAAGAATACCAGTCAAATTAGATTGTACTCAACCCTCAGTGCCTCATTTTTAACTTAATCATTTCTTTAAAGGTCATATCTTCAAATATAGCCACATTCTGAGATACTCAGAGGGAAGCCTTCAACATATGAATGTTGGGAGAATAAAATTCAGTCCATAACATGTACAAAGTAGCAAAAACTTAACTTATTAAATATCAACTTTTGAATACATGTCTTCTTAACATTCTGTGTGGCAAAAGAAGATGTATATTTCTGCTAATTGTGATAGTTATCTCAGGAGAAAACATTTGTGCAATTGCTTGAGTTGCAAGCTGAACGAGCTGCTCCTTTTATGGAACACCATTTTTGTTTGAAAGAATGACTGACAGACAAACTATAGCTATTCAGACTTGGATATTTTGGATGAATATTCTTGAAAATGAACAAACTGAGCTTGTCACATCAAGAAAAATAACTGATCATTATTACTAATGATAAAATCCAAGCTCCAGGCAAAAATTAGAGTTTAGGAAAACTTGTATGAGTTACTATGAGCTGGATAGGTCCCCAACATTTAAATACTTTTTTAATTTAAAATTATTAGTGGTGATATTAGCTTCTGTAATATTTTGATATTATATAATGAAATGTGTCAATATGTGGAAGTTGTTTAACTCATGAGACAATATTTTCCAATTTAACAAAGATAATGTTACAAAACCATATATGAATAAGAGTTCCATCCAAAATATAAGATAGACCAATGGATTTTAATCTAACAGAACATGGACAGTTCATTAACATGGCTTCAAATTCCACACTACAACTAACCTCTCTTTTCAAACCATATATCTGCATATACAGTATTTCAACAAAACCAATACATTGCAATAGATAGAATGTATTAACAGACATGATTTAATAAGCCAGCTCTTCCCCTAAAAATATCCAAAGAATATGATCAAACACTCTTAGAGATACACCTTCCTTTGGTCTACGTCATGTTTTTTAGCTGCTCTTCCTTGTACATGGTTTGAAGTCTCTTCATAATGTACTAGCAACCATTATATCCTTCACTGCCATGTATTTGTTGATGGAGTCCAGTACATGTTTGGGAAGAGTCAATTTTACTTTAAAACGTTATTGACCAACCTATGAGGGAAGGCAAGGGGTGGGGGGGAGGGAGTAAGATATCAACCAAAGGATTTGTATGCATGCATATGAGCATAACCAATGAACACAGTCAGGGAGAGAGGGGTGCAATTCTCTTTTTGAATATACTGCAGTTTGTCTATAACCCTCAAAGAGTACATGTCAACACTGGGAGCAAGAGGTGGAGATAAATAAAGCTAGTTCAAAGTCCATATCCCTGAGGGACATTCCTCTCTAATATTTATTTTATTTCTTAGGTTGGTGTCCCATAAATTTTCTCAAAGTGCTTTGAGTCTCTGAACATGAGTCCTGGTCCCAGCCAAGACTGGACAATTACCATAGTAAACCTAGTCCCCATACACTGTCCCTTTTCTCTGTTCTCCATTGAGGATAAGCTTGCCAGGCACTGAGAACATGGCCTGGCTCCTTCCAGGAAGAGCTGAACTTCAGGTTATACCTGCCCTGTGCCTACCAACCACCTCCCTTTCACACAGTGGAGTATTTCATACAACATTGAGAAGTCACAGAGACATAGAAAATGCCAGGTCACCTGGGGCCAATCTATGGCCACTTCAGGGATGGAGATCAGATAAGGGACTAAGAGGATACCCAAAAACACTTTCAGATAATAAATGAGAATAAAAAGCCAAAGAAGACTGGGTATTTACCCAATATACTAAAAAATATAACTGAACTAGGAACTGGAATATTTGATTTCTTGTATGTTCCTTTGAACTTTGTTGCCTTGGCCAAGTTGTGAAACTTCTCTGGACCTTTCTACACTCTTTCATCTGAACACCAAGGGAGTGAATATATGAAATCCTTGAAATCTCTCCCACCTGTGACATTCTAGGAGCCCTTTCCAGAGGAACAACTGATCCTTGATTACTCACTCACATTGGTGGAAAAGAATGTGATCTGAATACTCCAAATATGAAGACAATGTGAAACTCATTTCTATTTGGTTTTAGAATGTCTTTCATTATGTGAAGCAAATCACAACAAATTAATCTTCCTAATGATACTTAAGTCAGGCTAATGTTAAAAATCAATTTGTCTACCACTAATGTTGCTATGCTCAGCTAAACATATGAAAGGCAGTATTCCATAAGGTAACCTGGTGCTAGAAAGACAGCTGGGCACTATGAGTTGGTTTTGTGTGGGTTCTGGTCATTACTCTGTCACTTCCTCGCTTATCCTCTCTGAACATGGGATACATCCTTTTTAAGACACTTTCTGAGCATTTATCAAGCCAGGCACTGTGCTGGCACAAGGTATACAGAAATGAACAAGAAAAACCCCTTCTTCAAGGGTGTCTAACTTATGAGGAAGAAAAAAAAAAGGGTTTTGAGTGTGATGATGGAGATAAGCACTGAATGTCATGAAAATTCAGGCAAGAGGTGAGCATTTAACCCAATCCAGTCTTCATCCTTCATTTAGGACTTCCCAGACAATCAATAGCTAATCTAAGACCAGAAAGGGAATAGGATCTAAGGAGATGGCTTAGGGACCAAATTTGGGAATAGAAAGAGGAATGAGCATGTAAGGTGAAAGCAATCACATGAGAAAGGCAAAGAGGTATGAAAGAGCATGGGAGGTTTCAGGAAGCAAGTAGAGGTTTCAATGCAGCTGAGTTTAAGGGAGCAAGTAGAAAGGTACAAAATATAGGCCTGGGGAGGGTAAGCAAAAACCTATGTTCCATGTCATTTTATCCTGAAGATGATGTGGAGCCACCAACAATTTTAAGCATGTTAACTTCATATTTGGGATCCCACCAAGGCTTAGCTTAGCCTCTGTATTAATCAGCTATTTCTGCTCTGATTATGATATATACCAAACAATCCCAAAATATCAGTTGCTTGGAACAACAAACATGGGTTGTTGTTGTTGTTGTTGTTGTTGTTATTGTTGCTGTTGTTGTTTGCTCACTGGTCTGCAGGCTAGCTTGACTTGGCTTCAAGATGTGGGTTAGATTCAGGTTTGCCCTGCATTCCAAGAACTAGGCTGAAGCAGCAATGACTCCCTGGAGCATACTCTTCTCCTCTCAGAAGGTGGAGGTTCTAGAGAGCTGGAGGAAATCCATGAGGTGATGCCTCTTGGAGCCTCAGTTTGGAACTGGCACACTGTGCCTTTTGCTCATATTCTATGGGTCAAAGCATGGCCAAGCCCCAAAGTCAATAGAGTCAGATGTGCACTGGGCTAGGAGGCACTGTAAAGCCATGTGGCACATGGATGTACACTGCTGTTGCAGAGAGTGTGTGGAACTGCAGCAACTGCATTCTCATCAGGACTCATCACCCAAAAACTCTCTGCCATGGCCACAGGATTATAAAAGTCTCTGCCCCAGACCCACAAGGTTGCATAGTTTAAATTTTGATATAACTTGAAGTTTTAATTGGCTTTTTATTCTCAACTTTTTGTTTCCTATAACTAGTTCTATTCAAACCAATTTCTGACGGCTACTTGGGGAAGTCTGCACAGAGCAGGAGGAGGTCACTGAGTCCCACAGGGGTTACTCAGAAGCTTAATCTATTATTCAACACAGTGACCACCAACCTTTTGTCAGATCAAAGACTAGCACCTTAAAACAGCTATACTCAAGAAATTACTATTCTTTATTCTCATCGGGCCCTTCCCACGACACTCACATTTTCCTGCTCTCTCTGCCCTAAGCCATCCCCTGTTACTTTGTTACTGAGGCCATAACATTTCCTCATTTCCTATTTGTTTTTGGGTTTTCCACACAGCAGAAACGTGTTTGGCTCTGTATACGGGGCAGGGATGCAGTTATATGCAGGGCAAGCAAAAGTTGTCACAAAGATTATAAGTAAAATTGTGATTAAGCCATCGATTTGGCTAAGATCCTCCAGGGAAAGTCTGAAGATCAACCTTTCTTAATTCTGCTCCCTTTTGATAGCAACAACAAAATTCACACTCTCCTTTAATGGTTCACTTTTAAAAGGTCACTTTTGATAAGCCTACTGTATCACTTTATTTTCATACTAATAGACACAGAGATCAAAGGTGAACCAAGACCAATGTCTTGAGAGCCCCAGAGAAGAGTTTTCAAATGGGGAGCAACTGTGTCAAAAAGCAAAGGTTAAGCAAGAATATAAGTTAAAAATATCAAGTTAATTTGGACAGAGCCGCTGCTAGTTACACAGTGATGCCTTGCACAAGGGCACTTGGCCAAGGGGACAACTGGGGCCAAAGGCCCTGGTTGTGGAGCTGCATGAACTGGAGAAAGGGAAACCTTTTATAAAGCACACAAAGGTGCCATCTGTTTCCCAAGCTGCTGCCTCTGCATGCGCCGAGTGCGGTTGCCTTCTCTAAATCGTACAAAGCACCATATGACCTACTGTCCATGAATTTAGCAACCAGAGAGTCAATGGAGAGGATAAAATTTTAAATTTATGTGAAAACCCTTTGTAAACTATTTAACACTATTCAGGTGTAAAGCAGGGGCAGGCAGAGGTAATCCAGAGCTTAGCAGGTGACAGGAGAAATTACATTGATCACCAACATTTTCTGCCTCACCCACAGCAGGTAGAACCCACTTGAGACATTCAGATAGCTGACAAGGTTTTCTGTGAGAAACCATCTGAAAGAAAACTAGCCAGAAAGCACAGATGGAAGTGGACGTGATGGTTTCTGAAAGTCCATTCCAGTTGCAAACCAGGGCAGATGTAGCCAGTGGGGCAGAAGACCCTCAGACAGAAGCACCTGGGCAAGCCTGCCCTGAGCCAACTGACAAACCCTTTGATCTTGCCGGGAGCTTGATTTGGAGAAAACATCCAGCCCCGGGGGTTCTCAGAGTTCACGCGGGGGTGAAACCCAGGGAGGTTTTTGTAAAGCTCTGTAATATTGTGTGATTGGGGGGATACGCACAGTGCTACAAAAACCACAGAGACTTGTACAAAAACTGCAGAGGCAAAGGTGGCACTTCCCTGGGAAATTGTCAGCCTGGCTACCTTGCCCCAGAGGGTGAACACAGCAAGTAGCCATCCCTCCTCGCTCAGTGACTCAGAGGGATGCCAAGAAGCTGACCAGGCTAAGAGAAGTGACCCCCAGCACCTGGCCTCTCACTCCCTGCTATTCTCACTGAGATGAAACTGGCTTTTCAATATGTTCTTACAGCCACGTTTAGGAATACAAAAAGGTATTTCTTTAAAATATGTCCTTGTCTTGGTTTTGCGTTGATTCTATTGCAAAAGAGAATTACATGAGCCATCACATGGGGAATTTCTGAATCCAAATCCCTAGAGAGATTTGCCCAGTGCTTTACTTTGCAGTTTGAGGAGATGAATTTCAGCAGAGATTGATTTGTTTTTAGGCACTCACCAGCCATAGCTGCTCATGCTAACGGTGTCTACACTGTAAATCACTGGTACCTGATCAGTGCTTCACACAGCCTGTCTCCTCTAGTGATGCCACATGTTTTCTGCCCTTTAAGCAGCACTGGTGACTGTGGAGGCCTTGACTCTGGAATAGTCATGGATCTAAGACCCATCCACTTGGTGATGCTAGTTTTTCAAGACTGAGAGTTAGGTGAGGATCTAGGAAATGAGAACAATTTAAAACAATTGAAAGCAACATTCAGATAACTTCATGTATTGCCCTGAAAACCTTAGCCTAGGAATATGTGCTCCTACCTATTCCTCAGACAAAAAAACTTCCAAAAGCAAACTCACCCTTATTGGCAATTAATTAAATCATCAGGAATCAGTTGGATGATAGACAAGTGCCATCTTCCTAAGAGTCAAGCCCCAAAGGTTCCCCCAGTCCTACAGTTAATAGGAAGAAGAGTGGTGGGAGCACTGCTGGGGAAAGCCCTCAAGTGCTGGGTCAGACAAACTCACCTTTAGAAAAGGAATCTGTGTAACCTTGGAACCAAGTACTAGTAAGTAACCATTTGTCTGCTCTTTGAGGTTAAGGCATCCTCCATCTAAGGAGGCAAAAATATTAGAAAATGTGAAATAGGTAGCAATAGCTACCAATATAAGATAAAGAAGGGTTGGGGGTCGGGGAGGGATGGTTAATCCACCTCATAGGAATTGAGATGGGGGGTTAAAAAATAAACTTTGGGGCTGTGGAAGACACCCCCCCCCCCAATAGCTCAGGGGAAATGGAGAGAATTCTGCTCAATCCATGGCTATAGAGAGCACGAGTCAATGTTTCGAGTTCCTGAGTCTAGTCTGAACTGATCAGAAACAAGGTTGATCTGAGTCTAGAAAATTTTATCAACGTGGCTGTAGACATAAACAATCCCTTAGGACCTTAGGGCCTTGGTCAACATAAGGCTCTTTGGCCCCTTGAGTGCGGCTGTTCCACAAAATACCATACCCTGGGTGAGTCTATTTTAAAGAAGTGGCATTGAAAAAGTTTAAGTTTTAAAAATTTGGCTCTCAAAAGAAATTTCAATTGTTGTACTGTTGATATTTGGCTCTGTTAACTAATGAGTTTGCTGACCACTGCCTTAGGCCAAACATAAGCTTGTAGGAGAGCTCAGAACTGAATCAGCTTCCTGAGAATAAAGGGCAAGTCCAGTAAGTGGTCGCTGATGTTGCCATTTTTCTTCAGGAGAAAGGAACTAGACAACCGTTTCCAATTGTTAAGGCTAAAAATGGAAGCTCAGTTACTAGTGAGGAAGCTGGAACATTCTGGCTCCCAGTGAGACCAGATTCCAACCAGAAAAAAAAATGAATGTGTAATGTTTCCAACTAAGAAATGCTTTAACGTTTATAGGACACAACCAGGAGTAGTTCCCTGAGGGCTCATGGTGTTCATCTCCCTCATGAAGAAGGTTTGGCTATACTCACTACTTAACTGTCATAAAGCAATCAGTGCTAAACTTGTCAGAGGAATGTACTTGTCAGAGGATTGTACTCAACATAGAAGGCATCTTTTTGTGTCATTTAAGTAATATTTGAATTCAACTGCCACTTAAATGTCACTTTAAAAAAAAGACAGCAATATCCATTTGGCAGCAGCTTCCAGTAGATAGTAGACATTAGTATTAAACTAGAAAATGTAATAAGCAAATTCAAAGATCCTTGGGAAGTCTAGCAATGGGGTCAGTGGTCCCAAATCTGCTACGCTGACTACAGGAAAAGTAACAGCATGTCCTGGCCTGATGCCTTGGCATTCAACTATGATTTCAAAGGTAAGAGAAGGCTCTAGAGAGTGTAGTGGAGGGGGCTCCTCTCAGCAGGACAGTCCTGGGTGTATGAAGTGAAGAAGACATAGAACAGAGGGCAGAGGAAGGAAAAAGAGGGAGTTCAGGCTACATGTTCCCAGACGTCACACACTATGGGAGAGGAGCTTTGTATCCAAAAAGAGAAAGAAACCCAAAGCTGAGCTAGCAGAATCGGAGCACAGAAATTCAGGTTTTTAAAAAATAATTTGAAAATTCAACTAATTCAGGCCCTTGCTTTTAGATCTCATTGACTTTAATAATGTAAAGTTACTGAAATAATAATGTAATCCACAATTCCAGCAAAGTTAGTGAGTAATTTCCCTCATCTCCCTTTTTTATCAAGACCTTCTGAATGAATTTACGTTCTTCTGTTTACTGACTCACTTGATCCAGTGTTTCCTAAGTGTGCATGTATGTCACATGGTTTCAGATAGTACATAGATAGACTTTCTTTTTATTTTAATTGCACTGTCTTTTAATGGGTATCAAAATAGTGCAACTAGGTTATTAAACCCAGAGGATTTAGTTTCCTTTTCATTATATTTGATGTTAAAAAGTGAGTAAATTAAAACTATTAAATTATATAACAGATGCATGTGATTAAAAAAAAAAAGGAGATGTGATTATGTGGGAAACACTGAACTGGTGCATCCCACCATCCTTTGAAATGAAGATAAGGGGCATCCAGACAAAGCAGAATCCAGAATATATTTAAATAGTGCCTTCATTTTAAGCCAACTAATATTGGATTAAAGAGGCATCAGTGCAAACCCAGGTCCTTTATCTTTGCAGAAGCCTACTTTCCTTTTGATGCTTCTTTCAAGTTTTTACTTGCAGGCTGCCAGGGAGCACCACACTAACAGAACAGGTCTACACAAACCACACCATTTTAGCCCTCTGGATAGAGAAAACATGAGGATAGATACCATTTAACTCCATAAAACAGAACCAGAGAACAGGGCAAAACATCATGGAACAAATATCACAATATAAATGTGTGCTAAGGACCATGACAATGACAGGAGCTTAGAAAAGGGCGTTAGTCGTCAGGAACATCTTCATGAAGTGGGCCATTGGATGGACTTAATTAGTGTGGGTTATTATATGTTATCATATCAACTACCACTTTTGAGTGCCGACTCTCTCTAGCCACTGAAGGAATGGCATTTTATTCAATTCTCACAATAATCATGCTGAACTAGATATTATTACCAGCACTTTTACTGATTAGGAGGGGTCCCCCAAGATCACATAGCTTTGCAAAGTCAGAATTGGCATCACCCATCTGATTCCATTCAAAGATATTCTGGACCCTGCCCTCTCTGAATGCCCCTCAACTTTTCCTTTCAAAGGATGCTGGGATGCACCAGCTCATTGTTTTCTTTGGCTCATTGATTCATTTCTAAAATTCCAGTTCCCATCTTTGACATTCCCTCTCACACATAATGGGTCTCCCAGGATGGAGCCTCTGCCTGGAGCCATTTTCTCCCAGGGATTCACACAGCTTTCTCCATCTCCTTCTCCAGGTCTGTATTCAAATGCCACCTCGAGTGAGGTCTTTCTCAAGCATCCCCTGTCATTCTGCAGTCCCCTTATCCGGCTGCACTTTTTATAGTGCTCATCTCCACCTGAAACTTTTTACGATCATTTATCTTCTTGTTTTCCTCGTTCCATGAGGGCAAGGACTGTGACTCGTTCACAAACACACTGAAGGCACTAAATAAATGTTTGTTGAATGAATGAGTGAATGGATGGATGGATGAGAGGACAAGTCAGTTGTGGTGTAAGGCAAAGGAAATAGAAATGAAAGCAAGCTGAGAGCCTGCAGAGCCACGCCTGAGCTCCAGCTCTACAACCTGTGATAAGTCACTGTCGCTAGACGCCGGGCACTCTTCTAGGTGCTGGGGGAATCGACGTGAACAGAACAGACAGAAATGTGTGCTGGAACTATTATTCTAATGGTAAAAGGCAAATAGTAAACTAAATAAATGAATAAAATATATAGTATTTTAGGTGGTAATAATCCATGTAAAGGAAAATAAAGCAAGGAAGAAGAATAAAGAGTGTGGGGGCGGGGGGACAGTGTGCAATTTTTAACAAAGACATCACAGAGGCCTCTTTGGAAAGGTGACATTTGAGCAGAGACCTGAGTAGGTGACAGAGTGGGCCATGCAGATTTCTGGAAGAAGAGCAACTCCAAGCAGAAGGAATACAAGTGCAGCCTGGAGTGTGTGAAGGATAGTAAGGAGGCCTGTGTGGCTGAAGTAAAGTGAGTAACAGGGAGAGGATTTGAAAGGAGGTCAAGTTGATAAAGGAAGTAGGGAGAGGGCGGCTTGTAGACTACTGCAAGAAGTTTGGCTTTTGGAATAGAGAATGGAATAGAGGTCACACCTGACCTAGAGGAAGACCAAGGGAGACAGAAACCTGGATTCTAGTCCTCAGCCACAGCCCTAAGAAATGGACACTCTCATTTCAAACACCAAAAATGAGGATTCTGTCCTCTCTCGGGAACTTTGACCTACAGTACTGCCCCTGAGAGCTCTGAGCTTAGTGAAATTACATCCTTCAAATAAAATGCGTTCTCTGCATCTACCCTAATACACATTCTAATAATTACACCTAGGCTTTCTATTTTAACGAACGCTTTACACCCTTTCACTTAATCTTACAACCTCCCAATACAGAAGATATCACCCTGTTTTATAAAGAAGTCAAATGAAGCTCAGTGAACTTAAGGAACTTGGCCAAATCACACAGTTAGTAAAGGACAGAGTCTAACTAGGTTCCAGGTTTTCTGACATCTTTCTTCTTCACTACAACTGAAAACCACTCTCCATTATGGTGATTCTCAAAGTATGATCTGCAGTTCTTTATGGGCTATAAACTGATCTCAAAATGCATATTCTTTCCCTAGTTTTAGAGGGACATACAGGCAATCTCATAGACTCATTTATATATGACAGAGGTTAATTTAATTGTTACTTTTAAGTGTGAGTATGTTATTAGAGCTTGCTGAAATTTTATATTCATGAATGTGTTATTAAAATTTACCGAAAACTCTAATTCTATTTTATGCTAAGAAGTCTGGCTGTTGCACAATGGCTTGGCCGTGATGCAAAGCTCTGGCTGAATACAAAATGGAATTCCCTTAAAAGGTAGAAATGAATGGGGTCCATAGCTCACTAGACCTTAGCCCCACCTAAGTATAGCCCAAAGATTGAGAACCACAGCTCTATGGCCAATGTGCCACCTTTCTTTCCTCCTGATCAAACTAAAAAACTCCTTTCTAGTCTCTCCCATTCAGAGCACAGATTTGCAATGAAACATGACAAAAGCTTAAATTTCTATTTGACACAATAATCACCTCCTGTTTTGTCCTGAAGGACAGCCCCCAAGACTTAGCAGAAAAGAAATTAAGCCAATAAGAATAATTAAAAAGAAAAAAAAAAGTTAAGCCAGATGAGATAGAAAATCCCACCCAGTGTCTACCACATGACTTGGCAAGTGGGGCCAGGGTTGACATATGGGAAAGTGAGGCAGTTTTTAGCTTAGGTTTATCAGCTGTGAGTACTGATCTTTGGCAAAGGAACCCATTTGAAAGTACAACCACGTAAGTAACTGACTTTTTTTCCTTACTATGACCACTATATTTGGTAATTATCTTTGTTAGATATTTTCCCATGTTACCAGTTTGGGAAATACTTTTCAGGATGTTAAGAAATCCTTCTAGCATGGGGGAGGGGGGTGCTACAGTGGATCTTTTTTATCCACTATCCTTCCTGGGGAGTCTTTGTCTTCCCTCTACTTAACTAACTTTAGAGAACCAGCTTACTTAATACTCGAACCTTTGCCATTTACAAATCTAGAACATAACCAGACCTGTTCTACAGTACATCTAGTAAATGTTAGACCAAGAATTCTAAGACAAACTGCTAATTTTTCTCTTTGGCTGACAAGCTCTGTGACTTAATTTCACTGAACTCTAGTTTCCCTCTAACTAGACCAAATGATTTCCAATGTGCCTTCCAGCTTTTGCACACTATGATCCTGATTATCATTCAGACCAATTCTTAGGGACAATTTAGAGGAAAAGCATGGTATAAATACCGGTGGGAATTCTGTGCTATAATTTTTTAAAGGCACTGGCAAAGGAGTCAAAACTCTCCCTATGCATCCATTAATTAACCCTTATGTGACCACAGAGGTTTTGACAAATGATCACTGGGGCTCCTTTCAATCTATTATTGATTACTCTGGTTCAACAACTGGAAACTGAACTCTGGAGACCTGAAAGTGAAGACCAGCTCAGCCACTCACTATGTTAACCACTCTTAGCTTCAGTGACTCACTCTAAGACGGGCCTAATAATATCACTTCATGGAGTTGATTACAATAATGTTTGTTGAGGTAGTGTAGCCATAAGCTGTTTATAAGTAGTAAATACTTAGACAAATGTTAATCATCTATTATTATGATGATCCTTCCTACAGACTCCAAGTCTTTTACATCAATGGCATTTGCTCCCACCAGCATGTCCTTCCACTTCTAACTGAGGCATAGTTTTTTGTGATTTACTTAAGCCTTAAAGTTATGTTTCAGCTGAAATTAGCCATTTGGCAATTTTCAGAAGAACCTAAATAATTACTTTCTCCCTGTGAAAAGGTGATCCTTTTTAGTTTACCTTGCATCACTGCCAGACTTCTAAGCAAGATCTGAAAGTAAGAGATGACATGGGAAGATAATATTAGAAAACTTAGAGATTTCCCTAAATGCTAACACTCAGAAGACAACTCACATTGAACAAGCTGCCAAAATGCAATGCTTGGATCTCAGAAACCCTTGCAAAGTTCTGTGTCTCCAGCTACACTTGTTCTGCTCCACCCACCCCTTCCTAACAGATGGACTAGACGGGGGCAAATAGGTAGCAAGGTTTTTTTGTAATGACACCTAAAGTGGTGCATCCACTGCACAACTCATCTTTGGAAGAGGCACTAAACTCATCGTGGAACCAAGTAAGTTACACATTTTATTTCAGTCTATATATTCCTTGGAGTTGTGGCATAGTCCCGAATGAAAGGTGCTTCTTGGGATGTTAGGAGGTTCTAAATTGAAGTTCATTGTTGTTGTTGTTGTTGTTGTTGCAAATAGTTGGGGTAAAATTTGAAGACAAATTCACTAGGATTTTCTCATAAAAAATATTTTACGTATGCTTAGGAACTGTTCTAAGGATTAGTGTTCATAGTCCTCTACAGCTGCCTAGCAAAAGCCCTTAGTCTGGCTCCTGATTAAGGACTTGGACCAGAGAAAAGGCAAGCTCTAGATGAGGAAAGTCTCTTCAATGTTTTTGAGGAAAAAGGCCATGGTATAAGAAAAGGGAGGATTAGAAACAAAAATATCAAAGGAGTTAAATCAGGCCAGTTTTCTCTCCCTCAAAGACAAAAGCCAATCTTTCCTTTGTCTCTTTTTGCTGAGAATTTACATTTAATCCACATGGCTGTTTCAAACTGAATGATCTACAAGGTCCTATATGAGCTTGGGTCTACTGAGAGCATTAATGTGCTCACTTCCCTGTTAGCCCTGAATCTGAGGACTCTGCACGGGGTTCAGGAGCCTACATCCAATATAGAAACACAGCCAACAACTTCAAGACAATAGAGGCTATTTGGGCAGCTGCCCAACAGTCAGACACTGGGACCAGTCCAGAAAACAATGGTCTTTCAAAGGTTTCACAAAATGGCAAGTCCAATAGGGAAGATGTTACCCCTTACATGGTTAGATGTTGTTAGGTTTTATTTTCATTTCAGAGGAAGTAAAGAAGTGGGAGAAGGTACATGAATGTGGTGAGGCTGACAGTCCAGAAAGCAACTGGTAGTGTTGACAACATCTGTCCCTTTCAGAGGGTAATATAAATTCCAGGTCTTGATTGCCTGTTGCTTCCAGGGAACTAGTGAAATTTGCTGAATTTTCTTACCTTCAAGGGGAAAGAGTTTAGAGGAATGAAAAGGACAGAAACAGAATTATGTTGTAGCTGATTGCAGTCTGATTGATGTTGGTCAGTTGCATCTGAGTAAAAAGTATTATGTTTAATTTTCCCTTTAAATCATTTCCACTTGAGCCCTAGCAGGTTTGACTCTGTGAATAGGCATCAGGCAGTGGACTGAAGGGTCTCAGTTTCAATTCTGGTCAAGGGCACATGCCTCAATTGTAGGCTTGATCCCCGGCTCTGGTCAGGGCTTATGTGGGATGCAACCAATCTATATGTCTCTCTCACATTGATATCTCTCTCTCTCTCTCTCTCTCTCTCTCTCTCTCTCTCTCTCTGTGTGTGTGTGTGTGTGTGTGTGTGTGTGTGTGTGTGTGTGTGTGTCCTTCCCTCCCTTCCACTCTCTCTAAAAATCAATGGAAAAATATACTTGGGTGAAGATTGGGAGGGAAATCATTTCCATTTGAAATTCAGAATTACCTGCACTGTTCAAATCAAATATCTGAGGCTGCGCCTTTGGGAGATTTAGAAAATAAGAGATGAAACTGATACTTAACCCCTCTGCCAAGACGCTGACCATGCTCGCTAATGATACTCTATTTACTTCTCTGGTTTTCCCTTCTAGCAGTGATGGAGTGTAACATGAGATGTGAAGCTCAGGTGGGAAGAGTAGGAATTTCAAATCAAACCCCCAACCCTTAAAGTTTTGACAGCAAATGATGGACCTATACAACTGTCAGCCCCTTTGGCTCTAGCCCTACTAGACCCTTGATTTTTGGTGATGAGATGGAGAAATCCAGAGGGTGTTTAAGTTCATTTTCACATAATTACTATATCCTTCTGAAGCTTGTATCTGGACCCAGAGTCAGGAGAAATTATAAGACAAAAACAAGCAATCCAGAGCAAGCACAGGTTTCTTCAACCTGCATTCATAACAGGCAGTACCACTGGGCTCCTCTGGCAGCTGCCAATTTCTTGTTCAACCCTCAGGTCCTTCGAAAGCCTTTCCCTGGACTCAGGGAATTAGAAAGCAAATTTGTTCTTATTGTGAGACTCAGTGTGAGTGATAGGGGAGAAATTAGGTTTCTAATAAAAAAAAAGCAGCATTTGTGACCCAAGAGAAGGGAGCCAGAATATGAGAACAAGACTTGTTTCTAACATTCCACATTCTAACATTCATTATAAGAAATGTCAACATTCAATGACCCATCCATACTCCCAAGCTATTGTGTTTTTCTTAGACAGATCTCCCCATAAACCAGGAGTACATTTCCATCTTGAAGGCAGCTATCGGTCACCTGTCACCCTCTTGTCTTGCTCTCTTTCAGCATTCTCCTATCCCAGTGTTTCTCAGGTGGGATTTCATGCTCACATTCTTATCCAGCAGTTCAGTTATTACTAGCCCCAAAGAAAATTGAGGTTCTGTGCACATGGCCCCCTGGGCTCATCAAGGGCAGCTTTGTAGTTCTCTAAGCTGTGGGGGTCTCTTGTCTGGGTGCAGGCTGGGAAGGCAGGATGCAGATGTTCTAGCCCAGGCCCCAGGGTCAGCCCCGGGCTGGTTACCTGTGAGGCAGCATCGCAATGTGCTCCTGGGACACCCGACAGATATTTTTTGGAGCTGGCACCCAACTCTTCGTGGAACCCCGTGAGTTGATTTTCCCCTTGTCTTTCTCAGGATAAATTGAGGGACTGGGGCTGCCAACCGATTTGCATTACTTGAGAAAGTATACCTAGGAGATGTGAAATGGGCCAGAATGGAGACATTAGGCTGAGTCACTGAAGTAGCTCTGTAACTGCTTTTATTTTTTAGAAACATGTTAAAACCTTAGCTCCCATTTATTTCTGAAATATTCAGAGCAGCCAAGAAAGCACAAAGAATTCTGGAAGAATTATAATAATAGCTGAAACCAGTTTTGCTCAGTGGATAGAGCATCGGCCTGCAAACTGAAAGGTCCCAGGTTCGATTCCAGTCAAGGGCATGTACCTTGGTTGCAGGCACATCCCCGGTATGGGGTGTGCAGGAGGCAGCTGGTCGATGATTCTCTCTCATTGTCGTTTCTAACTCTCTATTCCTCTCTCTTCCTCTCTGTAAAAAATCAATAAAATATGTTTTTTTTTAAATTATAATAATAGTTGGAGCAGCTGGGTGTAGGAGAGGCAGAACGTGGGCCCAAATTCTCCAGGAAGTTGTTTTATCCTTACACACATCCCTTTGGTTAATCTGACTCACGTGCCTGCCTCATTACAACCTGAAAACAAATGTCCTGCATGTTGGAAGATGTAGAACAAATGTGTTTAACCTGGTGAGGATAATCAGATAGAGCAAACTGATATTCCAGTGCTCAAGTTCACTCTCATGTTGGCAGAGAGCCTTGAAATTGTGAGTGACATTGTTATAGATGTTGCAATTTTTAGGGAGCCGGTAGGACTCTCTATGTGAATATAAATTCTAAATGATTTCTAAGTTTAAAATTTAGCAATACTGTTTAGGAATGGTATACACTTCTTTTCATATTGTTTTCCAGCATATAACCTTAGCATTGGACTGGGACTCATAAAAAGAGAAAGTCTGAAAATAAGATAACAATTACCCAAACAAATAACACTTTGAAACACATGTTGAAATGTAATTGTATTTATGAACCAAGAGGAAAAACTGTAAATTCTCAAAATATAAGCAATTAATTAAATATTTAAGTTTTAGACTACAGTAGTGCAAATTTTACACAATTTCAAGTTTTTGGTTTAAATATAAGAATAGACCAGGTCACATATGGCAACCATATATAATGCATTCCAGTTTTTAAAAAATTTCAACCCAATCAAATAGCCTTTTCTTTGGTTACCATGATAACAAAGAATGAGTTAGATAAAACACTTTCCTTTCAAACAATTGTTTTGAATAGACATTAATTAATAATACATTTGAGAAAACTGTTTTACCAAATCAATACACTGTACTCTAACTGAAATACTAACAAATTCAGAGCTCAATATTAAAAGTGGATGGATTTCTTCAGACACCTCTGTTGCCAGATATATTACATTGTTCAAATTATTCCTACCAGGTCTCTCAGCCCAAAGTGATCATTGACAACTGCCTTTGAATGTAAATTTTTAAATCCCAAGCAAGCCTTAATTAGCCAACTAAATCAGACTAGGGTTGGATGATAAACTTAATTAGCCAAGGAGATAGAGGTTTTTTGGTTTGTTTTTTAATAGACAAGTTTCCTTTGTATGTAACTCATAACTCCCTTGAAAATCAACTGGGATATATCTCAAACCAACGTCAGTATAAGTGAGCAAGAAATGTTGTAGTTCTGGAGGAAGGAGAATGAGCAGAGCATGTGGTTTCTAAGGCCGTTACTGCTCGGGTTATCAGTGTCTGTTATCAGTGGCTTGGGTTCTCACGTAGGTTGAAAGCATTTTCCAGGAAAGCCCTTTGAAAAATCCCCAATTCCTCTCTTGTCTAGAATTAATGCCCAAAAATATAAGAAACTAGATTTTTAGGAATAAGTTTCCTGCCCTGAGTGTGACTGTGATAGAATCCAGTCTTTTGGCTGAGCTTCCCAGCAGAAGGGGTAAAGGGGAGAGAGAATTCTCTCAATAGCTGATTCTCTAGGAAAACCCTGATCAGCCATGGTCCATTTATAAAATAGTGATCAGCAAGAACTTCCTGACAAGCAACCACTCCATCTCAACCAGATATAACTGATGGCTTTGGTATAGCTCTGCTACCATGAGTTTCACAGCTGAAACCCAAATCCAGAGTCAGGATAGATAAGAACACTAGAAAAATTATTCCATATACACACTCATTACCAAGATGTTAGTTTAGCAATACCTTATGTCTTGATTATAGACCATAGTAAATAAAAGTACACTGGAATTCAACATTACTTACTTTGATAGTAAGAAGACAAACTCAACTATATTTTGAATACTAAGGGCCATATTCACACAAGCTAGTAACAGTGAAAATCAGCAGTTAAGCTTAGGTGTACCAGTTAATAATGTGGATTTTGTAATCAAAGAAAATATGACAAATTCAAGAGAAACATCAAAAGTGCCTTATTCAAAGTAATGTCCATCACTAGCTATACAGTTCCCCCATCTTTCAGGTAATTTGTGGATACTGTCCCAATAGAACTCTTGTTTTGAGACAAACCATTCTGAGACCCAATTTTCCACTTCTTTGTACATTTTGAAGTGCTGCTCAGAAAGTGCGTGTGGTAATCTGAAGGAGAAAGTTCTGGTGAATACAAGGGGTGGGTTAATACTTCCCAGGAAAGATATTTTAACATGTCTTTAAGTGGTTTTGAAGTGTGGTGGTGTGTCATCATGAAGTAAAATTACTTTGCCGTGTCTTCTGGCATATTCTGGTCATTTTATGATCAAAGCGTGATTCATATTGATTATTTGTTGATGGTTGACCTGGATCAACCCATGATTTTGCGAGTTTGAGATTCTCAAAAAAAAAAAAATCCACTTTCCATTGCCAGTCACAATTCAATGCAAAAAAAGACTTTCTTTCAGGCCATTGAAGCAACATTTTACTGATAGCTTTTAGGTTTTCCATTTGCCTTTTGTTCAGTTGATTCTCCTTCCTTTAAAATCTTTCCCATTCCTTGTAAATGATCAGAAATTGTTTGCTGAGCAACATTTAATCATTCTGCAAGTTATTTTTGAGTTTGACATTCATCTTCATCCAATAATTCTTATAATTGTTGGTCTTCAAACTTTTTCATTTGACCTGGACTTTCTTTGTCTTTCACATAGAAATCATCACCTTTAAAGCATTTACACCAGCATTCACAAGTATCTTGAGATGGAGCATGTTTACCATAAGCTTCCGAAAGTATACCATAACTTTCAGCAGCACTTTTCTTCAAAATAAAATAAAGAATTAAAACTTCCTGCAAATGCTCTTTTTTGGCACAAAATTTGACATTATTAAGCATAAAATATCTATGATATTAACACCTTCAGAAAATTTGACATATGAAGTTTTGAAGCTTACTGTCAATACAACAAAATAGCAACATATCAAATCACATATATATCAATGTATGTGTAACTATTGAAAAAAAATTCGCATTATTAACTGGTATACCTATCCAGATCACCATTCAGAGGCTGGATGTGTTTTTTGATTTCAGGCATTTGTGGAGCTCTTTCTTTAGCATTGATTTTTAAATAGCCTAAGAGTTTAAGTCTCCATAGACACAAAACATAACACAATTCAGAAACTCCAGTAAGACACAATGCAAAAGAATCTTTACTATCACCCTCAAAGCTTCAAGACTTTTGGTTTTAAGAGGGATAAAATATAGACATACAGAGTAGCAGACAGATGGTAAATCAAGGTGAGGCATGATAGGAGAAAAGGCTAGGAGGATACCCAATTATTGGGACCAACATTCCAGAGCTCCACTTAAAATAAAACAAGAACAATGGACTTCAACCAATTGATTTTATATCTATGAGGACTTCCTAACAATGATAGTTGTTATTTTTTTATTAAAGACTGAAAGGAAACTATAGGGTGACTCTTACAAAAGAATAAGTAGCCACCTAAAGACAGAGAGATGTGTCACTTAACTTCAGTATCCCTTCTAGACTGGAAAATGGAGGTGACACCTTGAAGTGATCCCAACACTAGCATCCTCAAAGTGTTTGAACCAGTTATGTAGTCCTCATATCCTTGATTCTTTAATCAACAAAATGCAAAGCATGAACACAATACCTGCCCTGATTTCCCTCTGAAGGCCCATGCATTTAAAATAAACCAATTGATTTGGACAGGTAGTCAACCTGACCTTGATTGTCCTGAGGGTTGATTAATTAAGGATAGATAATTGAAACTCAGATGATCCAAAAAAAATTTTGTAGTTGTTATTTTCCATCTCTACTCCATATCTTGAGGGACATCATATTCACCATCAAGCTGCCATCTTCACTCTTATTCAATCATGATGTTCCTCACAGTGCCTTATTTCATAGTTAGCCATATCTCTTAGCAGCTCCAACTTGAATTTAAACTGACTGTCTTTCATTTTTACTCCCTTTGGCCATTCTTTCATGGAGGTGTTAACAAGCCCAGGTTACTAACAGGATGAAGGGAAGTGTAGGTTGTAGTGTTTGGTACCAGGGAAATTGAGGCAAAATCTAACACATTGTGGATAATCATCTCATGAAATAAATTGATTATATTTGCAGAAAGTCAGCCTCCTGCCAAACCATCTGTTTTCATCATGAAAAATGGGACCAATGTTGCTTGTCTGGTGAAGGATTTCTACCCCAGGGATGTAACTATAAATCTCCTCTCATCCAAGAAAATAGTAGAATTTGACCCTGCTATCGTCGTCTCTCCCAGTGGGAAGTACAGTGCTGTCAAGCTTGGTCAGTATGAAGATTCTAATTCAGTGACTTGTTCAGTTAAACACAACCATGAAACCTGGAACTCCAATCAATTTGAAAAAATGGTAAATTCTTCAGGTATGTCATATCTGGCTTTGGGTTCTGGGATTGTGGAGAAGAAAAGTTGGGGAAAGGGAAATTGAAAATGTAAATTCTTGACAAATGGCTCTCAACATGGTGTCATGTTAGAAACAAGACATAGGTCATTGGCTGGGAAATTGAACTTTCTCAATTTCTGAGTTGGAATCTAAGATAAAATTCATCTGTTTCATCCCTATCTCTCTTCTTCACCAACAACTGTCTCCTTTATACTAATGATTATCCTACTACTAGACTCTGGAGTTAAAAATCCAAGTGAAGTCTAATCTAGTGTGAGGGCCAAGACAAAAAGCAGTCCAACCTCTCATGGGTTAAGAATCCTACTTCTGCCGAAACCGGTTTGGCTCAGTGGATAGAGAGTCAGCCTGCGGACTGAAGGGTCCTGGGTTCGATTCCAGTTGGGGGCATGTACCTTGGTTGTGAGCACATCCCCAGTGGGGGTATGCAGGAGGCATTTGATTGATGATTCTCTCTCATCGATGTTTCTAACTCTCTATCCCTCTCTCTTCCTCTCTGTAAAAATCAATAAAAATATATTTTTTAATAAAGAATCCTAGTTCTTCCTACAAATTAAAGGCATGCCTGGATATTGGCTTCATGGTGTAATGATAGCAAGCCCTAACTGGTAGGTATGTTGGCTGTGCAAATAGCTGTATGACCATTTTTTTGGGGGGGGGGGGAGGGACGGGGGAAAGCAGCCTCAGAAGAGGTTTTTCTTTATTGGGAACAGATGGGCAAAGGGCCTGTGACGTGGGTGATACACTGAGGCTAAAGGAACATGCCACAGCATTATCTATGCCTCCTGTGCTTTCTCTCAAGGTCGAGGGAAATCATAAACACCCGCCCTCTAGTCCTCCACATTGCCAGTTAAGGACTTTCCCAAGAACTTCCCACCCCTGCACCAAAAAATGACCCCGCCCACACTCAAAGTTAAGCCCAGCAAAGGGCCAATCATAGAAAGCCTCAGTAACTCTTCTTGGTGGAACCAAAGCCAGAGAAGCCCATCACAGCTGCCATTTCATCATCCTCCTCCAATGTCAAGTTCTCCTCAGCCCTCCTTTTCTTCTCCTTCTGTTTCTCTTTCTTGTAGGCTTTGGCCTTTTCCTCTTCTTCTCTGAGCTCCTTCATTCTTTCCTCAAAATCGTAATCCATTTGTTTCTCTTCCATCTTCTTCTTATTGACTTCAAAACGTTTCTTCACCTGACTCAAGGTGGAACGTTCCACACGCATAGACATGCCCAGGTTTCGCTGATGTTTCTTTCCATTAATGTGATCCAGGAGGTTGATGGAGTCCTTCACAACACAGTCACAGACATTACGGTAATATCCTCCCATCTCAGATTGCGGGGTGGTCTTGGTAATGACAATTGTCTTCCCAAACTTGGATTCCAGGTCCACCTTGTAGTCCTCATGCCGGAGAAGCTCCCGCTTGACTGGCTGCACTGGTTTTCCATACTTCTTTTCTCTCTCTTCCGTGAGCCTCTTCTCAGCGAGCTTCTCATATTCATCTTTGTCCCACTTGTGGTGAAAGTCCAAGTTTTTGGTCCCACTGCTGGACGCCGTCTTCACCGCGAAGTTAGCTGTATGACCTTAACCAAGACTCACCTTCGGTCCTCAGTTAACTTCCTTAAAATCTTCTCCAGTTTTAAAACCTAAAATCCTTTGAGCCTCTTGGTTGCCAATGTAAGCCTGACCACTTCTGTTTGTTACAGATAATCTAAAACCAATGGAAGCTGAAAACATACAGCAAACTTCAAAGATCAGCCATAAACCCAAAGGTTTGTTGAAATCTAAGGACCAGCTTCACAACTGAGGGGTAAAGCAAACTCTGGGGCCCAAAATCACAATATTTCAAAAGAATAAACAAAACAATACTTGAGCCCAGTTGATTTCCTCTGACTCCTGGCAGAGGTTGGGCTACAAGCATGGGTTTCCAAAGCTTGCTGAGCTGGGTGTAAGCAGCAGCCTGTGGTCATTGAGGCACCAAGCTGGGCTTGCAAACCAAGTAGAATAATGGTGATTTGGGGCAGGATGGTATCAGTGTTGTGGGCCCAATTCCTGGAAGGGAATTTATTCTCTCAAGGAATTTATTCTCACCATCTTCACTCTTATTCAACCACAGTTCATGTTGAGAAGGTGAACATGATGTCCCTCACAGTGCTGGGGCTCCGAATGCTGTTTGCCAAGATGGTTGCTGTCAATTTTCTCTTGACTGCCAAGTTATTTTTCTATTAAGGTAAGAATTAGCTGCTTCTAATTCCTACCTCCACCCAAACTATGCTGTGCATGGGTAGAATAGCAGTTTAGAAATTGTAAAGAGACCAAGAAGCATTGGAAAGGGAAAAATACATAGACACATATTTCAAATTAATGAGGGGAGTTA
Source organism: Vespertilio murinus (assembly GCA_963924515.1). NCBI lineage: Eukaryota > Metazoa > Chordata > Mammalia > Chiroptera > Vespertilionidae > Vespertilio > Vespertilio murinus. Next base: position 145,865,618 of record OZ004704.1, on the reverse strand, counting down.
CCTCAGATGCTCAGCATAACAATACCCACTTCCTGTTATCCTTTATTTCAAGCCATACTCAAACCCATTATGTAGTAAAATGTAATACCAGTCAATAACCCACACTTCCAATGAAGGAGCTAAAAAATTGGAGCTGAATAAGGAGAATTAGTCGTCTTTACTTGACTATTTTTGTTATCTGGCCATGGGACTATTGGTGACTTACAAAGACATCAGTAAAGCCTACCTAAAGAATATTCAGGGGGAGCCCAGACAAAGGGTATGCCAGCTCCCAATCCTTAATTATAGGACTCAGATGTGTAGACCAGCTCATCATTGAGGTGAGCCTATATCCCCATTAATCATGAACAGCCCAGCTGCTCAGGATGCATACTAAGTTGAGGCTGAGACAGTAATTATTTACCAGACATCACTTGCATTCCCTCTTCAGGTAAACTTAGATATGAAATTTAAACCAGAGCCTAGGTTTTCCTATAAAGCTCCTTCTCCAATACCCTCAAATACTCCTCAGTCCCAGCTCCCGGTCTAGGAACAACCCTAGACTTAGAGTGTTTGGCTGATCCTACTCAGCCTGTAAGCATACCCAGTCATTCCTGAACAGGTGACTGTTTTACCAACAGCAAGGGCACAGACCACATGACTGCATGAAAAGAGTAGTACACTAGGAGTCAGAGATATGAGTTTTAGTCCTGACTTTGTCACTAGCTTACTACGCTACCTTAGCCAGATGGCTTCACTTCTCTCAGCCTGGGTTTCTGCATCTGTAAAACAAAGAGTTAAGAGTGACTAAGAGCAAATGTGGTTTCATGATTTGTGCCAACACTGATAGTGACAGATGAACTATTGCCATGTGTAGGAGGGAACTAGCCATGACTGATTAATGATGACTGCAGTGGTACAGCCACAACCAATACTGGTCATCCCCAGACTATGTACGGCTATGATTCCTTCCAGCACCTACGGTCTATGACTCTACATCAACTCTGACAACTTTCCTTCACTTGCAGGCTGACGGGCAGGAGACAGCTACACTTCCTGAAAGAAACCAAAGCCTACAGAAGTGCTTCTAAGGCTTCTGACTTCTCAGTGATTGAAGTTAACTGGTCCCAGCCTTGCTTAAATGGCTGCTTCCCAAACAAGTTTCTCTTTGAAGGCAACAAACCCAGCTCATCCTCCAGCCTGGTGGGAAGACAAAATCCTGGGGGGTAGGGTTATGGTCCTGAGTGCTTTATATGCTGCTTTATAAATGGATACAGAGATAAAAAGGGACAGAGGGCTCATTTTTTATTTCTACAATTGATACACTTTAAAAATGGTGTCTTGTTCCTTTTACTTTCTTTGCCTTCGGGACTAGAAAGTGGGAGCCAACAGGTTCCCAGCTCTGTTCTCCAAGAGGAAAGCAGATTCTAGGGGAAAGGAGGCAGGTATCCTTTACCTTAACATGAAAGGCTCTGCTCAACCCATCACTAGATCAGCCCCAAACTGGCATCTGGTCCACAAAACCACTTTCTGCTCTTCCTACTACTTTACAAACAAAATTACATTTGACCCCCTAACACTCTTCGTGTAGGCAATGGGGGTATTTTAATAACATCTAAATTCTCTCCAAGCCGGTCACAGAGATCGGAGTAAGACAGAAGAAGTGCACTTCTTTCTATTCATTGATTTAACAAACATGAATTGGCTCCCTCTAAAATTCCAGGCACTGTGCTGAGGGTTCAAAGATGAATAAGACAGGGGCTTCCTTCAAGCAGCTCACTATGTAGGTATTTTTGGAGGGAAGGATAGGAATTCAAGCCCTAGATTTTCCCTGTAGAAATGGTATATCCACTGTCTCTTGCCTGCCAATCCCTGCATGGAGTTTGGAGGTCACTGGACACTGACTCTGGCCTGGGCCCTTGGAATAGATGGCTTTCTGCCATTCTTCTCTGACCTGTCTCTTGTATTTATTAAAGCGCATTGTGTGTACCTCAACTCTGGCTTTACCCTATTGTGACACCACAGGCAGAAATTTACCACAGGGCACGATGAATTCACTGTTGATCAGGCTAAGCTTATAGGTCAAACCCCAGCTTCCTGAGCCCCCAGCCTTCAGGCTTTCTGCTTCAGGGGCCCAGCCCTGGGTTTCCTGTTGTTGCTGCTTCTGCTACAGCAACTCACAACAGCAGTGTCCCCAGGATAGCCCATGCGCTCTGCTACTCCCGCCTCAGGAAGGCCTCAGCTGTTTCCAGGTGCACGCACTTAAGTAGCAGAGCCTAGCACCCAGTATTGTGGTTTCCTCAGCATTCACGTGGTGTCAAGTGATGGCTTATGAGGTTACAAGTGAAAGAGCACCCCTCACCAGCAACTCCCTTGCCATCACCATCAGCAAACTCCCACATCACATCCTCGCAACCCAAATCAAAAAAAGGAGGCAGTAGCACTCTGAGTCAATGGGGTGAGGACAATCTAAATGGATAAACCAGGTCCACCCAGGTAAAAACCATGAAAAGGTTCCACAGAACTTCATCTTGTATATGTAAAGAATGCTTGTTTCCAAAGCATTCACATCTGTTACCTGGAGTCACATTAAAATGTTTCTCTGCGTCTGGGGCAGTGTGGAACACCTGCATCATCACCATAGCGATGACGCAAGTGTCCTGCTCTGCTTCAGGCCTCTCAGTGCCTGCATATGCAAATCAACCCGCCATCTTTGTTGTGTTAATTTTCATACTCACTCCTAAGTGGTTGGTGGGCATTGTGAAGGTATAGTCAATTTGCATCTTACTCTTTTATTACTGTAGATAGTTTGCTGTGTTATGCTACCAGCTGCCTCAATACATCTCATGTTTACTGCAAAAAATAAAAATGTTTCTCTGAAGTTACTAAGAACAAAATATCAAATTTCATTTTTCAAATGAAAAAAAAAATATATATATATATATATATATATCCCTCCAAAAAGGTCTGTACCTTGTTAAAAGTCATCCAGTGAGGCAAGGATATTATTGAGAGCAGAACCAAGTTATCAAGAGTGCCCCCCAAGTTCCTCTACAATAGCACACTGCATCCCCCAAACAAGAGCTAGGTGTTGATTTGAAGTTTCAGCTAGACCAGATTGTCTAAACAGAGGATTATCCTTTATTTGGCATATGAATGAGCCACCCTCTGGCCCACTTTGATCACCAGAAAAAGACATCCTAGCACATTATAGGACCATGAATTTCTTCCACCAACAGGAGCTTTCAGAAACAAGATTGAAGGCAGGAGCCAGATGGGGCTGTGGCTGCCTTCAGATCTGGGGCCATCACACTGTGAATTATAGTTTCACAGGCAGCATCACGAGAGCCCTGAGGGAGACCGTTATGCACTCAGTAGGCAGCAGAACAGATGTCCTAGAGGCTGAGTCTTTTGCCCAAGGCCTTTGGCTCCCTCACTCTGTTCTTTTCCTTCCTCTCTACAGTGACTGCTCTTCACTTGTCTGTTTTAAAGCCTACCTAAACTGCTGCCCAAACCTTCCACTGCAAAGCCTCCTAGGCTGCAGCTGCAAGGGAGAGCCCTAGCGAGGCAGCACAGCACCCTGGCTTTGTTGTCAACCAGCGACCCAACCTTGGGAACACCCTTCATCTTTCTTGGCTTCCGTGTATTTTCTATAAAACAATGTCTGAGACTTCCACTCTTTCTAAGATTACACATAGTAACTCTAATAGTTGTCATGGCAGAGAATTCAGTGAGGTAGAGGAAGGGGACACCGACTCCCAGGCTGAGGGTGTATCTATTTTGGCATCACAGAGTTCGTTTCCCTGGAGGTCATTCTCTTCTGTGGAGACACCACTGAGCTCCAAACTCGGGACTTTCAAGCTAGAGTTCTGGGATTCACAGACATGTTTCTGGGACTATCTCAGTGTTCTTCGGTGAAAGAAAAAATGTGCCCCAAATGAAGTAAGTGAACTGGAGGTGTCAACAGGCATCCAGGAGGAATAAAGTGGCTGCGCTAGAAGACACCGAACAAATGGTAAATTGGGGGAAATGTGTTTAAGTAGATAACTTTGAGTCCAATTTGGTTCTTAAAAAGAAAATAGAGCAGTTCACAAGAATGGATAAGTGATGAAGACTAAAATACGGACATTTCTGATGGGTTCTCCTTAAGACTGGCCCTTCGCCAGCATCATGCTGATACCCTCACAGCACACACAGCACATACTTGTCATGCCCACTCTTTATCAGGCATGACCTGGGTGCTGGGGACACAAAGATGACAATCACTCAGACATTCAGTTCACTTTTCCCTGCAGAAGATGCTCAGGTAGCAAGGGGACACCGAATCAGAAATGGGAGATTCTCTGCTCCATCTGAAGCCAGCGTGCTCCCCTGAATGGGACAGGCATCTTATTATTCAGCAGACAGGGTAGGGAACCTATAAGGCCAGGTTGGCACGCACGTGACTAGGAAGAAGTGCCATATCCAAGGATGTGAGCTGCTCTGAAAGGCAGGCTGTGCTGGGTTTGTGCACGGCTTCCTGGGCACCTGCATCACCCTGGTAGGCTCATGGCACAGTAGTAAGTGGCTCTGTCTTCAGTCCGCACCGAAGAGATCACCAAGTGGAAGGTTCGGTGGGTGCGACTGTTCTGCACGGAAAAGCGACCCTGAGTAAAATCCTCGTCATGGGCCAGTTCGTTATCCCTGTGAAGGATAAACTGAAAGGAATGGTCTGGCCTTCTTCGGTACCAGTATAAGTCTGGATTTAAGTACTGGGTGTCATAAGTACAGAGCAGTGTCACCTCACTGCCACTTGCCACTGTCTGGTTCAGGGATTTCTGGGTCACTTTGTCACACAGCGCGCCCTTGTCTGTGAAGAGAAGAACCGAGGATTTAGTGAAGTCCTGCACCCCCAGCCACTGGGTCCAGCACAAGCCCACCCAGAGGGAACTCGATGGGCAGAGGCAGGAGAAGGACACAGAGATAAAGGTCAAAGGCAGAGAATACCTGGAAAACTAGCGTAAGAGGGAAAGATGTCAAGCCTTTGAAAGTCAAAGGAAGGGAAATGGGATGGCAGAACAAGAGGGACATCAACAAGGGAATGTACTTACAGAAAAGCAAAAGGCTAAAGGCCACAATACAGAACATCTTTTCATGTCAGGGCAGGGAGTAGAGAATGAAACGGGGTCCTGAAACCTCTGAGACCATCTTAGGGGTTCTGACAGGAAGGAGATCAGAAGGAAATGAGAGGAGACAGGCAGCCCTGGCGGTCACATGACTGAATTACTCCCTGACACAAATGCTTCCAGCCAAGGAAGCGTTGCTGTTGTTATTTTGGTCCTCAATCCATCTTGAGCTAGTACTTTGGTTATAAAAAGAAGAAGAAGAAAAAATAAAAGAAAAGAAAATACTTTTTTTAAAAAAGACAGAAATAGAAATTGCAAGCCCAACAATCACATGCTTAGATATAAAATTGTTATAAAAGTGGCCTGCCTTTCGTTTGTTTGTTTTTTTCTTTTTCTTTTTAATCCTCATCCGAAGATATTTTTTCCATTGATTTTTAGAGAGAGTGGAAGGAAGTGAGGAGAGAGGAGAAAAAGGAGGTGGGGGGAGAAACATCAACCATCGATGGGAGAGGCACATGGATTGGTTGCCTCCCACACACACCCTTAGCATGTGCCCCTACAGGGGCTAAGGAACCTGCAACCAAGGTACTTGCCCTTGACTGGGAATTAAGCCCATGACCCTTCAGTCCTCGGGCCAACATTGTAACCACTGAACAAAACCCGCCAGGGCTACCCTCCGCTGCCATATGCTCGGGTCACAAACTGGGATGCCAGGATGTGGTCACACTCTGGCCATGGCAGCACTGCAGAGGGGCACCTCACACAACTGTGCACACTTGTAATTGGTAAACGGAATAAATAAATGTACCTTAGACAAGTCCCTTGTAAAGACAGGGGTGAGAGGGATAGACAAAGTCAAGTCTACTAGTAAATCTGTCTCAGCCCTGAATTCTATAAATATTTTACTTCTGTTTCTTAGGGACTGCGCTGACCCTGGGAGAGCTTGCTGCACCTCTCTCCTTGGGCCCTTGGCAGCACCCACTTGGCTCCAGATGAAAGATTCTCCCCCAAAGCAGAGCTTCCCAATGGCCACACTGCCGTGAGTGGGTACAAGCTTGCTGAGACAGAGCTCTGTGTGGCCCATGGGAGGGGGGGAAGTGGGGCCAGAAGCCCCCGCGGTCAGCTCTCCTACCCACATCCCACACGAATGCTGCTTTCTGCAAAAGCCAGGACATAACAACAGTTGGGAAACACTGCCCTGAACAATAGAAGACTGACTAATTCATTCCGCCAAACCTAGGAGTGTACTGGGAGTGGTTCTAGGAATTCTTTTGACTCCCTTTCCCCAAATTCTGTAAGTTCTGTCCTCTCTGACAGGGTGTCCTCAAAAATTGTAAACACATTTTAACAGCTGATAGTTCAATTTTGAAAATGAAATGTACTTTAGTAAACACTGCCTTTACAATTATTCAAAGCCTGTATACATTTTGGAGGGACACCTTATAAATCTCCAGTCCATCCATTTTTCTCATCTCCTGGACACCAATCATTCCTTGTTGGAACCACTGACGGGTCCCTTTGCTTCTGCTTCTGTCTCTGGGCAACATCTTTTCTGGGTATTTATGGAATAAATCCTGATGCCAGCTGGACCTCCTTTCCTGGGCCTGTAACTCCTTGCCTCCTGCCCAGCCTCCCGGCTCGTCCTCTCCTCCCTCTCTCACTCCCCTCGCTGCTGGGGCCTTCCTTCTGGTCCTCTATCTGCCTCGCTCTCCTAGCTGCCTGGCACTCTGGTCTGAGTTCCTCACAAACCTCAGCTCAATGAGTCTTTCCCACCCCAAGTAAATTAGTCACCCCCACCGACCCAGAGTCACCCTCAATTACACCTCCTTCCTATTTTCTCTCACATTTGTTATTTGTTTTGCCCGTCTCACACCAGCCCCCAACATGCACACACCATAATGTGAGCTCCATGAGGGCGAAAACCTTGTGTTATCTTTTCATTGATATATCATCCCCAGCCCCTAGCATTGTGTCTACCACATAATTGACAATCAATAAATATATATTTGTGGAACAACAGAATGCAACTTTGTTCACTTAAAAACTCCCCGTTGGCATGGAGAAGGTTTCAGATTTAGCAAATAAAAATGCAAGACACCCAGTAAAGTTTGCATTTCAAATGAACAACAAAAATTAGTCATATTTGGGACATATTTGTACTTTTAAAAAGCAATCATTGTTTATCTGAAATCTACATTTCACTGGGCATGTTGTGCCAGCAACCCTCGGCACGGAGAAGACCCAAAGTGAACACCAGGCAGTCCCAAGTCCCAGCATGAACGCCTCCCACAGGGGCTGTCCCCCTGGAGCAACTGCTGCCCAGGCCTGCACTGCCGCCTACAGGCAGGGGTCCCCTCCTTCTGCTGGCAAAGGCCATTTAGAACTTCCAGGTCTCTGACACCCATGGGCTCTGCCAGTCTTGCTGTGTGTTGGGGGGGGGGGGCGATAATAGAATGCAGGAGGCAGCCAATCAATGATTCTCTCTCATCATTGATATCTCTCTCCTCTCTTCTCCTTTCTTCTCATATCCCCTCCCCTCCCCTCCACTCCCCTCTTCTTCCACCAGGCTCCTGGTGACTGTCCCTGTTTTAAAGGTGTTGTCCAGCCTTGATATTCATAAGAAAACCAAGTGTTCCCGCCTAATCTGCGTGATAACAGTTTTCAAGTTAAACTTCCATTCCTCTTCTGACTGTCCCACCTCAATTATATCTGACTACAGATACCCTTATAAAGAGGGACACACCCTCCCCACATGCTCCGCATGGAAGGTTCAGACACTGAGACCTCCTTCAGGTGGCAGAAACATGACTCTCCCCACACAGTGTCCTCCCAACACACCTTGAAAGGCGTCCCTTTAGGAAGGACGTCTCTCAGAACAGCAGCTCAGGATCATGGCTAAGAGTGAGACTCTGTCACAGAAACAGAGAGTACATTGGTGGTTGTTAGGACTGTGACTGAGGGAGGTGAGGAGGATGGGGAGATTTTAGTCAAATGAATACAAAGTTCCAGTTACATGATTAACAAGTTCTGGGGATCTAATGTATAGCCTGATGATTATAGCTAATAATACTATATATATACTGGAAAGTTGCTAAGAGGGGAGATCTTAAATGTTCACATCACAAAAAAAGAAATGGTGATTATTTGACATGATAGAGGTGCCAGCTACTGCCACGGTGGTAATCACTTTTCAACATGTAAGTGCATCAGATCAATGCATGGTGCACATTAAAATTACACATTGCAATATGTCAATTACATCTCAATAAAGCTGGAAGAATTAAAAATGTAATTTTAATTGGGAAAAAGTTGAGTTCTAAAGATAGACTGCCTGTGTTCAGATCAGCCTTAGCATTTACTTTCTGTGCAATAACAAATGTGACCTAATTCTTCCAAGTGTCAATTTCTCCATCTGTAAAATGGAGATAATAATTATAGCTTTCTAACAGGGCTGTTGGAAAATTAAATGAAATAACACATGCAATTCAACAGCAAATAATCTAGAAATGTTAGGCATTGCCATTGCTATTGTTTTTCATGAAATAAATTGATGAATATAGTTCCTGAGAGCTTTACTCTCATCAAATATGTTCAGAGAAAAGATGCTGAGTGAATCTGAAAAGTAAAGTTGAGAGATCTGACAAAAGACATGTTGATCAATGGCAAAAAAAAAAAAGGTGAACCACATCTTTAATTTTCTGTCAGTGCTGCAAGCATGTCATAGCGCTCTGTGCTACCCCAAAGACCTGAAACAGCTGTGCTCTTCCCAAATCCTTAAGAGCATTGGGAGCAAGAGAAACGCTCCTTGTAGCCACTGTCCTATGTCTTCCAAAAGTTGCACAGGCTTGTTCATGAGAGACCACAATGTATAAACGAGTGGCCCCCAAAGTTTCAGGGTAAGAAGAACTGGATAGAGGTGGAGAAGGATAAAAGGGGGGATAAATGGTGATGGAGACTCAACTTGGGGTGATGATCACACAATACAGTGTACAGATGATGTGTTGTAGAATTGTGCCCCTGAAATCTGTATACTTTTGTTAACCAGTGTCACCCCAGTAAATTCAATAAAAGGGGAGAGACAAAAAAAGACTCTCGAGATTGAATGCTTTATTACAGACTTACTGCCCTTGAATTTCTCTACCACATCTCCTTTAAGCCTACTGGCATCTGAAGTCTGAGCAGCACCCCAAAGCAGTGAGTGCCCTAGACTACCCTCAATAGCCAAAAACCACCACTCAAGAGGGGGCCCTTGAACCTGGCAGGGTCCAAGGGATTTTGTAAACAAGGCTACTTTTGTCCCACTGCTTGGATCTTGATTACTATTCTCACTGATAAAAGGGACTTTTTCTCCCAATTTCCTCTGAGGTGGGAGGCTTTGTTTTTTACCTTATAGCGCCCTCTACTGCTCTAATTAGCCCATCCCCTTAAGTAAGTCATACTGGATGTCAACAGAAAATAGGTCATGAGATGAAAATATTCTTTGTTCACAGCTTAAGTCAAACAAAGCTGCTGCTTCTGTTCCCATTCCCCCTTTCAACCCTGAGATTGGCAGCTGCTTCTAGGTTGGCCCAAAGGGCTCATTCTCCCCCGTCAGTCAAAAAAGACTGTCTTTGAGAATATGAGACAACACCCTAAAAGGGTAGACTGACATTTGTCTGGCAACAAAATACTTAATGCAACAGCAAAGGGCACAGGGGAATCTCTTTGGCTGGATATGGACAAGTGCATCTCTTTTTCATGAGAGAATAGGAACGTGACTGAGAAAGAAAAGCTTTAATACCTCTGAATGTATGGGAGTGAGTGGTCTAGAAAAGAGCTTCTGCATCACTTTCTTCCTGCACCACATTCCATTCCAAGCCCCCAGGAGGCCTGGGCTGATGGATAAAGGAAGCATGCCTGGGAGGGATTGACATCCAGCAGTCGTATTCCATCCCAGGACCTTTGTTTGGGGAAACGGTCTTGCTGAAGGCCCTTTGGGCAAGAACAAGAATGAGGAACCTTACTATGGTTTGTTGCCCAATGCCCTCTACAAAGCTGATGTTTAAAGGAAAGTTGTGAAGAAGACAGGACACTCCATGGTGTTGCTGTTGCTACCTCTGCAAAGCCTGTGGAAAGAAGTACAACCAGGTTAGTGATACTTTTCACGATGGGGTTGTGAGGAACCTGGCCTGACTTTTGCCAACCAGATTTACCAAGCCTTCTACAGGGTTTTCTCTCCAATTATCCCTTAAACAGGGAGGACAAACAGGTTACATCTCAATTACCAAGAGTTGGCAATTGGTTGTGGCTCTCGAAAGCACATTGTTAAGAAGGATTGTGAGGCCATTTTTAGACTCAGAGGGAAAGAATTATGTGTTTATTAGCAATATCTGCCATGAGAGCAGGAGCAGCAGGTAGCACCATACTGTTTTGCATTTGCCATCCCTGCCCTGGATGTCATTTCTGTAATGAGTCCCACAGAGAAAGAATAATCAGAGTCAACTCTCTGTTGGATTATCCTTTTAGTAAAGGACAAGTTTTTAAATCTCTATCTTTCCCTTGTCTTTCCTGGGATCTAATGAGCCATTTCTCACACTATCTATTGTTGTTGCCTGCAGCCTAAGAAATTAGATGTTTAAAATTAATTAAGGCTCTATATCTCTCTCTAAAACAAACTATGCACCAACACCAATCACCTCCCTTGAATGGTATACCCACTGTTTAACAGGAATAATCATACTTGAGTTGGTCAGGAGACCCTCTAGGGATGGGGACTACTCAGGCAAGGTCCTTATTTCCCTGAGTCACATGAAGAAAAGTGGCAGAAAATAGTATGAGACTCAGGTCTACCCACCTACCTGATCTTGAGCAAATTTTTCCCTCAGGACTTCAGCTTTTTCATCTTCAAAATGAAGGTGTTGGCCTAGGCAGTTGCAAAGTTCCCTTCCATGCCCTGCATTCTAGGATGATAAAGTTTAAAGCTACAGATATGATCTAAAAGAATTATTAATTTGTATCTCCCTGTGCATGTTGCTCGAACTCCTCATTGCCTAGCTAGGGTTGGTGGGGGAGCGAAGCATGCTTCTTCTTTCGGGGGTAGTATAATTTCTTGATTCAAAATGTGTGACTCATCAGAGCTTGGAGGCTCATGCCCAGATGCCAACTTGGAATCTGTTATTATTGCATCTGGGAGACAGAACATGCTGAAAACAGCCTTTGGTGAAAACATCAATTTTGTGCCACCCTCATCCTCCTGTCCCCAAAAAAAGAAGGATCTGCATGGTCTGATAATATTTGATATCTCATTTATCATCTTTATCCTGAAATGACCTTTGCCCCTGTCCTATTCTTGCTCTGAAAAGGGGAAGAAGGACAGATATTTCCCAAGGAAGATGGGCTCCTGTGGGGGACAATGAGGTGTCTCAGCTTAGGGAGGAAAGAGAACAGAGTTGATGCCACATCCCTTTCAACCACGCTGACGCTTCTGGTTTTTGTAAAGGTGCTCACTCCTGTGGGGAAGCAATTAATTCAAAACTGGCATTTGGAGCCTAGACTAGAAGAATCATGAAATTCAGCAAGTAATATCTGGCAGAATTAATTTTTTTCATCTGAAAATTGTCAGAGATAGTCAAGTGTTTTTTATGCAATAGGAACAAAAGGTGAATGTTTAATACATTCTGTTTAATAAATATTTATGAAGTGCCTGCAGTTTTCCCCAGGGATCATCTGGCCAGTTTCTGAGGAGACGTGGTCAGTGCTCTAAGAGAGGAGTGGGGTTTGCCAGCCGGCCAGAGACTGGATGCACAAGAAGAGATTTGCCTTTGAGACGCAGACACAGTTCATTGTGGCCCTGAGTAAGAATCACCGCTTCAGGGGGAAAGGGTGTGCGCAACACGTGGATAATTTAAAACACCAGGTAATAATCAAAAATGTTATTTTGTGACTGGCTTTAACAAGTATTTGATTATTTTTCAGGGAAGACTTATCTTTTTAATTTTAAGTTTTCTTGAGCTGCTCTGTAAAGCTGGGGGACAGCTTTTCAAGAATCATACATTTCTGAAATTAGCTGTCAACATAGGAGAAGTGGCACTTTTTTGTCTTTCCAATAAATGAAAAAGAGGGGCCCTGGCATCCTTTGCATACTTGATGCCCACAGGGGTCTCCTTCCCTGCCATATGCCAGGCCAGTGGTGAACCACCAGGCAGTATGGCTCTTACAGGGTCAGCAGCAAGAAACAGCCTACAGGTGTTCAGGGTCTGGGGGGTCTCAGCTGCCTGTGAGGCCAGAGAAGAGTTTTGGGCCACCCTGACATGGTCAGTCCTCCTAGTCATAGCCACCCTAAATGGCCTTGCTCACAAAGCTGGCCCCCTGTTGTGCCCTTAATCACACTAGAGATAGGCTGTGATCTGAGACGAGGAAGTCGAAGCTCAGCCGCAAGAGGGACTTTTTAGTAAAGGGCCCTGGCACTGTGTGAAGAACACTGAGAAACCCATCTTTGGGAAGGGGACTCAGTTAGTTGTAAGCCTGGGTGAGTATCTCCATTCAGACGTCAAATTAGCAGAACCCCCTCCATATCTAACACCTGACCATCGGGGAGTTGAAATTCTTGGCCAAATGTTGAATTCCCTCATTTAATGGGGAAGGCTGTAAAGATCAAACCACCTTTCCTGGGGGTGAGCAAGAGTCTGGTTTATGTAAAGGCATCAGCTCCTGTGGGAAGGAAGGAAATAGGAAATTTACATTTGGAACCGGGACCAAAGTGAGAGTGAAACTTAGTAAGTACTCGCTTTAAACCAAAGGTGTCGGTTTACTTGGTATGTTTTTGTTTTGTTTTGTTTTGTTTTGTTGTTGTTTTTTATTTATCTGGAAGCTCCAAAGAAAGGCCACTTCTATCTGAGGATTTGGTTCCAAAATTCTGACTTCAAATTTCTAAAAGGATCAAGTATGAAGGCAGGTGGTTGGCTTGGAAAGCTCTAATTCCCTATGTAATCTGTAGAGATCTACTTTTCTTTTGTGTGCTCATTTGTTTTATTCTGTTTAGGAAATGGGAAGGAAGACTAGGCACCCTGGAGGGGGAAAACATTCCAACAGCATTTGTAGATAAATTAGATCCAGAGAAGCAAATCAAAGAGTATCAGCCTCTAAAGTCTTTAAAGATGACCTAACTAACCTCTTTAAGTTTGCAAATGAGGGCAGTGAAATTCAGAGAGATTTGTGAACTTGCTCAAGAACACACAGCTGGGCTTGGTCCTGGGCAAAGCCAAGACCATTCATAGCTCTGACCAGGCCAGACCCAAAACAGAGAAAAGATCATGGTCCTTGGCCATGGCAGCTTCATTTGTACCCCAAATATTCTCTATCCAAAGCTTAGTAAGCTCAAAACAGAACCCCAGAATTCTGAAGGGAGATAAAAATTACTGTTGGGGACAACAATCTAGCTGGCATAGAGGCAAGAGCAGAACTTGATGTTAGAGAAGAAGGGCAGCCATCTGCAGACTGAGGCAGGGAGTGAAAAAGCCAAAATGAAAATGCTGATTTTGTCTTCAGACAGTGACTATGACCATCAAACACTACCTATAAATTCTGCAGAGCTAATTTCTTTCCCAGCGGGAGTTCATATTCTATGATAGATTGCATCAGCTGTGCAATTGCGTTGGACCACAGAATATGCACACAGAATTGGCTTGCTGAGCCTGCTGGTGTCTTAAAGTGGCAATCACATCCCTGCCCATGCCTCTCAGCCCTGAAGGTCTGGGCTCCCAGAAAGAAAGACGCCATCACTTATGTTGACTTCGGGGTTTGGAGGTTGAAAAAAAACATTAGTTCTTGGGAAGCTCTGGAAAGATGGGTTCATTAAGTTGACACCACAGGTTTTTGCAAAGCCCCTCAGCAGGGTGTTCAGCAAACCAGTGGTTCTAAGATCACATTTGGGAAGGGAACTCGGCTCACAGTGAATCTTGGTAAGTAGAGGAGAGCATTGAACCCTCTCTTGAATGTGACTTGAGATCCTTTTTACTCCCATTAGTGGGAATGTGGCTTCTTGGCCTATCTCTGCTAATCTTCAAGTCCTGTCTGGCTGAAAGCTGCCCTCTCCACCGAAATGGTCCTATTATGGGGGTGCACCCATGCATGCAGTTTTCACTAAATGCTCACAAAATCACTTATTCCCCTCATCAGACTGCTTGCTGGCTCTTCTCTTACCCTCAAACCCCTCCCTGTTTATCAGTTAAAGGAAGAGAAGTGCCCAGGGACTTAGAGATTTTTAGGTAATCATGAAAAGAGGAATGTGGACAATGTGTTTGGATTCTTGGGAGGAAAATGATGATTTATAAACTGCTTACTCTAAGATAGGCAATGCACTGCCTGTTTTCTACCCATTATCACATTCAACCCTTCTACCAGCTTTGTGAATTAGGTGTTGTTGTTATCCTCATTTTATAGAAGAGAACTTTTTAATATTTGTATAGAAGCACAAGGAGGTTGAGTAGCTTTCTCAAGTAGATGCAGAAAAAATAGAGGACCTGGAATTTAGTTCTTGGCACTCAGATACCAGAATTAAATGTTTATTAGTGGAGGGTTTATGTTATGGGGAAGTCACTGGTGGTTTAGTCTCCAAAGTTGCTAAAATAATTCCTACAGAAGTGTGCTGTCATCCTAATCCTTACAACGGCATCACCAAGCAGTTATCACTCTTCCCACTTGGCAGATAGGAAACTGAGGTCCAAAAAGTTAAGGAACTTGCCCTAACCCCAAAGTCAGAGCTATTTCAAATTAATTGCAACTGCCAAACAGCTAGGTTGGTTAATTAATTAACTAATTAATTTAAGGCAACAACCTAAATGGATTTTAGGTAAAGATTGATTACATTTTTCCATAGTTCCTCTCACTTTTCAAGAATAATCATGCAATTGCATCACCACACAACATTGTGTTTCTGGGTTTGTGCTCCCCCCTGGCAAGGCAGGAGCTGTGGCTCCCAGGGTCTGATGGGTTGGTCTTGGCAGTATTTGTAAAGCAGCATGTGGGGGTGTAACTCAGAGTGGATCTGCAAAACTCTCCTTTGGAAAGGGAACGAAACTCATGGTAAACCCACGTAAGTTTGGGTAACTAATGCTTCCAAATTTCTCTCTGGAACCCTGATTCCTAAATTTCCCCTTCTGTTTTATAACCCAAGTCCAAGCCACAGCAGCCCATTTGATGGACCCCAATTCAAACAACCCCTGCTTGTGTATCTACCTCTTGTGGGACACTGCTGTTTCCCCTCAAATGCTCTTTCATCTAACGGATGAGAATGACAGTGCTAGTGGAGCACTGAACTAAGGAGCCAGACTCTTAGAAAGCTTAATGTCCTATTACAATTGAAGGGGTTTTCCATGGGACTAAGAGCAAATCTCTCTGAGCCTCTATTTTCTCCCTCTGTAAAAAGGGGAGGCAATTCCAACTCCTGCTTCACCAAAACAGGTGTGCGGTGAAGGTATGCCAGCACGTTTCCAGTGAAGTGATAATAGTGCAAGGGAAAAGGAGGGCCCGGATGGTCCATAAACTCTACCACCAGACCCTCATTATAAAGAACTGGTTGTATACAAACATTTAGATAGCAAGGGGGGGTTAGGCAACTGGGTTTTTGTAAAGTCTCATGTCAATGTGTGATGCAGGAATCAATAATAAGTTGACATTCGGAAATGGAACGACTTTGAGTGTTAGACCAGGTATGGTTTTAAAGATCACTTGTTTCTAAACATAAGCCACTGGTCTTAGAAATTCAGCGTAAGATCACTGGGTTACTCACCCATTTATTAGCATTCTGGGGGCTTGGTGCCATGTGTCTTTCTGGTGATAATGATTATGAGGACAACTTCTGACTGGAGCCTCTTTACAACTGTCTCTTCAACACCTTCAAGCACTTGGAAAAGTTAAGCTTGTTTTTGTTATTGTTGGAAATGCACATCATTTGAATTGAAGTTTCTGTGCCTAGGGGAAGAAAGCTTTTAAAAGAAAAGGGAGGAAGAGATGGGACAGATGGGAATAAAGCACACAGCAATGGCAGGGGATGTGCCGTGCAACCTGATCCAAAAGGAGACAGTGAGACTTAGCTTCCAGATGCAAACAACTGAACCACGCTCATGTTATCTACCTTGTCTTCCCAAGGCCTCCAGGATGGTTCAACTGGAGGTTAGGGGAAGAAGAATTGTTTAATCCCATAATACTCAAAATCTTGGAGCCAAGATAGCTGGGTAAAGCCATGTAAGATTTTCTGGTGCTGACGTTGATAGCAAGCTGATATTTAAGGAAAGGGTAAGATGAAAAACAAATATTCAAAATAGAAAGATTGTTGCACTAGCCAGTTTGGCTCAGTGGATAGAGCATCGGCCTGTGGACTGAAGGATCTCAGGTTTGGTTCTAGTCAAGGCACATGCCTGGATTCTGGGCTTGATCCCCAGTAGGGGACATGAAGGAGGCAGCTGATCAATGATTCTCATCATTGATGTTTCCATCTTTCTCTCCCTCTCCCTTCCTCTTCTGAAAACAGGCCCATGGCACTGTTACACGCTGGGTTTCTAATTGAGACATTTTTATCTTTTCCCTAGCTAAGCTCTGCATCAGAGAAGCCCCTTTGATACCCACTCATTTCTGTTCTCCTCAGTGGAAAAGTAGTAACTAAGCTTAGAAGTGTAAGAAGATTCCATAATCCAATTGCAAGGACAATCCTGCTCTCTACCTTGCAATACCCAAGAGGGATATTTTGAGCACTGCCCACCATTCTCAAAACAAACCTAATTTCCATTAACTTGAATGCAGCTGGAATTTTGCTCCATGATAGTCTATTTACTATAACGGGAGCTCATCCCAGAAAATTGCTTGGGGTATACCTTTTGCTTACAATTCCCAAGAGACACCAACTACCCGATGGGTACCTCAAAGTAAACCTACTTTCATGGTCAAATTATTATTCATATTCAAAAGGCTTGGATCAGATGAGTATCATATTAGCTCTAAGTGACCTCCCAGAAGTCCTTTTGCCTAAACAGCATAAGATTTTAAAAAGCATGTTCATGCTGACTGGTGTGTCCAGTTACTAGAGCAGGTGGGTCAGCTGCTATCCTTCCAAGTTGGGGTGGATATTTAGAGTCCTCCAGATATTAGAAATGATAATCAGGAAAAGCACATGCCATTCCATTTTTATTTATAAATCTCATCTCTCCCAGAGAACTGTTATAAACTTTCTCCCAAGGGTGTTCTATTCATCCTTCTTTTGGTTCCTTTATTTGTGATGTGTAAAGATGAGATATTGGTAGAGATTCAAAACACAACCATGAGATTTACTTTGAGCTTTGCCTGTCATAAAAAGTCTGAGGATGAAAGAGATGGGAAGCTGACATTTTGGAACTAGGTTAAAAGGAAATCCAAATTAATCCCAAAGAGCAATGCTTAGTAGATAGCTATTTAGTCATAAGCATGTCAATCCTGTAAACCTGGTTTCTTGGTTGGCTGGACTGCCCCTATCTTGGACTTGCCTGGAAGAGTAATAATAACTTGTTCACTCTGGTCCTGTCTTGGGGAAACAGAAATGTCAACCTCTAGCCCTAAAAATGCCTTGTGATTTGGTTTATTTCAGTAGAGTTTATCATTACACACAGTGTTCTGGAAGTAATAGAAAAGTGCATTAGTACCTCCTACAAATGGAAATGAAATGCAAATGTAGATTGTAAGTATACAAGTGCAGTAAAAAATAGCAAGGAGGAAAAAGGATGAAAGGTTAGACCACATTTTTCTCATTCTAAAGGGAATGTTTCTATAAATAGTTTAAAACTATTGGAGAGGAGGGGGAGGAAGAAGGAGGAGAACAGAGGCAAACAGATTTTCTCCTAATACTCTTCACTTTGCAAAATTGGAAATTGTTTTTTAATCAAATTCCTCTGAGCAGAGGAAAGAAACCACGTCTGTTTTCAGACTAAAGGGCGCATGGGTGGGATTCTCCTAGAAGTGATCTTGAGAAAGGCTCCCTATTGGTGGCAAGTACTGGCAATGTAGGGGAGGGGGACGGGAGGAGGAGGAGGAATTAGCACAGAAATGAGTTCAATTAAGTGTGCAGGGACAAGGTCTCACAGGGCGGGATTTCCCCCTGGATTTTCTCCCTTGACACCTAACCTTTCCTGTTTTAGCCTGGCAGATTAGGTCGCAGACCAGCAGGTCCTAGGATTCAACCCAGAACTGTAAGGATGAAGCCAACTCAGCCTTACTCAGGAGACCTGGCATATTCTGATTTTAAACGTTCTTTTCATTCAGCTGTTTTTAGAGGGAGCTCTGAAAAGGCTGAAAGAATGGTTTTTTAAAAAAGGTTAGACTTGTATGAAGTGGAATAAAGATGTTAAATATTTGGCTGGCAAAGAGATTAAATATCTGGTACATGTCTACACAGGAGACTTCGTCAAGGAGAAAGTAGAAAGCTCCAATGGGACGCTGTCCTGAACCTATCTGTGAGGTTCAGGCCGTTGTCCACAGCAGCTGGGGCACTGGGAGAGCAGATCAGGTCTCCTCCTCAAGGGGGAGAGGGAGAGGGACCTTGCGTGAGGTTTGTGTAAAGCTGTTTGCTGTGGTGTACCTCAGGGAGTGCCGCCCAAAAGCTGGTATTTGGGCAAGGAACCAGGCTGACCGTCAATCCCAGTGAGTATGAAAGGGGGAAGCTACGTGGGGCCCCTCCAGCCCTTTCCTTCTAAGCCTTGTCCTGCAAGTTCCGCTGGAGAGGTTTTGCCTAGTCCATCATAGGAAAGACCAGGAAAGTCAGAAAGCCCTCCAACTTCTCCCTTTGAACCTGTCCCTTTAAAAGCTCACTCGCTCTGCTCCCCGTCTGCATCTGCAATCAGTTTCCAGTCAATCAGAATTTAGTGAGTTGATGTGAGCAATTTCAAGAAATAGCCCTGAAGTGCAATAAAGTAGAAACTGTGAGTGCCAGCCAAGGGTAGACAATGAGGGAAGAAAAATAGGTGGATTACTGAAACTAAGGGGGCAGCTTAAACATAAAAAGAAGAAAAGCAATACAAATTTTAAAAATAAATAATGTGTATATTTATCGGGGCTCCATTGCCTCCTGGAAGCCCAGTTCCTGCCTGCAGCAGCCACCTTGTGGACTTGTAGGTTAGTGCTGGATTGCAGGTTAAGATCATATTGACCCCCCCAGGCCCTTCTGCAAAGAACAGCTCCTGTTTGTTTTTGTAAAGTGCCCCCTGACTGTGAGAATAGTGGAAGTAGCAGCTATAAACTGACATTTGGAAAAGGAACTCTCTTAACTGTGAATCCAAGTAAGTTTGAAGGGACTAACCAGGGTGGGGATAAAGGGAATTCAAAGCGCTTCTTTCTTCTCATTTAAATTATTATCCCCCCCAAACATCCCAACTTAGTTTCTAAATCTAAGACATGGGAAGACATGGTCCGCATCAGAGAGATTAGAATTCCATTGTACAAAGACTAAATTATCTTCAGCTAAAAAACATTCCTATCATCCATCTTAAACAAGATTATAGGTTCAGGGAGAAAAATTGAATACAGGATCCTGAGAGATTCAGCTAAAGCCAGGGAATGTTTGCCAAAAGGCGAGAAAGGAAATTGGCATATTGTGACTATGCAAATTCAGAAGACCAAATATAAATCTTCCTGAGGCAGATACTAAAACTTCCCCTAAATTTATCTCCAAAAGAATGGGACCCTGCAATTTTATTAATGAATGCTGGAAATTCTACAGATAGATTTTTCCCCCTCCTTTTCCCTTCATGTTTTCTCTCTTAAAGGAACTGTTCTCAATCCCCAGTCCAGTAACTGAGGTCTCTATGGGTGGAACTGTCTGGTTAACTCAGGCGGAGCATTAAACCTCTCTTTCCTCAGTTACCACAATCATTGACTGGGCCTTCATTTTACTTAGTTCAACTGCAGAGAGTGGGGAGAAATTCATTTGTCCTCTGGGTTGTGAGAATAGAGCAGTATACTCTCAAATATACACCCATCTTTCCATAATGATAATAATGTATGTAAGTACTTGGGAAAGCTTAAAATGCTATAAAATTGCTATTGGCACTTCTTAAAAATCTGTGTTACTGATGGGTTTCTGAGAGTGGTGCTTATGACCGAATGCTGGGGAGACTGGCTTGATATGCAACTCGGATGAAGTGGAGATGAGGAAAACCTGTTGACACACCCCAGTCTCCTTTGATATGAGCTGAGTGCCCCAGCTGCAACGTCTTTAGGCCTGCTTTCCGTGATTAGGAGAGCACGCAGCACTGGGGAAAGCATGTTGCAAAACAGCCCAGTCGGAGCTCTTGAAGAGTGGCTCGGGGGGTGATGCAGTGAGATGACACTGAAGGGGTTAATGCAGCCTGGTAGCAGCTGGCTTGGAATGTTCTGGGATAGGCCCTGAAGAACACATGGTGTGGTTAGCCATGAACTAGTCAGGCGCAGGAGTGCCTTGCTCAGCAGGGGGCAAAGCCAGCACAACAAAAACAATGAATAATACATAACACGGTTAAATCCCATGCATTCAGCAATCTCTGAGGGTCTATCTAATTAATCCTTCAAGGGAATTCTTATGAACATCCTGGAGGCTGAAGGACCTCCCTTCTCAGAGGAGGGCAGTCGAAGCTGGGGACTTCTACAGGAGGTCTTATTGTTGGTGTCTTAATAGAAACACCCCAGAATGCATATAGAAGCTGGGAGGCCTTCTCAGCACCTGATTGACCTCCACACTTTAAAATGTGGACAAGAGGCCGGAGAGTTTGACGGCCTAACCACGCAAAGGAAATATCTATGCAGAGCAAGCATCCTTCCAGAGCTCTGAACAGTAATTGTACGCCAGATTTCCCATGCAATGGACTCTATGTGCAGAGCTACAAGGCAAGGCTGGAGTCCAAGGCACCCACGCTTAAATTCTATTTTCCCACAGTCAGCAGAACACAGAGGTTATTGCCACAGCAATACATTGGCGCCGTCTGTTTGAGGGCTTCTGCTGAGGGCAGGCATCTGAGTTTGTTTCTGTCCTGATGTTATGGCAGCTGGATGGAGTAGGGTGTAGAGTAGGGAAGAGATAGGAAAAGTCGCTTGAATCCCTGACTGCTATGCTTAAAGCAGACAGACATGTCTTTGTTGCTAAGTAATAGCCTTTTTCTCTCACCCTTTTCATGTTGATAAGCAAGCTAAAGCTTTGACCCTTTGCTGATTAAGTGGTTGCTTAAAGAGGTGACTAGAGAGACCAGCACAAATTTAGTCCAGACAGTTGAGTTTAAAAGTTGAATGAAATTAAAGAGCTAAGTATTTGTTTTTCATATTCTTTGGGGATACAGTTTGATCATTATTGGGCCAATAATGAGACTGCCTCAATTTTGCTTCTTCTGCCTTTTGGGGTATCCACCAGACACAGCCTAGGAGACCCCCAAGCTTCCTATGGTTGTGACAGTCAACAATGGAAGCTGTGTTAGGTCAAAGGAAGACATTTACAGCAACCTCCAAGTAAAGATGCAGAAGCCTGTTTCTAACAGGGACCTCACTTAACTCTACCACTATGGCTGCACTGTGAAGTCAGGACACTTCTTATAGGGTGACCAGATGTCCCAGATTGCCTGAGATTGAGAGGCTACCCAAGATAAAGGTTGGTTTTTTTTTTTTTTTGCTAAACCCAGAACAGCTAATCACCATAACAAAGCTCAGGTATAAACTTTCTGTGAAATGCCACTAATATTTCACCAAGTTCAAAACTGACAGAAAAGCCACTCTGTGAAAATAGGCTGAGTTTAATGTGCCCATCCTTTTCGTTTCTTATCCTGGGGGCATGAAGGGAGTGTTTCAAGAGGCTGGAGCCTCAACCTCATCTAATTCTAGTCAGCCTCCAGAAAGCTGAACACTCTCCTCCTGTCTTCTTCTAATCAATTTGTTGGCATCAGAAATGTGTGATGCCTCTAAGGAAGGGGAGGACATGTCTTGAAAACTGATCAGAGAAATTGCCCTGAAAATGATGCTGTAAAATGGAAATGAGACCTTTAGAAGGAGAGATGCTAAACATGAGACATCAGTAAGCCTCAGGATGGAAACCAGAGGAAAAGGAGGGAGATGGTAGGCAGGGGGGACACAGCTGGTCAGTGGCCCAGGACCAAGGGTGGAAATGGTCCTCTGACCTTCAGTAGGAAGACACTGGCTTCACAAATCCAGGTCCCTTTGGGTGAGTTTCTTCTCCCCAGAATTACAGAGGAAGGTGGCTGTGAGCCTCTGCGGTCCCCTTGGGTTCTTGTAAAGGTCTCTGTTACAGTGCTAACTCTGGTGGTAGTGGCTATGGCAAGCTGACGTTTGGACGGGGGACCATCTTGACTGTCCATCCAAGTAAGTGTAAAATGACACAGCAGCATTCTGGAAATTCTGGAATTTTGCCCCTGATTTGAAAGAAATGTATGTTGCCTTAGAACCAGATCTTGCTTGAGGTTAACTAGTGGCCTCCAAGGTCCTGTCCCTCCTTTCATCTCAATATTAATAATTCTCTTTTGGACCCTGAGCCATTAGGTTTATCCTCCTGCTGTTAAGTAGGGCTGACCTTGACCCCGGAAAGACAGAAAAGAATCCTTGCTGCTTTCTGAGCCTTCTCTGGAGATGATGTCCAACTTTGGGGTTGGAGGGTCACCCTTTCCAACCGACTCCCCTGAGTAACCCCTTCCAACATTTAGTATCATTCTATCAGAAAGTTTTCCCTTACACCAATCCTAACTTCTTCTTGGCTCAGCTGAGGCCATGTGCACCGGTATCCACGGTGGAGACGGAGAACTGGGAGCAGAGTCGGAATAGGTAGGGGGCATTCCATTCAGGGTTTTAAATGAAAGCAGAGAGGGAGAACACAAAAACTGGACAGGAATCTAAGGTCTTATTTCCAATCCCTCTATGTTGCCTGCCTGTCTCCTATTGCCTCTATAGATGCACAACTACAGAAGCGGGGAAGGGGAAATACGCATCCACTGTGTTCATTTCCAGCTCTGAAGCCACCGGGCAAGAGGTTACAATTCATTCCTAAGAGTTTCAGATACAAAGCTGTATCCTTGCCGATAATTAGAGCAGAGAGAAAGATTTGGCTTTAGTGTATTTGTTGGCTGCACCCCGCCAGGAAGAAAGAGACTCTGGCTGTTTTTTTAAGATTCATAAAGTTCCTCCTGTCAGTCGCTGTAACATGCCCCGCTGCAGGGAGAAGCGTGACAGCTCCGAGAAGCTGATATTTGGAAAGGGGACGCGGTTAACCGTGAAGCCCAGCAAGCCAGAAAGACTCAAACTCACAGTGTCCCCCATGTCTTTTCACATTTTAGGCCTTTGGGCTCTTTCTTGCAGGGATTCTATTGGAGTCTGATGGAAATAGATCAAGGAGAGCCTGGAGGCCCGTGGGCGCTCAGAAATGATAAATGAAAGAGATGAGAGGCAGGAAGGAGGTGGGGAGTTAAAAAGCAGTAATATATTTTTCACTGCGGCTTGATTAGACAGAGGTGGGGAGGGGGTGTCCAGAGAAGAACATTACCGTTCGGACTGTGACTTAGGCACTGTTTTCCTAGGCTCTCCTTCTAGGACAGTATTTCCCCCCATACCAACGGGGGAGAGTCTAATAGTCCCTGGGCTGTTGCGCAGTGGATCAGGCAGGCAGCATAGTCCTAGCCTGTGTGTGCGGAGGGGGTGGTCTGGCATCGCCGTCTACCTGCTCCACTGAGAGGAGGCACCCGGGCGGGTGTGGCGCTAGATAGAATGTGCGGTGCTGCCATCAGGCTGCGTGTTGGGTTGTTACCATCATTTTGAATGTGCGAGAAAAGCCTGGTTCTAATGAGCAGGAGGGAAGGTTGGACCAACATTGCCCAGATTTCGTTGAGTTTCTCCAAGCCCAGTAACGTGGGGGCCAAAGTTGAGAGGTTGACCTTGGAGCCTGGGATCCCTTTGACTGAAATCCACCAAAGGGGTCAGAAAGGCCAAAGCTGCCTTGAGAGCTCTGCGTGTGTTTGAGCTCTCTGGCAGTTGTCATTCCAGCAAAATGCATCCACTGAGAAAGGCCAGCTCTTCATTAGCCAGACAAATGAGAACAACATATTGCCCAGTGATAAGGAGCGGGGAGCCCAGATCTCAGCTCTGAGAGCCTGGCAGTCCCAGCTCTGTAATCACAGCATGCCTGTGAACAGACGCTGGCCCAGAGAAGGCGGATCAATATGCCTGAGGACCTGCTGAAACCAGGCAAGGGCTTGGAGATGGAAATGAGATGCAGATTGGGATGTCCTGTGGATGGGGGGGATAATAGAGAAGGGAGGAGGAGACAAGTGAGCTCACTGAGGCTTTTAAAACCTGTCCATGTCAGAAATTGTAATGACACCAACACCCCCAGCAAGATTTGTATCATGCTGAGAGAATCTGGCCTAGCTGTGGCTCCATACTCACAGATCCCTTCCCATACCTCTCTGAGGTGCTTTTGAAGTGGCATAAAGTGGTCTAAGCTCCCTAAGAGTCATCTGTCAATTATCGCAAAGGGTTGGGTGGCTGGGTGACAGCCTTCTCCAAGAAGTTGACATTTGGGCAAGGGAAAAACTTATCAATCATTCCAAGTAAGTGTCCCTGTGACTTGGCCTGTGAAATGTGGGGGCCTAATAGTCATATGCATGGGGATCCAGTGGCAGTGCAGGTGGCATGTGGTTGAGGACATAAAGCTGAGGGATCGAGATATATTAACTCTGATCAGAAAAGAAGGTCAAAGAATGTAGGTTTAATCCTTAGAAGGTAGCATAGAGAGCTTGGGACTTGAAAGAGGCGATTTGAAAAACAAAGTCGCCAACTTGTGCTCTCCCCGCCAATTCTCACTGCACATGGGGCACAAGGAGTGAGGCAGAGTGGACAATGGACACTGCATACTGGGGGTGTTAGGGAACTGAGGCAGGTTGGAGAGGAGCAAGGTGATCAGAGCCGCATACTGAATTCATCTGGAGAAAATGAATTATTCCAGAAATTTCACAAAGAAATAAAATCCTTCCCAGAGTGGAAAGAGGTGATAAAGAGATCTAATTAAAATGCACTTCAGAATCATATGATCATCGGGAGAGAAATTAAGTCTTGAAGGAATTTTTAAATGCCCAGGAATGAAACAAATGGGCCTACTCCTTTCATTAGACAGCAAGCTGCACAAGATGCACATTAGCCCTCCCTTGCATCCCGTCTCAGGGGGACTCAGTACCTCCCGCCACACATGTTCCTTTCTATTATCACCCTTGCTCCTGCGCCTGCAGGGGGAAGAGACAGTCCTCTGCAATGCAGTCGGTTGGGTGGGGCCCCAGGTGTACATCTGGCTCTCTCTTCTGCCTGGTTTTTGTTGAGCTTTCTATCACAGTGTAACACTGGTACCCAGAACCTCTATTTTGGGAGAGGAACAAGTTTGACAGTCATTCCAAGTAAGTCGGAGAATATTTTCCATCACTATTGTATTGAGCAAACCCTTTAAAGACCAGAAAGAATTGTCAAAAGTCTGCTACTCTATTTCTCTGCTTCTCAGTATATTCTGGAATATAGAAAAGAGCCCTTCCCATCCACCGCTAGAATGATTGACATCACGACAGGTCTTTATTTCCTTGCCTGAAAATCCCTGGGAGGAGGGGGACAATGCCTGCAGTCATGGCTGCCCCCTAGCTCACCCCTCACACCTGCAGTCACCAGAGACATCTGGCTCTTTGTGGCACAGGCCACGGGAGCAGAGAATGGAGGGACAACTGAGAGAAAATGGACTAGAAGGCAAAAAAAGCACTTCAGAGAGAGCTGAAATGTGGGATGTTACAAAAGGGAGAGAAAAATGGCAGGGGATTCCAGACTCACATTTGTGTTTAGACCCAAGGGAATTCTGGTAACACCTGCAGAGAGAAAGAAAATGTTTGTTCTCTCTGAAGGAAAATTTGGCAGAAAAATTAAAACAGATCTCACATGTCAAGTCTCTTCTGATTACAGCCTTTTATCTCCACTTCTCTCAGTTGTTCCAACAGGAAGTGACATGAAGGGGTCACTGGGGGCTTTGATGTTGTAGAAACACTGTGAGGAGAGGGTCACAAGAAACAGTGGGTGGGAGACCTTGCAGTAGAGTTTGGAGAACGTGGAGCAATGGTTTTTGCAATGACTTAGAACACTGTGTGTCTAACTATGGGACCGAGAAATTAAAATTTGGGACCGGAACCAGACTTACCATTACACCCAGTAAGTACTTCATCCTTGGTCAGGAAATCAGTTCTTCTTGATTTTTCAGGTTTCCAGTATAAGATTCTCGGGGTCATACTAGACCATGCAGGTTTAGCAAGGAGAGTTTCCACCTGTCCTTTCTCAAAACTGGTAAAGATGGGTATTAGCCAAATATCTGAGTTTTCTGGGCAAACTCCAGTCTTGAATATTTAATTCAAAACTAAAAAAAATATGATTCACAATTCTGTTTTCATTGCTACCATTATGCTAATGTGACATGTGAAGAGAATTCAGATAGAATGACTGCATCTTCATTTTTATCATGTATGATCATTTTACCTTTGAATACTGCTAGTGTTTGAAAGAAATGGTAGAAACACAAGCTCTCAAGGAGAAAAGCAAACCATAAAATCCAGAGAAGCAGGCAGACAGAATGCCAGGCAGTATAATTTTACAAAACTAGTCCATGTGTGTCTCTCTTTGCAGATGGCAAAGGTATTTGAAAAGGTGCTAAGAGCTGATGTTCTGGGTGGGGCTGGCTTACTCTACGGGAAGCTAAGCACTGATCCCAGGGGAAGGTTTAAAACTTGGAAAACTGGGGGGAGGGTTCAGTGGAGTTTTTCAGTGCAGTAGCACATCTGCATTTAGTAAATTACAGTTTGGACAAGGCACAGAATAACTGTTAAAAACAACTGTGTCTGAGATTAGATAGATAGATAGATAGATAGATAGATAGATAGATAGATAGATAGAATATATGCACAGAGTAGAGTAATGAGAAAAACATGTGCCTAAAATTAAAAGCTGTGGAAAATTTGAATACCTTTCCTTTATAACCAAAGACAACCTCCCCAAATGGAAAGAAAAGCACACTGAGAGAGCAAGAGCTGAGGGGATGGAACCTTTCCAAGTCTGGATTTCCCAGCTGTCTTAACCACTCAGTTACCTAGAGGAATTCTTTTTTCTCTTTTCTGCATTAGAAATTAAAGGCATGACTATTGAGGCTTTGGATGGCTCAGGCTCTTAGAGTGAAAAGTACATGATAAAGTGCCTCCCAGCTAGGCTGCCTAAAGCGCCCTTAGACATCAAAGTTTTTTTTCTTCTCCTCTCTCTGGATAGAATAGGAGAGTGGTGCTCTTCTCACTCTGTGTCTAGGGACGGGAACTCAGAGGGGCCTGGAGTTACAAAGGAAGATGGTAGCAAACCAGGGGTGGTCAGTCTGCTGCCTGCCACAGATGCCAGAAGTGTGTAGGAAACTGTCCAGGTGAAAACAGAATGCACCCAGGGAAAATGCCACACTCCTGTGCCACCAACAGCATCTCAGTGTACGAATGCTTTACCCAGAGTGGCTCTAAACCAACTCAGAGCCCCAAATATTTAAAGATCTGTGGAAGCCAGCTGAAATGAGCTCATTTCCAAGCAACACTTTCAGAAATTTGCAGTGGTTGGTAGTTGCTATGGGATTTGAAATTAGAGGACATCACAGCTGAGTAAAATTGTTTGGACAGGATGGAGTATGATTAGGATTAATGAGATGAAAGAAAATTTGGCTAAAGGGCTATAAAAGCCCTGAAAGAATAAATACACTGACAAAACTCCACTGAACCTTCCTCCCAGTTTTCCAATACAATACAACCTTTGGAGTATTCCTTTAAGAGAAAAGTTGTCGCATTTATCCTAGGCCAAGAAGCAAAGAGCAAACATGAGCCAGATTCCATGCCCAACCAGCCTTTTCATATTTATCAGTTTTTGCAATTATTGTAATATCCTTGGCTTCTTGGACAAATACCAGCAGGTTCTTAATGCAAAATGGACCAGTCTTTGTTTCCAAGGCCATGTCATTCGCCCCACTCCACCCCACACACAAAAACTGCGGCCTGCTGTTTTTGTAGAGGAGTTTGATGCTGTGTGAATGACGGAAACAAGCTGACCTATGGTTCAGGAACCATTTTGAGAATCCAACCTTGTGAGTATAAAATGCATTCCAGCCCACCCTAATCGCAACCCGAGTTTTGTTGCATATTGAATAGACTCTTTCTGGTTTAGAAGTACAGTATTTGATTCTGAAGAAAGAAAAAGCAAATTTCAGGTGCAACACAAACATTTCCTTAGTGTGATTCACTTACAAATTTCCGTGTAATGCCTTTGAGACAGTCCATCACACCAATTAACTGGTGTGACCCACAGCTTTAAAACAGAATTCTAAAAAAATGTATGTCAGTATCTCTGTGGAACACATTGCCTACTGTTTGGGTGTCTCGTTTGGTAAAAGGGAAACCTTAGTCTGTCATCTTAAGCTTAGAGATTGTGGCTTAGAAAGCTTGTGGCTTAGAGAGAGAGGTATGAGAAAAGATCCACGCTGCTAGGCTTAGGGCATTTCTGGATCAGTGTCAGGAGAAAACCAGGGCAGACAGTTTGGTGAGGTGCCGCTCGTGACAGGTGTCTGCCCTGTTTCTGTAAAGCTGCTGACAGCAGTGGGGACAGTGGCGTTGGAAACAAGCTGACTTTCGGGACCGGAACTCGGCTAGCAGTGAGGCCCAGTAAGTCTTAGAGGAAAGGGAGATCTCTGTGTGGTTTTCTATTATGCATTCTAGTCTGATGTTTGGCTTCTCTTTATGCCCCTTTAAATGTTGTGACTAAGGGCCTCCATCCTCCGCATCCTCCCTATGTGATGGGGTAGAGTTTTGCAATCATGGTCACTCTCCTGAAAAAGTCAACAGTGGTGCAGTTAGAAGCTGTGTGGTGGCTTTCCCAGCACTCATCTCAGGGCACCTTGCCGTGGTTATATGTGTTTTAAGCTTTTATGACATAGCAAGAGAGGGACAGAAATGACCAGCAGCTCCAGCCAAGGCTCTGAGTCCTCTCTGGTAACCGTGGGCTTAAGAGTCACTATAGAAGTTCTGAGAGGTTCAGGGCTGGGTCTCTGACAGAGAGATTTTTTGCAAAGGGTTGTCCCAGGGTGTGAATATACAGGAAGTACTAACCGACTCACCTTTGGGAGAGGGACCCAGCTCATCGTCCAGCCCTGTAAGTGCTTCTGCCGGGGAGATGGGGGTGGTCTAAATGCAGTCCCCCTGGGGTCACTTCTAAATCCTGCTAATGAGCCTCTGGTACCACTGCCGTCACCAGGGCTGTCGTAAACACACAGTAGGTTTTGAGTCCTATAGATGAGGGAGGTGATGTCTGGGCTTCAGAGAGCTCCTGGGTGCTTCTGTGACTGTATTTAACTACAAGGCCATTATTGGGAGTTCTGGGCTCCAGCAGACAAAGGATACCCTTAGGACTGGGAGACAACATATGCGGGCCACTTGGTTAGCACCACCTTTGCAGTGACAGTGGCTTTCATTGGAATGGTGGAAATGACCAGGAGGATAGAGGTTTGATTGTTTCTCCTTTTCTGTCTTCATGTCCTCTTCTCTGCCTGACTCAGGGACTTTAAGTTGTTAGAATAGATATTAATCATTTTATTTCTGAGGCCATCATTCATGAAGTCTGACAAGAGAGATCAATTCAAATTAGCATAAAACCCAGAAAGAGAGAGGCAAAGAGCTCAATTTCCAATGTCTGCAGAGTTGAACTTGACAGATCCTTGGCCTTAATCAAATAGCCAGCACCTCATGATCTGATGAAGTCAAAAAGGGTCCCTAACAGGTAGTGTTAGCCAAGCAAGTATCTAGCCATGTCCTGCTGCACCTGTAGGAGTTAATACTGCAGCATTTGGGCAATGGAAATGGATCCCTGAGGGCTCAGACAAGCTGCCCATTGGGGAGGAGGTCATAAGGGAGTGGAGTGTGGAGACCAGAAGGAGATTCAAGCAACAGGTTTCTGTTAGGGAGCATCTCACTGTGTAACCACTGGCGGAGCCAGGAACCTCGTCTTTGGGACAGGAACGAGACTTCAGGTCACCCTTGGTAGGTAAAAGGAACCACGATGTAGCTTAACTGTGTGTTCCTTTAAAACAGAGGATACTACAGAGTGGTTATCCTGGCTGGATATAGTCCTTCCCCCTACGGTGGGAGGTGGTCTCACCCAGGACACCTCATGCGTTCAATCAGAATTTGTGTTATTTTATTTCTGTTACCAAGGCTTTCCTTCCCACCTGTGAAAACAGACCTCTCCCGGCTTCTTCTGCTTTTTCGGCCATCATTACTCGGTGTGTTTCCTTTGGCACAGTGGGTTTGGGAATTAATTTACCATCCAGACTTTGTCGCTCTGGGAAGCAGAATAAAATTGCTCTCAAACAGAGAGGAGAGAGTCCTGCTTATTCTGATAACTTTTCAGGGGTGATATGTATAAATGGGAGGAAGTGGGCTGCAGTGACCTAATGTTGTAGAGTGACTCTCAGGAAACTTGCTTTATGTCCTATGCACTCGACTTCTAAGAGGAGTTGTTTGATTAGATCTTGTGGGGTAGAAACAAAACCTTGACCCTCTGAAACAATCAAATGCAACAACCCCCACCACCACCAAAGCACTGCCATTTTTTATTATTTACCAATTACAGAATGACTGCATGATAATTAACATGAAATTACATAGATGAGTAGTTTGGGTGTTTTGAACCCATAATTAAGATGCAAATTGTAGAAGTTCTGGAGCATGCCACCAGGCAGTACCTCATACATGTGGTGTCTGAAGACAAACTGTGTGTTTGGCAGGATTCATTTGTGGTGTGGGTTTAGGAACCTGTTTGAGAGCTGATTATATGCCTCCCGGTGCCCAGTTGGGGTCTCGATCAGCTGTGCTCAGTGGGCTGAAAAGTGACCACTTTTACAGCCTAGAAGCATGACAAAATGACCCATTTCTGTAGTAAAGGGAGAATGGGACTGTTGTGTTCTGTACCGAGCTAGGAGCCGGACTGCAAGATGTCCTGAGGGGGTTTTTGTTAGAGGGTGTACTGCTGTGGCAATAATAACAACAACCTACGCTTTGGAGCAGGGACCAGGCTGACAGTAAAACCAAGTAAGTGAGGGGAGTGGGCGAATCTCAAAAGTTGGCCTGAGTGAGTGGCAGTGCTATTCTGTGTAGTTTCAGTGGGATTAAGACACTGCTACTCCCAGGAGGATAGATGTGCCTACTTTGTTTGTGCCTGGACTGGTGGGTGTCTGATAGTTGACAGACTCTGTCGATCCTAAGAATTAGGTCATGCAGGCGTGGAATTTTCACTGGCTTCTTCATTGGTTCTGGATATAGAGAAATTCTAATGATAAGATGCAAAACCTGTATTCTACAATAAGACAGAACTCAAAGACCTAACAATTCAGAAATCTTGTTGTGGTTTTTGTTTTTTAATAAGAAGCCCTCCTCTCCAAGAGGAGTACAATCAGTGGTTTTGTTGTGTTTTGGGGATCCTCTTTTTTTGTTGTTGGATTTGTGTTGTTGTTTTTAAGATCTATGTCTCTGAAAGTTGCATGGTCTCTAGTCCCCTAATGCTGACCACCTGTGCTGAATGACATGTCCTGCCTGACCTTGTGGTTGTCCCATGAGTCTCACATGAGCAAACCATCAGAACCCAGTGTTCTGGGAGCAAAACTGGTGGTTTAAGATCAAGCACAGCTCTATATGCACAGTCTGCTATTATTTTTAGAGAAATGTTCTAACTTGAGCCAGGAGCTGGGAGCTGAGGCTGCAAGGTGGTGAGACTTCCATGAGAGAAGAAGGTGATCTCATTTGTTCAGTCTCTCCCTCAATCGTTCCCACCTACTGATTATTGTAAGGCCCCATATGACTGTGTGAATTATGGCAGCGGCCAAGGAAAGCTCACCTTTGGAAAAGGCACTAAACTCTCCGTTAAACCAAGTAAGTACTAGGGACTCACAGACTAAACCAGTGAATGCAATTAAACTACAAACTAGAATGAATGTGAAGAAATTTACCAACCACTTTCTCGTGGTGTCTTTCTGCCCTTCATCCATGAGCCCACAGAATTGCTCTTGGTCATGCCCCTGGCTGTCCTCAGTCCAGACGGGCACGTCCCTCCGCTGGACATAGGGAAATCCAACATGTAACTCGGTCCCCTCCCCAGGAGGACATTTCTCAGGAGTGATTGCCCACCACCAAGGTGAGTGGGTGACCTTCTCAATAATGGTATCATGGAAGAGGGCCCTGGATGACCTCGGTCTGTGTGACTGCTGTGCATTAGATTTCATAGAGGCTCACCCAAGGAGGAGAGGCAGAGTGGCTACTACAAGTGGTTTTTGTTTAGGGAAAAAGTGCTGTGGAACTCAAATGCCGGGTATACACTCAGCTTTGGCAAAGGCACCTCCCTGTTGGTCACACCCGGTGAGTTCTTGTGGTTCACAAATTATTCTTTTTGGAAAAAAATCTAATAGGACCTGTTGAAACACAGCTGAATTTAATTGATTAATTTAGTATGTAGCTGTTAACTATGTCGGATGTGTGAGCAAGATATGAACACCTGTTTCCCTGGAGTCTGGATTTGGTTATCAGGTTTAGGGTAGTTTGATAAATTGTATTAATACTACAATCAGCGTTTCTCGAAGGACCACAAAACACATTGAGGCTTTGGGAAAGAGACAGAGATAAGGAGAAGAAAAGCTTTACAATAGGGACAGAAACAAATCAATGAGAAGGGATGCTACTGGAGCAGCAGTGTGTAGCCAAGGGAGTGTGTTTTTAGCAGATGTGTGATGAGGATCCAGTTGAGTTTATGCCCAGGTCATCTGATAGAACTGAAAAACCTGGCAAATGGATTGAAGACTCAGGTGAGAGGAGGGCAGCAGGAGCTAAAACTTCTCATGACTTTCCTCTTTTGAAAGAACAGCCGGACAATGAGACTTTCTCTGGAGAGAAGACAGTCCCATTCTTCACTCCAGGGAAAAAGTAGTTCCCCATGCAGACTTCACCCCTTTCCTTCGGCTTGCTCAGTGGACCTTAAGGGAGGAACAGAGAATACCAGTACCTTGGAAGGCACCCCACCTCCACTGAGTTATCTGTGCTAAAGCAGAATGCGTTACCAGAGTTGTGAAGCTGTCAGGGAGAGGGTAATAGAGCTGAATTATAGGAAGCAGTACTGAGAATTTACAGGCTCTCTCCACACTTGCAGAGCTCAGTGTTTTTGTTTTTGCTTTTTTTTTCTTCCTGTTAGAATTATAGGAACTGGGGTGCTTTCCATGCAGGCACACTATTTGCAGAAATGCCTGCCATCTCACATTTCCATAGTATTTCATCAACAGTCCTCTATGCATGAACCAGGTGTGACAATAAGATTATGAACTGATCTGTTAACAAATAGAGTTTTTACAATTAAGTGAGTGGCCCAATTTGAAGTATCCCTTGTTAGTCCAAACTACTGTCCATTGCTCATCTCCTCTTTGATTCTGCTCTCTGTTTGTAGCATCTATAATGCCTTAATCTTTTGAAGTCAGATTTTGTCTTTGTTAGTAACCAAAAACCTTTCAGAGCCATGACTTATAAATAAATGAGGAACTCAAGCTAGTTACTGGTAGTATTTTGGTTCCAAAATGAGGTATGACTATAACATAATATCCTTGGTGTGTCTGTGTGGCTCATAAAGTGATTCTCATAGAGTCCTAAAGGGAGTACTTCAAAGATTCAATACCAATCAGTTAGATGTTCAAATCCTGATATGTTTGTCCAAAAAAAAAGCCATTTAAACACACTTAAGATGAGCATAGCATTAGACTGAGGAAGTTTGGCAAACTCAGTCCTAATCAAAGTAGTAGAGACTTTCTATAAGAGCTGAGATATTATACCAAATAAATTCCTTTAAGAAAAACATGAGATAAAGACCTTCCAACAGGAAAAGTGCATATGATGTCCTAGTAATCAACAACAAAGCTATTCCAACAAATGGTAACCTGATGTTGGTTTATGTAGAGCCACATGACACTGTGTCTACCTCAGGAAACTACAAATATGTCTTTGGATCAGGAACCAGGCTGCAGGTTCTAACAAGTGAGTATTACAGGCAAGATGAACTTTATTTTTAAAGTTGATGGTGTTTGAGGCCAAGGAAAGGTAAAGTGAGGGAACTACCTATGGAAGCAAAAATGACTGCTAGTCTGAAGTGGCAATTTTGAGTCCCTGTACTCTGGACAGGAGGGGTGAAGGAGAGCTCTGAGGATGGGCTTACCATCAATTTCATAAGAATTGTCTTACCATTAGAAAAATATTTATTAGCTGGGGACCTTGATAGACTTATAAATATAGAATTCTATATTCTTTATTATTCTAAAACTGTATTATCATTCCACATTTTTCACTCCCTTTCTTACCCCTCTTTACGCCTCTCTCCTATCCAATTTCACCTGGCACTCATATTTTGAGAAACCATTATCACTCTCTAAAATCTGGACCCTTTCTGTTCTCCAAATTTATTTTTAGCTATTCCTTTTCACAAATGCTCTGCCCAGGGCAATCTGGGCGCATACTTCCCCTGAATGCTTGCCCACACCCACACCTCGTCTCCACAAACCAGACACCGTGGACACACCACCGAAAACAGACTTGCATATGTGAAACAAATGTTTTCCTAGCCAGGGGACCAAGCACAGGTGTTACTAGACTTAATTTCACAGAGAGAATTTGAGACATTATATGCCTTTTTGAAAATTAATAAGGCTTGGCTAAGAGGCAAATAGCAAAGTAAGGAGGGATCTGCCCATGGAAAGATAATCTCTGGGAGAGGAACAACACTGACTATATTCAAGTAGGACATTTATGAGCTGCCATATTGCCTGCATGTCCCCTGCTTTCCCCCTGGAGGGTCCATTCCTAATTGCTGTTGTTAAGCTCCTGGTCCTCCAGGCAGCTGGGGAAGGGTGAGGAAGGGGAAGGAGAGGGAGGACACCATGCTGTACACTCAGCAGTGGTGCCCAGGGAGTGTCCTCCTCATATTTTCCTTCAAGTTACTTCAAAATTAAGAGAGTCAAAAAGATCCCCTAGCAAGGATAGGAGACGCTACCTGTGAGGGAATGATTTCAGGTTAGTCCATGAGTTGTGTTATCTCCCAGGACAATGGGACCATGAGAATGAAAAGTCTCTACTAGGACAAAGAGGTAGAAAATGGTGAAAGTCTTTTTCCTGGTGACTGTCTAAGCAGGGGATGAAAAAGTCTGGATTTGGAGTCAGGAGCTAATCCAGAGCTGACCAGTACCTGTAACTAGTCTAGTTCTATGGAGCGAGAAAAGGTGGGACTCCTTTTAGATGTTCCAGAATCTGGATTTCAGTCAGAGGTGTCTGGCTCCAGCACCCTCAGTGGGCAAACCAACATTCCGACCCCTCCGATAGCACCCTAGTCTATCCCTCTGTGATGACAGTGCCCCTGGCTGTTTTGGCTTTGGTGCCATGGACATGAGCTATTCCTACTTTGTCCAAATAAGGTATATAATCTTTAGAACCCCTGGAGAATTAGTATATAAAACCAGAGGGTGTGCTAGGATTTTGGCAGCCAGCATTCTGGGCTCGTGCAGAAAGCTCCTTATTTAGAATATCCAGAAAGAATATCCTTCATTTCTCCGATGTTGAAACAGTCCTAAAATCCAAGCTGGTGCTAGGATCCCATGCCAGGTTATTACTGTGTCAATTATGTAATATTGTCTGTGCTCACTGTATCACTCCTTCCAGAAGATCTTTAGGGAAAACTTAGTTCGGTTTCTAGAAGGTTTTTGCTGAGCTGAAGATCACTGTGTGAATAATAATGCAGGCGCCAGGCCCACATTTGGAGGGGGAACAAGGTTAATGGTCAAATCCCGTGAGTATCTCTGCTGAATCCATAATGAATGTTCCCATTTCTAAAGGCAGCCAAAGCACCGAGTTTCATGTGGGGGCTGTTTTTTCCACCCAGTTTTATTTTTTGTTCATTCTAATCATTCATCCTAATGATCATACAGTGTTATTCATGCCATATGGGAATGGGCACATATATAACTGGCGCAGGAACAATTGGAGAAAGACAGATTTCTTGTCCTTTTTGTCTTCACCATTAGGGTCAGAAAGTCTAGTTGTGCTGAACATGGGGAGTTGGGAGAACCCACCTTCAGAGGCTTTGACAGGATGGAGCCACTCCTTGCTGGCCTGATCAGAGGCAGCTCGGTCTGGAGGTGGAAGGATGAATTATTTAACCTCAGAAGGGCATTTCCTTCCCAATCATGCTATGAATGGACCACAATGCCCCCTTTGGCCAGGAGCCCACCTGGAGGAGCACGCCTCTGGATTTGGGGATTGAAAGGGATTTCCTGGTGGACATTGGCCTGGTCGGTTTCTGTAAAGCTTTCTGTGACTGTGTAATACTGGCAACAGCCGTAAGCTGACTTGGGGAATGGGGACAAGTCTGTCAGTAAAACCGAGTAAGTCTTCAAATTAATTCTGAAACCTGTCTATACAGTTTGAAATATCTTAGAAACTGTCTCCTTTTGAAGCCCAGATGTTTAAAATGTGAAGTTATGGATAGCGTTTTTTCTCCTGTCCACTCAAGCTGAGCCCTTGCTTACCCTCCAGTCAAAATAACCAGATGGAGTTGGTCCACAGTGCATGGCAGGAAGGCAGTTGCAGTATGAGACT
The DNA here is from genome assembly GCA_963924515.1 of Vespertilio murinus. NCBI lineage: Eukaryota > Metazoa > Chordata > Mammalia > Chiroptera > Vespertilionidae > Vespertilio > Vespertilio murinus. The sequence goes on along the minus strand of OZ004704.1, from coordinate 145,828,810 downwards.
GTTTTCTCACAGGGCAAACAGGCTGGCCCATTCCAAAAGTGGCCATCAGGGAGCACTGGAAGTTAGAGAAGGTAAGGATATGCATCATGTATTATGGCTTTCCTAGTCCATCCATATGCTCCAACCCCGCCATGGGCCCCTGGTAATGCTGGGAACTCCCAGGACTTAGGCGCATCCCAGTGACTTCCCAAGAGAACATCTCCCCAGCATGGATTATCCAGAAGGACCCAAACTTATCATGTAATTCCTGCATCTCTCAGTCCTCGTTGGCTCACAGCCTATGGTGGACTTGTGAGAAGGAACAGGAAAGGAATGCGTTTCATCCTAACTCTGATCTCCCCTGAGATCTCGCCAAGAATCTTCAGAAGCATCTTGGAGATTCGAAACTGTGCTCTGGGCAACCAGACTGTGTTCCCAGCAGTGTGCGCAGTGGCTTTGGCTGGGGGTAGCTCTGGAGCGGTAGGCTGGTGAAGCTCAGTGAGAAGGAGGGGGGTTGAAAGACACCTCTGATACAGGCATTAATGAATTTCTAAACGAGCTTCCACATGTTAATCTGATAAGCCTCTCCAGGGAGAAGGTCACCCTTACCTTTGCAGCTCTAAATGTAAGACATGTGTTGCAAGAAAAAGTGGGAAATGTCAACGGCAATGCCAAAATGGTGAAAGTGGGTATAAATATTAAACCAGTTTTAATGTTCAGCTTATGAGATATAAGCTTGTAAGGAGAATCGGCTCAGGGTACATTTATTAGGGTCAGCGAGCTAACTATTTTGCCAGTGTTATTGGCATACACACTTTAAAAGAGAACCCAACATAGAAAAAGGAAGCCTAAGAGAGGGTATAACATAATGGTTAAGGACACAGATTTTGAAATCTACTGCCTGGGCAAATCTAACGCTGCTCCTTACTGGATGGGTGGCGTGGAGCAGGCTGCTTAACCTCTCTGTACCTTGTTTTACTTCATCTGCTCACTGAACTGTTGTGAGATTAATAGGATTTATACCTATTAAGGGCTTTGTATAGTGGCACATAGTAAGCCTTCAGTAACTATTGGTTATTAGTAGATTGCTGAAGGGAAGGTGTTGGAAATTATCTCCTTTTGAAGTTTTTGTAAAGTGCATCATTAGAGTGTGGCTCTGGTACTTGGGGAAAGGTTACCTTTGGGCAGGGGACGACGTTACAAGTAAAATCAGGTAGGTTTGAATGTTCCTGGCGAAACCACAATTGCCATCTAAGATGGGGTTTTTTGTTTGTTTGTTTGTTTGTTTGTTTTTTGTAAATCTCTGCCTTTTTAACTTCTAAGCAAAGACTGTTATTTTTAAGTTTTATTTTCCTTTCATAAAAGCCAGTAGAATGTGTCTTTTTTAATCCATTTGGTTGCCGCTAGTGGCAAAAAGAGGGGCAAGATTTAGAATGAAGTGGGTATGGAAGTTCTAGGCTAAGACTGAGAGAATATCAGTTTGGCTGACTTGGGAGAAATAACAACTTCAAATGTGAGAAGTTCACCAAAAATAAACACGACTTTACAAAATAGGAGACTAGAGTGGAAACCACCCCTGGAGCTACTAGAATTCTTTAAGAACTGCCTTTCAAGTGTGAAAATGGAAAGCTTTTGTTTGGGAAAGAAAAATGGAGAGGAGAGAACAGACTGTTAGTGATTTGGATTTTTTTTTTTTTTTGCTAAGAAACATGGAAGACAGCATTTTCTAGAAGATGTGTATAGCATACCCCTAGTGAGCGCTATAGAGGGAGAAAATTCAGCAGAGCAAAGTGTTTTTGTATCAGGCAGAAACACTGTGTCAACTTCTGGAGCAGACAAGCTTGTCTTTGGGACTGGAACAAGGCTCGCCGTTATTCCCTGTAAGTCCTTTGCCACTCGAGAATAAAAGCCCTTAATCTATAATAGCCAGCTCACACATCCCAGACAGCTAATAAGAATTTCTAAATGAGCTTGCATGTGTTAACCTGATAAGACTCTCCAGGGAGAAGGTCACTCCTGCCTTCCCGGCTTTAAACGTAAGACCGGGTAGTAAGAGAAATGGGGAATGTCAATTGCGGCGCCAACGTGAAGAGAGAGGGTATAAATATTGGACCCGTTTTAACGTTAAGTTTATAAAATGTAACCCTCTCAGAAGAACCATATCAGGCGCATTTATTAGTTTGTGTTCACACGGCACAATCGCCTGGTTAATTTGATTAATGTCAGGAGCTGGTCCTGAACCTCAGGCACTTCCTTGAAAAACCTCCTTTGTGCTCCAAGTTGCTGAACTGACTGTCGAATTACCTAAATAATTGCCAGATCTGTTTCACTTTGTGCTGTATAGACTCAGCCTAATGAAAACAAATGCTGCTGTGTTTTTCCAGTCTGTTTCCTCCCCACACAGAAAGTTTTCCTTCTATTCAACATCTCTTCACACAAAGGAAAGATATCCAGCAAGCCATTTGACTTATAGCGGCTGCTGTTTTGCATTTATATGACTCCTTTCCTTGGGAGAGATTAAGACACTTCGGAGGACTTATTATCTCAACAGATTGACAGCCTAATTAAGAAGAGCGAAACAGATTCTGAGTATCTTTTTGTGGCGGCTGTTCCTGCCCCTCGTGTGGAACATTTCATCAGATGACTCTGCGAGGCAGAAATAAGACAGGGAGGTGGTGTCCGTGTGTAGTGTGGGCCTTCTCAGCTGCACGTGAGGATTTGGTTCAGGAGGTAAAGCAGAACGAAATGGGTCAGGGCAAATGACAGAGCCAGGAACATTTCTTTCCCCTAGAACTCATGTGTTCTCCCAAAGCAAAGTGTGACCAATTTTGACATCAGCTTTGTGTTTGTCTACGCTCCTTACTTTGGTTCTCAGACCTCCCACTCCAGGTCTAGCCTTCCACCTCTAACTTCTCTATCTAACTCCTTTCCCTCTCCTTTGATTCCTGACAACCGTGCCCACCAGTGCCAACCCCACCACATGCCGCCGCCTGCCTCTTTAGCCTGGCCAGTTGTATTTCTGAGGAGTTTCTTAGCTCCTTGAGCGATCCCCACGCACCTACGGGGATCTTTTCTGGGGATGGGCCCCCAGCAGAGCCCCTACGGAGGTGGCAGTGGCTGCCACGGGCTACCAAGTGCCTATGTGGAGGCAGGAGCTGGGCCCTGGTTGAGGAAGAGCCTCCAGAGGAAGGTCTGCCAGAGAATAAGGAACACCACGGCTCTCACGATACACATGTCTGAATCCTCTCCTACCTGGGAAACTGTAGCTTCCACCTGGGGACCCAAGTTCACGTGGCTGTGAAGAGGTGGTAGGGTTTCTGTAGAAGAGTCTACCATTGTGCAGAGACAAGCTATTCGGGTGGGCTGAAGTTCGGGTCCGGCACTCAAGTGATTGTTACACCAAGTAAGTGTGTCTTTTCTCATTTCTGTGGGCTAGTGTGTCTGTAAACCATACAGAGTTCTTTCCCACCCCTGCTCCTTCATTTCCCAGCGAGGCACTGATGCAGTAACATGTCTGGATCTAACCACACGCCCGTTTGACCATTAAAATGGTCAAATTCATTAAAAAATAAATAACTTTGACTGATTCCATTCAATGCTGCCAACAGCAAAGAGAAATTAGTATGCCATGGGAACCTAGTCTATGCTCGTTGGCTGCTGTGGGAGGACAGTCCTTTTTTCCTACCCAGCCACTAGCCCTCAGAACTCAGCTGATCTTTTCCAAGCCTGTCTTTTCTGGCAGATTCAGTGGTTGCATCCACTGACTTCCTGGTGGGAAAACGCATGAGACAGATATTTTCTCCTTCAGTTTTTACTCAAAAAGCTTTTTTCTTTGTTATTTTGACAATAAACTTCAGCTAACATATTCCCTCCTGTTCATGTTCATAGTATCTTGGCTTGAATAAGCACATTTCCCCCCCCCCCTCATTAATGCAAAATGTGTCTCTGTGTTGTAACCCACTGCCCTTTCGCTTTCATCTTCACAACATTCTCCAAGGTAAGCAGCGTCACACAGCATCAAACATATTTCCCAGACAGAAGAGCCAAAGCATAAACAAGTAAAGTTATTGAAATCAAGTCCCCATCCCAAATCAGAAGTGAAATTAGAGCTTGAGAGGCCCTGTATTCTCCTGGTGCGTTATCTTGAGCTGTCATCTTTGTGAACTGAAAGCAGTCGGCACAGGCCACAGGCATCTGCAGGGGATAAAATTTAGCAAAAAACTGACTATTTCATTGCATTAGCGTTTTAAGTGTATCCCCAAATCATCTTTGATGTTGGCAGTTATTTGATGCCAGTGATGGGTAAGAAGTGGAGGCAGAGCGCCCTGCTGGGCTTAGAGGGTTTTTGTAGGCCTCGCTATCACTGTGTTCTCCAACAGCGACAAACTCACCTTTGGAGCTGGAACCAGATTACAGGTCTTTCCAAGTAAGTACTAGGAGGAGTGATTTTGAAGAGGTGTTTTCTATACAAGCCAACTTACTCTAGTTCATTCTCAGGTACCACAGGCCACCCTCCCAACACTGAACTAGTTGGAGGCCATTCACGCCTCCGGCTGTCTGGGTCCAAATTCCTCAGAATGTCATTTTTCAGATAGAACTCTCTGTAAACCAAACCTAATTAATCTACATGTGAGCACCATGGTTCTGACTAGAATCTTATCAGCAATGAAAATAAGACACTAGAGAATTGGATGTGTTATGACTTCAAACAAATGATCTGTTTCTCTCTTTTGCATTTTTATTTAAGAACTAGAGGCCCAATGCATGAAATTCGTGCAAGGGGCTTGGCCCTCACAAGCCTCAGCTTCTCTACCCAACTCCCCACCCACTGGTCGTTCCTGAAGGTTGCTCCACCGTCGTGTCTACTTAGCATATTAGCTCTTTATTATATAGGATACCAGGAAAAGTGAAGCAAATCCGACTTCTCCAGTTTGGAAATTGTTTACGAATTATGTTTACCTTATATGCAGAGGGACCTAGATTGACTGAATGTTTAGTCATTCGATTTCATCATCTGTGTCTGGAATCTATAATGGGCAAGGGAGTCAAATGTAATTAAATGAACAAATAATCTTCAATAGTCAATATTCCTACATTGTTTCGTGTGCTTTGCTCTGGACTTTTTTTATCTGGGATTTATCTCTAATTGGCTCCCTGGAAGGACAGTGAGGTTTTCGTTAAGGTTTTTGTGTCTGTGTGGATAGCAACTATCGGTGGATCTGGGGCTCTGGGACCAAGCTTATTATAAAGCCAGGTAAGTCTCAAAGATGCAACTATAAGAAAGACACAGGTTGAATAATGCATGAAGCGTAGCATGCAAATTATGTTTTTAAGAACAATCCAGCCTGCTGGAAACAATGTACTTGACCCAAATGGAGCTTTCACTCCCCGTGAGAGACAATGTAAGGCACCACCTCTCTTGTTTGGTCTAGTTGCTTCTAGAATGAATAATGCTTAACTGGCCCTCTAAGAGAGCAGAGCTGGGTTGTTAAGGAGTACCTAATTCTTTCTGATATGGTTGGAATTTTTCCCCAAGAATAGAACCAGCCTTATTCCATGAAAAGGATGAATTCAGAGAAAGAGAAAAGTCCACAGAGAAAGACCAGGGGAAAGAATAGCGTGCCTGCTGCTCCCCCACATCCTTGCCTCTGGCTGCATCCCGCATGGGGAGCAGATGCCTGCGGAGCTCTTAGTCACTCGTTGGTGAATCACCCAGGGTTCTGCCCTTAGCAAAAACCCCACAAGGACATAATTTAAAAGGCATTGGCAGGGCATATCAGGGGACTATGGGGACTGAAGGGATATCTAGGAGGCCAGCCTTTGCTGTGTGTAAGACGGGGCTGTTCTTAGCCTGGAAAGACTGAGCCCAGACGCACCCCATCCTGCCATGCCCTTTCCTGGGGGTTATTGTAAGGCTCTGAAGGGCTGTGTAAATTATGGGAGTGGAGCAAACAAGCTCACCTTTGGGACTGGCACTCTGCTTTCTGTCCAACCAAGTACGTGAGTAGTGGGATTCTGTGTCCGTGGCAAATGGGAAGTAATAGCCACTCTGGGAAAAGGGTTAGTTCCCCCACAGTCATCCTTATCTACTATAATACAATAGACTTTCAAAATTTCCCATTCTCCTGGATGGTACCCCATAGTCAGAGAAGAGGAAATGGTGTTGATAGTAAGATAAATCCCAGGGAGAAAAACTGCTGTGGGAAAATTATTCTCATCTAAATGCTTCAGGTTTTCCATTCTGTGAACCCAGTTTCCAGGTCATTTCTCAGTTCTGTTCCCACTTTCCCTGTATAAATACAACCTCTGCTAACTTGTTTGCACAACTGTATGTCAACTGGTCCAAGCACCTTTGTCTCTAGGCCATATCTTCTTTTTCTTCCCAAAGAGACTCCAGAGCTATACTTGGGAAGGTTGCTGGAAAGTCAGGCAAAACTGACCCAAGAGTCGGGGGGAAGGAGTGGGAGGAAGACAACTACTAGACTTAGGGTAAGTCAGCTCAGTATTAACACTATGACCGGAGCCCTGACCAGTTTGGCTCAGTGGATAGAGCGTTAGTCTTTGGACTGAAAGGTCCCAGGTTTGATTCCAGTCAAGGGCATGTACCTTGGTTGTGGGCACATCCTCAGCAGGGGGTGTGCAGGAGACAGCTGATCGATGTTTCTAACTCTCTATTCCTATCCCTTCCTCTCTGTAAAATTTCAATTAAAAATATTTTTTTAAAAAAACAAACTACGACCCATGTAACTGCTTCCCTGTATTTCCTGTACTTGCTTCCCCTTCATTTTCCCTAGATGGTTTATTCTGGATGCCCCAGGCTGAGAGGAGAGATATAAAATCTCTTTTGATCTCTTTCTTCAGATCGAAAGAATTAAATGCCATAGTCATGTTGGGGATGAGTTGAAGTCTCCTCTCTCCACACTTAAAATTCTATCTCTTATGTTCTCCTTTTACCAAGACCTGGTACTACTATCTTGAATGCTCACCCCTCCCTGTCTTCTTCAATCTGAGTGTGTATTAAAACCCAGCAATGCTCAGCTTTGTGATAAAGAAGCCTCTGTGTGCTCTTATCATTGCCTTTAAGGTGCAATCTTTCTTATAACAGAACTAGAGGCCCGATGCGTGAAACCCATACAGCTTGCCTCAGCCCTCGCAGCTTTGTCAGGAAGGACGTCCGGAAGGTCGTCTGGCTGTCCAGTTTAATTAGCATATTGCTCTTTTATTATTGCAGATATGTTCACTTTTTCCACTTACCGTATTTGCCGGCGTATAAGACGATTTTTTGGCCCTGAAAAATATGCCTCCAAGTGGGGGGTAGTCTTATACAGCGAGTATATAAAAACTCTGTATTTTGAGTGGAAATGTTAGGGGGTCGTCTTATACGCCGGCAAATACGGTATTTTCAGGCCCAAAAAATCGTCTTATACGCCGGCAAATACGGTATTTCAGAACTGGACTTTGGGTCATGTGTTATATCTCCCTACCCTTGTCTGTCTAAAACACCGTACATGTCCATGGCGGAATTTCTTTGGGGAAAGGATAGGACTTACTGTACTTTGCTCTTCTTCCCTGGTGAAATCTTTTCTTAGGCTGCCACATAGAATCTATTACACAGTGAGAAAGCTTTGAAATCACTTGACCACTGAGAAGGGGACAGGACCATGGAATTGGGTTTAAGTGGAGCCTGGATGTGAGTTCAGTTGGCTCTGCAGCTGGAAAACCTCCCTGTGGACATAGGAATGCATCATCGCTACAGACCCAGCAAGAGTTGTTAACAAATTATTTGATTCAGCTGTGGCAGACTTAAGCCTACAAATGCAAAGGGGTTTTAAAAGCTCATACATTTAGTCTTTTAAAATAAAAATTATTGCTTTATGTAACAAAACCAATTATTTTCTTCCTGTTATAAATGGCCATTTTCTAGAGACACCGAAACTGAAAAATCATAGAGAATCCAAAAGCCCCCTCGCCATGGTGCTTTGTGTTTAGTGGGGTTTGGGTAGGGGTTTCAGTAAAGGCAGGAAATGCTGTGGGAATAATAATGCCAGAATCTTCTTTGGAACTGGAACCCAGCTAGTGGTTAAGCCCAGTAAGTGACCATGTTCTTTTTATATTTGACACAACAAATAAATCCTGTGAAGTTAGTGGAGATTTCATTTAGTATGTAGACAACTGTACCTTTGGGAAAAAAATAACTTTTGCAAATGCATGAAACATTTGTCATTGTTGAGAATAGAGTAATAATGATAAGCAAAGTAAAATTGCCTTTAATACGGTAGCTCCAGAGAGATACAGGCTGTGAGTTATTTACAGCCACACTATCTCTTCAACTGTGCTCTGCAGTGATTTGTGTGTTTACTGTGATTTTGCCTATTAATCTTGTCTTTTATTCTATTAAAAAATTAGACTCAATCTCATTTGAAACATCACTAATATGTTGAAGGTATTTTCTTTGTTTTTCATTCCTGCATATGTATTTATTCTAAAGACCTAATAGGAAACCTAAACATTGTCTCATTTTGACAAATATTCACATCTAGTCCCATTCATGTCAAATTTTACTAAAAACAACTTTACTATTCAAATGCAATGGGATTTAAAAAAAAAAAAAACACCACAGTTCAGAGATTAATTGATGATCCCAGATGGCTTTATAAACACCTGAAAAGAAATTCAGAGTGAAATAAAATGGCAGGCATGGTAACAAGATGTTTGTTTAATGATTAATTCCTCCATGGGGAGTAGAAACTTTAAATATATATCATTGGGGAGGAGGAAAATAAGAAATTCAAGATCTTGGCATCCCTAGGGATGTACCTGGAGTGTCAGTTCCTCCATAATGCCATTTGGGGAACAACAGGAACCATCAAATTGCCAGTCAAAAAAATAGTATTAAGAGGCAGGTATTGTCAAGTTGACTGACTGGGTTATTAAACCCTGCAACAGGTTATAAATGAGACTTTGGAATAACCAATCCAAAGAGCTTTAAAGTAGGATAGCCTATTTTTAAAGAGTTCCGCTATGGGAAATTTCCAGACAAGGAGACCAGCTACCTGACTCCATAAGTTTTAGATTTAGTAAGCATGACCAAGCCATGTTAATCTTTTGAAATGACTGTGATAAAGAGCATTTGAGGGTTAGGTAGACAATGAGAAATAGGCAGTGGGTCTTGGTTCTTAAGGAATCAAACATTCCCACCATCAGGGCTAGTGGGAATGGCATCAAGTTTTCATCACTTGGTAGTGAGTGAGCATGTTCTTGGACTGTGAAAGAACATTTCCTGAAAGACTGGGATCCCTCTGGGCCACAATGAATTTCACTACCCGCAGCTAGGTCAGGGCTATAATGTGTGTAGCAAACCTGTACTTTGCCTAAGGTGAGGTATCTTCAGGGTTTGATGAAAAGGCCACTCTGGAACAGAGTTGAGGGTGAGGTGGGGCTCTGTAATGCAGTTCTATATCAGGTGGAAATTCAGATGTGTCTCTAACATGGCCCCCTCCCTGCCCCATCCTCTGGGGGACTCTGAAGAGTGGATTTCTAATGTAGCTGTCTGCCCAGTCATTTATTTCTGCCTGAAGTAGCAGAACTGCGTGTGATAGCACAGAGCAGTTTATGGAACTGTTGTTTTTATAATTCACTTTCAGTGTCAAATGAGGTCATCCAATTTCCTCTGTGCATATTTACAATAAGCAGCATAAAATTCAAGCAAAGCAACCAGGAGACACAGAGAAAGATGGCTGAAGCGATAATGAGACCTGTTTGTTATAGTCAAGGAGACTCTGTGGGAATTTGTTAAGTCCCATGAAGGTGAAATATCCAAGGGACGTGTAGCTTTCCTAGAATAAGTCACTAGGAGTTTTTGTTATGGCCCCAATCACAGTGCTCAAAATGTTAACAAAGTCATCTTTGGAAAAGGGACTCACCTTCATGTTCTCCCCAGTAAGTGCTATCTGTGTGATCTTCTGATATTGACCCCCATTGAGTTAAAAGTGGTTTTGGGGTAGGTGGGGAAAGTTTCTTAGGCTCTGACATGTGAGTAGCCTCTGGCTCTCACAGAAGCCCAGTCCTCAGTCCTTCCACAGCCTAGCTTAACACCCAATTCCTCCCCTCTAGAGCTGGGAAAGCTGCTGCCAGTGTCCTGCTGCTTAGAAATGAATTATCTTTTTCTTGTTTATATATTACAAAAGGTAAACAATTGTGACGCTCTGTCCAGAGTTCATCTTCAGGTCTCCCTCGGTTTGTCCCCAGTGGGACTTACTTGGACACACAGCTAAGCCCCGTGTGAGTTCTGGCTCCAACCAACGTGGTTTTGGAAATGGCCCAGCCTACCTAGGACCCCTCTCCTTCCACTCTTCACAAAGACCCGCTTTTCTCTGTTCGGCTTCTTCTAAAATTCCAGGCTCTCATACCCGTGCCTTCTCATTTCCCTTGTTCCAGGGATGGGCAGGAGGTAACTTTCTAAAGAGCTACTTTAACACCTGAGGCAACAAAGATGATACGTCAGCCAAGAGCAACATTCATGTTAAGCCTTCTCGGTGCCATTTTCCAAGTCCTTTTCTTCATTTAGGAAAAGCAACCACTTTTTGTTTTTATTTCTAGTACAGCAAAGAGTTCAGTTTGAGGCCAGAGACAGGGATTTCCTTTGGAATATTTTTCATAGGCTAACAATAAGTTGGACATTTGCAGGCGGTTCAGAAATGCATTCTTGAGTCACAAACTCCATGTACGGAAGCTCTGATCGGCAAAGCAGGCAGTCAAAGCCAGGGGCATGTTAATCATGCCACATTTTATAGAGAATCAAGAAGAAGGAGTCAAAGATGTGCTAAGGGAAAACAAAAACTGTGGTTAAATAGGGAGATTTCTGGGTTATTCTATCAGGGGGAAAAAAAGATTAAGAGAAAACATCAGTTTTTGTTGTGGAGATGATCACTGTGGGGAATTCAGGAGGCTGGCAGCTTGTCTTTGGAAAGGGCACAAGACTTTCTGTGACTGCAAGTAAGTGTCCCTGGCCATCCTGGTTTTGATCAGCAATAGATTCTTCCCTTGACTGATGTTTCAGTGTACCTAGGAATGCTTTTAGTGTTCCAAGAAAGGTCTGCTTAGGACTGGGAAGTCAGTGTTGAGCAGGAACATGGACAGATCACTCTAGCATAATTCAAAAGCCAGCCAGACTCTCATGGGCAAGCACATGTACCAGCCTGGCCTCAGCGCCTCCAGCTTGCTCTGACCACAAGCTCTGGCCCAGTTCCCTCCTCTGATCCCAGGAGGCCAAACCTCTAGGGTGGAGAACCTGAGACTCCTGAGTCTAGGGAGCACAGGGAGGTGAGAGCCATTTTTAAATATATGGTGGGTTTCTATCTAATGTTATTAATTTCAATTTGTGTAAGTAATGCATGAACATTTCTCCTTGTAAAAGCAATGCAAATTGCCGGTAAATCCAATATGCACTTAGACACACATACCCTTCCTTCACCATCAGTTTCCTCCCCAAAGGTGACCACTGGGACTGGCTGGGTATGTTGTGATGAGTGTCTGTCTGTACTATGTTGGCATGAAAACTCCTGTCTTCAAGGAGGGAAGCTTGAGACATAAAGAACGCAGACTGCAGTTTGCAGATGTCAGTTAGATATAAAAAAAACAGTTGCTTTAATGCATAGGCTGTTGGCAAAGGACAGCCACCTTCCCAGGAGCTCTTAAAAGTTAGGTGGGGATTTGGTGAGAGAGCACCGTGTCTGAAGACAGGAGGACGGAACAGATGACCTCTGAAACCCAGTGGGTCCCTGCAGGACCCCTGTGCCCGCTCTTCTCTTTTGCCTCTTGTCTGGTTATTGTTACATCTGAGCTTTCATGTCAGCACTACTCCTGTGCTGTGAGTGGTTTGGTTTTCTCAGCATCCGTGGGATTTTTGCAAAGAAAAGAAACTCTGTGCACACTCGGGAGTTTGGAATTACCAACTTTTGGGAAGGGCACCAAACTCTTGGTCACACCAAGTAAGTTCTTCTTTCTGGCTAATTATTCTTCCCAAGAAGCCGGTCTTCCATCATGCAGAAGCTGTCAAAACGCAGGTGGTGTTTTCTTTGCTTGGTCTGTGTTGGGTGGTTCGTGATACCAGTTGGAAAACAAGGTTATTAATGCACGTGTTCCCTGGGGCATTGTGTTTGGCTTTTAATATCCACATAGTCTCTCCCTGAGAAAATATGCGAGCCTCCAGGAGAAGGAAGTTCTAGGGAAAGGAGGGGAATTGGATGAAAATAGACTTAGGGCCTGCAGGAATAACAAACAAGATGTGATTGCAGGAGCCACTTTGAGTTTCCCAGGAGCTGCCCCTGCCAAAGCCCATTCTTTCAAGGAAAATTATGGCAAAGAGCAGCGTGCTGGGAAGTTGCTAATTATTAGTATGCATCTCATGTTCTAACCTAATTACAAAGAGATGTTTGGCCAGAGGCAGTCATTTCAGGTTTTGTTTTCCTGCTTGCTTCCTCCACCTCCACCTGTCTTCCGAAAGGCCCCAGTCAAGGTTATTGCAATAGCACTGAGCACTGTGTACCACCAGCAACACAGGCAAATTAACCTTCGGGGATGGGACCACGCTCACTGTGAAGCCAAGTAAGTTGTGTTCTTCTCCAGTTGGGCCTTTAGGGACAATCAATCAAATCATTAGTTCGAAAAATACTTTAATCCTATGCATCTGCTCGGGCTCTTTATTAATGTTCTTTCCGCAAAGAGGGTTGGTTCTCTCCTCTGCTTTAAAAGTCCTCAGCTTCTCTCTGTAATTCCACAATTTAGCAACTCCTGCTGCCAGAGAATACTTTTTTACACCTAATGTTGACCATCCCCCACCCTCACTGTAATTTAAATCTCTGGAAAGAGCCACTGGAACTTTGGGCATCTGGTTTAAGAACAAAATTTCTCCTGCAGAACATGAGCCTCGGCTCTGGGTCCTCTGCCGCGGCTTCTCTGTGCCGACACGAGTCCCTTGGGGTCCAATGTGAAGCCGGGGGTGATGGTTTAGGGATGGCATGAGCTTTGGAGACAGAAAAACCCAAATTCAAGTCCTGGCTCCACTGCTTTACTAGCGGTGTGACCTTGGGCAAATTATTTAACCTACCCGAGCCTCAGTTTCCCCACCCATAAATGAGTATAAAAAATGTACCTATCTTGTTGAGTTGTTGTAAGGAGCAAATAAAATAATAGAGGTACAATATTTTGCACAGTGTCCAAAACACAGAAACAGCTCATTAAACGCTGGCTATTAATAATAATGATAAACATCATCTCCAACGCGCAGTCAAGCTTTTGTTCCACCCTCGGGCTCTCTGTCAAGGCTCTGTCTGCATCAGGAGAGGAGCCGGCGTGGGGGTGAGGGGAGAGAATGTCAGCCTGTTCTATGAAGTTCTTCACCTGGGATTTGAAAGTGTCTACGTGGAAATACAAAGAATCCTGGCTAATTTAAATATAAAATCATCCCGGTGTCAGAGGCAGGGAGAGGTTTGTGCAGACAGCTAGCTCCTGAGGCTGCACACAAGCCCCGGAGCAGGCACTTGGCTCACAGCCTGCCCTGCCAGCGCTGGAGAGCTGACACCTTGCACCACCCTGTTGCCTCACTGACCCCAGTGTTCCTGCCTCCAAAGTCCCCCACCCTCTCCCCTTCCCAAGACATGTGGAAGGACAGGGGCAGAGAAAGGATAAACGCTTCTCAGGGAAGAGCAACTTATCCCAAAATTGTCCTTCTGCTCCTGTGGGTAATGACGCTCATGAGCAATATGGCGCCTGAAAATGGCCCCTAAATGAAGCTCTCAGGCCCAGGTGGAGGATCAGGGAGGTCCATAGAGGGAAAACTGAGGCCGGTGATATTGAAGAAAAGAGACTGGGGGTAAGGTGGGCATTGCGTCTGAGTCCGGGAAGCCGGCATACAGCACAAGCTGCAGGGGCTGTGCTCTCCGGCTCCACCAGGATTCAGACTCCGGTGTAAGGCTAATACTGCAAGAAGAAGGGGGTGAGGCTCGTGGTAAAACTTTCCTAATGGGTTTTTGAACAATGAAAATGAGCTGTCAGGAGTAGTTGCCAGAGCACTTTCTCTAGAGGGTTTCTGAAAGGAGATAGACCCCCTCCAATCAGAGGTGATTGAAGCGCAGCCCTGCCTGCAGGCAGGAGGAGAAATGAAAGAGCCTCTTCGCGCCTCTTCCCAGCCCCCGGGAGCCTCTCTCTGTGAAAACAAAACTCTGGCTCATTAGTGGGAGCACTGTGGTGGCTGGGCTGTTTGGGAACCTTTGCTAGGTGTGTCCCACACTGCCTTTGTTCTCAGGGCTGGACAGGACCAACGGGCTGGCTTTTTCATCCTGGAGCCAAAAACACAGGCTCTGGGTCCCGGGGGGATTGTGGTGTTGAGACGGTGCCGGTGAGCCTGTGGGTTTTTGCAGAGCCCAGAGGCACTGTGGGAATAACTATGGCCAGGGTTTGATCTTCGGTGGTGGAACCAGATTGTCTGTGCTGCCCAGTGAGTACATGTAGGTGGGAGAGGAAATGAGCCTGGGGATGGGGCCTTGGGTCCCTTGTGACCTTAGGAGCCTGGATGGAGCCGGAGGTGGAAAGGGAGAGACAAGGGAATCTCAGAACAATGCAGAGAGGGGGGTGGGGTTGTTTATTCAGGGAGGAAAATCACAGGCCCGTGAGAATAAGCCTGGAGGAAATACGGGAAGATTTCCCTTCTCGGGAGGGCTGTGTGTGGGTGGAAGCTGAGTTGGCAGGTTTTTGATGCTGAGATAATCACTGTGTGGAAGGACAAGGCTTCTCCTTTATCTTTGGGAAGGGGACAAGACTGCTTGTCAAGCCAAGTAAGTGGCAGATAATTTGAAATTGTGCACTGAATGCGATTATCTCCGAAACGCAGACCTGCTCTCTGTGCCACAGGGGCCTCCTTGGTCAGAAGGACATTAAAAGGTTGAGCAGACCAAGGCCCAAGGCCTGGTCTCCTCCCTCGTCCTTGAAGGAGCCCTGAGAGGTGCGGAGGGAAAACAACCCGTCAGGGTCCCACCCATTCCCCAGCCTTGGGGTCCATCCACTCCCTCAGACTTCCAGACTTCCAATAAGGAAAACCATCTGAAGTGCCCTTCTGTCCCAGAAGGCCTTCCGTAGGTATCCCCATTTCATAGACTTAAACACAGAGGCAAGTAGAGGCCACAGTGATGGGCTTTGTTCCAACAGAAAGCAGAACTCAGGGATCCTAGAACAGTTTTCCAGTAGACTCCTGAATTCAAAGCATCAGGTTATTTAAATGAGAAGGTGGCAGTGGTAATCAACTGGAATGTGAGCCCCAGAGGTGCTGAGGACCAGGTGTGACATTAGGTAAACTCCTGGCACGGGTGGGTGTTTGTCACTGCGGAGGGGAGGGGGTCTGGCACAGCTTCCTTAACCCCAGCGGTGCCTGCCTCTCTCTCTCCGGCCCTGAGGCCTGGGAAGTAATGCAGCTCTCGGCACCCATCATCCCTGGCGCTTTGAAAGGAGAAAAATTAGAAGAGAAGGGAGGGAAAAGCTTATATCTCATATCATGCAGTTACCTCCTTGCGTAGCGAGATTGTTTCCCCATGAGCAGTTTGTCTTCATTTAGCAGCTGTCTTGTCTGGGGAGCCGTTTTGTAGAGGTGTTTGTCACAGTGTGACAGCTGGCGACGGGGGGGAAATTGCATTTTGGAGCAGGGACCCAGGTTGTGGTCACCCCAGGTAAGCCTGACTCCCTGGAGCCTCCCCGCCCTCCATGTTAACCCCCGTGTGCCAAGTTTTCCTAGCCGAGACCGTAAGAAACACATTTTGAAAGGAAGCCATTTCCCTGAACAGCAATAGCCAGAGCCATTAGGCAAAAATGAGAAATCAGTTTGGTGTTAAATAGAAACATTTTGGGTAAATGGGAATTCTCATTATTCTTCACCAGTCCCCTGTGTGAGTACCTTCCGCCCCTTATAAGGGAAGGAAAGGTTGCAGTGATAAGGAGAGCCGTGGCTGGCGCGCTGTGGTGTGGGAGGGATCTGCCGTGGAGTTTGGGTGGAGGATTAGAAATGTGTTCGGGGAGATTGGATGTGTTCTTGACAGGATGTGTAACACAGTGTGAATTATAACCAGGGAGGAAAGCTTATCTTCGGACAGGGAACTGAGTTATCTGTGAAGCCCAGTAAGTATAAAAGTCTATCCCTGGATTAAGCAGTGTCTGTGGATTAAGGACTGATTTGGGCCCAATTATTCACTATATAAAGAAAGTTTAGAAAGGGTGAGTGAGCACCAAAAAAAGAAGGGGGACAAAAGTCTCCCTGGCTAGGGGCTGACATCTTGGTGCACAATGGGCCATGTAGGGGAATCTCTGGGAATTGCTCCCAGAATATATGTTGGTGGAACTGAAAACGTGTGACTGATTCCCTGGGGTACTGGTGAGGATTTGTAGCCCTGGATTTGTACAGTAATCAGTGGACAAGACTTCTAATTCCTTAACAAGCCTCTGAGGCACTATTCTCTTTGGCTAAGATTATGCCAATTTATAGAAGGAACCTTGTAAATAATGATTATTGACCAAAATAACTGATTAGCCTCTCCCAAAGCCTGAAAAATCACTTTTGTAAAAAAAAAGTTTATTTATAAGTACTGTTTCTGAGATTTTAGGCCAAAAATTTGTACAGCATAGCCTCATGGAGCAGAGAGGATTCTGTAAGTAATCCCTTCTGACTGTCTCCATTTATGAGGAAACTGAGACTATGAGAAGAGACTGATCATGGCCCCACAGCCAGCGCATGGCTGAGTAAGACTAGAACTTAACTCTCCATTTGCTGAAGCTGTCTCTATCAGTTTCCCTGGCCTGCAGTTTGAGGAGTCTGCAGGACTCCTCTGGGAGTTATTTTTGTGCCTCTACCCTATTCCAGGCTCAGCCCAGACCAGGGACCCATCAGGGAACAAACTCAGTGAGCTACAGCCCTCAGGGAACTTATGTTCTGGAAGTGGGTCCCAGTTGGTCCCTTGGATATGATGTTCCATATCCTGATCCCTCTTGAGCATGACCCTTTTATGCATCCTCCCTACCTCAGGAAATAGAAAAAATGATTTTTGTTGCAGTTTTAAAGGTTTTTTTTAACAGCTAAACCAGCACAGAAACCACTTTAGTCATTAAAAAAAAGAAATGAACCAGACATGAAGTAGAAATTAGAAATTCCCCTGGTAACTTGATCATTATAAAATTATTTCATCAATATCAAACTAATGGTCAAATTAGCTAGATAGTGTCAGCTCTATACATCATTTAGATCCTGTTGACTAAGTCAAAGGAGGACTCAAGGATGTGTGCAGCTTCCTGGTGGTGTAACCCGGTGATGTCCAGAGAGGAAGAGAAATGTTCTCTGTCCTGGCTTTGTGAGCCTTCTGAGATGAGAACATATGAACACTGGTTCGACTTCTAAAATAGAAAAGCATTCACTCTACACATATATTGAGAGCATGCATTTGGTGCTTAGAACTCTGTAGCAGAAACAAAGATTCCCTAAAAGAAAGTGGGAATAAAAAAACAAAGAAGGGTTTACTGAGGATCGGTAGACAGGCAATTTGGTTATTCCAGATCAACCCTAGGCTGACAATGATACTGGCTTATTTCACAGAAGTCACTGCCAACTCTTTCCTCTGTGCTCTGCCAATGGCCTGTTTGATCTGGTTTTTGTTGTTGGGCATATCACAGTGCTTCCTCTGGTTCAGGCTGGCAGCTCACCTTTGGATCTGGGACCCAACTGACTGTTGTACCTGGTAGGCCACCACAATCAGATACTCTTTACGCTGATTTATTAGTCTACAAATATATGCCGGTCTATATGTTACTTAATGGGTCTTGGGATTGAGGGTGAGAGAGAGACATAAGCAATGCATACTTAAAAGGGCAATGTAGGGAGAGAACTCTTTATCAAAGACCAAAGCAAAAGAGAAGCCTACTGCTAAGTTTGGAATAGTAGTTGATGAAAAGGGGCAGGGAGAAGCAGTCTTAACCCAGAAGAATTGCTGAAAAACAGGAATAGATTCCACAAAGGAACCTCTGTTTCTCACATTTTCACTGAAACCAGACAAAATGCTACACGATAGTTTTACCAGTAACTATGTTAAACCAGGTCTGGTCATCCAGCTACATTCATTTCTAGCCTGGTCTAGCTTATTTTGTACCTAAGTCACTACACACAAAGGCGCCCATTTAAGATATTTAAGTGACATTCTGTTTCTCTCGCTCTCTGGTGCCCTTCCTGTAACTCACTGCTTGTTATTTCTGCAAGTCAGAACAAGTAAGCCCCTCGCGCTCCCAAACTGCAGAAGCATTATAATTACTTGGCTTTGACTAAAGTCACCTCTATTTTATTTCTCATAACTGTGTTCATTTGTTGAGATTTGTTTAAACCCAAACCGTGTGGGTGTCTAAAGCTGTTGGCTTTCCTTTCTCTTGAAATTGTCAGCAAAATATTTTGCTCGTAAATAAGGTTTCATCTAGACTTGCAAATGACAGTCAACACTGCAGTCTCTCTTTTTTTCTCCCCCCCTTGCTAAAGGGGTTATACAGGCAGAAATGTATAATTTTATTGTGGAGGCTGGAGGGGGAGTCGATATGGATGTTCAAGTTCATTTGGTTATATAATGTACTTTGACAGGTAGGATATCGTGATCTCGTTAGATCGTGCATACAGAATACAGCTAGCCGGTTGGCACAGCTCAGGGGGTCACCAGGGGAGGCTCAGACCAGGTGTTTGAGCACCGCACAGATCCAGGTTCAGACTCAGGGAGAGAAGCTGCCAGATAGCCCCGGAGCTAGAGGCCGAGTAAGGACTTTCCTCACAATCCAGTCCATCCCAGGAGAATTTTCATGTATAATTAGAAAAATGTAAGGAACATTTACTCACAGTGTCCTTGTCTCAAATATTGTGTGTATGAAGCACAGAAGACACAAGAATGAACCCAAGCAGAAAGCTAAAGAAAAGAAATCGATAAAACCACTGAAGAAAATCAGTTGCCCTTTTCATGCCTGTCTCTGATAATGAATGTGCCTTCTTGGCTCATTCCTCACTTTGGTTCTTGAATTTTCTAGGGAAATAGCAAAGAAGCTGGTGGGGTGGGCTTAGTCTTGACCCAAATAGGTTGGTTACCGCTGGATAAGACACCTCCCTTTTAGGAAGTCCGGGGAGACTTTTTGTAATGACAGCACACACAGTGTACAGCGGCGACAGATTGTACTTCGGATCTGGTACCAAACTCGGTGTAAAGCCAAGTAAGTTTTAATTGTCTACCAGAGGAAATCACCAAAATTATTATCCTAAATTCCTCCCAGCAGTTTGTATTTGTTTTGAGCTATTTTGTGTTTGCGGTCCCTTCTCATAACATTTTATCATTCCTTGTACATATTTCTCTTAAACAGATTGTAACGCTTAGTAAACAAATCCTATGATTCAGTAAACATTCTGAAACTGCCAACCATCCTCCTGGGATGTTACCCGATGATGTAAAGGAAATTTCCAAATTTTAATTGTTGCTACTTTTACTAGCTGACAAAAGAGTATTTGGATATAATGTAAAGTACCTATGCATGTCCAGGACTTCAGAGAGGAGATGTGTATGACAAATGAAAAATTAGACATATTTTTAAAAGATGAAAAGAATTAGGTACTCTTGATACTCTGATAACTAACATTTATTGAACACTTGCTATGTGCAAAGTACTGTGTAAATGCCTGTCATACTTTAACTCATTTAACCTTTTTCACAATCCTCTAAGATTATTCTCGTCACCCCCACTTTAACAGATGAAGAAACTGTGCAAAAGCGAAAAGGCCAGAGGTTAAAATAGTTAGCTAAGGACTCAGAGCACAGAGGGTAGAGCCGGGCTGGGCAGCCTGCCTGTGTCCTCACCCACTCAACCACAGTGCTGACGAGGTTTGCGTAGGAAGACCTAGCACTGTGGGTCTAATACCTACCAGCTCACCTTTGGAGCAGGAACCACAGTAACGGTGAGAGCGAGTAAGTAAAAAGGATATAAAGTCAGAATCCTGTTAAAACAAAATGGCGTGAACAGTTATGAGCAATTTCACCTGGGAAACACAATGGTCAGTACCTAAATTCCAAAAAGCTTTCCCAGTTTGCATTAGGATCATGACCTTCCTACCTCATGCCTCTCCCTCACCTCTTCTACCTCAGGATGGCTCTATTCCTCGGGAATGCCTTCACGGTGTTCAACTTGTTGGGGGGGGGGTGCAGACAAAAACCAAGTTAATATCTAAAATTACCTCAGATCCCTAAAGGTAGTGAGAGAGGATATCCCGGGGCTGTGCTAAGATGGGCTATAGCTCTTTTCAAAGATTTGAAGCCTTGCTGTGTAGACAAAGCGGTTAGTACGGAAAGCAAATCAAAACCATGGAAGGGAGCATTCGTGTCTCAGCCTCCTATGGAAGCTTTTTGAACAAGTAGAAGCAACCTGCAGGGGGAAGGCTGCTGGTGAAGAGCAGGCGTCTCCTTCCTTGGAGATCTTCAGGCTGGGTCCCAAGGCTAATATCGGGCATTAGAGAAGGGATTTCTATGCCCTTTTAGACATTGAGCTGAATCCTCTGTAGGCTCCCTTTCAACTCCAAGTGCAAAGATTCCATGACTCAAGCCTAGAGGATAAAAAAAAAAAAAAAAAAAAAAAAAAAAAAGGTGAGCTCAGACCTGTTTCTTCTGTTTTTATTATTTTGACATCCCAGGAAATAGGTCATCAAATTATTCATGAGCTGAAGCCTATTTGTGATTTTTATGCCTAGATGATGGGGTATGACTTCTCGGTGCAATAAATGGAAAAATAAAATGGGCTATCGTGGAGAGAGAGAAAAAAAAAAGTCGAGAAAGGGGGAATGCCTGTAGGGAGGATCTGAGGCTGAATGAGGAAAATGAGGTGCTTTTGTGAAGGACAGATCTGGTCTGTCAAAGTTTTCACAAATTCAGCTTAGGGAAGGGAGCCAAAGGTAATGTCAATCCAAGTAAGTGAGCAGCCTTTTATACTGAGAAATAGGGCCAGGAAAGCAAAGTTCTGTCCAATTTAAACACTTTCAAAAGGACTGGTAATTGCTTTCTGATAGGAGGGGCCTCTGAAGGTAGGAAGACTATTGTTACTGCAGACCAATTGTCCCCTGAGCGATAGCCTCTGAGGACTGATGTCCAGCTTAGACTGCCAGCTGCACAAGAAAAAGACTTAAAGCCATTTAAAGAGGATGGAGGTGAATTTTCAACCTGATCCTCCGGGGCAGGGAAGAGGGCGATGGAGGACAGTAGGACCAGGTTTACGTAAAGGGGGCCCACATTGTGTCGGTGGAGGTTCAGTCCTGGGGAAGCTGTCCTTTGGAAGAGGAACTCAACTCACTGTACGGCCTGGTGAGTGGGCTGTTTTTACTCCAGGAAAATATTATGATAAAGAATTTGAAAGGGGGATGAATACCCCATAGCCTCGAAATTAAGGGAATATGTGTACTGCCCCTCCTAAAGGACCCTCTTTCCTAAAACTGTAGTGGGAAGTACAAGGGAGGTCAAGACAACCAAGGGTCCCTTTTAAGATGATCTGAAAGGAGACTGTGTTCATCTCACCACAAGCAAAGGGCAGTCCCAGAGCGTGCGTGGCAACCTGAAAAACCCACTCTAGTGGATACTCAACACTTGGAACAGGATATGACCCTCTGCCCAGAATGCCAAATTAGAGGACAAATTTACAAGGTTTCTTTCTTTTAAAATATATATAATTGATGAGATAGAGAGCTAGAAACATCGATGAGAGAGAAACATCAACCAGCTGCCTCTTGAACACCCCCCACTGGGGATGTGCCCGCAACCAATGTACATGCCCTTGACCAGAATTGAACCCAGGACCCTTCAGTCCGAAGACCGACTCTCTACCGCTGAACCAAACCGGTTTCGGCAAGGTTTCTTTCTTGAGTCCAATTTAAACACTTTCAAAAGGACTGGTAATTGCTTTCTGATAGGAGGGGTCCTGAAGAAAGGAAGACTGTTGTTACCACAGACCAATTGTCTCCTGAGAGATAGCAAAGTTCCGTCTCATTTAAACACTTTCCAAAGGACTGGTGGTTTTTGGCCATCACCCTGTTAGAAGCTCGGTTGGCTGTTACAGTCCTTTCTTATCAAGAATGATCTTTGCATCGTATTCTGTAAACTTTTCCCAAGAAACCTCCTCACCCCCTTCCTTAGTACTAGTCCCACCAATGGATGGGCTCTAGAATAGTTGGAGGGGGTCTGGGTCTGAACTTGGACCAAGGAAAGTAAAGCTGATCTGAAGTGCACAGCAGCTGGGAGGGCCTGGGTGAACCCAGGACTCAAGTGTTCTTCCTTTGTTTGGGGCCTTCCCTGGGCACTAACGTGAATGTAGAGACCCTAGCAGTGTGCATGTTTGTGCATGCGTATGGTCATTAGCATTTCCTCTCACTAAGTAGATGAGCAGCCTGACCCTGAGGATCCCTGAGCTTATAGGACTTCCTGTTCTCGAGAGTTCCTTTGTGGGTTAAAAATGGTCAAGTGGACTGCTGAAGATATGGTTGAGAGATCTTATCCTCACTCACAGATCCAGGTCCAAACAGCCCAAGCAGAGAAATCAGTAAATATATGATTAAATTAAAAGTATGTCCACTTACATTTCAGCTCTAGGAAGTGGGTACAATGCTAGGAGACGGGATTACCCTAAATATGGCCCCTGCACTTCACCAATGCCATAGGACAGACATGTCCTTTGTCAGGTATCTACCGGGTGTGACCTCCTTGGTCCCCGGGTTTTTGCTGGGCCTCGAATCACTGTGTTTAATGGCGCAGGGAACAGGCTGACTTTTGGAGGAGGAACCAGGATGTTAGTGAAGCCAAGTGAGTACCGGGGCCTAAGCTACAGATCCGTTTCCAATGCTAGAGCAGGAGCCTGGCCATCGATTTAAATTAAGTGTGCAGAGTTGGCCTGTGTCAATCTATCTCAAATGTGCCTTTAAAATGTTTAGTGTTGCTTTCATGTATAAGCACATATGTATGTACAGATTCCGTGTGGGTGAAGGATATTGCTATCTTAATATTTCCCAAGGCCTGTTGTCTTAAGAGGAGGAAAATAATTAAGGTACTTTTCTTATTTCTTCTTATCTCTTCTCCTATTGTCCCACGAGGCAGAAGGAGGTGGAAAGAGGGTGGCTCTCTCTATTCAGAGTGGTTAAGTGATTTGGACATGGTCACAATAGCAGGGCAAAGACCTGTGTTTTCTAAGATTCAACATATTGCCATCTGTACCAGGCTACAGCCTCTATAACCATAATTCTAATTTATCTCCTCTGGCCCTTTTTTTTTTCCCCCAATTAAGGCAACTGAAATGTGGGTAACTCTTACCTTCTGACCCACAGAAAACATGTAGGCATTAAAAAAAAAAAAAAAAAAAAAAGATTGCTCTGAAAAAGAAAAGCTAGATAGAGGTTTGTCTGGGTTTGTTGTGTTTTGGGTGGCAGAGGGAGAAATTTTTATTTTTGCTCTGATGGTATTGCTTTTTTATTGGTGAAGGGAATAAAGAAGAGGAGGATATTTTAAAGATATATATAAGTATGTACAAATTAAATCATTAAGGCTAGGAGCCAAAGGACACTGTGGATCTGGCCCAGCCATGTGCCAACCACAAGGCAATGAGAAGACCACTCAAGCTCTCAAAGCTTCAGTTTGGAGTTTATGGAGTTTGTGATCCCAGCTCTGCCTCACTCAAAGATTTTGTGAGACTCAAATAAGATAATATATGTAAAATCTCTTTGAAAAGTATGGTCTGTCTGATGATTCATAATTTTTTTAAAGTTAGACTTTATGAAAAATTTTATTGGAGAGCTAACTTAATGAACTTCAGTATGGCAGAGAAAGTGCTGAATCTGGAAATAAGGTGAACCTTTCTCATTATAAAAAAATATAGAACATGAGAATTGGGATCAAGACTGTCCTTGGAGATTATAAAAACCCGAGATTGCTTAGGAGGGAAATTTGTGAGGTTGGGAGCTTATAGTGAATGGTTTCTGAGGTTTCCTACCATTCCAAAGAGTGTGTGAGTTTAAGACTTTTCTTGAGTTTACCTAAATATGTGCTTGAACTGGGTTTCAACCAAGTGAAAGAACACGGAGAGAATTCCTGTATTTGAAAGTGAAGTGCCCTTTGGTTTTTGTGGTGAAATAGATCACTGTGTGTGCGGTTTTCAAATGCCCAGAAGCTGGTTTTTGGAAGGGGGACCAGGTTAAAAGTGGATCCTAGTAAGTATTACCATGAATTCTGAATTCAAACAATTATTGAGACATGTAACAAGCATTTTTTAACATCTAAGTGGACTGCTAAGTGTCCTCAATTTATTCAGACTTAATTGGGAGTAGAGAGTTCTTCATGCTCTCCCCACACTAACTATAAGGCTATGGTTTGCATTGTTTTTAAGAGAATGCCAACCAGCCGGAACTGGTTTGGCTCAGTGGATAGAGCATCGGCCTGTGAACTGAAAGGTTCTAGGTTCGATTCTGGTCAAGAGCATGTGCCAGTGGGGGGTGTACAAGAGGCAGCTCATCGATGATTCTCTCTCATCGATGTTTCTAACTATCTCTCTCTCTTTCTCTCTGTAAAAAAAAAAATCAATAAGATATATTTTTTTTAAAAGAGAGAGAGAGAATGCCAACCAGAAGAGAAGGTGTTGACATCTCAGAGTGGGTTTTTCTGATAAGCTGGTCACTGAGATGAGGAGATTTTGTGAAACTGTTCAATCTACTAAATATGCCCATTCTGTTTCTCTATTAAGTGGGCAAATAATGCCTCAGTGGCCAGTGCCACAGTTCCCGATTACCCAGATAATATCCCACAGTCATGTTGAAAGAACCTCTGTCTGACTATCTTTTCTAACCAGAGTTTTACATGGTAGACTTAGCCTTAGTACTTCAGCAGAGAGAAGCGTCCACTTTCGTAGTTGATGCTGTGTGATTTAGAGCCAGACTTTGATCTTTCAGGACCTCAGTTTACTAACCTGTAAGTGGAGGTCATGCCTGGACCTCATTTCATACCTCACCTCCTCAGAGAGACCTTTCCTGCTCAGCCAACCTAGCAAGCCACCAAACACAGCTGTTCTCTGGTGGCTCTTTGTCCTATTGCCCAGCCTGATTTTATTCATGCAGTTTCATCACCTGACATTACATTATCTAAGTATTTGTTCAAGTGTGCCTAGCCCTAGACTGCAAGCACGATGAGGACAGGGATGGTGTCTGAGTGGCTCTCCACTATATGCCCCGCGCCGAGCACAGTGCCTTACTAGTACACGCAGAGGTGCTCAGTGCATGGTTGAGTGAGTGAAGGACCTACCACCACCTACCCTCCTTCTCGCAAATTAACAGAGCTCTGCTATTGCCCACCCAAACATAGAAAGCCCAACTGAGTTCCTTGCCAGAGCAAGGGCATAATAAGTTTCCATCGTTTATAGTTAATTACAAGGTGGAGTGAGTGGGTGAGTCAGTGAGTGAGTCAGTGAGTCAGTGGATCCATGAGGTATCTGCAGGGCCTCGTTTCACTGTGCCTACCAGGCAGGAACTGCATTGGTCTTTGGGAAGGGAACTACCGTATCAGTGAGTTCTAGTAAGTACCTGGTTATTAATTATTATAATGCTTGTCCTTATCCTGCTGGCTTATAGTGCACAGGCTGACTGTCTCCTTATCCATTAACTCAATGGGGTATTGCAGTTTAGTAATGAGAACCATTAACACAAAATGGGGGGGGGGGCGGATGGATTCTGTCCCCCAACCTTAATACTCCAACTATACCCCATGTTTCACTCCATGCTCACAAATAATTTTTAAATACATTAAAGTGATAAAGGAAGAAAAAGTTACCTAGGGATAGGAGCAATCTGCTAAACATGAGATTGTGTGTAGTTGGTTCCTAAGTAAAAATGGGGATTGAAGCTGGTCTCCTCTGGCTGGGAAACAGGATTACTGGGTAAAGTAAGTGTCAGGGTTGTCCAGAGAATATCACTCAGACACTTCTCAGGCTTTCCCCTACCTCAGCCGCTATGGTGCCCGAAAAAGAATCTTTCACAGCCTTAATTTCAGGGCTTAGTCTTTATTCCAGTAATAAAAAGGAGGGAATCCCAGCCAGTGTTCCCATGGGGGAGGAGAGATGCATGCTAATCACGTTATTCTATTATCAAAGTAGCTCAGGCATTGTTGTCAGGTAGCACGTCTATGATTTATAACACATTTATCCCCGGGAGTGGGATGAGATTATCAGTAAAGCCCAGTAAGCGGGTGATATGTCACTAAAGCAGGAGACTTAATGTGGCTACTGGGGCCCATTGAACTTACTGCAGTATTTGCAGGGCCTGAGTGTCAAGAAATTAATGGTTTATGCAGACCTATGTGCATTCTGATGTAGGAAGAAATGTTAAAGTAATGGCACAGTGGATAGAAAAATCTAGCTGTGGAGAAAAATAATCATAGACATGAACCAAAAATAACAGACTGTAACAGCCAAGTCAGAGAGTTGATCCTAAAGGGAAAAAACAGAAAGTTTGCCTGAATCTTTCCAGTTCTTCTAAACCTAGCTTGACTAGTGCCTCTGGGTCACAATTTCTTCATCTGTAAAATGAAAATATATAATGTCACCTCATAAGTTATTTTAAAGATAAAATAAGCTAATGTATATGAAAGCATTTTGTAAATTATTAAATGCTATACACATATAAACTATAAGCTACGTCAGCTAGTGTGATTCAACATGAAAAGAATGCATATGCAGATTCTTAGCTACTTTTCATATGGATCTATAGTCATGGGCATTGGTGAAAGAACACTCTATCTTCCACTGAAGTAGAGTGACTTAAATGCTACCCAAATGAAAGTGGCAGGATATAGGAAGCCATTCTGCAAAGGCCTGTATTATAGTGTGAATGTTGGGGGTAGCCAAAAGGTTACCTTCGGAACTGGGACAAAGCTCCAAGTCATCCCAAGTAAGTCTAAATTCCTAAGCATTTCTCCTTCCCTATGTTGTCTCCTTTTTGATTGTAATGTTTGGAGCAAATAATGGAACATTATAGGCCTTTCCTGGTCATTTTCAGAAGACTAAAGAGATTGTAGAAGGATTCCTCATCTGTTCTGTAATGTTCTAATATGAGAAATGAGAAACAGTAGATTTGCAGAGGTAAAGAACTAAAGAAAAGACAGTGGTGTTTTTGTTTTGTCTGTTTGTTTGTTTGTTTGTTTGTCCACCACACCTGAAGCAGACAGGATGTCCTTTAATCAGAGGACACCTGGCTTTGGGGCAGAACAGGACCTGAGTGAGTAAAAAGGCTCCCACTGAGTCTGCAGAAAAGTTAAGTTGGGGGAGCAGGAAGCTGTTACTCAGTCATCTGGATCCTATTCCATGACATTTCAGGTTGATGGAAATCCACATTAGGAGAGACACTGTGGCAAGAATCTAAAACTTGATAACTCTTATGGAGACACAAGGACTAGATGCATCTGTTGGGTAAATAGAGCTGAAAATCATGAGTTTGATGGTGATAGACCCAGAAATGTGGGTAGATAAAGGCTTCATTTTAAGTGTTACACAATAAATGCCCAAATTTGAGTCAAATAGCCTGTGTGTTATGTGGGATGTAAAGAGAAAGTTACTCTGTAGGTGAAAGGACCATATTTCTTAGTCTCAAGTATGAGAAGGATATGTGGGCTTGTGAGTGTTTTTGGCTGACTAAGAAACACTGTGGGAACAATGCTGGCTATCAGTGGACCTTTGGGAGTGGGACTAGACTGCTGGTCAGGCCTGGTAAGTGGGAATAATGGAAAGATTGAGGATAAAATGTCTTCATGGTCTCAAGAAATGATGTGTAATAGTGGGTGAGCTGGAATTTTGGTGGATCACTAGAGTTCTGATGTCTGGTTCCAGAAAAATAATTAGATATAGATATAAATAATAATATTGCATAAGTATACATATATACAGTAGGTCCTCAGGTTATGTCAGAGATCTGTTCCTATGGCACGACGCAATGCAATTTTTGCCATAAGTCGGAACTCACCTACATAAGCACCTACATGACTCACATGGAACACATACATAGTAGTAACAAAGTGAAACAGTAAAAAATAAAAATTAAATTAAAAGAAAGATAACAATTCCTGACCTTTACTTGTGATAAATAAATAATAAAAACATAAAGCACATATGTATATACGTCAAAATGACAGAACATTTTTTTATTTAAATAAATGGGAGATGGCGACATAACCACAAAACAAAGTATGTTCAGTCCAATGTAACCCGAGAACTGCCTGTAGAGTATATATGTAATACAGGTGCAATATCACTTTTATAGGAATACAAAAGAAGATTCCTCTCTCATAACTCCTCCTAAGATTTGTCTATCTTTGCCTTTTATCTGTCTCATGCATCTAGGCTATTTGTGTCTTTGGTAGCAATGCTAGTTCATTTGTAAAATAAGGATAATAATATCTCAGCTTGTGACAGTTGTTGTAGTTGTGGCCCAAAAGATTGTTAACCAGTTTGATACATGATAGGCTATCCATAAATGATGGGGTTTTCTTCCCTCTTCCCCAAGTGAAAGCCCAACACTGCAGGCTGTTTTTGAATGAGAGGTTGCTATAGTGTGATTATGGGATACAGCACCTTTGGAAAGGGCACTGTGCTTCTCGTCTCTCCAGGTAAATGTTGACCCCATCCCACCCTAGTTTTCCTCGTACATAAGTTAAGGCATCTACATGTTCTTACTGTGTTTTGCCCTTATGGATACATCGTCTTTGTTTCCTCAGTTGACCTATGAATTTAAGATTGAGCCTTCGTGGAGGGCTTTTTAAACTAAAATTAGCTAACAGAAAAGATGGAAATAACAGTAAAACTAATTCACTGGGTCAGAATGGATTAGAGACTAACATCCTAGATGATTAGGACAGACCTGGTTTCTCCAGAAATTGCCTGGCTTCCTGTGTAAAGCCTGGACTATAGTCTCTCCCCAGGCATCCCTCCCATTCCTTTGTCCTCTATCCCAAATTCAGCTGTGGTATCTTGGACTGTCTGTGATATGTACAGCTACGGAAATCTTTCATTCCTGGGAAGATCTGCCTATTAAAACTGAAAATCCCTTGAGAACAGAGTCTCTTCATATATCCCATCAAATATCTAATATGGCTCTTTTACAAAATAAATAATTAAGTGCTTGTTTAATTGAAATCAGACACCCACAGAAATCACGTTTCCAGGCAAAGTGGGAGAGGAGGGTAGAGCAATTGCCACGGTACATGCAGTGTGTGGTAGAGAAGGAAAAACACTAGATTGATAATCAAATTGACCCTGTTTTGGTCTCTGCTGCCAAAGAGCAGCGTACTTACTGCAAATCTCTTGCCTCTGGGCCTCGGTTTTCTCATGTGTGTGTGACATAGGAATGCCAGCTACAAGGGGCCATTCTGTATAGAGATATTTCAGTGTGTGAATACAGGTTTTCAGAAACTCACATTTGGAACTGGCACCCGACTTTTGATCATCCCACGTAAGTCAGATCTCCAGAAATGTGTAGCCCTGTCTCCAATACTGGATTTATGTTTTTATATATAGCATTTAGCATGGTCTGTAATAGGATATCATCATCATTACTACTTATCACTATTTTGGGAAGTAGATCTGGATAACCTCTCTAGTCTCCCAGCACCAACAGCCTATGAATTTATTCCATTTGGTGTCACAGGGAGAGCGATTTTCTCATATGAATAAGTCAAATTGCTATATTGAATCTTAAGTGTTTTCTAGCTCAGTAGGTAAATCAGGAAAAGAGGTGGAGTGACAGAAGGGAGTTTATTATGAGGCATCAGACACTGTGGGGCTCATGGGGAGGAACAAGCAAACTCACCTTTGGGACAGGCACCCAGCTAACAGTGGAGCTGAGTAAGTGTGGGATTATGTGGTAACTACAAAATTCATTCTGGTGATGGTGAACCAGAGAAAAGGAGATTTCATTTTTGTCATTTTATATTATTTACAATTAACTGCAATCTAATTATGAAGTATTAAGAATTGTGGTACCTAGATAAATTAGTAAAAGCAATCAAAATCTATATGAGTGTATTTTCTTTGCAATAGAAATTAGCAAACCATTACGATTTTTCCCATGATATGAGGCTGACAGAGCTCTGTCTAATATTGATGTTTTTAGCTCTAGAATTAAGCTAAATGGAGCCTGATAAAGGAGCTGGGGGGAAGGAGTGTGGTTAGAAGAGCTGAAAATTGTCTGGCCATGATGTAATAGACCCTTTCTACTGCCACTGCCATTGACGCAGAGACACACTGTGGGGAGGATATTCAAGGTCATTTTGTCCATTCCCCAAGTAAGCCATACCCAGTTCACTTTATAGATTGTGTCCCTTTATACAAATCACTGTCCAAGAAGAGTCAGTGAAGTGCAGAGAAAGGAGCCCAGGGCTTCTGGTTTCAGTGTAGTTCTAGATTTGGATTAGGTCCCAACTAGCAATGTGACGCTAAACCCACATTGCCCCACGGTGTGCCCCACACTCTTCCAGTGTGAGGTGAAAAGGTCGAAGCTCTCAAAATCTGTGCTCCTATGCCACCCTAGAGTTTATATGATTCAAGGGTATGGATTCTTATGGCTAGTCCATAAACAAATTCCATAACCCAAAGAAAATAACCTTGTTAGTCAATAATCTAACTTAACATAGAAATAATAAATATATACATAACATATGATATTTTTTATCTTTAAACAACTCGATGGAGAAAGGGGCAGTATTCCTCTTTTTCAGGAGAGGAAACTGAGGCTCAGAGAAATAATTGTCCAAGATCTAACATGGTTGTTGTTGTTTTTTAAAGATTAATAAGTGGCAGGGTCTAGATTCAAACCAGAGTGTGCTTCCTGATCTCAAGCCTCGCTCTTTCCACCACCTGATGTCACAGACCCTATGCCAGGCTTATTTAAAAACGAGAGATGATGCCAATCACAGTGAGTAAGGAAATATATTGGAATTTATCTTTTGTATTCTTAGATATTGCCATCACTTAGAGTCGGAGCTTTGGGAAATCTTGATTCGAATGCCTCAAGTGTCCAAAGTATTCTCTTCCCATTTTAATGAAGAAACAAAAAGTCCAAGGGCCACTGGGAGCATTTACTCCAACGGAGAAAAGAGAGAGCAGAGCTGGCAGCAGCTACTCCCTTGCTCTGACTTTCCCTTTCCCTCACTATTTCTTGTATTTCTACAGGTGGACCAGTCACCAGTTTGACTGATCTGCAAGTGCCTGACTCATTTGTGTTATAGAAAAATGCAAGTGAGTTTAGACATTGCTAGATGATATAATTTTAGCCCTGAGAGGGAGCTAAGGAAACGCCTTATTCAGACCTCTTTATTTTTCTAATAAGAAAATTATGCCCCAGGGAGTTTGGTTACTTTGTCCACTATCATAAAGTCAGTGAGACTAGGGCTGGGACTAAAACCTGGGGACCCTGGTCTCTGGTTCTCACGGCAGAGTGACTACTCTTTGGTGAACTAACCTTACAGTAGACAGGAGCTGTGAGATGTGTTTGAGAACAGGGGGGAAATAACAAATGGGTTTTGTTAGGGGAGTATTAAAAAGCGCTCTTGTTATTAGCAATGACCCTTATGCCCCAGCTGTAGTAGAAAAAGGAAGGGAAAGGAAATGGCCCATTTTGTCACAGCACAAACCACTGTGGGGAATACTGGAAACTTCAAAGTTTTCTTTGGGACTGGAACAAGACTATCTGTTAAAGCAAGTAAGTTCCATGAAATAACTTGGTTTGTATTAGAATGAGGGGCATCTGTCTTTGCTGATTTTCCCCCCATGGTCTGTCTGCTATTTAAGGAAGATAAGTGGCCCGTGATACTGCTGCATTAGATAGTGTTCACGAGCATCAATCGCGCAGGAAACATGAACTGCACACTTAAAAAGCACGGGTGGATAAAACCTCCCGAAGTCCTGTCTAGGACTGAAACGCTGTAATGATATCAATGGCTCTTTCAACTGAATGGCTGTGACGTTTGGATATAACCCACTCTGGACAAAGCAGGATCTCCTTTCAGATTCTGCCTTATTTCTTATCACCTCCCAATGGTCTTGGGAAAAAGAAGGTTAAAAAGCTAAATTGTAGATAAGGCCCCTCCCACTTTGGTACTTGCACAGAGATACAGGATCTCGCCCAGTAACTAGTGTGTGTGTGTGTGTGTGTGTGTGTGTGTGTGTGTGTGACTTAGGAATGCCAGCTACAGGGTGCCATTCTGTACAGAGATATTTCAGTGTGTGAATTCAGGTTATCAGACACTCACATTCGGAACTGGCACCCGACTTTTGATCATCCCACGTAAGTCAGATCTCCAGAAATGTGTAGTCCTATCTCCAATACTGGATTTGTGTTTTTATATATAGCATTTAGCATGGTCTGTAATAGGATATCATCATCATTACTACTACCACTATTTTGTTGTTATTGAACATTACAGTGCTGCTAACTTGGGATATATATTTTCTGCGTTGTTATTCTTTTTAGCCTTTAAGGAGAATCTATGTGAAGATAGTAGGAGAAGAATATTTGTGTTTACCTTGGAGTCTAGAGTTTTCCTTAGTCATTCCATTTCCCCTCCTTGCTGAGGTTCCTAGGAACCTCCCGATGCTCGGGGTTTTTACTGCCTCATGACCGTCTCTCTCAGAAACGCTTCCTCGGGTTTTCTCTGCCTAAGCACTTAGGTATTGCAGCTTCCGTTTACCAACGTATACTTGGCTTTTAAGCTCTCCACAAACGGGTTCCTTGTCCCAATAATTATGGACAGTAGAAGTAAGTTCAGTTTATTAAGTAATTATTGAGTATCATCAACAAGCCAGGGACCATGATTGGTTTTTTAAAAAGCAATAAGCAAAGAAAAGACGACGCTAAGATAAGGCCCCTGCTCTCAAGAACTTCCAGTCCTGTCAGACACTGCGACTGAGCTAAGGTGCGCGCTGTGTTTGGCCCTGCATGGGGCCTGGGACCTGGCGGGGAGGGGAGCCCTGTGGGCCAGAGGCAGGACAGCGTCGGCAGTGGATGGTCCAATTCCTGGGCAGATAGCGAGCGCAACCCGTGGATGTTTCAGGAAAAAGGAGCGAAGTCTGTTCTATGCTAAGATGATTGACTTTCTTGAGGACAGAAAGCCCCCTGTGTGAAGGAAGCACTGGGTGAGGTGAGGACAGAAAGAGGAGTGAGTGAGGCTGAGTCACCACGCTGGACTGTGCTCGGGCCAGGAGGACGCGGGTCCTCGGAGTCAGGCCCAGGCACTGTGGCCGCACAGGGTGCTGGGAACGCTCCTTCTCCCACACCTTCTGGCAAAGTGGAGAGTACGCTTTAGCCTGGGTGTCTTCTTATCCGGCCGGGCAGCTGAGGTGGGACATGCCTGCCTGCTGCCTGGGTCTTTAGATTTACTCACACCTCCCGGACCACGTAGGAGGCAGGATTTCACCTCCTGGGCCATGCAGGAGGCAGGTTTTCGCAGTTTTGTGAAACTGTTTTGCCCAGAGGAGAAATAGCCGGGGCTGTGCTTGTTGATAGCTGTGGTGAGGAAAATGGAAACCCCCGGTAGCCGGTGCCGTTACAGATATCGGGGAGGCTCCTTCAGCGCCCCTCGGACCCCTTACAGGGAAAACATTGGGGTCTGCCTTCCCAGGTTCCCAGCTTCCAGAGCCACGGGGAAGCGTGTGTGACCTCCACTAGAGGGTGCGGGAAACCGGGACCTTTTTGTTATGTAGTTACCTACAGTGTGACTATGGGAACAGCAGAGTCATTTTTGGGAAAGGGACCCACGTGGTGGTCACACCAAGTAAGTGAGCCCAGATTCTTCCGTAAAAATAATGCCCTCCACTGTTGTTCCTACCGCAGTGCTGGACTCCTTTTTACTTCCATGGGAGGGGGCAGGGTGTGCCGTCCATTGAGGCCACACCTCAGGTTCTTAGGTGGTGATTGTCCCAAACCTTTACCTAACTCCCTTGTCTCGGCATCTCTACTGACCGCACTCTCATCCTCTGTTCCCTGCGCTTCCCTGAGGCTGGGTTTCCAGCTCAACGAAGGACCACATGTGTGGGAGCTGGAAGGGACTTTGGGGAAGTCTTATTTATGTTGTAGAGGGAACCAGAGGCTCAGAGCCTGAGCATCTGTCCAGGGCCATGCTGTGCAGGAAGTTCGGGGCCATGTGAGGGTTCCAGCCCATCACCCCCACTCCTGAGCTTGGCAGAGCCACACAGCCCTCGGCTCGCACAGCCCTTGAGCCCAGCGAGCTGTCAGCTGAGGGCCAACAGCACACCGCGGTCAGAGACTGAGGGTAGAGTTTCCCCCTCGGCCCAGCAGGCCGTGACTTCTGTGAGCTTCACCTCGTGTCTCTGAAGTAGGAGTGCGATCTCGGTTTGCTCCCATCTTTCAAAAATGTTACGGGAATGGTTGTGACTTCTTTTCTGTCCTAGCAGTTCCTAAGAGCAGGGCCCTGTGTGAATGAAGGCCATTAGAAAGAAAGGAGCCAAAGTGCTCTGGGTGCCTGAGCCTACTTCCAGGAGGCAAAGAGGGAAGGATGAACACCCCGATCACAGGAAGGGCCTGAATCCTGCCTGGAGTCTGGCCAGGGACGGGGGGTAGGCAGGGACCAACCCCCGGACCCCAGGAAGAAGGCTGCGAAGGGAAGCTTCGAAGAGCAAAGGAAGGGATAGACAGAACAGGGGAGCTTCCGGGAAGGCAGTCAGAACCCATCAGCACAATGTAACATCAAATCTCCTCTGCCTCCGTCCCGGGGCACGTGAGGAGCCCCCCATATCTGC
This sequence comes from Vespertilio murinus, assembly GCA_963924515.1. Lineage (NCBI taxonomy): Eukaryota > Metazoa > Chordata > Mammalia > Chiroptera > Vespertilionidae > Vespertilio > Vespertilio murinus. The sequence continues at coordinate 145,793,968 of OZ004704.1, read as the reverse complement.
CAACAGAGCTGCAGTCAGGCCCTTAGTGTTGCCCAAGCAGGCAGGCCGGGGGGGGGGGGGGGTAGGGGAGTTTCTGCCCTGCTTCCCTGTTGACAGGAATGTGTGGGAACTGGGGTGAGGAGCTGTCCGGTCCCTAACCCCGGCTCCCATCGCTGCTCCACGGCTCAGGGGCCTGAGGACAGCTGGGAGATTCCTGCATCTCAGGGAGCAACGGCCAGTGTTTCCCTGGGCTGTTGCCCTGACACCCCTGGGCAGTGGGTAGGAGGGGGTTAGGAGAGACGGGTTTTATCAAAGGCTTTCCCTGCTGTGTGTATCAGGAGGAAACTACATACCCACATTTGGAAGAGGGACCCGCTTTGTGGTTCATCCATGTGAGTATTACAGGAACGCTCAGGGAAATGTCGTAGACAGAAATACATTTTGGAAGGATAGCGCAGTAATGGGAGTCCGGTCTGCTCGTTGTTGAAGGAGTCCTTTGCTGTCTGGGACTAATGCATCAGAATGTCGGGTCCCATGGAGGGACTGAGGCTGTGTGGACAAGGGTTTTGCACGGTGCTTGCAGAGGACAGATGCCCATGTTTTGAGAAAAGAGATTTCATTCTCGGTTAGGTTGCTAAAGCAGAACTTTATCCCTGACAGCCAAGGGTCTACCCCGCCCCTCAACCCTCTAACTAAGGTTCTCTCTCAGATCTTCCCTTGGACCCAAGAGCTATTTGTCCACCATGATAGCATCCCAGCCAGGGTGCTGAGGCACCCACTGGTGCCGGAGTCTGAGGTGGGGTGGGGACAATTCTCCTCTGGGTACAAAAAGATGCTTCCCTTTCTCTCCATGTAAAGTGCTGCTGGAATCATCCTCTTATTCGCTACTACTGACTGACTGACGCCTGACATGTGCTAGTGACTACACTCTGTCTCTCCTGTAATTTTTCATTTGATGGTCACGCCCATCCTAGGGTTGGGTAGCTGGTATTGTTCCCATTTCACAGGCGAGGAAACTGGTGTTTGGAGCAAATCACACAAATAGGACTGACAGAGCCAGAGTTTAACTCAAATCTATTTTACTCGGTTGCATTGTTAACCACGCCACGGCCCTGCCGCCACCATCCCTCCTGCGCTCTGTGGAGGAAGGCTCAGCCCCAAAGGCCACCTTTTGGTCCTTGGTTGGCCCATCCTGAGACTTCTGTCCGTGGCGACCATGGCAGCCTTGGCACAGGACTCAGCACTTCTGAAGAGTAAAGTCGTTGGACTGGGCAGGGAGGAGGATGCAGGTACCGCAGAGAGGGAAGCAGAAACCGAGGGGGTCTGTTTATTGAACCTAAAGTGACACAGAGAGAGAACTGTATCATCAAAACCATGGAGCAGGCCGTTTAAAAAGCTCTGTTCCCAAGAGTGAGGGCTGTCATGTGAGAGGGGGCCAGCCAGCCACGCTGGGGTCAGAGGGCAGGTATTTGTACTGCCGTGTACCAGGGTGCAGATGCAGGAGGCCGAACTCTCACTTTCGGGAGGGGGACGAGACTCCATGTGTTTCCAAGTAAGTGCCTGACCTTAGACTCGCCAAAGACGCAGAAAGTCCCTACTTTACTTTCTTATGTGATGAATCTGCACTTCCTGAGCTAATGTCTCATGTTTCTTTATGAGGCTTGGATGTTATGAAATTTGAATTCCCAGCCACTGGTGCGGTAGTGGTTTATATTCTAACAGTAGTAATTGCCAGTGGGAATTGGCCTTTTCATCAATGCAGAGGCAGGCTCTTTTGCTGTTCTTAGTTTCCTCTGAGACAAAAGATCTTTATCAGAAAAGACGTTGTGACTGATTATGCCACAAAATTTATTTTTGTTACCTCCTAGTTTTCATGAGAGGTGATAAATTAAACTTCCCAAAGTGGAGAGTGGACATACTCTTGCAAAACTCGGCATCTAGTCTAGAGACAGGGAAAGAACTTAATGGCAACATAATGCAACAAAAACAGCAAAAAGTTTAAGAAATGAAATTATAATAATTTAAAAGAGAAATGAAATAGTCCTTACCAAAGAAGACAGAGAGCAAGACTGCATAAAGATACAATTAAATATTTAGAGGGCCTTCTTATTCAATGTATTTACTGAGCAACTATTATATTCTAAGCACTATGCTCCATGCGAAAAAGGGAGGAAGGAAGGACCATGCCTCTCGGGATCTCACAGGGGTAAACTCTGCACAGAGAGGGTTGCTCCAGCATCACCATGTTGCAGTGGAGGCACATACAAGTCACAATGGGAGCAGAAAGGAAGGGGCTGGACCTTCCAGCCCAGCTGCCTGGTACCTATATCCATCCTGCATGGCCCCGCAAACCCCGTGGCCAGCACCCTCCCTCCTCCACCCTTACACCTCCTCAGCCTAGCATAGGTGTCACTGAACAAATGATCGTTGAAAAAATGCCTTCTGGTGAGGGAAGTCAGGGAAGGCTTGAGTGGAGGTGTAGTGACTGTTTAAACTTTAGAATCTGTCGACCAACCGGCTCTTTGAGTCTTCTAATGCTACTTCTTCAAAATAGACTCACCTAGGCCAAAAACCGACTTCTGCGCATGCGCCACGAAGTTTCAATCGCACTGTACGCGTGGTATTTTGTGAAAGAGCCACACTCACGGGGCCAAAGAGCCGCATGTGGCTCGAGAGCCGCAGTTTGCCAACCCCTGGCTTAGACAGTAGCAAGTATTCTCCAACGGAGGTGTTAGCCATCAAAACAAGGAAATTACAAAATCCATCCAAATGCTCACGGTGGGGATAGGAGATCCCATCTCTCCAGGGGAACTTCCTCCCTGTTTATCTGTTCATTTGTTGTTTCATCAAGGCCTCTTCCCTGTCGTGGGGCAGTGCAGGCTGCATTTAGAAAGCCTGGAACCCATCTTACTTTTCAAGATCCAGACTTCAGAGGCATAACTGCAATACCTGTGATAGGGAAGCAGCGCAAATGGGTTTGAGCAGCAAAGGGAGAGAGGCTTAATGATAACTACATGAAATCTACACCACTTGAGACACACACACACACACACACACACACACACACACACACACAAGTGTGCCCTCAGGGAATGTCTCCATTAGGACAAGACTCTTCTTTGAAGTACACAGCTCCAAGGTGTGTGGGAAGGTGTGTGGAAGGAAGACTGATACATTCACATGTGTGAAAGGCTTCAAAGTTGCCATCGTTCCTAGTAGGTCAGCCCTGCAAATATTGGGGCTCTTTGAGTCCTGCAGGTGGACTTTGTCTGTATCTGCCCTCAAGCTGTGGCAGGAGAACTTACTATACAATGGATACCATGTCCAGCCATTGCCCTAACAGAATGAAGTTGTCTCATAATAACTAGAAAGAAATAATCTGCATCAATGAGGCTGTGTCCACAGGACTAGGTAAAACAAACAGATTCAGAACACAGAAAACTTAAGGATAAAATTAGGCTGAAATTTAGGATGGAATTTTACATAGCTGGAACTAGAGAAAGGACTTCCAAGGAACATATATTTAAAGGTGCATGTGTTCTACAGGTGTTGATGAGTGGTGATTTGGTGTGTGTTTTTGTTTGTTTGTTTGTTTGTTTGTTTGTTTTTGTTTAAGATTATTGGATCAAATAGGTTTGAGAAGCTCTGGATTTCTTTACCAGCAGGACTACTCAGAGCCTTTAAAGTAATAATATACATTGTCAGTCTTTAAGACTGAAACTTATTTGGGCTTAGAAACATTTTTATAGAGAAATTTAGAAGGACTAGAGTTCTATAAGTCCTCACTGAAAAGCACTTGTCTAAACCACTCTCAAACTTTGGAGACTTTTATTCTCCGCATGGATATCAACCTAAATTTTAGAAACCTCCAGAGAAAGAGTTCTGGAGCCCCTTATGTAATGTACTTCAGGTTTCCACAACCTTCACAGTTAAGAAGTCCTCCTGTGCAGTTATGTGAATATTCCCATGGCAATTTTAACCTGCCTCTCTCTGCCCTCCAGGAACTGCTCTCTAAAAGGGCTGTCCTTCATAGGCCTCCATTCCATGATTAAGCCCTACCCATCTCTTCCACTGTTATAAAGCTTCTCTCAAGATTCACTTCCAAAACTAATCCCTGGTTCTTCTCCGGGCTCTTCTGATTCATCTGTGGGATGCAGAATGGGCATCCGCCCTCCAGAAGGCCAGACCAGCTCAAGCTGCCTTTGAGGAATGGGTCCGTGGGGTGGTTACAAAGGAAGCTGAGGAATTAGGACTCAGTGAGACAGACTTCTCTCATTTGTCAGAGATAGGGGGATTTGGAGGAGCCTGTCGCACAGGGACAGGAAGCATTGCTGCCCAGGAAGGCTGACCCTGCCTGGTTAGAGTTCTTGTAAAGCACCCTCCTATTGTGTAGTGTCTGGTGGCTACGGTAAGCTGATCTTTGGAGCCGGGACCAGGCTGGCTGTACACCCATGTGAGTAAATCCATGAAAATGACCAGAGTAAAAATAACTGATGACTTGTCTATGAGAAAACAGGCAAAGTCGGGGATAAATGGAACATTTGTTTTCCATTTCTATAAGCTTTCGGTGATTTAAAATGTTCCCATTTCTAATATTCAAGACAGAAGTGCCAAGAGCCAGCAGAGTAAATAAAAATCTGAGCAGAATAATTCATGAAAACGTAAAAAAGAGTTCCAGATACCTGGTGCTATCAAGCAAAGCCTATGACATCAGCACCAGATAACCTTAACATTCAGGAAATCAGCTAAGTGTCCTTGGGGGGAAAGAGATGGTTAATGGCAAACACAAATTCTCTCGTATTGCTGCAGGTAGCTAAATTCCCTGGTTTGGCTAATGAGCAGAATCTTCCTCTCTGGAGTTTTGAAGCTCTCTCAGGATAAAGGTGACTCCAGCCCCTATTTAAATAGCAGTTATACCTTGTGAAATAATAAGGCATGGAGGCAAGATGGTAGGGGCTTATAGCACAGCTTGGGAGGCTGGCAGATCTGGGGAAAATTCTGTCTCTACTCTGTCTAGCTAATAGTCTCCACTTTCTCAAAAGCAAAATGACAATAACCACATCATAATAATATGAGACAACACCCAGTACATACAAAGTAATCAACAAATGACAGCTTTTCTAAATTATTATTATCATCAAGGTATTGCTGTATTAAAGCTTCCATGTTACAAAAGGAAAGTGAACAGCTTCCCTGGGAAATAGGAAGTGTAAGAAACAAAGACCCAGGGACACTTTTAGAATGGTGTTCTCGGATCCTGGTGGGTTCCAGCAGTTTAACATCAGGAAGGTTATTGCAAAGTCCTTACTTGTAGTGGGAAAATACTGGTGCTAACAAGCTCATCTTTGGAGCAGGGACCAGAGTGCGTGTTCAGCCAAGTAAGTAGAGTGGGGCAAGGGTGGACATTGACATCTAATTCATTTTTGTCTAAGATGCTGAGTTGAACCCAGGTATTTTCTTCAGTAAGATCCCAAATGGTTCTTTTCACTCGTCCCTCAAACATCCTCCCATCTAGCCCTTAATGCCCCAGAAACATCCTTAGTCTAGGACCTAAATAATCATGAAGCAGTGATGGGCAAATAGTCCTGGGCCATCCACGAAAAGATCCAAGATACTGCTCCCCTGAGCAGGGGGTTCTGCTCTACTGAATTACGGGTTTCTTAAAATCACAACCTCCAACCCAGAGCACTATAGCAAGATGGGGCAGGGGGGAAAGGATTGAACATACCAGAGACAAAAATCTCGACACAAAAGAGCAGGAGATGTAACTCTAAAGAGTGTGATTCTCTAGTCCTTACGGAAAGATCAATGCTTTTCCTATTAGAGTAGGAGGTAGGGCCAGTGAGTTTCTGTGATGGTGTCAACTATAGTGTGCATCTGGAGGAATGACTGGTAAACTCATATTTGGGAAAGGAACCCAAGTGTCCATAATATCTGGTGAGTCATCCCAGAAGGCACCTCAGTGGTCCAGTGCCACTAATCCTTGCCCTTGGGATCTTGGTGATGACTATGGAGAAGCCAACTGTGGGTGTTCTGATTGTCCTACAGAAGGCCTTTGTGAAGGGAGAAGTCATCATTATCGATCTTGAAAGTCTGTGTTTCTCTAGGTCGAACACATTCATTAAAATTGAACTCTAATTGTCCAATGCCTTCAATATGGCCATCACTCTATTAAATATTAGACTGAGTATAGAGACATCTTAGATAGATTTCTGACCTGTACCCAAATAGGATAAAAACTACCAAAAGGGACAGAACTATTGTAAATTCAGCAACCTGAAGACTATTTTAGTATTGACCAATTGTTGATGTCAATAGGGTCATTAGAGATTCAGAGGAATAGAGTCTTGGCCAGAAATTTGGCCTAGACGAAGATGGCTTTATGCTGTAGAAAAAGGTTTCTTGAGCCTGAAAGATAAATAAGATACATATGAACAAAGAAAAGGAGAGAGTGGTTTCCAGGCACAAAGAACAAAAAGAAAGAAGTCATGATCTTAAGATTAAATAAGGCACATGCATTTGTGCATAAGTAAATACATCTGATAATAAGGTTAGATGGAGAGAAAGGCAAAAATGTCTTCTTAGGCAATGAAGAAAATGAATATGATAGCCTTCAAGAGAATACAGCCAAGGCTATGGCAAGCCACTAGGAAATGGAATCCAATTTAGAAATGCAGACCAGATATGGAGGTGAAGGACTAGCTCTTTCCATGGATAGCTCAATGGGCTGGGAGAGAGGTTAGTTACCCCATTCCTCAGAAGAGGAGAAACGAAGGGTTTCTGTAATGGAGATATGGTTTTGCCTCCCAGTTGCAATATGGCAAAGGCACCAGAGTTTCCACCATTCCCAGTAAGTCTTCCCAGGAAGTGTTACTGCTTCCTAATGCTCACCAGAGCCTCTGCGGGATTCAGTCAGTTTCTCTTACATTTCTGGGTTCCTAGGACCTAATGCAAAGCACAGATTTAGTGGTAAGGGAGCTTTCAGTCACTGCTGTCGCCTTAGGGACCTAAAGCATAGAGCATTGGGACACATGCTTTTGTGGTTAGTTTTTAATTCAAATGAAAAGTTAGGATCTAGAATAGCTGAACTTCCATGTTGAAAAGTTGATCCAGTCTCGCCAGAGCTACCTTTGGAGATAACATCTATGGTAGGACATGTTTATTTTGCTATGGTAGAACAGGATGCTTCTCTCCCAGAACCCTAAAGCCCTCAAAATTAAAAGTGACTTACTTCTTGTTTTCAGATAAACATATTAAGGTTGCACCAGAGGTACATGAGAGTAAAAGTAAAGTGGGGGCTTTAAAAAATCAAGTTTAAGGATGAGTACCCAGCTGTCATGGAGTTAACATCCAGGAAGCCAATATTCTTATAGGGCATATAAAGGGCTTGAGAGAGGAAATTCAAGATTTGGAAGGTTATGGCAGACCCTGAAGTTTGGCCATTATTCAACAGGCCATAGGAAGTCCTGGATTATTTAGGACAGAAAGTTCTAGGCAAGTACTTTGGAGGAGCTCAAAGAAGAAATTAAGAAGGAGGATATGGGGAGAGGATGAACAAGGGAGGAGATCAGAGGTAGGGAAGATGAACAGGAGAAACAACAGCAAAAATATGGATAGGGAAACCCAAAGGGTATTAACTGGTAAAAACAGGATGTGAAAAAAAGCTAAAAGTCACCTCAATTATTCTGACTGCATTTATTGCTATTTTATTTTGACCTCTCATCAGCAAAGCTGAGCAGTTGGTCTGCCCCTGGTAGTCACCCCTCACAAACTTAAGGATGGCTTTTAAGTCTCACACTCAATCCTTACTATCTTTCCTCAAAGTCTCGTGATCCGTGGCATTGCTCTCTTCAGACTGATGCTTTCCAATAGGACTTCCTGTGATGGTGCAAATGTTCTCTCAGTCTGCACCATCCAATACAGCAGCCACCTCATAAAATGAGGTTTTAATTTTTAATTGAATGTTTAAGTTTATTTAATTTTAGTTAACATTCATTTAGATAGTCACATGTAGCTAAAAACTATCAATCATATTGGACAGCATGGTCTTGACCTTCTCCAGCCTGATAGCCATTGGCTCTAAGACTTAAGAGTTTAACCAGGACTCAGAGTTGGGCATCTAGCCCCCACAGCCAACCCACTCCCCCTCAGGACAAACTGCATCTGGTGGCAACTTGTCCTCTGCCTTCTTCTTGAGGCCACATTCTCTCAGCATCTCCACACCCTTCCATGCTCCCCTTCCCAGTCACACCCACGACTCCCACTGATGACTAAAAAAATCCTTTGGGGTGTGTTGATACTGCTAATGGCTTCCCATCTCTCGCCTCCCAGTAAAAAGTTTATGTCATAGGGCCTTATCCCATGGTCATGCCAGGTCCCACAGTATGCGGAGATTGGAGGGAAGCTGCCAGAATCCTTCGGGTTCCACAGCTTTGGATGTCCCTTACATGTGACCATGGACCCAGTATGCTCTGCTGCTCCAGGGGTCGCCCCACCCACAGGCAGTCCTGCCTTGACTCAGTATCCCAAGACCATGCCAAGGGCTGATTTCCCACTTCGGGTCCAGTTGGATGTCTGCATTGCCAAGGCCACCCTGGCTGGCTCAGCAAGTGGGGTGTAGCACTAGTCTGAGAAGCCTTGTGTGCATGGTGAGGAGCTGTGGGAGCAGAGAACCACAGGGGCAGGAAGCTGCAGTCCCACCCCGCTGTAATCTCTCTGGGTGGCCCCAATGTGTTAATCCTCTGCTACTTCCTCTAAAGGCAGGCGGTCTGGAAGAACAAATAATGAGAATTACACCAAAACACTGAACCCTACAGAAATACTGAAAAAGTATCCTCAGCCCCAAGGAAAAGCCTTCAACAACCCCTGCTTCCTGGGGCTGAAGAGTAGAAACTCTGCATTACTCGGTAGCACATTTGTGGTCACAATATCCTGGTAGTATCAGTAGCTACAACTACTTACGACTGTTCAATACTTTATAGTTTATTAAATATAGTTTTATATGGAGAAACTCATTAGTTTCTCAGAAAAGCCTACTTAGGAAGGTGAATGAGGTAACATCTCCATTTTACAGATGAAATTCCTGAGAGTTAAGGGGTGTTATGACTTGCTCGAGCTTGTATCTAGTAAATGGTAGAGCCAGGGTTTGGACAAAGGTGTTAGATTTATAATCCAGAACTTCTATAGATGTAAGAAATCTCCTACTAGTGTGACCCACCTTCTAACTTAATTCCAGCCTATTGTAAATTTCTAGATCTTACCAATGCCCAGCATACGTGTGGGAGACCAAGCTAGATTCCAAAATGTATGGTTTTCGTTGCTGGGACTTCTCTCTGCTCACTCGTCCTGCCAGAGTTGTGTTCTCTACCGGGACTGCTGAGCATTTGAAGAAGTTCCCATTGAGTGGAAGAATTAGTGGGCCTTCATTTCTGGTTTCCTAAAATGGCAGGCAAGACCTGGAAGAGGGCATTCACTGAGAACTGGCCCCTTGGTCAGGACTCATGGCTTGTACCTGTGCCTGAGTCCCAGTCTGTTGCAAGCAGATGGTTTCTAGGATGATCTCTTTCACCCAAAGCTTGAAAATGTGAACGGCCAGGCCCAATGAGCCCTGCTCTTGCCCATCACTGGCATCTGGACTCAGGCCTCGGTTGGGGCAAGGAGAGAAACGAGCATCTCTTAACCCAGTTCCTTTTGGCCCACAGATATCAAGAACCCTGACCCCGCTGTGTACCAGCTGAGAAGCCCTAAATCCAGCGACACTTCTGTCTGCCTATTCACCGACTTTGGTTCTGAAACCAATGTGACACAAGACCCGGAGTCCACCGTGTTCAGCTCTAACAGCACGGCACTGGACATGGGGGCCGTGGGTTCCAAAAGCAACGGGGCACTGCACTGGAGTGCCAGCTCTAATTTCTCCTGTGAATACACCTTCAGCGAGCCATTCTACTCCAGCTCAGGTGAGTACAGCCTCCATGCCTGTGCAAGCAGAATCTTCACCCCGAGCCTGGCTAGGCTGGGGCTGTCTCAGGCAGACTGTATCTAAATGCCGCTGTGATTGGTGGCCTCAGCTTCATCAATTGTCAGCAAAGCCCCCTTATTACTGAGCACTAGTGAGCCCCATCCCGGCAGGCCACAGAATGTCCTGGGCAAAAAGAGAAGGGGACACGATGATGGCAGGAGAGGGCACTGGTTCTCGGTCTCACTCACTCTGAGTTCCCACCTCCCTGCCTCTGCTTAAGCTGTTTTCCCTTTACCACTCTTCCAGGCCCCATTCTAATGCCCTTCTCCAAGTTCCCTCCCCTTGTTTCTTTTTCTCCGCCAGCACCTGACCTCACTCTGTCACTCAGCCATTCAACAACCGCTGATTGTGCAAACATGGAATGCCAGGCACCGGAGTGGAGGAGTAAAAAAAAGCCCAGCGAGGGATTTTGAGGGAAACCATCCATCAGCAAGGAGAAATCTATATAGCCTTAGATTATAGTATATATTTAACTCAGAGTTGAGGAAACAGCCACCTTAGGGACAAAAGTCAGGAAAGGGCTCTCTGGGGAAATTTATTTGGGCTGAGATATGAAGGATAAGAAGCTGTGCCAAGGGCAGAGAAAGGACCCTGTGGAGGCTTGAGGCAGGAACTGAGTGAGAGGGAAGAAGTAGTCAAGGGCCAGATCAGAGGGCCTCTCGGATCATGGGAGGGCAGATACTATTCTAATTATTGTGAGGAGCTACGATCTGGCTTTAAGCAGGGAAATGGCATTTGGTTTACTTGTTAAAAGAGCATTTTGACTGCTGATGGGAATTGGATTGCAGGAGCAAGAGTGGAAGCAGAAAGGAAGCTATGCAGCAGAGAGACGAGGGAGGTCGGGACAAGGTCCCCTGGTTGGGACTCATGCAGAGACAAGGAGAAGAAGGTATCAAGGAAGGTGGCAGCTAGATTTTATGCCTGAGCAGCTGAGTCAATGATGTGGTGTCATTTACTGAGTCAGAGAAAACAGAGGAAGAAATTTGGGTACAGGACCGGACCACATTACAGCATCTACATCCCTATGGCACTTGTCACTGTGTGTATCTATCTTATTGCCTCTATCGGACTCCAGCCTGGAAGCTGCCCAAGGGCAGGGTGTGTGTCTCACGGTTCCTGTGGCCGTGTGTCATGTAGCATGAACTTTGCACAATCAGTATTTGTTGAGGGAGGGAAGTAGTGCCCAGAAGTCAGGGCGTTGGTCCAGGTGCCCACATGTGACAAGTTCTTCCAGATCTCTCCATGAGGAAATATGGAAAAGGCTACAGACACTCACTTGTCCTACTCCTAGGAGGTCTGGAGTGGGAGAGTTGGCACACTCTGGACACTAAGAAAATTTATTTCTTTTTTTTCCCCCTCTCTCCTTTTAGGAATTCCCTGTGATGCCACGGCAGTAGAGAAAAGCTTTGAAACGGGTAAGAGAGGGGTCTGTCCTCTCTTTGAATGGCTTTGCCTGGGTTTGGGGAGCAGGGAGCCCACAGTAACCCTGCCTGGGTAGGGGAGGTGGGAGGGAACTTGTGGGTCTAGGAGTGACATCACGAGGAACAGGAAGAGCCGTTCAAGCCCTCCCCAGAGCAGCCCGGGGTCTTTCTGGATCCCCAAGTTCCTCTCATTATGTCTCATTTTCTTCTCCATTCTGAGAAATTGGAGGATGAGTCTTTAGTTTTACTCAACCGATGACTCACTTCTACGCTTCTGTAGGCCTTTCGATCACTCCACTGTCAGGAAAGCCAACAAGAGCTTCTGGGTGGCCCAGCAGTGAAATTTCTGATGAGCTTATAGCCCTAAACTGACCAGGTCACCCTGAGGGCAGCTGCCCTCCATGCCAGGGGGTTTTGCCTTCTTTCAAGAAAAGCAGCAGAACTCATGTAGATGGTGATCTTCTCTCTCAGGGACACCATCTCTCCTCCCCACCTCCCCTGGGCCCATATTCATTTCCACTTGAGCTGTTTTTATGAGTCATCCGCTTGTGGCTCAACCACTGGGTTCTCACTTAGGGGCCCAGACCCAGGCGATTGCAGTGAGTTCTGAGCACCCACCTCCTCCCCATCCCCTGTAGGGCTCAGAAATAAAATAAGGACTAAGTGCAGTTGCTGTTTCCCTTTTGAAATGAAATGCTATTAATCCCAAGAAATGTACAAAATGTTAGGAGGGGATGTGCACACAAGCTCAAAGGAGAGGTGGATCCAGGTGCTGAAAGCCACCCCACTCTGCCTTCGGGAAAGCCATTGGTAGATCACAGGGAGCTGTGCAGACTTCAGGTGTGCATGCTTATAAACCACTTGGCCTCTTGGTTTTGCAGATATGAACCTAAACTTCCAAAACCTGTCAGTGATCGGGCTCCGCATCCTATTCCTGAAAGTGGCCGGCTTTAACCTGCTCATGACGCTGCGGCTGTGGTCCAGCTGAGGTGAGCGGGCATCTCAGCCAGTCGGTGGGGCTGAGGGTCTTGGGGTGGGTCCCCAAGCTCTGAAAGAAAACGTGTTCTCAGGATCTTCTTTTTAGGTGCTAAGTCTAGGCCCACCAAACTCCCCCATTTTTTTCCTGTTAGGAGTTCCTCTTGTTAATAATCATGACCTAAGACACTTGCTTAACACAATACATTCCTCGGATGACAAAATTCACCTCAGTTGAGTCATGTCTCACAAAGTATGAGCAGTGGCTATTATCCTCATTTGGAAAATAAAGAAACTTGGGCCAAGTAATATCAAGAGCCATTATGCCTATAGTTCTACTATACCTTCTATCACATCCCTTTCACTGCAAAACCTGATGGAGTTCCCAATTCCTTTCCTCATGTTCTATGCCTCCAATATAGTGAGAAGAAATTACCCTCTTCTTATTATACTAAAGGCCCGGTGCATGAAATTCATGTGCGGGGGGGGGGGTGTCCTTCAGCCCAGCCTGCACCCTTTCCAATTTGGGACCCTTCGGGGATCGACCTAAACCAGCAGTCAGACATCCCTCTTACAATCTGGGACTGCTGGCTCCTAACTACTCACCTGCCTGCCTGCCTGCCCGATCACCCCTAACCACCTCTGCTTGCCGGCCTGATCACCCATAACTACCCTCCCCTGCAGGCCTGATTAGCCCTAATTGCCTCTGCTTCAGCCCCCACCACCATGGTTTTGTCCGAAAGGACATCCAAAAGACATCCAGTCTAATTAGCATATTATTATCCTTTTAATAGTATAGATTATACCCTAATCCTGGCAGGAATCTCCATATCCTTTTCCCCCAGTGTCCTTGGTCATTCTACTGACCAATACATTCCTTCCTACCACCATAAGAAACAACTCCAGAGTCCATTTGCTCCTTGGACTCTACAAATGGAGGCATCTCCATCACATCCCCAGCTGTCCAGGGTCTGTCTCCTCAGTATCCAGCCTGACTTTTGTTCTTCCTCATTCAAGGTCAGCAAGAATGTTGAGAGCCCAATGCTCCTGGCTGCCCTTCTCACCCTCAAGCAGAGACGTGCTCTCAGCCTCCATGAAGGAGAAGGCTTCCTCCACCTCTCGGGCCCCACTGTCAATGCCACCAACTGGATCCTACCAGATATTTGCAATCAAGATGTTGAAGAGCTGCCAAACGCTGCTACCACTCCTTCTGTCTCTCCCCCCGCCCCCGCCCCCACTGCCGCCTGTACTGCCCCATGTTCCCAGCAAAGGCAGGGGCTGCTGCAGCCTCTCCTGGCTGTGCCCCCCTGCCCCTGCCAGAGACTGCTTCTGATGCCCCCCTGGGTGGTGGATCACCAGGGGGTTCTCTCGGGTTCTAGCTCCTGGAGAATGTTGAGAGGAGTTTATATTTTTTTAAATAATGTTCATAAAGAAATATATATATCACCCTTTTCCCCAAGATGTGGGGGAAATTATCTCATTATCTAGACCCTGCTGTGCTGTGTATCTGAGCCACATTGTATATTCTGCTGCCCTGGCTTCATTAAAAGCGATTTGGAAGAGCAAAGACTGTCTCCTGTTTGACTGGGTCTGGTCAGGGTCACGCTCAGCTCACTGTTGATCACTAGCTGAGCAGAAGGAAACCAACACATTAGTCTGTGATGATATCCAGGGAGCCTAACTCAACAAACTGCATAACTCAACCTCTTCTTGGAATAACCTCTAAAAAACTCCACTTATAAGGTTGTGCTGTGGGCGAGGCAAACCCACTTAAAAGCTTGGGTCCCTATTCTTCCGTTTCCATGCCACACCACTGGGCCACTTGTGGCGGGAGGCCCGTGGACATGGGTGGTAGCAACTGTAGTTAAAATTTGGCAGACAGGGACCACACAGCAAGTATCCCCAAATGCCACCCACTGCCTCCTGTCTCCCAGGAACATTGCCTTTGCCTCTCCTTTCAGACTGATTTCCCGTAGAAATTGTACATTGCCCCCACAAATTCATGGCTGGGGACCACCCAATAGTCTACCACCTGGGTCCCAACCCAGTGCCCAGCCTCTTGGGGGGAGAGGGGGAAATTGTGACCATAGCTAGACTTTACATGCCCACCATCCTGGATATGGGGATAAGAACAGGGGAGATGAGCCGAGGCTGGTTTGGCTCAGTGGTAGAGCATCGGTCTGCGGACTAAAGGGTCCTGGGTTTGATTCCGGTCAGGGGCATGTACATTGGTTGCGGGCACATCCCCGGTGGGGGGTGAGCAAGAGGCAGCTGGTCGATGTTTCTCTCTCATCAACGTTTCTAGCTCTCTGTCTCTCTCCCTTCCTCTCTGTAAAAATATCAATAAAATGTTTTTTTTAAAAAAAAAAAAAAGAACAGGGGAGATGAGCTCTCTCCCCTCGAGCCCAGGAACTAAGTCAAGGAGAATAGATGTCTCAAGCCCTCCCTGGAGGACAGAAGGTGGATTCCCTGGGGCCCCAGGAAACTCCTGGGCCTCCTGCTGCCTGAGGATCTTTCCTCATGCCATAGATGCTACTGGGAACCCCCCTCAGAGATCACTCGGCCGTTCCGCTCACAATCACTGCCATCAGGATTAAAGCCTAGCCCAGCCCGCGTGAGCCTATGAGCCAGGAGGTCACGCTTCAATTCCCGGTCACATGCCTGGCTTGCAGGCTTGATCCCCAGTGTGGGGCATACAGGAGGCAGCCAATAAATTATTCTTTCTCATCACTGATGTTTCTCTCCCCCCCCTCTCCCTCCCTCTCTGGAATCAATAAAAATATAAAATAATAATAATAATAATAATAATAATCAGACTAAAGACTCGTGGTCTGAGGGCACCCTACCTCCAAATAACTCTATGGTCTACCTGCATGTCTCTGACCACCTCAGCTAGAAGCATGCAAACCCTCCCAGTCACAACCCAGGCAGCTTCTGTTCACAGCGGCAGAGCCACCAGTTCACTGGGTGGCCTGGGCATATCCCTCCCCTCCATAAGCTGCAGGGTCACCACCTGTAAAATGCCAGCTAAGACTAGAGGCTGCCTCCGGCTCCATGCACCTCCGATCCGGTGGCACCTGTGAAACTCCGCCATCCGTGTCCTGGCCAGCCCTACCGGGCGTAGTTACAGTCTCCAGCGCTCGCTGAGCCGCTTCATCCGCAGCCTCAACACAAGCCCCTTTAAAGATCACTAACAGGTGAGGTCTTCGTGGAAGTCCCGTCACAGCGGCTCACTCTCGTGTAGGAGGACAGGAACCTCCCTCCCAAAGCGGGGTCTGCCGCCTGCAGGGAACGCACAGCCGCCCGCTCATCAGTCTGACACAAGGCCAGCGATTCCACCACTGGGGGTTTCTTTTAATTAATTCTCTTCCCCGTATTAGATGAAGATGTCCCTGGGAGAGCTAACAGGGCAAGTGTTTACCAACCGGAAAAATCGTAGCGCAAATTAGTCTGTCTTGTTTCTCTCCTAAATGGTCATTCACTGTGGTCTGTAGACAAAAGATCAAGCAAAGGGCAAGCAGGTGGCCAGGGAGGCAGGTCTGCTCCTGAGAGTTGGTTGCAAAGACACTGAGGCTGAGGGGGACACGGTCTTGGGGCGGGGACCCTGGGAGGCAGTAAAGGGGCCAAAGACAGGACCCTCCAAGGACCCTGGAGGAGGCCCAGACCGAGGGAGGCCGAGGGAGCCTGTGGGGTGGTGCCAGCCCAGGGCCTCGGGGGCAGTCACGGGACTCCTGAGGCCACCGAGGGCTTGTGCGGTAACATGGCAGCGGCTGGGGATCCACCCAGACCCTGGAGGGGATCAGGCCTCCTCCTCCCAGGCCCTGTCCAAGTCGATGCTGACGAGGCCGCAGGCAGGGTGGAGGCCTAAGAAGCTTCCACCTCAAACCAGGGGTTCCTCAATCCCAGAAAGAACTTTCCCCCCAAGTCTGAGGCTGTTAAACCTAAAGCCCATTAAGGCCCAGTCGGAAAGCAATCCAGGGGCCACCGGGTGTGCTGGGGGGGGGATGGGGGGTATAGAGACATCCCTTTGTCCCCTCTGTCCTCACATCTGGCCCAGGCCCCCCTGGGGGGGGTCAGGGGAAGTAAAGTGGCCGTGTAAGGAGGCCCAGGGAAGGGCTGCTGTGCCCACTGGAGGGTCAGCGCTGGGCTCGGTAAGAGCAGAGCCCTCCGTGTAGTGGGGCCAGGTGCCGTCCAGCCTGGAGGGAAGAGGTCACAGGAAACCGGAGACGGGGTCACCAAGACGGGGTCACTCGCAGAGCCCGCGTCCCCGTGAGCAGGACCCAGCTTCAAGGAGGGGAAGCTGCCCTCCCAGCCGAGCCCGTCACAAAGGCCAGTTAGAGGATGGGTGTCTCTGCACAGAAGGGCTACTGCCCCAAAGGGCTTCCCCTCCGGCCAGCCCTGGAGGCAGAAGAATGGACCAAATGACTTCTCGTGAATCCAGGCCTCAGATTCTAGAAGACTCTCTGACACGTCACGCAGAGGCCTGCCCGCCGAGGATAATTGGAATCACGGTCCGGTCCAGAGAAGGGCAGACGAAGCGAGTATGCGCTTCCGGAACACCGCTGCCTGCCGCGGCCACTCCTGGAGAGGCAGCCGCCTGCGTCTGAAGGATTGTTTATCGTCTGGGTTTGCCGATAAAATTCAACTCCCCGAGGGTTACATGGAAAGCCCTTTACAGATATCACCTTAGTTGTCAGGAAAACATCTCGGCAAGAAATGCCGCGGGACTGTGAGCGCTGCGGATGGGACGTGCACCTCCCTCATCCCTGTGTCTGCACCTAGCCCAGTGCCCGGCTCACAGCACGCGCCACACATACATTCACCAGCAAAGGGTGAACACGTGATTAGTGTGACTGGGCACTCGGGGGGGAGCCAAGTGAGAGGGGGGCCCATGAGAGAAGGGAAAGGGGGGTTGATGGAGGGGGTGGCCTGCTTCACAGTTTTGCCAAAAGCAACCTGTCAAGAGCTATCAGGGAGCCCTGACCGGTTTGGCTCAGTGGATAGAGCATCAGTCTGCCGACTGAAGGGTCCCAGGTTCGATTCCAGTCAAGGGCATGTTCCTTGGTTGAGGACACATTCCCAGTGGGAGAGGGGGGGGGGGGTGCAGGAGGCAGCAGATCGGTGTTTCTCTCTCATCAGTGTTTCTAGCTCTCTATCCCTCTCCCTTCCTCTCTGTCAATAAAATTAAAAAAAAAAAAAAAGCTATCAGGGAAAGTGAAACCTCAGGCAGGGCCCCTGGTCAGCACGGCATTCAGCTAAGACATCCCGGAGGGCGGTTACTCTGGGAAGGCAACGGGGCATCGAGGGTCAGCACTGTGGTCACTGAGGGGCCGTGGCTGAAGGTCCACGTCCAGGGCTGAAGGTCCCACTGCCACGCCACCTCTCATTCTCCGCGTCTTATCTCAACACCCCTTCTCTGTCTGCCGCCGGGGACGATGTGCGGGCCGGGGGAGCCAGCGCGGTCTTGCTGTTAATAACTACACTGGCTGACGAGGGCCCTGCTTCTGTGCAAGGCCACCTGGTTTGCAGGCTTCGTTTCGTCCAGACACACATGCGTGAGGTTTCCTCTGAGCATCACATTAATTTTGAAATTAATAAACAGGTCAGCCGAAACCGGTTTGGCTCAGTGGATAGAGCGTCAGTCAGCCTACAGACTGAAAGGTCCCGGGTTCGATTCCAGTCAGGGGCATGTACCTTGGTTGCGGGCACATCCCCAGTGGGGAGTGTGCAAAGAGGCAGCTGATCGATGATTCTCTCTCATCGATGTTTCTAGCTCTCTATCCCTCTCTCTTCCTCTCTGTAAAATATCAATAAAATATATTTTTAAAATAAATAAATAAATAAACAGGTCAGACAGTGAACCTGTAGCCAGAAGTAGGACAGGAAATGGAAAAAAAAAAAAAGTCTCCCACTTCCCTCCAGGTGTCTGGGGGCTTGGGGCAGCCCCTTCCCATTTCCGTGACGTCATGGTTGCCGAGAGGGGGTAAGTAGGGCACCCTTTGAAGCTTTCCCGCAAAAGCCACATCCTCTGGAAAGAAGAGTTAAAAATACTGAGTTAGAGATACCATCGCCCGAGGCCACGTGCCGAGGCCAGGCGGGCTGGGCCGTTACACCACCGACCACAGGTGCGGCAGGAAGGCCCCACGCAGGGGGAGGGGGCTGGCAGGCCCCGGCTGACTGGCGGCCCCACCCAGCAGCAGGCTGAGAGATGCTGCACCCCATCCCTGAGAGGCCTCCCCCGCCCCACCTCTGCACCCCCCCCTTCTGAACCAAGCCCCAAGATCAAACTTTGATCTCACTTAATTGAACCCTTAATACCGGGCAGGCCCTCAAAGCTTACTACGTCCACCTCACCTTCCTCAAGGTCCTAGGAGGTGTGGGGGCCACATCTGTCCACAAACACAGCTGGAGCTGGTTCTCAAAAAAAAAAAAAAAAAACCTTCCATTCCAGGCAAGGCCGGAGTGATGGCCCTCGCTGGCATCTGCTTCTCGGAGACCAGAACACCAGAATTCAGGAAGCGAGGTGGCAAGGGGCCTGAAAGCTCAGACCAGAACCTAAGACCCAGGGAACGCAGGACTCGGACTTCCTGCACTGTGGTAGTGTCCTCAGCCATCCACCTGGGGGCAGCAGCGCTCCACCAAAGAGGCCTCTTTCTCCTTCGTCTGTTCAATCTGGGGGTAGAAAACCCCCCAAAGCTTAGGAAAACCTCTTTTCCAAGGAAAATAAAGGGTAGGTGACTTATTCTGTGAGCCCCTGTCCTTTGCCAGTTACCGCACTGGGCTCCCAGCCCGTGTAATCCCGTCATCCCAAGGAGAGAAGGTCTGGGTCTGGCCCCACAGGCAGCAGGGGGCACCCCCTGCCCAGGATCCTCAGGCCTGCTCATCTAGAGCGTCAAAAGGGAACCCTGAGAAAGGGACTGGGCAGCCCTGTTGCATGGGGGAGCAGAGTCAGAATCAAATAGTCTGGGCTGGGGTCCAGGACCTACACTTTCCTTCGCTTGTGCCCTGCTAACCACCCACACCCCACGGGAGCCCCCATGGGGTCAGTGCTCTCTCAGAGGATAGTAAGAGCAAGGCTTGCTTTCACGTTGCCTACAAAGCCAGGGGCTCTGGGTGGGGATGCAGACTCTGTTTAAACCCTACTACATCACACAGATGAAGTTCCAGAACAGGCTGAAGTAATCACTGGTACCGGGTGTCCCTGGGGTAGGAGGATCGACTGCAAGGGGCATAACGAATCCTTCGGGGTGGTGGAATGTTCTGTATCGTGATCTGGATGATGGTAAAATGACAGGTCAAAATACATCACATTGTACACCCAAGATTTGTGCATTTCAGTGTATGTAAGTTAGATCTCAATAAAGTTCTGTTCCCTTAAAGGAGCTAACATTCCAGTGAGGACCTGGGCATGGGATATATCAATGACTGATTGCGTGAGGGAGGTTTTTGTCATTGTATTCCTAAGGCAGGAATGCAGAGAACCAGTTACCTGTAACCTTCACTACCCTCACTAGCCTTCTCTCCTAGGGCTTTTAACTCTCCTGAGTCTCCATTTTTTCATTATTTCATAAACAGATTTTAAAAGTAACCCACTTCAATGTTGTTGACGGGATCATAAGAGATAATGGGTGTGAAAATGCTTAGTAAGTTGAAATTCAGATTGTGAGGGAATGCCCAGAAAGAGGAGCTGTGATCCTGTGTGCAGATCAGCCGGGCTGGGTCAGACTGGACTACCACAACGAAACAAGGGCAGGGCTGCCCTTAACTGAGCCGGCCCCACGTGAGCCCAGGGCTCCACGGCCCACTGTGTCCCACTGTTTCCCAGAGTGGCTGGCCACTGCTCCCTTCACTGTGGCCCCAGGAGTTCCTTTGCTTTTTTCTTTTTCTGTAAATGGATACTTTATGTTGAAAGTATTACATAGGTTCTCTTTTTCCCCCTGATTAACCTCTTCCAGCCAGCTCCTGTCTCTCCCCACACACACACCCAGGTCCTCACCACCCCTCTGTCTGTGTCCATGGGTGATGCATATATGCATACACGTTTAATTGATTGATCTCTTCCCACCCAACCTCCCCTGCCTTCCCCCTGAGGTTCAACAATCTGTTCATGCTTCTTTGTCTCTATTTTTTATCAGCTTATATTGCTCATTTGAGTGAGATCATGTGATATTTCTCTTTCTCTGGACTGGCTTATTTTGCTTAGCATAATGTTCTCCAGGTCCATCCATGCTGTTGCAAATGGTAAGAATTCTTTCTTTTTTATTGTTGCATAGTACTCCATTGTGTAAACACACCACAGTTTTTTAGTACTTGGGTGGGAGGCCCAGGAGTTTCCTGTGACATCATCCCTTGCTCTCTGCTGTCCCACTCTAGCTCCCAGCTCCGGAAGAGCTGGTGCAGGGTAATGACAGAACCAGGGGGCCCTGGCTAGCTTGTGGCCAAGTTTCTGACAAAGCCAGCACCCCTGGCCTCGGCCTTGCCCTCCGAGTCCGCACTGCACCAACGCTGGATCCTGTGGTTCCTTTTCTTCCTTCCCACCCTCTGGCGGCCTCTCTGCCTTCATTGGCCCTGGCAGGACCCAGTCTGAAAGCATGAAGCCAGACCTCTGCAGCAACCTCCGTGGGCAGCTTCTCTGGGCAGCCATCCTCTCAGGCCGATACCCTGAGTGGTCAGCAAACGCATTAGTCCACAGCCAAATATCAACAGTACAAAAATTGAAATTTCTTCTGAGAGCCAAATTTTTTTAACTTAAACTTCTTCTAACGCCACTTCTTCAAAATAGACTCACCCAGGCCGTGGTATTTTATGGAAGAGCCACACTCAAGGGCCAAAGAGTCGCATGCAGCTCCTGAGTCGCAGTTTGCCGACCATGGCCCTAAATGGTTAGGGGTGGGGGGCCACCACTTTGGGAACAGGGGGCTCAGTCTCCCTGTTTGCTCTGGAAATGAGGTCACGCTCCGCTTCCAGAGGCAATGGGATCCGGGGGAGAGGTCCCGCCCATTTTCAAAGTCTTCCAAAAATCTCCCGAGAAGCAGAGGAGAGTGTCTGTCTGCCCTTTCCCTGAACCACCCACACAAAATTTCACAGAGGGGGGGAAAGAAAATATTAGAAGAGCACACAAATGTAAGACAATGTTGGCAGAACTTCAGAAGGTTAAAGTGGATGAAGGCATGTGGTTTGAGAGTGGTGAGCACCTGCAGCCTTGATGGGAAGAGACCAGGCTGACCTTAAAAAGGACTTTATTCCAGTGGAGACTTGGGGACACTATTTTTAGCAATGTCTATAGGGTATCCTTGCTTCCCTTTGCTGTTCTGAGTTATTTGTGATCTACCAAAGGGCATGGGTGGGACAACATCCGTATCTAGGGTCTTTATGAATATCCTGTATCTGTACAACAGCAAAGCAAACATCTCTTGATTTCTTGGTAAACGTAAGCAATAGGCCAAGTATTGCCTCCCCTTTCACAAATGAGGAAAGAGGTGAAGCGGCTTGCTTGGAATCACAGTGAACTAAGCTCGAATTAGCACTGGTCTCTGGTCCCCTGCCTTTCCACCAGTACTGTGGACACCCAAGTGCCAGTGGTTCCAGATGCAGCCATCATAGAGAAAGAAGCAGATTGGGATGTCAGAATACCCCCGGACCTGTCTTATATTCTCCCTTCCCTCTCTGTGATTCCGCACCCACTTGATCCCCTTTAGGATTAAATTTTAGGCAAAACAGAGCCCTGAACACTTAGGAGGCACTCCCTCAATAAAAGTTGTTTATATTAGGCCTGTCCAACATGGTTCAGTGAACCAGGTGGTCACAGTTAGATTCCCGGTCAGATGACTGGGTTGCAGGCTCGATCCCCAGTGTGAGGCATGCAGGAAGCAGCCAATCAATGATTCTCTCTCATCTTTGATGTTTCTATCTCTCTCTCTCCCTCTCCCTTTCTCTCTGAATTCAATAAAAACACATTTTTTTAAGTTATTGAGGTTAGTAGTCTCCTGAGGCCATATTCTTTGCTCATGCAAACTCTACTACTCAATCATCTGGCAATGAGAAGCAGGTAAGTAATATCTAGACACACTGCCACTGATTTGGTCCTAAGGCTCAGCTGTCAGATCCTCGCCTAAATGTCACCTGCTCGGAGGTCTTTCCTGGCCACTTTGTCTAAGCAGTTCCCTCCCCAGCCCCATTTAAGATCACATCCTACTGTTTATTTCCTTCACTCCACTTACAAGATTCTATCAATGCTAAATTGGGTCTCGACCCAACTAGAATTTAAGGCTCAGAAAGGGAGGCACGCTATCTGTTCTGTTCACCTCTGTGTCTCTAGTGCCTGACACAGAACAGGCACTCAAATATTCTTTCAAATAAATGATGGCATAGTAGAAAGACTGAGCTCTTTCACCAAGACAACTTTTATCAATACCCTGCAACTAGACTGGGGTAAAATATTGATAATTGTTAAACCTGAGTGTTGGGTTATATGGGAGTTTATTTTACTCATCGCTTGACATGTGTGTGTGAACATAACGTTAATAAAAACTTAAAATTGTTCATCCCAGGGATTTAATAAGGCAGAGCAGACCTGAATAGTAGGTCCTAATAGGAGCTCCTAGAGAGGTCTCTCTCCCCCAGGAAAAAGGAAGGCCTGCCATTGGCCACCAAAGTCCTTCAGCTGAAAGCCAGTAAAACTGGATGTGCTGCAGAGGGAGAAAAATAATGTCTGGAACAGTTCTCAACATTTCTGATGACTGCTAGGAGAGTACTAATACATTTGTATAGCACTTACATTAACAAGGTACTTTCACTTAAATTTTGTTGAGACAACCGTGTGAAGTATTATTATCCCCCTGCGTATTACTTTACCTCACCCCAAGCCTAATCCAAATGCTTTGGAATCAGGAGGAAATAAGATTCAAACCCTAACAACTGCAAACTGTGTTTCTATTTCCTCATCAAAAAAGGAGAATACCACCACCCTACTTCATGGAGTTATAGGGAAACATAAATAACAGGAGGATGCTTAATACCATGTCAGATACAAGGTAGATGGTCAATGTTAGCACTCACCTGGGACGGCAAAAGTTGTCTTATCTTTTATACTAGTACTAGAGACCCAGTGCACAAAATTCGTGCAAGGGGGGGGGGGTGTAGGAGGGGGGGAGTCCCTCAGCCCAGCTTGCACCCTTTCCAATTGGAGACCCCTTGGGGGATGTCCAACCACCGGTTTAGGCTCAATCCCACAGGGATCAGACCTAAACCAGTTGTCAGACATACCTCTCACAATCTGAGATTGCTGGCTCCCAACCACTCACCTGCCTGCCTGCCTGATCTGTGTGAACATAACTGTCTCTACCTGCCTGTCTAATTGCCCCTACCCTCTCTGCCTGTTTCCCTGATTGCCCCTAACTGCCCTCCCCTGCCAGCCTAATCTTACCCCCAACTGCTCTCCCCTGCTGGCCTGATCTCACCCCCAACTGCCTCTGCTTGCCTGATGACTCCTAATTGCCCTCCCCTGCCACCTGACCTTGCCCCCAACAGCCTCCCCCTGTTGGCCTGATCTCATCCCCAACTGCCCTTCCCTGCTGGCATGATCTTGCCCCAAACTGCCCTCCCCTGCCTGCCTGATGGTCCCTAACAGCCTCTGCCTAAGCCCCCACCACCATGGCTTTGTCTGGAAGGAAGTCGATGTCCAGAAGATAGGCAGTCAACCCGGTCTAATTAGCATATTACCCTTTTAGTAGTATGGATTATATAGGATATGATTGCTTAAGGGGCAGAGGGGGGGGGGGGCTTTTCATCAGGAGGAGATGCTCTTGGCAGACAAAAATACAAAATCCCTATATCTGATATAACTGATAGCCAGCCATATGCACTATACTGCCAAACCAGTCATTAAAAAATTGAACCGCTTTCTTACACCTTACACAAAATAACTGTTGCCATTAAAACCCTCCTCAGCCCGCACCTTAGGTTCTACCTTCACAGTTCACCCAGATTAGGTTGATTGGTCAATTTCTATGCCAGTCAGCATCTCCAAGCCTATCAACTGGCCTGATCAGAGGTGGGCTGATCAGCAGCCCCAGCGGAGGCCTAAGAGAAAGAGAGGTACAGCTGCTGGCCAGGCCCCAAGAGAAAGAGAGACAAGGGCTGATCAACAGCTGCCGCAGAGGCTACAGATCAGACCCTGCTTCTCTCTCCGGGTCTGATCTGCATCCCCTCAGCAGTCAGTGCTGGGTCACGGTGCCTGCAGCAGTGGGCAATCGAGCCTTCGGTCATTTGAGATGTTATGGACCCTGGGTTTTTATATATTAGGACTAGTGGCCCAGTGCACAAAAGCCGTGCATGGGGGGGGGGGGTGTCCCTCAGCCCTGCCTGCACCCTTTCCAATCTGGGGCCCCTCGGGGGATTTCCGACTGCTGTTGGACATCCCTCTCACAATCTGGGACCACTTGTTCCTAAACGCTCACCTACCTGCTCGCCTCTAACCACTCTGCCTGCTGACCTGCTTGCACCCAACTGCCCCCCCTTGCCAGCCTGATTGCCCCCAACTTCCTCCCTCACTGGTCTGATCATCCCCAACTGCACCCCCCTGCCAGCCTGCTCATCCCTAACTGGCCCCCCACCGGCCTGCTTGTCCCTAATTGCCCCCACACACACTGGCCTGCTTTTCCCCAAATGCTCCCCACTGGCCTGCTCATCCCTAACTGGACCCCCCACTGAACTGCTTGCCCCCAACTGCCCTCCCCTCCAGGCCTGATCACCCTAACCACCTCTGCCTCAGACCCACCTCCATGACTTCGTCAGAAAAGACATCCAGGTCTCCCAGTCTAATCAGCAAATTACCCTTTAGAAGATACAGACCTGATGCACAGATGGAGGCCAGCTGGTCTGCCCTGAAGGGGGTCCCGGATCAGGGTGGGGGGTCCCCTTGGAGGACAGGGCTGGCCTGGGGAGGGGCCTAGGGTGGTTTGCAAGTCGCCCATGCCACCGGGCTGGGGGAGGTCCCCGCTGGAGGGCATGGCTGGCCTGGCCATGGGGCTGAGGGCCATTTGCAGGCTGGCCACGCCCCCATCGGGCTGAGGGTCTCTGCTGGGGGGTGTGGCTGGCCTGGGCGAGGGGCTGAGGGCCATTTGGGAGTGGTTCACAGGCCAGCCAAGCCCCTGGCTTTGTCCAGAAGGATGTCTAGAAGGTCTCCCGGTCTAATTAGCATATTACACTTTTACTAGTATAGATTTTGTGCACTATACAGCATAGTGACTAATTATTTGCATAATCTGAGACAAAAGGTCCAAAAACAAAGTAAGTGGCAGAACAGGTTCTTGAATCAACACCTTCAGACCAAGCAAGTACTTTCTGCAACACCAGGATGCTTATCTGATGGCTTAAAAATATACCTCTTTTCCATTGTATTGACATAAGTTTTGCATAAGATTCGGCCCATCTATTAATTCAGTGTAAGCAAGTGAAATCTTTTTTATTTAGTTCTTCATAAGCTTTCTCCTCCTCTATTCTCATTCCTTCATCTATTCAGGAAAGTGTTGTTTTCCCCCACAAGAAAAATCCATTTTCTGTATTTGTTACATTTTTTAAATGAAATGTAGTTAGAAAGTTACATAGCACTGAAATATTAGTTTAGAGGCCCAGACCTGCAAGCCACCAAGAAGGGAGGACAGCCCAGCCGGTGTGGCTCAGTAGTTGAGCATCGCACTATGAACCAGAAGGTCATGGTTCAATTCTCAGTCAGGGCACATATCTGGGTTGTGGGCTCAATTCCCAGTGTGGAGCATGCAGGAGACAGCTGGTTGATAATTCTCTCTCATCGTTGTTTCTCTCTCCTTCTCCCTTCCTCTCTGAAATCAAGGAATACACCACACACACACACACACACACACACACACACACACACACACACAGAGTGGCCAGATGATTATGATCTCTGAATGCATAATCATCTGGCCACTCAGTATATATACTATATAATAAAAGGCTAAATGAAAATTGTCCCCTCGACCAGGAGTTCGACCAAGAGACAGATTGGCCAACCACTCATGTCCCCTCCCCCTGCCAGGCTTGCCGGACCCCACCCATTCACGAATTTATGCACCAGGCCTCTAATATACTGTGTGTGTGTGTGTGTGTGTGTGTGTGTGTGTGTGTGTGTAATTTTTTTAAAGAAGGGAGGACAGTAGAGTCGCACTGAGTGTGTATACAAGTTCCCCAGCCTCTAGTAAGCAACCAGTGCTAGTTTGCTGGACCTCCAAAACCAGGTAACCAGTCTCTGTGAGTTCCCCAAGTATATCCCAACTATGATTAAAAAGATGTTTTGAAACACAGAATGAAAAGATGTGATCAGAGGCCACAGGTACAGGCTGCTAAGAGCAGAAAACACAGAGATGGTTCCCACATGATCGGGGAGACAGGAAATGTGTGGGCAGGTGCTCAGGGCTGGGCTTCCGCCACCGCAAAGAATGGAGGGAACAGACTATGTACAGTGCTTGTGGCAATGGCTTCCGGCTCCACAAAAAAGCACAGTAAATAAAATACACCCAAAAAGGTTGTTGAGCTAGAGGCAACAGGAAATGCTAGGATATATCTCTCTATCCCGTTGTACTCAAATTTGCTTGCTCAACATGCTGTATTGAGCATTCATGTGTGAGGTCAATGGAGCGGCATCATTTCAATACAGCCATTAGGTATTAAGAAAGGCCAAAGACAGGAAGAGGCATCTAGTGAACAGATTACCTACCCTGGCTCAGTGCTTCTCACCTCCCATGTCTTTAGCTACTTCAGCTGAAAGAAAACACCTAAGATTGTAAAGGGGGGTGGGGGGAGTGGAGATGTACTTTTTTAAGCTTTAAGGAATAGTTCCATAGCTAATTCTTCTGTATATCGAGTTGAGAACCACTAAGTAAGTCAATAGAAGCCATAAAAAAAAATCACTTGTAATGAGCTTTTAACTAAATTTAAACTCAAGATTACAAAAGCAGTCTGAAGCTTTTGTCCTAATATGGTAGGCAGTTAAACAGACATGAGCAGGGCAAGGGCGATGGGTCAAGTACAAGTCAACAAGACAGAAAGCCCCAGGGTGCCCAGCTTTCCCAATGAACAATTATAGGGTGGGACCTCATCTTCAGGATGTCCTTTCCTCCCCTAGCATATCACTGGTCTCATGGGTTTAGACCCCCCTTCCCCTGACCTTTTCTCCCTAGAGGTAACATCTAGGCCTCACTTGTATTTCAGCTTCAGGCCCAGAAAAGCAACAAAACCACACAAGTGACACCAAAGGTGACCTCAGTACCAGCTATATTGACTAATGATCCCTCCCTTGGCTCTGAAAAGACCCGAAAAGGTCACACGTGGAAAGCTGATGAATATGAATACTCTATTGGAATCCTCTCCTGGGATCTCCTCAAAAGCTCTTAGGAAGGAAGAACCGGCCTGCTCTCCCTCATACCTGAGCCTTTCCCCTCTTACTCCCCTGGCTCATTACCTACCTTTACCTTCCTCTCTCTTAAACTCCAAGGACCCCTCCCCTTTTTTCCCCCCTCTGTAACTTGTTTCCCAAGTTCATTTCTTCTACAGCTCACTTCCACCTCTGTGACCTTCTAAATAAACATTCTCTTACAGTTTGAGTCTTGATTCTGAATTCTTTCCTAGCCAGAACTCCAGTACTGAGGTCGCTGAACCCAAATCCAGTCTGACCCCACTGGGCTAGCACCTGGGGTCTTTCTCACTGCCACCAACAAACACTATTGCAAATGATGAAAAGACACACCAAAGACAAATGCTTCCTGTTGATTGATGGTAACTGGCTTGCATAAATCACCTAAGACAAGAGCTAATCCAGTAAATGGGAATATACCATCTTCTCCATGTATTTCTTCTGCTTATCAATCTAGACAAAAATAATCCAGAAGCCTCTTAATAAAGTTATAGGATATCTGTATATAAAAGTTTTAAAACAAACTAAATTGACTAATCATAGTTTCGGTGAACTAGTATCCCTGGGAATGGCAAACCATGGCCCATTGATCACCAGCCTATTTTTGTAAATAGTTTACTAAAATATAACCCTGCCCACATATTTAAGAAAAATTGCCAGCTACCACTCATACAACTTAACAAAAGAAAGATAAACAACCCAATCAACAAATGAGCAACGGACCTAAACAGACACTTTTAGAAAGAGGACATGAAGAAGGCCGAGATGTATGAAATGAAAACATGTGCTGAAAGTCACTATTCATCCGAGAGATGCAAATCGAAACAACAATGCAGTACTATCTCACACCTGTCAGAATGGCTATCATCAACAAATCAACAAAATACAAGTGCTGGCAAGGATATGGAGAAAAAGTAACCCACTTGCACTGCTGGTGGGAATGCAGACTGGTGCAGCCAACTGTGGAGAACAATATGGAGCTTCCTCAAAAAACTAAAGATGGAACTCCCATTTGACCCAGTGATCCCACTTCTAGGAATATATCCCAGGAAACTAGAAACACCAATCAGAAAGGATATATGCACCCCTATGTTCATAGCAGCATAATTTACAATAGCTAAGATTTGGGCACAGCCTCAGTGCCTATCAGCAGATGAGTGGATTAAAAACCTGTGGTACAGCCGAAACCGGTTTGGCTCAGTGGATAGAGCGTCAGCCTGCAGACTGAAGGGTACCAGGTTTGATTCCGGTCAAGGGCATGTGCCTTCGTTGCGGGCACATCCCCAGTGGGGGTTGTGCAGGAGGCAGCAGGTAGATGTTTCTCTCTCATCGATGTTTCTAGCTCTCTATCCTTCTCCCTTCCTCTCTGTAATAAAATCAATAAAATATATATTTTTTAAAACAAAACTGTGGTACATCTACACAATGGAATACTACGCTGCTGTAAAAAGGAAGGAACTCCTACCATTTCCAATAGCATAGATGGACCTGGAGAGCATTATGCTAAGCAAAATAAGTCAGTCAGAGAAAGATAAGTATCACATGATCTCACTCATTTGTGGAATATAATGAACAATATAAACTGATGAACAAAAATAGATCCAGAGACAAAGAAGCATCAATCAGACTATCAAACCTCAGAGGGAAGGTAGGGGAGGGTAGAGGTAAGGGGGAGAAATCAACCAAAGGACTCGTATGCATGCATATAAGCCTAACCAATGGACACAGATGCCAGGGGGGTGAGGGCATGAACGGGAAGGTGGGAGTTGGGGAATGAGGGAGAATGGGGGGATAAGGACAGGTATGTAATATCTCAATCAATAAAGAAAAATAAAATAAAATGTGCAATTCAAAAAAAATGCCAATTCTGATCTAAAGCTGTTCTCAAACTTAGTTGTGTAATCAAAGTTACATGGAGAACAAATAAATATAGAAGCCCAAACTTTTTATCAAGTTCCCAATTGAGATATACCAAAATTTGAGAACCACTGCTCTAGATCAGTGCTTCTCAAACTTGTATATGCACAAGAGTTACCTGGGGACCATGTTAAAATACAGATTCTGCTTCGGAAGGGCCTGGGGTGAGGCGTGAGTCTCTTTTTTAAATAAACTCCTAGGTGATGTCAATACTGCCGATCAATGGGCACTATGAGCAGCAAAAACCCAGATCAGCACTTCTCTGACTTGGCTGCACATGAGAATTGCCTGGGAAGCTGTGCACAGTACAGGTGCCACCCCCAAAAGTTTTTATTTACTTGGTCTGGGTGTGACCTGGGCACTGAGATTTCGTTTTTAAGTTCCCCAAGGGATTCTAATGTGCAGTCTAGTTGGAGAATCTTTACAGCACACCTCATCACCTCAATAGTCAGCTAAATTTAAATGCTAGTGGAATTCTCAACATGACTTACTTCCTCTATATAGCACCCCAGATGGAAATAGGCTGTAGCATGATACATATAAACATGCATAGGCTTCAGCCGGCAACCTATTATTCTCTCAAGTTGTGTCCTCATCTCTGATCTTACGCAAGTTACAAATCTAAGCTTCCATTTCTCCATCTAATGAGGATTAGAACCCCTGAGATAATCATAAGAATAAAATGTGAGAATATTTGTGAAGGTGGTTTGGAAAGTATAAATGAACATACAAACAAATCCCCCTTTTCACTCTGTTCATACTGCCTAAGAGGTACATATTTCACTTTTCCCAACTAAAGCATATTGAAACAGCTGTAAATGTGGAACCAAACAGTTCGATTTCTAACAAAGCATTTAATGACAAAGGGTTCCAGGAATGTATGTGTCATAAGAAGGGAACTGAACAACTGAAAGATTAGTAAAGGGTTACCAGCTCCAGGAAAAAGACAAAGGACTATCTTTTCACAGGGTTGTCGGCACTGCTTTTTGTCATTAACTTCAAATACACTTAATGAAAACATGGAGGAAGATTCACAGTTGCAAGTTATCAATTTTGCAGAGAAGACTGTAGGAAAGAAAGGATTCTGATACCAATAAATAATAAAAACAGAGCCAAGGCATAGAAAGGAGTGGCATGGAGTTTAATTTGGAAAGCAAAAGGATTACACAATGCAAAGGAGAAGAGGTCATGTAAATAAATGCTCAGTACAAAGTTGTTTTGACACAGAAGCAAGGGAACTGCTCTGGCTCTCCACCAGCATACCGAACTGAGCCAGTAGTATCAACCTGAAGAACATCCATGTGTCCAACAAGCTGCCATCTCAAGAGCTCTTCTCCAGGGGAAATAAAAAAGTGAACCTAAAAGAAAGAAGTGGAAAGGTAAGAGGTTTTTTAAAATGTCTTATGAAACTACAGACCGTGCCCCAAATCCTGGGCAATATTTAAGCCAGGATAGAACCAAATATTTTTCACCGAACATTTTATAAAGGAATCCTTAAAAAGTAATGTTCAAATCTGAATTTCCAGCACACCAAGCAAAGCTGACGAGGAACTGGTAGACATGGGTTCCAACACCAGCTCTGTGATTAATCAGCTGCACACCTCTACGGTAAGTCCCTGTAACCTCTCAGCTCCAACTCCAAAGAGGTGAGGACATAGCAATTTAGCCTAAAGAGCTTCTCTGGGTCTAGAAAGCTTATAAAGCACTAAATTCCAGTTTGGGGGAGAATGAAGAAAGTACTCAAGAGAGAAAGTTGAGAAAAATTCTCAATCACAGATTTAACAAAGGAAACCAAGAAGAAATATTTTTTTCATTTGCAGGTAAGTTTATTTAGAGAAGGAATCTGGAGAATAACTCCAAGAAGGTTCCACATTGCTGCTAGAATCAGATGAGACTGAGATCTGGACGCTATGAGGTGGAGCCCAGCCTGGCAAAAACGGCTTCCTTCTAGTGCCTCCAGGGTAGTCAGAAAGTAACAGCTCTGGCCCGTCCGGTGTGGCTCAGTGGTTGAGTGTTGACCTATGAACTGGTGGTCATGGTTTGATTCTTGGTCGGGGCACAGGCCTGGGTTGCGGGCTCGATCCCCAGGAGGCGTGCAGAAGGCAGCCCATCAATGATTCTCTCAAATCATTGATGTTTTTATCTTTCCCTCTCCCTTCCTCTCTGAAATCAATTTAAAAAATGTTTTAAGAAAGTAACCTCTTTGCTCTATGGATTTCAAAATCTCTAGCCATAAGCAGCCAACTTTCTTGCAATAAGCCATAAAAATACTGTAATATCTTTTTTAAATGTAGTTTTATTTATTTCAGAGAGGAAGGGAGAGAAGAAGGGAAAGATAGAAATATCAATGATGAGAATCACTGATCAACTGCCTTCTGCATGCCCAACACTGGCAGTCAAGCCTGCAACCCAGTGAATGTAACCTGACGGGAAATCGAACCGTGACCTCCTGGTTCATAGGTTAACGCTCAAGCACCTAACCACACCACTAGACAAAATACTGTAATCTTATATGTATGTCATGACTTTGAAAAAGATTGGGAAACTCTGCAGAAGTGCTGGGCTCCTCCCCAGTGGGTAAAAAGGCACCACCTTATTTTGTGTGTTGGTTCTGATCTGAAGATTCCAGCATGATAGCTTTAAAAAAAGATCTTAGACTTCTAGCGAGAGTGCTTTTATTTCACTAACAATGGCATTTAGAGAAATGCTACATAAATGCAGAACATTCCTACATCACTGGAATTGTGAAATGTGTAAAGAAAGAACAAAAACAATAAAAAGTATCCACAATGCCAAACAAGAACAGAGAAACCTATTAAAACTCACCTTTCACTCCATGAAGTTTCTTAAAAGCAACAAACTATGAATTAATATATCAGTTTGAATGGCTGATGTGAGAGAGAACTAGAACATAAGGTTATTTCAGTGAAGAACTTTGACACTTTTACAATTTTAAAAGAAATCCTCGTTTAGTATAAAGTTGTTTGGAGATGCTCTGATATTAAAATATTTAAATCTGAAACTCTGGAGCTGGTCTATCCAGAAGGCAAAAATGACTCATAACAATAAGTCTCTTTGATAATAGTCTTCAGAAAATTCTATTTACAAAGATATGCTCTCTTCTTTTAAGGCAAAAATGTATTTACCAGACAGTATTCTAAAAGCAGAATTTCTAGGCTTCTTTGAAATGTTAGCTCAGTAAAATTGGACTACTCAACAGCTCAGAATAATGGTTTCCACTGCTAAACCAGAAATAAAGGTTTCAAGAAACGAATAAAATTTCCTCCTCTCATATCAAGAATGCAAAATGAAAGACAGCTACTGAGAAAACTGAGCATGACTTCTTCAGTCTACTTCACTCACGCAGAAAAGACAGCACCACTTGATCAGTCTATTCTAATCATCTTAAAAGAAAGCAAGGCACAACACAAAGAACTGTTAAAAATAATGACTCTCTGTATAGATACAAAAGATAATGCCAGATAGGGTCATTTCTATTTGGAATCTGTATTCCTCTCCAACACCATCTCTATCCAGACACTAGCTCTGAGCAGATATGCTCAAATACTGATTTTTTTTTCCTTCAAATCCAATCTCATCCTACATCCTGGTCACCCAATTAAAACTGAAAATAGATAAAATGTGAATCAAAGACCATTCTGCAGAAATTCTAGGTTCAAAGCTCAATTTTAATCACTATAATTTCAAAAGGCACAGACTATGTATTTCTAAAACTGCAGGAGCATTAGAGATCAGCTAATCGAATCCTCTCATTTTATAGATAAGGAAACTGCAACCTGGGCACTGGACAAATCTGTCCAGAGTGACTCTATCCACACCATAGCCGCTCACCAAAGGTGACTATTTAAACTTAGTTAAAATTAAATAGAATT
The DNA here is from genome assembly GCA_963924515.1 of Vespertilio murinus. NCBI lineage: Eukaryota > Metazoa > Chordata > Mammalia > Chiroptera > Vespertilionidae > Vespertilio > Vespertilio murinus. The sequence goes on along the minus strand of OZ004704.1, from coordinate 145,760,332 downwards.
CAAAATTCGATTCCTCAGCTACTTGGTTTTATTTCAAACATTCAATAACCACTGTGGCTGGTGGCCGCCACACCAGGTGGTGCAGACTCAGAACATTTCCACACTGCAGAGAGTCCAGGGTCACCCTCTTGGGATAAAGTCAGTTCTCTTGCATTTCCTCTGGATCTTATTAAAGATGACCAACTTGGCAGTAACATTAGATAGCCTGACTTCATCCTTTCTTATCAACCTCTCCATTTTTTTTCCATAAAAAGAAAAAGCAAATTTAATATTTTTCACAAAAAAACTTCAACAAGACATATACACTGAATGGCAAGATTATTATGATCTCTGAATGCATAATAATCTAGCCACTCAGTGTATATCCTATATAATAAATGGCTAATATGCAAATTGTCCCCTCAACCAGGCATTCAACCAGCAGGCAGAATGGCCAACCACCCATGTCCCCTCCCCCTAGCCAGGCTGGCGAGACCCTACCCATGTACATTAGAGACCCTACCAGGCCTCTAATGTGTGTGTGTGTGTGTGTGTGTGTGTGTGTGTGTGTGTACTGAGTGGTCAGATTATTATGCGTTCAGAAATCATAATAATCTGGCCACTCAGTGTACATTTATCATCCAAAAGTCTTTGAACATAATAAAGAAGGAAAATAAAATTTTTGAGTCTGTTACAATGTCTGTTAAATTCCCACTCAGTCACTTATTACCTCCAGGGCCTAGACAAGTCAACTTACATTTCACAACAGCTTAATTACCTCATGTGTAAACAGGAAGACTACTATTTGTCTACCTCCACCAGAGAATGGGCTGTGAGGATCACCGGGGCCAGGTGTGTGAAAGTACAGGAGGAATGGCTATGAGTCCTGGAAGCCTGGTGATAACTGTAATACATTTTATAAATATTTTTAAATTTTATAAAAGGCCTTATATGAACATAATGCATTTTGATACAGACAGTCACACTTTAACTTTCCTGTAATAGATTATAGAAATCTGATAATATGGATAAAAGCCAAGAATTGAAGGGAAAGGGGGGGGGGGGAGGAGCCCAATTGAGGATCCATACAAATAGCCAGTCCTCCTCAAACACAATGGGAACTCATGAATTCTAGTAATCAAAGGCTCGGACAACTGCAAGAAAATGATGAACAGCCAGTCCAATCACCTCACTGTGCTGACAGGGAAACTGGGAGTAAGGGACCAGTTTACTTCTCATTCCACAATGCAAGCCTTCCCCCTTCTAGTCGTACGTTTATTTTTGCCTTGGCTTCTTTCTCCCACAGAACTTTACACATGTCTTAGCATCCTCATGTCTAGTGATATAGCTATTTTATATAGCATTTTCTTGCCATTAAAGATTACTTAGTCATCATACACTCATTCATAGATGCACTGTTACTGTTAGCCTGTGCTAACCCCTGAGGTCCCAACCCTCAGTGGGAGACAGGGTAGTGAATCAAGTTTCATAGCCGTGTGATAAGTACAGCAGTAGAGGCATGAACAGTGGACTCCAGAGCCTCAAAGAGGCTCCTATGCAACTCGGACGACAGATGACTTGGAGTAAGAACCATCAAGCTACAAAAATGGAGCAAATAAGCCAGAGAATTAGGACAACAATAAACTTCACAAATCTACTCCATTTTCCCCTCTCTCTCTCTCTCTCTCTCTCTCTCTCCCTTTCTCCTTCCCTCCCTCAACTTTAAATGGACCAAATACAAGAGAGAGCTCAATTACCAATCAGAGAGTCAGCAATTAGTGTTTTATACTAAATACAACTAGCTGATTCAAGGTTTTAAGAATAAAGAATTAATCTTGCCTTCTGAGGAAAAAGGGGGCTGAAGAATATTATGTTGTGTTTAGCTCAAAATATGTTCTACAAATTTAGTTCCTTTTTGGTGGCTGAATCTAATTCACTATAAAGTGAATTATCAAAGAATAAATTAAATTTAAAACAGAGCCCCTCCCTGCCCTAGCCGGTTTGGCTTAGTGGATAGAGCGGCAGCCTGTGGATTGAAGAGTCCTGGGTTTGATACCAGTCAAGGGCACATACTTTTGTGGGCTCGATCCCAAGAAGGAGGCATGCAGGAGGCAACTGATCAAGGACTCTCATTGATGTTTCTATCTCTTTCTTCCTCTCCCTTACTCTCTGAAATCATTAAAAGTAATTAAAAAAAAAAAAAAAGACCTTCCCAACAAAAATTAAAGATTATTGCCAGTGAGAGATCATGTTGAGAGCAAAAACAGGTCTAGAACAAACCAAAAGGGAGCTCTTGAACTGACAAGAAAAGGAAATAAACCCTGCACAGGATCCTTCCATGGCCTTTATGCCTAACTCCACACTGCCCACTTCTGGCCAGAATGTAAAGCGACCCCCACCCAGCATCTAGGCCCATTTGGACCTCTGCTGCCCTCCTGTGACTGAAAAATATAGGTTTTATCATAAAGATATCAGGAGCTTCTTCCCCCAAACTCAACTTCTCTTGTGCTTTGGAGAACAATCTCTCAGCAGATGAAATGTACTAACCACTAGGTGGCAGTAGAACCTAAAGAATAATATTACATTCCTATCCTGAAATAATTCTCTAATATTCTTCACTGATGAATTTGAAAAGCCAGCAGTAACTGCGTATTTGTAAATAGTGCTGCTTGTCAAAATTATGTTCTGCCCAATCCTTATAGCCCCCTTGCTCAATCCAGGATTAAACACTATAAATTTTGAGAGACCTGTGATAGAATAGCCTCCATTATAAAAACAAAGGAGCTCTAACAAGGTTTTGACACAAGCATTAGCCAGTCTCCACCAGGGTGAGCACACTTCCAAGCTCAGGTATTACCCTCTGTGCCCATTTCACTTTACCCTCTGAAAGGGCCCAAGTCCAGGAGCTTGCCTCCCAAACTATGGCCTAATAGTAGCTATGTCCCTCTTTTCTTCATTTTCCTTCGGGACACTGAGATATTCTGCCATATTTTTTTTTAAGAATTGCACAAAGAGATAGGAACAAACAAACAAAAATAACTATAGAAAGTGTATAAATTTTTAAATATTCAAATCTGAGCTTCTATATTATGCATTCATTCAAAAAAGATTTATCGCGATTAAGTACCTGAACATCACTGATCATCATTTTGAATGTGCATGAATTCTCCCAACTCAGAAGCTTACTAGGAGCATTTTTCACTTTGCATTTATTTATAAGATAGTCTAAAAAACATTTCATCTATTCTTGGCCATTGGAATAGCCATCTTAAGGCACTGCTGCCAACTGAGTAGTTTTTACCACAGCATTTCTCAAAATACCATCTTTGGACATGCTTTCGGGAGATAACAAAGTCTAAAGTTTGGTCCTCGCCGATTTGGCTCAGTGGATGTGCTTCGGCCTGAGAACTGAAGGGTCCCCAGTTCGATCCTGGTCAAGGGCATGTGCTCCATTTCGGGCTCCCAACCCTGCGTGGGGCATGCAGGAGGTAATCAGTAATTCTCTTCAGCGCTGATGTTTCTCTCTCTCTCCTTCTCCCCCTTCCTCTCTGACATCAATAAAAATAAATTTAAAAAAAAAAGACTAAAGTTTGGGAAAGGTTGTGTTTGATAGGTCTAGGCATATGAGTTCTGGCTGAAAAAACTGCCACTAACTTCTAGTCTTACAGCAGAGGGAAGGAAATGGTTGGTACTAGAGAGAAATTCAAAGGGAACTTTAGCTGAACCCATGTTTATAATCTGTTCAAAATCCACTAAATCCAGGTGATAGATGCCTGAGTGGCTGTTTTATTCTCAGTACTTTTCGGTATTTTTAAATTGTCATAATAAAAAACAAAGAAAGGAAAGCTTGAGGGGAAGGACAGTGAGAAAATACCTATGGTAGCTTTTTAAACACAGTTCTTTAACATTTCAATTGTCAAATACCTTATAGTAAACAAACTTAAGCAAAATGGAATATAAAACTTTTTTGAAGTCAGACTGGATTATAGACTTAATAGTTACAAGATTTCCAGCAAGCCTTTCCAAACCTGCTTTTCATCTATAAGTGGAATTAGCAAGCCTATCTTTATGAGGTAATTTTGAAAATAAGACAGAATGAGAAGCATTTAACGACTGGCCTACAGTGAGCTCTCACCAGCTGTTAATGTTAACTTCCTTACTTCTCTTGGAATAATTTTTTTTAACTCAATACCATATCTGTTTGATTTGCCTTTTTCAGGGTAGCTGCTTGTTTTAAATGCTACTCCCAAGCCATGGCTGGTTTGGCTCAGTGGTAAGTGCTGGCCCAGGGACCAAAAGGTCACAGGTTCAAATCCCAATCAAGGGCACATATCTCCGTTGCAGGTAAGATCCCTGGACCCCTGTCAGGGAGCATGTACTAGTAGAAGGCAACCGGTCAATGTGTCTCTCTCTCACATCTATGTTTCTGTCTCTTTCTCTCTCCCTCTCTCTCTCTCTATCTATCTATCTACCTATTTCTCTATCTCTCTGTCTCTCTTTCCCTTCTCCCTCCTAATCTTGCCCTCTCTAAAGATCAAAAAAATATCCTTAGGTGATGATTAAATAAATAAATAAATGGCACCTCCAAATTCATGCAAAAGCAGTACACTACAGATGTTTATTCTTTTTATACCCAACTCTCAATGTACATGACAAGTATCAAGAATGTTCAATCTGTTTCGTTCTACCTTATGATTTGGTATAAATATTGAGAACTCACTTGGAAAACTATTTTCAAAGTGTTGTCACATTGCACATAGAACTGTGTTAGAAGCACATCAAAAGGGCAAACGACGTATGTTCCAAATTAACAGTACAGTAAAGTATATGTCAAATAAAGGCTCTCTATGAAAAACCCCTGGGCAGTCCCCCAAGAAGGACATACTCTATGAAATGATTTAACCCTGCAATCTGGGATTGGAACATTTTGCTGCTCCTTGGGACCATAATTCCCAACTGAACAGGTGGCTCTAGGTTGTTATAATAGTCTGCAGTATGCAGTTTCTGCTGAGCCTGCTTTTTTTCGTCTGTTTTTGTCATAATTTTGAAATACTGAGCTCTCTGCAACAGGGTCCTCCTCCAATGATGACAGCCCTAGGAAATTATTCTCCATGATTTGGTATCTCCCTGAGCCCAGAGAACATCCTTGAAATGTTTGTGCATGACTCATTTAGAAAAAATAACTTTAGAAATTTAGAGTAAGGCAATCGGAAGACTTACGACCTTTCCAGCAAAGTTTCTATCAGGAAGCCCAAGAGGTACTCATATTTGCAGGTGTAGGTCCATGTTGGTGGGTCAGCTTTCTAGCTGTTCTCAGTTATCATTGGTCAGACACCTTGTCTGCTGCCTCTGTACAGTGGCTCCCTCCTCTAGACTCGCGCAGCCCATTGTCCACATCTTTAGTGTGGCTTGAACTATGCTGTATTTATCTGCTGTGTTTTCATGCCTTCTCCCCTCCTGTAAGGTAGCAGCCATATGCTACTTTTTTGTGTGTTTCCAGTAACAAGCCATTGACTAGCATATAGAAAAGGAGGAAGGAGGCAGGACAACTGAAGGCCTAATCAGTTCTCCAAATAGTCAAATTATATTAGAATAGTAAAAAGAAGTGGTTCCAAACTTTTTCACTGAAATAAACAACCTCTGTCAACTTACCAAAAATGAAACCTTAGCCCTGGCCAGTGTTGCTCAGCTGGGGAGTGTTGTCCCATGCACTGAAAAGTTGCCAATTCCAGGTCAGGGCACATGCTCAGGTTGCAGGCCTAATCCCCCCATAGGGGTGTACAGGGGTAGCCAATTGATGTTTCACTACCACATTGCTATTTCTCTCTCTCTCTCTCTCTCTCTCTCTCTCTCTCTCTCTCTCTCTCTCTCTCTCTCTCTCTCTCTCTCTCTCCCCCCCCCCTTTCTCTCTCTAAAAAATCAATAAAGAATCTTTGAAAGGCAAATGAAACCTTAACTAACAGAACTGTTTTTTATCAATAATGAAAAGGACCTATGTAATGTAAGTAACTGATTAATTCATACCAGAAATTGAATAGTCATTGTCCCTTTACTGCATTCACTTAATACATGGTTGCTCTAACTCTCCTGTTAGATTTCTGATCAGTACAAAACTGACAATTTTCTAAGTAGTGATAGAAATAAGTTGGTCCCGAATAGTCTTCCCCCAGATAAGATAACATTTCCTAGGGTTTTCTTTTCTCTATCACCCAGTAAAAATACACTAAATTTTATAGTAAAAAGGCAAAGAAGCCCTAGCCAATTTAGCTCAGTAGATAGAACGTTGGCCTGCAGACTGAAGGGTCCTGGGTTTGATTCTGATCAAGAGCACATGTTCAGATTGCAAGCTTGATCCTTAGTAGGGGGTGTGCAGGAGGCAGCCAATCAATGATTCTCTCTCATCATTGATGTTTCTATCTCCTTCTCCCTTCCTCTATGAAATCAATAAAAAAAACAAAAACAGTGCATTCATTCATCAGTAGCTACATAGGATACTGGAAGAACACAAGACCAACAGCATCATTGGTCTAAGGCACTATTCAGCAATCACTTAGCTATGTGGCCAGGGAAGGTCACTGGATTATTCTGGACCTCTGTTTTCTTACATATAAAATAAGTTTTGTGTTCCTATACAGAGTTTGAAAGCACCCATTATTTCTTAGAGCTTTTGGATTCTGCTTAGAAGGGAAGTGTGGAAAAAGGTGGGTATACCATACATAAAGCAAAGAGGGCTTTTCAACTTGTTAATGAAAACAACTCTAGCTACAATGCTTTTATATACGGAGAATCTAAGTTTGTTTAGGGAAAAAAGAGCTCTACTGCTAAAAAATGGAAAATGTCATATAAAACAAATAGCATATCATCCTATATACTAAAGCAGTGGTCACCAACCTTGTGGACCTCACAGACCACTGGGTGGCAACCACTGTTCTCAAGTGTTCTCCCAAACTAACCCAATTTCTCCTTTTATTTCTTCTTTAGCACATATAATAACAAATGGCCACTGTCTCATTCAGCATATACTGGATGTCTATCAGGTGTAAACACTACACTAAGTATTATAGGAACAATGGCCCAACATTTAAAATCATCTAAGATCAAAATCAGAAATAAATTACAGAGCAAATCTAAAAGCAAAGTCTATAATTTTTGTCTCTTCTAAGATCTCAAAGTTATTTTCATGGAGTTATTGGAGCAGAAATTTATGTATTAGCTACAGGCAAGCTCCCATTTTGTTATCTTAACAATTTGCAAAACAATAAGAAGAGAAGGCAATGACCAAGAGCAGCAGGATGAAATTAATGCATACTTTGCAGACTGATAAAATTCTGCAAAAACAGAATATTTAGTCTTATCAGCAATGTAGGAACCTCACCAGCCATGACAAAAACCAATTTCCAGTTCTAAAATCAACATGATGGGACAAAGGCTATCATTACCACTTACCTTCTTCTAGTCGCCCACTCCTCAATTAAGCAGAGAAATCACTCATCCAACGAAGTTCATGACAACAAGGTGCAGGATGGTGCTGGCGAAGAGAAAATCAGCAAAGGCTCGTTCTGGGGAGATGCCTTGGAAATCCGCTTTGTTCTGTGGGTTGATCTGTATTCTCAGACAAACTAGACAAGAAGCAAAACACAAAACTTATTATCTAAAAGTATAAAACAAATGACTGCTAATTAACATATACCTACCCAATGACCCAACAATTTTTTTAAAATATATTTTATTGATTTTTTACAGAGAGGAAGAGAGAGGGACAGAGAGTTAGAAACATTGATGATAGAATCATCAATCAGTTGCCTCTTGCACCACTCCTACTGGGGATGTGCCCGCAAACAAGGTACATGCCCTTGACGGGAATTGAACCCGGGACCCTTCAGTCCGCAGGCCGACGCTCTATCCACTGAGCCAAAGCAGTCTCGGCTAACCCAACAATTTCATCCTAACAGAAATGATAACCATGACAACCCAAACTAGAAACAGTTTAAATGTCTATCAACAGTAAGATGGATAAGTTATAACATAAGCATACAATAGAACACTACATATGAAGAAAAAAGAGGGAGGTTAAATTGGAAGTGGTAAAAAGGTACAAATTTTCTATATAATCCTATATAATAAAAACCTAATATGCTAAGCATCCGGTCGTCTGTTCAACCAATCAAAGCATAATATGCTCATCAAAGCCACTTAACTGCTTGCTAGGACATGCACTGACCACCAGGGGGCAGTCAACCAGTCTACCAGTTGCTATGATGTGCACTGACCTCCAGGGGGCAGACACTCCAACCAGATTAGCTTGCTGCTGAGGTCTGGCCGATCAGGGGCTGAGGAGTCATACCAGACACACCCTGGGGGCCTCCCATGGTCCCTCTCCAGCTGGCCAACCTCCCACATCCCTCCCCGGCCCCAATTATGCACCAGTGGGGTCCCTCGGCCTGGCCTACATCCTCTTGCAATCCGAGACCCCCTCAGGGATGTTGGAGAGCCGGTTTCAACCATGAATTTGAGTACTGGGCCTCTAGTCCAGTTATAAAGTAAGTACTAGGAATATAATGTGCAGCATGATGATTATAGCTAACACTGTTACATGAATATAGGACAGATGTTAAGTGAATTCTAATCATAGAAGAAAATTTTTCCTTTCTTTTTTCCTTTTAATTGTATCTATTTGAAAAGATAAATGTTAATTGAATCTTTTATGTAATCATTTCAGTATATGTAAATAAAACCATAATGGTGTATGCTTTAAATTTACACAGTGATGTATGTCATAAAACTGGAGGGAGAGAGAATCAGCAAAAAACAAAACAAAAATCTTCACAACATGGATAAATTCCACAAATATAAGGTTGAGCAACACAATCCAGGCACAAAAAATACATGCTGTATGATTTCACTTATGTAAAGCTTAAAATAAGGCAAAATCAACTTATGGTAAAATACAAGCCAGGACTAGTGGTTTTTCTATTTAATCATAGGGATGACTAATAAGATGCAATGTAGATTTCTCTAGAGCAGTGTTTCCCAAGACCAACACTACATTTAGTGCATAAAATGCCCAAGAAGTGGTAGTGGTGGGTACACTGGAGGGAAGCTCCCATTATTCCAGAATCTGATGAGCTGTCCCCAGTTGAACAGTCACCTTCCAGCCTCCTGATAGGGGTGTCATATCATTGAGTTCAGGTACATAAAAGGCAACAAACACTTGTTCAAAAAGTTCCTCCACAAGTGATCCGTCAGTCTCTCTGTGAGCAGTTCCAAAGTTGGAAATTTACAACCTCCTAAGGCAGCCTGCTTCCATTTTAGCAGTTCTAATTTAATCTATGTCCTTAAATGTTTATTCATTCAGCATAGGCTTTCAGTGAAGACAGTGATGTAGGAAAAGCAATACTCATCGCCTCCCACAAGCACATCAAAATTTACAACTAAAATAGAGAACAACCATTACTCAGACCCATCTAAAATCAAGCTGACATGTATGGGGGGGGGGGGGCAATGGTAAGCTATGTACACATATAATACCTTAATAAATTAAAAAATAATAATAATAAATAATAAATAAATAAATAAAATAAATAAATAAAATCAAGCTGAATGCAGAAAAAACCAAGATGGTGGCATAGGTAAATACCTAAACTGCTACCTCATACAACAATTTCAAAATTACAACTAAAAAAAGAAAATAAACATCATCTAGAACCACAGGAAGGCTGGCTGAGTGGAAATTCTACAACTAGAAAGAAAGAGAAAAGCACAATGAGACTTGGAGGGGCTTCAGAAAGCAGAGGTACAGAGGCGCGTGCGGAGAGGGCTGGCAACTGAGTACATGGCTGGCTTTCTCAATCAGGAGGGAGAGAAAAGCTCCCTACTGCTCTGAACTCCAGTTCCGGGCGAGACTCTAGGGACCCAGATTCATTCGGGGAGAAACTATACTGTCTGGTAGCAGGTGAAACTCGAGGGTAGCTTTCTCTCAGAGGTGCTTGCAGCAATTACCACAAGACACTGAGACACAGGGGCCTATTAGGGCAGGGCTGGTGGAAAACCAATGCTATCTGCTCTACCCTGAGACTCTGCCCCATCCAAGCTGAGCACAGAGGCTTTTGCAAGTCTTGTCTCATAAGGGTGTCTCTAGCACAGAAGTTCTCCCAGCATAGACACAGCTGATCCTCACAGCCAATTGGCCTGGAGGTCAATTCCTCCCAGTAATACTAACAACAATCAAGGTTTAACTACAACAAGACTATATACACAGCCCACAAATGGGTGTACCAAGAGTGTCCACCTTAGGCAACTGGGGAGGCTGAGCCATTGGGCCCTATAGGACATCTATCCCACAAAGCCACTCTATCAATTCAGGGAAGCAGCCAAAATGCAGAGGCAAAGAAACAGGTCACAAATGAAAGAAATGGAGGAAAGCAAACAACTGGATATAGAGTTCAAAACCATGGTTACACAATTTTTCAAGAACTTCCTAGAAAAGGCCGATAAATTTAGCAAGACCCTCAAGGATATGAAAAAGGACCAACTATAAATTAAGCATACACTGATTGAAATAAAGAATCATATGCAGAGACCCAATAGCAGATTAAAGGAACTCAAGAATCAAGTCAAAGATTTGGAATACAAAGCAAAAAAACACTCAACCAAAAAAGAAAAAAGAATCCAAAAATATGAAGACAGTGTAAGGAGCCTCTGGACAACTTCAAGCATACCATTATTATGGGGGTGCCAGAAGAGGAGAAAGAGCAAGATACTCAAAACCTATTTGAAGAAATAATGACTGAAAACTTCCCCCCACCTGGAGAAAGAAATAGACTTACAAGTCCAGGAAGCACACAGAACCCCAAACAAAAGGAATCCAAAGAGGACCACACCAAGACACATCATAATTAAAATGCCAAGAGCAAAAGACAAAGAGAGAATATTAAAAGCAGCAAGAGAAAAACAGTTAGTTACCTACAAGGGAGCATCCATACAATTGTCAGCTGATTTCTCAACAGAAACTATGCAGGCCAGATGAGAATGGCAAGAAATATTCAAAGTGATGAATACCAAGAACCTACAACCAAGATTACTCTACCCAGCAAAGCTATCATTCAGAATGGAAGGTCAGATAAAGAGCTTCACAGATAAGAAAAAGCTAAAGGAGTTCAACACCACCAAACCAGTATTATATGAAACTAGAGGCCAAATGCACAAATATTTGTGCAAGAATAGGCCTTCCTTCCCCTGGCTGCCGGCACTACCTTTGCTCTGGCCCGGAACCGCCCTTCTGCCTTCCCATGCCCAGAGGCCCAGAGTGGCTGGGGCAGTGCAGAATGCCTGCATTGTCACCATGGCGATGATGCAAGCATCCTGCCCCAGCCACTCTGTGACTGTGTTTGCAAATTAACCAACCATCTTTGTTGGTTAATTTGCATACTCACTCCTGATTGGCTGGTATCACAAAGGTACAGTCAATTTTCATCTTTCTCTTTATTAGTGTAGATGCTGAAAGGTATTCTTTAAGAAGAGGAAGAAGAAAAAGATAAAGATTAAAAATTATGAACAACAAATACATATCTCAACAAGTGAATCTAAAAATCAAATGAATAAAAAATCTGATGAACAGAATAAACTGGTGAATATAATAGAATCAGGGGCATAGAAAGGGAGTGGACTGACAATTCTCATGGGGAAATGGGTGTAGGGGTGTGGGAAGAGAATGGACAAAAATCATACACCCACGGATGAGGACAGTGGGAGGGAAGGGAGGGAAAGGCGGGTGGGAACTGGGTGGAGGAGAGCTATGGCGAGAAAAAAGAGGAACAATTTGTAATAATCTGAACAATAAAGATTTATTTTTTAAAAAATAAAAAATAAAATCTAGCTAAATGCAAGTCCTACAACTAAGGATTCAAGAAGCACGTGGAAACTGGTAGGAGAGGCGGGAGACACAGGATGGAATCTCAGACCCAGCTGGTCCCACATCTACATGTGCCTATTTAAAATTGGGAGGGATATTTTAGCTATGGAGGTTTCCCTGAGAAGTGAAGGGTCCCTCTCCCACACCAAGCCATCAGCCCAGCATTCCAATGCTAGGGAAGAGAAGTCCCCGCAGCTTCTGGCTGTGAGAACCAGTGGGGATTGTGACTGAGTGACATAGAAGCTGCGGGAATCCCAGGCAGTTCCTCTTAAAGGACCAGTGCATGGACCTACTTAGATTCACTCCCTCTGAGCTCCAGCACTGGGGCAGCTGTTTGAAAGGAACCTGGAACATGCAGGGAGGAATTAACTTGTCTGAAATCAGGGCAAGACCTGGAGGGACAGATCTCAGACAAAAGATGCTGGCAGAGGCCAGTGTTCCTTTGCTGAGACACCCTGCCATACAGCCGACAGGCTTCGCCATATCTGAATTTCCATCAACCTTGCTCACACTTTTCACCACACCTTGATGATTCCCTGAGACCCTGCCCCTCCCTACTTGCAGGCTCATCCAAGCCATTTCCATTGGCTTTTCCATACAACTGGCCTCTCCTGCCTTATGCTTTTGACTTTCCTAAAATCTCTCAAACAAGCAGCAGCTGGCATCAGTGTGCCCCATACCTCTCAGTAAGTGGGCCCAGGCCTGGCACTAGTGACAACACACCTGGTTCACAGCTTGGCCTCCCCTGAGCACCTCCAAGCTCAACACTAGCAGCAGTCATCTACAGATTGCTTCGTAGCTCATGGAGGGTGGCCCCATGCAGGACACAGGCAGAGGCTGACTTTGCACCTCCCAGAAGGTCCCAGAGCCAGTGCACACAGTGGTCAACTTCAACCAGATTACAACCCTTCCAACTCCACCAATGACACATTCAAGGGATGGACTTGTTGAACATCAAGCCCCACTGAAGCAAGTCCTGCTCCATAGAGTCAGACCCTGCACAGCAGGTCTTCTACTCTAGTCATAACCAATCCTTTCAAAGACTGATGTGAGTCAGTCCCTCCTAGTGATGCCAACATAAATTAAGGCTCAACTATAATAGACAGTGCACACAGCTCATAAAGGGGTAAACCAGGAGTACCCAGCTCAAGTAACTGGGGAGGCTGAGCCACTGGGCCTTACATAAGTCCACACTACCAATTCCAGAAGACATAGATCTACCTGCTACATAGAAATAAACACAGGGAAGCAGTCAAAATGCAGAGACAAAGAAACATGTCACAAATGAAAGAAAAGGAGAAATCTTCAGAAAAAGAACTAAATGAAATGGAAAAAAACTACCAGATACAGAGTTCAAAACAATGGTTATAAGGATGATCAAGGAACTTAATGAGAATTTCAAAGAATTTAGTGAGAATATCAACAGCATAAAAAAGAACCACTCAGAAATGAAATATATACTAACTAAAATAAAGAATTATTTATAGGAGATCAACAGTAGAGGATACTGATAATCAAATCAGTGATTTGGAATATAAGGAAGCAAAAAATACCCAACCAGAACAGCAAAAGAATCCAGTATATGAAGATAGTATAAGGATCCTCTGGGATAACTTCAAACGTATCAACAGTTGCCTCATGGGGGTGCCAGAAGAAGACAGAGAGCAAGATATTGAACATCTATTTTAAAAAATAATGACAGAAAACTTTTCTAACCTTGTAAAAGAAATAGATATATAAGTCCAGGAAACACAGTTCCAAACAAGATGAACCCAAAAAGGCCTATACCAAGACATATCATAATTAAAATGCCAAAGCTGAAACACAAAGAGAGAATCTTAAAAGCAGCAAGAAAAAGCAGTTAATTACCTACAAGGGAGTGCCCATATGACTGTAAGCTGATTTTACAACAGAAATTCACAAGCCAAAAGAGAATGGCAAGAAATATTCAAAGAGATGAGTAACAAGGACCTACAACCAAGATTACTCTATCCAGCAAAGCTATCATTTAGAATTGAAAGTCAGATAAAGAGCTTCCCAGACAAGGAAGAGCTAGAGTTCATCACCTCCAAACCATGGAATGTTAAAGGGGAAGAAGGATGAGGTGAAGGAGGAAAAGAAGGAAAAAGAGAAGAAATAAAAGATCAAAAATATGAACATTAAAATGATAATAATGCATATGTATCAACAACTGAATCTAAAAATCAAAATAAACGAACAAGGAGCCGAAACCAGTTTGGCTCAGTGGAGAGAGGGTTGGCCTGGGGACTGAAGGGTCCCAGGTTCGATTCCGGTCAAGGGCATGTACCTTGGTTGCAGCACATCCCCAGCAGGGGGTGTGCAAGAGGCAGCTGATTAATGATTCTTTCTCATCGATGTTTCTAACTCTCTATCCCTCTCTCTTCCTCTCTGTAAAAAATCAATAAAATGTATTTTTAAAAAATAAACGAACAAGGAATCTAATGAATACACCAATTAATAAAATAGAATCAGAGGTATGGAAACATGGAAAAGAATGACAAATTTCAGAGGGGAAGGGGAAAGGAGGACCAGGAAGATATTAACCAAAGAACTAACATGCATATATATATGCATTACGTATGGACACAGACAATAGGGTGAAGAAGACCTGGGGTAGGTAGGGCAAGAACCAGGTAGAGGGGAACAATGTGGGGGAAAGTGGGGGACATCTGTAATACTCTCAGCAATAAAGATTAAAATTAATTAATTAATTAAGCATCTAGTATGTGCTGGGAATATGACACAGAACAAGAGAGACAGATATCTGGCTCTCAAGGAACTTATACTCAGGTGGAGAGAAACATACAATATGTAAGTAAACAAATAAACAAAGAAATATCACTTAGAGATATGTGCTATGAAGAAAATAAAACAAGGTAATAAAAGAGTGACTGGGAAGCTATTTTCTATTTAGTGTTCGCAAACCTCTCAAAGAAAGTGCTATTTAAGGTCAAAATTTGAAAGACGGAATCTAAGGGCAGAGCATTCCAAGTAGCAATAACAATCTTGACATGTCTTAGTATAACAGGTCAGACTGAGGGAGATGACTGGGTAGGAAGGTTCAATCTGGAGTTGCATATCAGACATCAAGTGAAGATGTCAAGTGGGCAACTGGATTTACTAATCTGGAATTCAGGGGACAGGTCAGAATTAAAAATATAAATGTGGTAATTGTAGTTACATAGACATTATTTAAATTTACTTATAAAACAAAATATAGAGAAGGTATTAAGAACCATCCCCTCCAACAGAGAAGAACCTAGCACAAACAGAAAGGAAAAAACCAAGGAGATGAGAAACAAGGTAAGTGTAGTGTAGTAAAAGTTTCGAGAAGTACTCCACACAGAAGAAAGCAGCCAACTACACTAAATGCTAAATGTTGCTGAGCATTCAGGTAAGGTGAGGTAGATGCCACTAGATCTGGCAAGAGTAGTTTCACTAAGTGGTAGAAAAAGACCACCACCAAGAATAGGTTAAGGAATGAATGAAAAATGAACAAACAGCAACTAAACTATTTTTTTCTAAGAATTCTGGGATGATGAAGAAGAAGAAAAAATGGAATGATACCAGGAGGTATCTGGAGTCAAATACAAAAATTTTAATTGAGCAATACTATAGCATGTTTGTATGATGAAAGGATAAAGAGAGAAATTAATAATGTAGAATAAAAGGATGACTGCAGAAGTTGAGTCCCTGAGTGAACAAGAGGACTGGATCCTCCACACAAGTGAAGGAATTGGCCTTTGATAGGAAAGAGACACATTATCCACCATCACGGGAAGTAAGCCAGAGAGCAGGGATACAAGTACAGGTGGGCACCTGTTTCCTTGGTGGGAAGATGAAAGGATTCCTTTTTACTTTTTTAGTGAAAAAAAGCAAGATCATCAACTGAGAATACAGAAAAAGAGGAAATATAGGAAGAGTGGAGAAAAAAGTTCTAAAGCAGTTTAGAACAGCAAACATACCAGGGAAGTGTTGTAAGACCACAGAGCAGGGCTGAGTGCCCATTTGTGCTCCTGCACTCACCAATACTTCATCACAGCACTATATCCATACTTACTTGTCTGCACCTTCCACTAGATTATAAACTGAGAGAACAGACCAGTTGTGTTTTGCAATTGAGTCCTCAGTTCCTTTGCAGAGAACCTGGGACATAAATTGCTCAGTATTCCTTAAATTATTATGGGCATGCTCACAATATAACATATACAATGTTAAGCACTGAGCATGCAGAGATGACAGTTCCTACCTTCAAGAGCCTTACCTTCCAGAAAGAAGACAAGACATGTAAACAAATACAGCACAGTATCAGTGCTGTATCTCTCTGTGTGTGTGTGTCTCTCTCTCTCTCTCTCTCTCTCTCTCTCTCTCTCTCACACACACACACACACACACACACACACACACACACACAGTGAAATAGGAATATAGGAGAAAAGACCTATGCTGCGAGAGTCAGGGAAGGGCTCCAAAGGGAAGCAGGTCTTGAGCTGAGATGTTTACGAAGGAATTTTCTAGACAAAGACAAATAGCTTGAGATGTTCAGGGAATAACAACTAACTCGACAATGCAGGAGGATAAAGTACAGGGGGTAAAAGCAAGAGATAAAAGTGGAGAAATGAACAGGACCAATTCATGAAAGAGCCTATATACCATGGGAAAAAATTGTAATTTTTCCTTGGGAACCAGAGACACATTTTAGGTAGGGAGCAGCACAATCAGACCTGCAAGTCAAAACAAGCTTGCTAGCATAGTGGAAGATGGACTGGAGGGAGAAGTACTGGAGGATGGGAAATTATCAGTAAGGAAGCTTACAGCAGTATAAATAAGAGCCTGAGTCAACTGAGGATAAAGAGGTAGCAATGCATACCAGTGTGTGCATAACCCATGGACACAGACAATAGGGTGGTGAAGGTCTGGGGCAGGGCGGGCTGGAGAGGGTCAACGAGAGAAAAAAGTAGACATACATAATACTTTCAACAATAAAATTTTTTTTAAAATAAAAGAAGCCCTCGCAGGTTTGGCTCAGTGGATAGAGTATCGGCCTGAGCACTGAATGGTCCCAGATTTGCTTCCGGTCAAGGGCATGGGCCTTGGTTGCAGATTTCCCCGGCCCTTGTTGGGTGCATGCAGAAGGCAGCCAATCACTGTGTCTCTCTCATATTGATGTTTCTTTTGGTCTCTCCCTCTCCTTCCCACTCTCTTTAAAAATCAATGGAAAAATATCCTCAGGTGAGGATTAACCCCCAAAAAAAGAAAGGAAGAGAGAAGCATCGATCAGACTGTCAAACCTCAGAGGAAAGGTAGGGGAGGGTGGCGGTAAGAGGGAGAGATCAACCAAAGGACTTGTATGCATGCATATAAGCCTAACCAATGGACACAGACACCAGAGGGGTAAGGGCATGAGTGTGTGTGTGTGGGGGGGGGGGGGGGGGGCAATGGAGGGATAAGGACACATATGTAATACCTTAATCAATCAAGAAAAAGGAGGGAGGAGAGGAAAGGAAGGAAGGGAGGGAGGGAGGGAGGGAGGGAGGGAGGGAGGGAGGGAGGGATGATAGCAATGGATATGAGAGATTTAGAGGACTCTCAGGCACAAGGCTGGCAAACTTCCAATCTCTTGGATAGCAGTTATAAGAGATAATATAAAGGTCCATAAAGCTGATGGATAATTCCCTCCAAAATGCTGATCCGTGGCCCACACAGCCCAACCACTCTCAGAAAACATTCTGGATTAGGCTTCCTTGTCTTTCAAATCAAACTGCTTTTGTATCTGTAAACTAGGGAAAACAAAACTATTTTTTTAATCCAGAATTGTTTCATATAAGATTACAGAACATAATAGACCACGGTTGTGAAATGACTTTTCAAATTATTTCAAGTCCAGCTGGCTCAGTGGTTGAGTGTGAACCTATGAACCATGAGGTACAATTTGATTCCTGGTCAGAGCACATGACCAGGTTGCAGGCTCAAAACACAGAAAGCAGCCGATCAATGATTTTCTCTCATCACTGATGTTTCTATCTCTCTCCCTTTCCCTTCCTCTCTAAAATAAATATATTTTTAATTATTTCAAGATCAAAGACCAATTTTAAGACTGTTTTCTACTTATCTCTCCTACATAGCACTTTAAATTAGCAGAAAGAGGGATTTCGGTAAAAAAGGAAACTAGAAGGGCTATCTAATACTGGAACATTAATCTGGAAAAGGAACAGATATCCTCCTCTTGAGATATCTAACCACAATATAAAAAGTCAACTGCTGAGGATGTTTGAAATCTGTAATGAAGAAAAAAATACTTTACCTCTGAGGTCCTTGTAAAGCCTACTTTACTGTACACTGTTGATCCCTCCACTGACAAGCCCCCCCCCCAAAAAAAAATTTTTTTCTCAATGGCAATTTTCCTGAAAATTTCTGGCTCTTTCTTAAAACAATGAGTAAGTCTCCAAAGTATGAAGGACTAGGAGAATCAGACAATTTTCATCAGGCCCAAATAACACTGGTCTTTTTAAAAATGTGGTAGCATTCTATATTGGTTTAAAATGTACTGATTAATTTCCAAAGAACACATGTTAAATAAATGTAGGCAGAAGGAATGGAGGAGAACAGTCTGCTAAATAGAAATCAGGGAACCAGACTAAAGAACTTTTCCCTCCAACTCATCCTACATGCTAACACAAATTTTAAGTCTCTCCCTTACTCAAATTAAAAAAATAAATAAATCCTTAGATGCTTTCCTATTAGCTACAAGATAAAATTCAAATTCCTTGGCATGTGCACTCAAAGCTCCAGCATGCAGTACTACCAATCAACATAATCACCCACAATTCCCTTTCTCAGCCAAACTGACCTTCTCCCTTCCTTCCCTCCAACAGGAAACACAACCACAGGAAAGTGAGAAACATCAGCCCCATAAATAGGTTCAAGGTTTCCCTTCCCAACAATCAGAACAAAAGATAAACTTTAAATACATATTTCCCCTTAAAACAAGTCTCCAGCCCTAACTGGTTTGGCTCAGTGGGTAGAGCATCAGCCTGCAGGCTAAAGGGTGCCGCCAGGTTTGATTCTCATCAGGGGCACATACCCAGTGGGGAGTGTGCAGGAGGCAGCTAGCTGATGGATGTTTCTCTCTCATTGATGTTTCTCTCTGTCCCTCTCCCTTCCTCTCTGTAAAAAATAAATAAATAAATAAATAAATAAATAAATAAATAAATAAAATGTATATATTTTTTAAACCAGTCTCCAGTTGAGGACCTGGGCTATTAAATGGGAGAGCAGGTAGGATTTAGTAAGGTTGATACTATCAAAAGAAATGTAAATGATACCATTCTATGGTAACTGAATTGTCATCCTTTCTTTTCCTAGAACTGTCATTTCTCTGACCCAATTAGCTGTTACTAGTATCTAACAACTTTGAAATCTGCACTCCCCTCCCCACCAAACTGACTCCACTATTAAAGTGCCCTTGCACTAGGCATTCTATTCAATGGCAAGCCATTGACTTCTCATTGAGGAAAAGGGAAGGGAATCTGCCAATTCTCCTTTAACCACAACAACTTCAAAAACAAGACTTGGTATAAGGAAAAATTATATGCTCAAAAAAATTTTCTGGTTTTAGCATACAACCCTAGTATCCATGTAGCCCTGAGTCATTTTAACCCTAGAAACTTATGAAGCCAGAGTGATTTCAGAATAGAAATGTCTTTTTAAAAGCAGCTTTTAGGCCCTATCCTATTCCTACTCTTTTCAGACCTGAAAGACAAAATTACCAAACAAAATTCACCAGAGCTTCTCAAGATTCCTTCTCCCATCTGGCTAATAAAAATTCTTAGTCATGAACAGAATTTGGAGGAAGGGGAGGAAGAGTCTATAGCAAAGAGGGTAGGATATCTGATTATGGCACCCTGTCAACTCCTGAAGGCCAAAATGTTGCCACAGAGAACCAGGTCTTGGTCATCTAAGACAAAATATAAAGGTAACGAAATATTCAACTGATCAATAGGCTAACTGCAACGCCAGACCAGGTGAGTGCAAACGTCATTAAGCCCTTGGACTTAATTTTAAGTTCTAAGAATGAGAGAAGGTAGAGTTTATCTGAGTCTGAACTAGTAATTTGAATGTGTAAAAGCATTCTACAGATCTATACTTAAAGCTGTAATGAAATTTCCACCGTAAACGAAGTCTCCAGACCATTTTAATGCTATATTTTGTCTGTACCTGAAATAGACTGTAAACTATTTGAGGACATATACTTGATGTATCCCCAAAGCTTTTACCATAATACCAATGTAATTAGATTCAAAATATGATGGCCTGATGATGATCACTGGAAAAAACAAACATGAATTCTAGTATGTTTTTAAAGTAATGTAGCAGAAAGTACCAGTGACTAACTAGGTTCATGTGATAGCCACCAATAAACTGGACTAGCTAACACTCCCTGACCCCATTCTGGACTCAGTATTCATTGAATCCCTGCTGTTCAAGAAAAAAGGTCTGATTTTTGGCAAAAATTTATGGAGGAAAGTTAGCTCTCATTAAATATGGCAGTCTACAAGACATCAAACACTAGTAGGAATCAGAAGTAATAATGCTAAAACAGAACTATGTGCCCTGGCCAGTGTGGCTCAGGTGGTTGGGCATCATCCCATGCACCATAAGGTTGCCAGGTGGATTCCTGGGCTGTGGGCTCAGTTCCCGGCCGGGGGCATGCAAGAGGCAGTGGATCCATGTTTCCCTTTCACGTTGTTTCTCTTCTCCCTCTCCTTTCCTCTCTGAAATTAAGAAAAATATGTATTTTTTTTAAGTCAAGGATGACTCCTTGGTTTAAAAAAAAAATAGAACTATGTGAATAAAAACTGAGTTCAGGGTAGTGAAATGACATCTTCATCCACAAGAAATAAGCAGGAGCGGCTAAAAGCCAAAGTCAAGTAAAGGATGATTCAACAAGCAAAGCTCCCACACTTCTACTTCTTATACTGTTCATGGAAGCATTTCCCCGGAGATGGGCAATGATTACGTCAAGGTGAGAGCTGCTTCAGAGGTGCGTTTTCCATTTTAAACGTCCACCAACTTCAAAAGGGTGTTAAAGCTAAGTGAGAATTGGCATGAAGTTTTCCCTGGACCAAAATGAAGTGATGTGGATCACCAGGTTGAGCAGCAGCAGGAAGGGCGATTTTCTACAGATTTAATCCCAGCTAGTAGGCGGTTTGGGGGTATTTGGTGCGTGACAACCTTTCTGGGCCTCAATCTCCCCATCATTCACAGAAAGAGGGCAATGCAGGCTCCTCTCACAACTTCGCGAGGCGGCGGTCTGTGAGACTGAAAAGCAACGCACCAAAATAACATCACTGCGATGGCTTAATAGGATTATTACCCGCTAGGATGAAGCTCCCCACACAGGAGATGAAGCCCGAGAGGAAAGAGTTGAAGGGAAAGGTCCCCACGAGGAGACAATAACCGAACTGCAGCGCCCCGGTCAGCAGTATGTACAGGAGGTACGCGTCCAGCAACTTCAGACGCTGAGGAGTGGTGCTCAAGTATTCTTCTAGGAACCGCGAGATGACCGACACCACGGAGGCCGACATGACTACGAGGTCGATAACGCCGGCCGCACCCGCCGAACTCCGGGAGGAAACGACCACCACGCCGGATATAGCGTTCGCGCGTGCGCAACGCCGTAGCCCAGCTCCACCCGCCCCGATTGGCCAATTTGCGCGGGCGTAGAGGTGGGCCCAAGCGCGAGACAACCAATGCGCGGACGCAGAATACGTCGACTGACAGAACTACGGCCAGTATAGCTAATGCGCCTGCGCAATGGGTCTTCCGTCCAGGCTGGAGACGTGTACTCTTTCTACCCTATCTTTGCAGTCACGTTAGTGACGCTCGCAGTTGCTCTAGCAACAAGATACAGGGAAAGGAAGGAAGAAGTTTTACCGCGGACCAGAGTTGCTACCCGAGAGTTCCCGCTCTCCCTGTGCTCCTCAAAGATTAACTGGTTCTGTTTTAGGTCAATGCCTGGCGCTCCCCCGGTTCAGTACCTGCTCGGCCCAGGCTCGGAGTGCATATGCCCGTCCCAGATCGTTAGAACAAGTCAAGTTAGTCCACCAGCAGTGAAAACCACTGCAGCGAATGACTGCTCAGGCACCAGTTTAAGAGTGGTTGTTGGAGGAGGAAAGTGCGGCGAGTAGGGAGCGAGGGAGCTTGCCCTCTCCAAGGGCCGAGCTGGCCCTGGAGGTGCTTATGAGTAAGCGCGGTAGAACCTAAGCCCACAGGTATTCATTCATTCGTCCATTCATTCATTCAGCAAATGTTTATTAAGTACCTCCTAGAGCCCCATGTCAAGTTATAGGTACCCTCCGGAGGAATCACACAGTCTAAAAAGAGCGGGTGATTGGGAAGAGAACGAAGGGAGAGGTGGGGAGTGAGAGTAAAACAGTTGATTCAAGTGCATAAAGTAAACGAAGTTTAGCAGCCTTTTACTTCCAAGATGGATTCTTGAACCCCATGTAATATCCCAGGATGTCAGTGCTGAAAGGCTCGTAAAAGCATTTGCCTGGTTCAACCCCTTTCCACTCCAACTCATTTTGGAGAGGAAACTGAAGATTTGAGGTTTTATATTTTAACAAGTGGGGTTAACTATATTTACCGTTTTAATTTTTTTTACAAAATAAGGTTCACTTTAATTTCTGGCTTCCACGGCCCTTTTGATTTCACATGAATTTGACCTTCCAGACTTAGTTCACCTCACCTTTCAGCTGCAAGTCACACATAAGCAGGTACTTTTTCAGCTTATTAATAACTTTGAGCTATCCTAGGTACTCGATAAAAGGCCTAAAACAAGTGAATGACAATATTCCTTTATTTTCTTTTGTGTGTGTGTGTGTGTGTGTGTGTTTAGACTGGAAAATCTATCAGTGGTGGGCAAAGCCTTGCTTAGGTTCTAGAAAGAAGTAAAATAAACCATTTCCTCAGAAAGCTTTACAATTTATTTGAAGAGAGATGTTTATATTTAGACCCACAGAAATTTATATTGCCATGTGAATTTAAGTTCAGCTTAAACTCTCTAATGTTGCTGGGGGAGGGGTAACCCCTCTGCTTTTTATTTCAATATAATATGGCAAGAAGCATACGTTTCTCTGACAAGTTGAACCTTTCTCCCATCCTCCTCAAAACCAAGTAAGAGGGTAGTTTCCTCCCTAGTATTCAACCTCAAACTTTAAAGGCTTAACTGATACTTTTTAACCATTCAGGAGTAGATTCCTCAGAGGAGAGAGGGGAGATTATTCCATCATCCAGGTTCCTTCCAGCATTTTTTCCCTTATGTTTTGTGTGCCTTTGGTCCATGCCAAATATCGTCATTAGCATCTCCACAGAAAATCCCACAAGGGGAAAGCAGAAGAGATGAAAAAATATCAAATTCACCTACAGAATGCATCCTTTTCTGAGACCTGAAAAGTCAAACGCCAATAGAATGAACTAAAAACCTTTGTGACTGAAACCGGTTTGGCTCAGTGGATAGAGCATTGGCCTGCAGACTGAAAGGTCCCAGGTTCAATTCCAGTTAAGGGCATGTAACTTGGTTGTGGGCACATCCCCAGTAGAGGGTGTGCAAGAGGCAGCTGATCAATATTTCTAACTCTCTCTTCCTCTTTGTAAAAAATCAATAAAATATTTTTAAATAAATAAATAAATAGGTAGATAAAAGCCTTTGTGAACTACTTAAAACAGCAAGAAAATGAAATGTTTTGTTATGTGTTCAGTTTGTGATTCTATAATCATTGAGACTTTTTTTATTGATCTGTCAATAGGAAATTGCTAATACTAATGGTTCAATAGTTTCAATAGTTTAAAGTAGAATAGTAATATATGTAAAAATTCATGTCCAGGCTAGTGGGTAAGAGTGCAGCCTCTAGTATCAGACAGTCCTGAATTTGAGCCTTGGCTCTGCTATTCAGTAGTGATTTAATGTAGGACAAATTAGTCTGACAGCTTCATTTTCCTTTTCTATAAAATAGAAGTAACACTTCCTAGGTTGTTATAATGATGTGATGATTAAACTAGATATTAAGCACCTAGTATAGTACTTAAAACACAGTGAATGTACAGTAAATATTAGTTGTTATTAATTCTTATTCATTTTGATATGTATGATTGCTTCCCCTATTTCTCTGATTACTTCAAATTGGCCAAGGAGCCCTGGCCAGGTACTCAGTTGGTTAGAGCATCATCCTCATAAGCCAAGGTTGCTGTGAAGTATGGTAGCAACCATATTTGGGTAAAAATTGCTGTCTAATATTTTAACTTTGCTGTTTGGGGTTCTGTACTCATTTAAAAGTTATTTTGAGCCGAAACCGGTTTGGCTCAGTGGTAGAGCTTCGGTCTGCGGACTGAAAGGTCCTGGGTTCGATTCCGGTCAAGGGCATGTACATTGGTTGCGGGCACATCCCCAGTAGGGGGTGTGCAGGAGGCAGCTGGTCGATGTTTCTCTCTCATCTATGTTTTTAGCTCTCTATCTCTCTCCCTTCCTCTCTGTAAAATATCAATAAAATATATTTTTTTAAAAAAATAAAAGTTATTTTGATTTTCCGGATACTCCATTGATGATGGTTTGAATATTCCATTGATTGTGATCTCACTGGCCATCGAAGCACATTCCTCTGGGATCCAAGACAGTTCAATTATCCTGAATTGCCTCAGTAGCTACTGATAGTGCATTCCTGTTGACTCAGTGATCCCAGAATTTGGGCAGCACAATTATTCTAAATTGTCCAGGTGGTCCCAGATAATGTATTTCTGTTGATTAAGTGATTTGTAGATACTTTAGATAACTAACTTGCTCAGTTTCACTTCTGTAAAATCGAGAAACAGGTTCCTCGTTCCAGATCCAGAGATGTAATCAATACTTTTGTGATATTCTGCCAATATAAGCCAGGCGTGGCAAGCTGTTCGCTGCTGCGAGGTCTGGAACGCTTTTGCCCCTCGTCAGCCCCCAGCTTTTAATAAATGACTCCATAATTCAACTTTTTTTGAAGCGTCCTTTGTGAGATTTGGGGTACATCACAACAGCTAGTTTGATCCCAGTCAGGACACAACCAATGAATGCATGAATAAGGAACAAATAAGGAACAAATTGATGTTTCTCTCTCTAATCAATAAATTAAAAATAAGTAAAACTTGGCCAAACCACAGAACCCCACTATTTTGGGCATACAAAGAAATGGAACTGGAGTGATTGCAACTCAGGTGGCTCTCAAAGGGAAAATCAAATTTATAAGCTGAAGCTGACATCACAATAGACCTTAGGAGTTTTATTAGTAAAATGCTATTGGAGAGTGTTATAAACAAGACAACACACCCAAAATGGAGTTGCTTATGCTAAATCTCACATCACCAAACTGAGATTTAACTTAATTACAGATTCAGCTCTCCCAGAAATGGAATTTTAAACCAGTGGATCAGGAACCACCTGGTCAGCACTAATTAGGTAATCTGCCAAAGGACCCCTGTCATCCCCTAAAGGAAAGTAAGTTTGTAACAACACACTTACTTTTTTTTTTTTTTGGCCTGTTATATATTCCTTATTGCCACTCCCTTCTGGCTATAAAAGTCTTTGGTTTTGTACAGGTCCTCAGAGCTCCTTTCTGTCTGCTAGATTGGATGCTGCTCAATTGGAACCAATTTTTGCTCAAATAAACTATTAAAAATTTTAATATCTCAATTTATCTTTTAACAAGAGAGAAAACTGTTTTCTCTCTACCCATCTTAAGTTCACGGACCCTGTAAATTATACTGACAAAAGACAATTTAACAAGAGGAAAACAAAAAAAAATTGTTTTTTTTATGAGTGTTGCACATATATATATGAAAATACTCAAATATGAGTAACTCAGAAGGGTGGTTAGAACTGGGGCTCATAGAGCACCTTCACAAAAAGGCAATGTGCCAGTGTTTTTAGGGAAGTGACAAGGCAAAGGAAAAAGACTTTGAGTTTCTAGGACAGCAAACCGTGAGTAAATATATAAGGGAATTAATGAAAAATAAGACTTAGTAAAATTGGTTAGATCATTCCTCTGGTGCCTTCTCTGGCTGATAAGCATCTAGAGCTCTTCTGTTCTTACTGATAGAGAGAGGAGGGGGAACACCCTGCAAGTTTATGTCCTGCTTTTAGACAAATAGGAAACAGAGAGCCTTTCTTGTATCCTGCTGCTTCTCCGTTGCTTTCAACTCGAAATAATCCTAATGTTTCAGTGACATATTTTTAGGTGACCTATTCCACTACCCTTCAACACTTAACATTCTAAAACAATGGGAAAGTAAAGGAGCAAGAGAGTCCCCCTTATAAGCCAAAGCCATGACTTTACAGTGTGTTTCTCCACAGTTAAAAATGGCATTCTTGCCCTACCTGGTTTGGCTCAGTGGATAGAGTGTTGGCCTACGGACTCGAGGGTCCCAGGTTCGATTCTGGTCAAGGGCATGTACCTTGGTTGTGGGCACATCCCCAGTAGGGGGTGTGCAGGAAGCAGCTGATTGATGTTTCTCTCTCATCAATGTTTCTAACTCTCTCTCCCTCTCTCCCTTCCTCTCTATAAAAAAATCAATAAAATGTATTTTTTAATGGTATTCTTTATCAAAAGAAACACAAATTCTCCAAACAAAAGGACCCTCCTATATATGTGGGAAAGAAGAATCTCTTGTGTCTTTTCCAATTCTTTCCCCTTGTATTTTCACTTTCTCTTTCAGATCCCTCCTTGTTTATGTAACAGCTCCACCTTTTAAACATCGACCACAATGTGGCCAAAACCCCCTTTCTTTATATAATACATTTTTTTTATTGTGCTATAATAAGAAACACATATTTGGTCTTCATCCCTGGTTCCTGGCACAGAGAGTCCTCGTAATTTCCTAAGATAAGAGCAATCTTTTGTTATAATATTTGGTTTTGTCCTCACTTCCTGAACTAGCTCTAGATTAGAGCAACAAAGGTGAAAGAGGCACCCTTTGTATTCATAACAAGGCCTTTCCAACTGAAGGACTTTAGAATAGGCCTCCCCAAGATGTGCTACCCTGTTTCCTCAAAAATAAGACAGTGTCTTATATTAATTTTTGCTCCCAAAGATGCGCTAGATCTTATTTTCAGGGGATGTCTTATTTTTCCATGAAGAAGAATACGGTACACATTTATTGTTAAATGAAAATAAAGGAAATTTATTATCTGTATACGGTACGGTAGTACGGTAGTTGTCAACACAAACCAGACAAACTGTGAATCCTACAGTATCAAGAATTTACTCATTTATTCAATGACAATCATGTTATCATCTTCTGGAACATCATCATAACAATCCAATTCCTGAATTTCCTGGTGAATTTCTTGTGACTCCATTTCTTTCAGAATCAGTGGACCAAATCTCTCATGTTTAGCAATAGCACTGTCTTTAAATGAGTACTTCTTGTCAAGGTAGCCTGCTCACAGTGCAAATGCACTGCAACTGTCAGTGATTTTCTCCCATGAATTCTTCACCCGAGTCACAACTTATTGCAGTTTAGGTTTCACAAAGTTTCCACACTCATCTCTCTCCATTCACACAGCAGTGACGTCAGGACTCCACGTAATGTCACGCCAGTCAGGGCGACCCTAGCGACCAGTTTATGGTAAATTAATTTTCATTCTGAGATAGAGCCTGGGGGCCTTATTTTCAGGGGGATGCCTTATATTTCACTCAGAAGGAAACCTGTAAGTAGGTCTTATTTTCGGAGGATGTATTATTTTTGGGAAACACGGTATTTGGGCATGTGAATTATTTTGAGCTGAAGGCAATTGAGACCCTGAGGATTCCCAAGAAACTTTTACCTCTCCCTTAAAGAATTTAAATTAAGAGCCTTACCCATATTAAGAGTCATCATCAGAAATAACTTTTTATGACCTATCTATAGGGTGGGACAGAGTTCTAACATCCACTCTTATTCTCCTGAGAATGAATGTCTCTATTTTGCCTCATCCTTAGCTCATATATAACTCATGTGCGTGGGGTTCCCATATACATATATAATTAAATTTTGTCTTTTTTCCTCTTTTTTTTCTCCGCAACTGTCTGAAATGTCTATAACCTTGATCCAGATGCAGCAGGGCAAGGCCTCAAACCGTTCCAAAATGTTCTCACAAGCTCGGTAGGAATGCACAGGGTCATCCCAGACCCAAGCACACTGGAGGCTTGCAGATTTTTTCCTCTTTTAAAAAAATATATATTTAATTGATTTTTTTTACAGAGAGGAAGAGAGAGGGAGAGTTAGAAACATCAACTACAGAGAAACATCGATCAGCTACCTCCTGCACACCTTTTACTGGGGATATGCCCGCAACCAAGGTACATGCCCCTGACCGGATTCCAACCTGGGACCTTTTAGTCTGCAGGCTGATGCTCTATCCACTGAGCCAAACAGGCCAGGGCCATTTTTCCTCTTGTTAATCTGCCTCATGTCTTTTTGATTACTGGACCAGCTAGAAAAAGCTAAGAGGGTAGAGGAAAGTTTCTTCTCCTCCACACAACCACACTTGAGTTTATGTTAATAAAGTGACTTTTGGAAAGCCCCTAACAAAATGGTTGTCAAGGGGAGCCATCCACAGGAGTAGAGGGTTGAAACTTTCAGTCCAACACCCTAGCTGGAGATTGAATTCATTTACCAATGGTCAATGATTTAATCAGCCATGCCTATATAATGTAGCCTCCATTAAAAAAATTTTTTTTTTAAACCTAACTAAAGGGTTCACTATGCTGAAAGGATTACACTGTTAAGAAGACACAGAAGCTCTATGCCCCTTCCTTCATACCTCACCCTAGGCGTCTCTTCCATATGGGTGTTCCTGGGCTATATTTATACTAATAAAAGGGTAATATGCTAATTAGGGCGGATCTCCATCTGGACAAAGCCACAGTGGCTACAAGGCCCCAGGATCAGGCAGCTGTGGGCTCATGGCAGCTGTGAGCACTGGCAGCCAGGAGGCCTGGGGCTCAGGCCTCACAGCCACCCTGGCCAGCAGTGGCAGCAGCAGTGGAATGATAGGGGTGGCACCTTCCCCTGATCAACCTGGTTGCCTCCTGCAGAGGAAGGCCAAACTGTGGCTTAGGCAGGAGTGGGCCTAAGCCATCAGTAGGACATCTCCTGAGGGCTCCTGGACTGTAAGAGGGGCAGGCCGGGCTGAGGGACCCTCCCTCCCCCACCAGTACACAGTTTTTTATGCACTGGGCCTCTAGTTCTTTTATAATAAACCAGCCATCTACCCTGTTTCCCCGAAAATAAGACAATGTCTTATATTAATTTTTGCTCCCAAAGATGCGCTAGGTCTTATTTTCAGGGGATGTATTATGTTTCCATGAAGTAGGTCTTATTTTCAGAGGATATCTTATTTTTGGAGAAACACAGTAGTAATTTCCCCCTGGGTTCTGTGAATCAATTTAGAAAATTTTTGAACCTGAGGAGGGGAAGATGGGAACCTCCAATTTATAGTTGGTTGTCAGAAGCACAGGTGACAACCTGGGCTTGAGATTGGTGTCTGAAGTTGGGGTAGGGGACATTCTTATGAGACTGAGCCCTTAACCTATGGAATTTGCACTAACTCAGGGCAGTTGGTGTCAGCATTTTGTTCAATTGTAGGACACCCAGTTGGTGTCCTCCAAGAATTGGAAAAATGCTTGGTGTAAAAACACCCACACATTGGGTGTCAGAAGTGTTGATTTGAGTACAGAAAAGGAAATTAGATTTGCTTTTACCTTGTTTTCTAATAGAACGTATTAAATAGGTTATTATTTTCAGGTTGAAAATTTTAAGAGAAATCAAATTTCAAACAGCACAAAGTCAAATTTCTATAGTATCAACTCTCTGTTTAAGTCCTAATAAAGCAGCAAATATCTTTAATGAACCCATATCCCTTTATCCTAACACTAGAGGCCCAGTGCATGAAATTCGTGCACTGGGGGGTGTCCCTCAGCCCAGCCTGCACCCACTCCAATGCGGGGGATATCTGACTCCAGTCGGACATTCCTCTCACAATCCAGGACTGCTGGCTCCCAACCACTTACCTGCCTGCCTGCCTGCCTGATTGCCCCTCACCACTTCTGCCTGCCAGCCTGATCATCCTCTAACCACTCCCCTGCCATCCTGGTCATTCCTACTGCCCTCCCCTGCCAACCTCCTTGCCCCCAACTGCCCTCCCTTGCTATCCTGTTCACCCCCAAATGCTTTTCCTTGCTGGCCACCTTGTGACGGCTATCTTGTAATGACATAGGCATGGGCATCTTGTGACCACATGGAGTGGCCATCTCGTATCAACATAGGGGTGGCCATCTTGTGACTATATGGGGGCAGCCATCTTGTGCAAGGGCATGATGGTCAATTTGCATATTGCCTCTTTATTATATAGGATAACTGTCCTTGCAGCCTCTGATGGAGTAGACAAATTTTTCAGGCCCCTTTGTCTGATTTCCTTACCTCCTAGCGCTGGAAGTCTGATAAAGAGAACCCCTCAGTCTTGCTCCCTCCCTGGCATGAAGACAGTCTACAAACAAAACACTCTCTACACTTTGGGCTGAAATCATTAGTGCTTGACAACATTGCCCAATAGGATTTTCTGTGATGATGAAAATGTCTCTGTGCTGTCCAATGTGGTAGCTACTAGATATTTGTGGCTATTGAGCATTTGAAATATAGCTAGTGTGACTTTTATTTAAAATTTTTAAAAATATTTTTTTATTGATTTCAGAGAGGAAGGGAAAGGGAAAGAGAGATGGAAACATCAATGATGAAAGAGAATCATTGATTGGCTGCCTCTTACACAACTCCTACTGGGGATCGATCTTGCAACCTGGGCATGTGCCCTGACTGGGAATCTAACTGTGACCTCCTGATTCATAGGTCTATGGTCCACGCCGGCTGGGCTATTTAACTTTTATTAATTTAAATTTAAGTAGCCACATGTAACGAGTAGTTAACATATTGGACAGAGAAACTTTACAACTGTTCTATTCAGTTCCTATGTTTAATCCAAGGGTTACACCTTGGTCATAGTTTGTTCCAAAGGCAATGACACATTTGAAACAGAAGAATGATCCATCCCTGTGAAGCCTAAGCTATTAGGTTATTCCACCTATTTCTGGAATGTTTAACATAACTTACAGGCACAGGAAAGAGGGTTTGTCAAAGTTAGGTTTTATTCATAAAGACCATATTAGCACTTTCATCACACATGTTGGAGGTAGATGGGAGAATCTTTCATACTTGCATAGTGAATCTTGTCTTGAAGATAAGGAGAAAAAAATACCTTACCCATCTCCCCAGAGGCCTGTCCAGTGCAGGCACTGAGAGTCCTTTTCACGCTATAACTCTAACAGATCTAACCCGGTCCTAAGATATCTCAGCATCTTAAGAGATCTATTAACTTTGATTATCAAAGGCATTATTCCATATGTTCAAGTTTCCTACTTCCAAGCAACCTCTACTGTAAAGCTGGTTTGGCACATCAAAGACTCTCCTGCACTGCCTCCTGAAATAAGGTCTGGAGAGTTCCAGCCAGTCATCCTAGCCTCAAAAGTTCTCCATTCTACAGGTTTTCAGAAAAATGGGAGGTTTTGTTGCCCTGTCTCCAAGTGATATAGCCTAGAATTTCCCATGTAGCACAATTTAAAATGCAGCTCCCAAAGCCCTTGACACTTAGTGCATTGTTTTTATAGGCAATTGTTTAACTATCTGCCTCCTGGCTAGACTTTTCATCCATTTATTTGTCCAGTAAGTACTGTCTACTCTGTGTCACATCCTGTCCTAGGTGCTGGCAGCAGAGCAGAGAACAAAACAGACAAGGTACCCCGTGAACTTTAGACTGTAATGGAGGGAAGCTGATAATAATTGAGAGTAAACAAAAACACATGAGAATTTCAGATAGTGATAAGTGTTATGAAAAAAAAAATAATGTGATCGATAGACTAGGCGACTCTTTTAGACCATGTGGTCAGGAAAGGCCTCAGAAGAGGGGAAGTTTTTTGTTGTTGTTTTTTTTTAATGTAGACTATAATATCTTGGTTAATCTTTACAATAAGACACAAGACAGAGAAATAAAATTAAGAGACAGTAAATCGCTTATTTAAGGGCATGTAGTGGATAAGTAGCAAAATCATGATAGGCCTTAACCCAGGTTTCTGACCCCAGAAGCTAATACTTAACCAATGTGTCAGGCTAAACTCCTGCATCTGGAATGCTTCCTAAAAATACAGCTTTTTAGCACCAAGCCAATGCAACTTAATTGGAATCTCAGAGGACAGGAAACCTTTTAACAAGCCCTCCAGATGATTCTTAGGCACACCAAAGTTTAGGACCACTCTGCTTTGTTGAAGGGATGAATGAATGAGACAGGTCCTCTGCTATTTGTACTACTGTGTATACTGAGTGGCCAGATTATTATGATCTCTGAACGATATGAGGCCCAGTGCATGGGTGGGGTCTGGTCAGCCTGGCCAGGGGAGGGGACATGGGCGGTTGGTCAGCCTGCCTGCCAGTGAACTTCTGGTTGAGGGGACAATTTGCACATTAGCCTTTTATTATATAGGATATACACTGACTGGCCAGATTATTATGCATTCAGAGATCATAATAATCTGGCCATTCAGTATATATTGCAAATTTCTAGGCCCCTAAATTCTATAAATGTCCATTCTCTTAATATTTAGGCCCTTACCATGATACTTAGGTCATTTTGACACTGTGTTATAAGAAAGAAGAAATCTCATTCTCCTGAGTCCTGAAGGATGTGTTAACGAAAAAAACCATTGAAACCTGTAAAGAATTTTTGTGAGTTTATTTGAGCCAAACTGTCGACAATTGCCGGGAAGCAGAACCTCAACGGATTGAGATAATGCTCTGGAGAATGTTACACATCTGTATTTATACATTGCCATCAAAGGAGGGACATAGGTGGGTTACATGAAATTCATTGGTGATGGAGTAAGGAGGCAGAAGAAAGACAGCCTGTGGGAAAGCCCTGGGATTGGATAAAAAGTAAAATGATGGACGCTTACTTAAGTGAGTGCAGGAAC
This sequence comes from Vespertilio murinus, assembly GCA_963924515.1. Taxonomy (NCBI): domain Eukaryota; kingdom Metazoa; phylum Chordata; class Mammalia; order Chiroptera; family Vespertilionidae; genus Vespertilio; species Vespertilio murinus. The sequence goes on along the minus strand of OZ004704.1, from coordinate 145,727,338 downwards.
AATTAACATGATAACGAATGAATTTGAGGCATCTGTCCTGGCACCCACCTCATTTGGTTGTACCCTAGGGGCTCCAGAAAAAAGGGAAGTTACAAGTTACTCAGACATCTCACAGATAGGTTATCTTAGAGGCAGGAAGGCAGATGGGCTCAGTAAAGATCAAAGCTGATCTTTGGGAAAACATTGGCCTAGAAAATGACTGCCCACTATAACCTGTTGGTAGTAAGATATTTGATTTTTAAACCATCTTTTTGTGGTTACTTTAGGTCTCTGAGTTTGCAAGACTGCCTCACAGGCCTTCCCTGACCTTATCAGGTCAGCATGTGGCTCTTTTCGTTCACAGATGGCTAAGGAAAACACCTTGAACCAGTTTGGCTCAGTGGATAGAGCGTCGGTCTGTGGACTGAAGGGTCCCAGGTTCAATTCTGGTCAAGGGCATGTACCTTAGTTGCGGGCACATCCCCAGTGTGGGGGGTGCAGGAGGCAGCTGGTCGATGTTTCTCTCTCATTGATGTTTCTAGCTCTCTATCCCTCTCCCTTCCTCTCTGTGAAAAATCAATAAAACATATTTAAAAAAGAAAACATCTTGACAAACCCTTTGGGACTAGCATTCTCCCAAAGTCTAGTTTTAACCTAACCTAGGAACAACCTGAAATCAGACAGCTCCAGGGACACCAGGCCCTGTTTACCAGTTCAGTTAAGGTCTGGAGTCAGCCTCAAGATTTGGCTCCTCTGCCCAGCAAACCTGAAGCACACTCAGGACCTTTGAGCGAAGCCAGCCACTCTCTCCTCCAAACTCCCAATCCCCTGAGGGGCGGAGGAGGGAGCAGGATTTCTTCCAAACTGTGAGAGACCTGGGGTTGAGCCACCTCTTCCTGGAAACTAGGTTGGGGAACCTTCCAGAGCAAAGGATTTGCATCTTGAAATAATGTTGGCAGATAACATACAGGATGCCAAGTCACGTCCCAAACATTACACGGGACATGTATAAAAAGCATTTGTTCTATAAAAAGCATTTGTTGTTGGCCTGAAATTCAGCTTTAACTAGGAGGCGTCCTGTTCTTTATTGATGAAACCTGGCCGTCCACTTAGGGTGCGGGCCCTTGGGAGGAGCATTTAACCAGTGCTGCGGTCTCCACAAACACCGTAAGCATCTGATTGGAAAGGGCAGCGGGGGAGGACTTCCGAGGACAGGGAGCTCTATACTAACAGGGAGGCGCAAAAAAAAAAGTGTGAGCACCTGCTGGGGGGGGAGAGGAGGCAGTGCTGTCACTTTCTGATGATGAGAGCACGGAGGGCCGGCGAGCTCCCGGGAGGGACTGGGCGGTTTCGGCACTCCTCACCTCCCTCACTGCCTCCCATCACATGTGTGCCCAGAATCACGGTCCGGTTCTGCGGGACCCGGAGACCGCTCCGCCAGCACCCGGGGCGCGGGGTGCCCGCCACCCGCCCGCCCGCCAGGTTCCAGGCCCGAGTCCGGTCCCCGGGGCCCGCCGCCCCGCCTCCCCGCCCCGCGCTGGCCCCGCCCCACTTTGTTATCCGACCCTTTGCTAGGTCAGCTGGTGCTGGCGTCAGGCAGAGGGATGGGCTGGCTCGGCTCGACCCGGCAGGGCTTGTTTACTATGGCTGATGATCTGGAGCAGCAGTGAGTTAATCCTGTCCCCTTCCCTTTCTCTGTCTCTCTCTAGCCCCTGATCCCGGGACTGTCTGTGGCTGAGGAACACTTTTAGACATCTTCCCGCCTTTCCTGTCTCAGGTCGGCCTCCGGGGAGGGATGGGGGCTGCCTGTGCTTGCTTTGCTTTTGCCCGGCGGCGGCGGCGGCGGCGGCGTTGGCGGCGGAGCCGGGGGAGCGACGGGAAATAAGTTAGCCTGCATGCAGCTCCGGGATTCGAACTTTCCCCGTCCGTCTCCGCGGTCGCCCCTCGTTCTCCTCCGCCCGCTGCACTCCGGGATCAGATCCCGTGGGAATGTCTGAGATCCACCGAAGCATGCTGGTGGGATGCGGCTGTGGGCGGGATGGGGCGGGGGGGGTGCGGTGCTGGCCGGGCAGCAGCCAGGTCTGCCTGTCTGGACTGGCCCCGGGCTTGGCAGTCGGGGGTGGAAAGAGCCTCCTTTCGCCCGGCACGGGGAGGGCAGGGGCAGAGGAGAATGGCCTCCACCGCGCTGGCATTGGTCAACTTGGAATAATGAATGGGCTTGCGAGCCTTCTTTGGTTCTCACCCGCCGAGACACTTTGCAACTTGCGATCCTAGTGGATCCAGGTTCTTAATCTTCATAACTTACCTTTCACGCTGTGGTCTCCAAAGTAGAGCTCTCGGGAATCGTTACCACTGCCCCAAGGGCATCGGGTTTGGGGCGCCACCTGTAGCTGGTGTGGTTAGCCATTTGCAGTCTCTCTAGGAGCCAGGCAAAGAAAGTTGCGCCCAGCAGAATGACTCAGCTCCCGGCCAAGCCTCGGGTTTCACCAGCTCAGGGGCCTTTTGTGGGTCCCGCGGCCCCCCCTTCTCAGACCAGCGTCACTGGCAGTTTGCAAAAGGAATTAACTTTATGACAACAGTAGCTTCCTGTGCTGGAAGAAGCTGCCCAGGAGAGTTGCTCTCTAAGATAACCTTTCCAAGAACCGTAGCGCAGCTACAGTGACATAAGGAGCCAATATTAGAGCTGGTTGAGATGCAGGTGGTTCGGCTCCTTTTTGCAGATGAAGCCAGTGCCCATAGAAGTTAGAAGTCTTGCCCGAGATCACAGGCCCCACCTTACCTCCGTTGGGATAAAAATGCTCTAGAGGGAAGAGACCACCCTGGCCAGCCTAAGTTCATGGCTACGTGGCTTCTCTTCTTTTTGCCTGAACCCCCCTATCCCCACCCCTCGCCTCCCCAATTGTATTAATCAGATTCAGTGTGCCAGACAATATTTCCAGGGCTTTACCTGCGACATTTTTTGGTGAAGAAAAGAGGCAAAGTAAAACCCCCCTGAATACCTGCTGAGCAGCCCACAGTGCTGTTCCACGGAACAGCGTTTCTCCTGAGTGCTGCCACGTGGGATCCAGACGCTTCAAGTTGACAAGGAATTCCAGTGGAAAAGTAAAAGGGTTAGGAGTCTCCACAGGATTTGATTGATGAAACTGACAACTCTCATCTTGACTATAATGTCATTGATGTACCACTCTCCGCCGCAACCTCAGTATTTCTTCCAAACCTCAGTCATTGAGACCCGCTGCTTGCAAAAAAGCTTATGATTTAGCTGGGAGGAAATGTGTATGGGGAATTTATCTTATGCTAGACTTTATGTATTTTAGGTGCATTGACTCGTTTAATCTTAATCTGTGAGGTAGATACTATTACTACCGCCCTTTTAAAGCTGAGGAAAGTTTGACACAGAAAAGTGGAAGTCATATTGCTGGTAACTGGCAGTGCCAGGATTAGAACTCTGGCCTTAGATCACACCTCCTTCCAGAAAACAGAAACCAGAGCGAAAATTATGTTCTGCACTGTTAAGTATTCATGTAGGCCTTGAAAAGCCGAAGCTGGAACTTCCAGAGAAGAAGTAATTTGAAATCTGGGTTTTCTAGTTCTTCTTTTTCTCACTAGCTGTCTGACCTCTTTGGGCAACGCTTTGGTCGTCTGTAGAATAAAGAGACTGGGCTAGATGATTCCCAAGGGCCACCCTTATCGAAAGCTCTGTGCTTCAGCTGGTGTACCAGGATGCCCAGGGCGTGCTGTGGGGGAGGGGAGGAGGAGTTGGCAGTGATTCCTCTCATTCTCCCACAGAATGCTGTGTGACACCACTAATGTTCACAGGCCTTTCCCACAGCTGGTGTGTCCATCCTATAATCCTCTTCGCCCAGAAAAGAGAAATATATCATATGCGATGGAAAAGGAATAACAAAAACTCACTCATTGAGCATCTAATTTGTACCAGACACCTAATACATTCCCTTCCATATCTAAACGCTCAAAGGCAGGCTGTTCATCAGGCCAAAGCCATCCTGCTCGAAAATGATAATGCTGTGACTCAGATCCAAGGTGGTTTTGGGTGTTTTTTTTTTATTCCAAGACTGGTGCTTTCAACTTTACTCTGCAATGACTTAAAGTCCTGTGGATATGAAGGAGAAAGCAGAATAGCTTATCTTATCTGTTTTATTGCCTGCTATGGGAGATAAGAGCTATGAGAGAGGGTTTTACTCATTTTATAATCTGGAAAACAAGGCCAGAGGCAACCTGTGTCCAGTCGGGGATTCACAGCAGGACTTGAACCCAGGTCTCCCACCTCTTGCTTGCTGCTTATCCCATCTGGTTGCTTAAGGATTTCCTGGGAGCCCAGCTGGGCACTGACAGTGCTCTATACTTCCAGGGGCTTGAAAGAGGGCACACACACACTGCAGTGCCCTGCCAGGAGGGCAGGTGGCATGGGAACTTGTCCTATTCTAAAGGAACATTCAGTCCTGGGGAATAGCAGAAGATAACTGAGGCAGCAGTTAAAAGTGGTTTTGTCCCCCCTTACAATCTCCTGAAACATGAAAACCGGTGGCAAAAGGGTTTGTGAAGCTCAAATGAGATACGTGTGAAAGTGCTTTGTAAACTCCAAAGCTGCTGTGCACATGATATTCTGAGGATCTCGGAAACAAAGAGCATGTTGTTAATAGCCATTTACCAGAGAAGAGTAACAGTCTATCAGGCGGGGAGGGAATTGCTGACTGCCATGGTGGGAGGTCTCCTGAGCCTGGAAAACACCCTGTACCCTGATAACTCTTTTGTATCTGTCAGCAAGGCTCAGGGCATCAATGTTTCCTTTCCAATGTTGCCAATGAGCACCTCTGTGTCTCTTTGTCCCAGGCCTCAAGGCTGGCTGAGTAGCTGGCTGCCGGCTTGGCGCCCCACTTCGATGTCTCAATTGAAGAATGTGGAAGCCAAGATCCTCCAGTGTAAGTAGCAGGGACAGCCTGTGCCACCTCCCCCAGGAGGCCTAGGGAGGATCCGGGATCTTCCCAGAGCCTGGTACACTGAGCCCACCGGCTCCTGATAAAAAGTGTTTGGGGGTGGGAGGAAAAGTTGTCAGTTTACGGAGGACACTGAATTCTATGACAATGGTTCCTCAGTGTCGCCCTCCCTGACCATCATGTAGGTCCTGCCACATCCCACAACCTCACCGCCAACCCTGTACCAACTGTGAGCACACAACTCACACAAATACACATATTCTCTCTTTTTCTTCCTTCTCCTACTCCTCTCTTCTTTCTTTCTCCCCGTCTGTTCTTCCAAACACACAAGCACTTCTTAGATTTACCATCTTGCAACCCAAGGACTAGCAAACAAGTCCTCTATGCTCTCATATTACAATATCCCCACCACTTCTCTGGTTTGAGACAGGAGTTAGAGACTCCCCCAGACCAGCTCCCGGGCAGTGTTATTTTGGGGCAGGGCATCCCATCAGCATCTATCTGCAGCCCCTGGCTCAAACAAGGCCCTTAGGCCATGTCTCCCTGCTTTTGTCATGTCTTACCTGCCCTGTTCTACTTCCCCAGCCACGGCTCGCCTTTTACAGGCCTGAGTAAATGCAACTGAAGAATAGCCACAGCTTTCAAGCTTTTGTCCAGGATCCAAGTGGCTTTCCCCAGGCAGCTCTGGCATGGGATTGCCTGCACACCAGCAGAGCAAGCACTGCCCACCTTGGTCTGTCTCTAAGTGGAATAAGCCAGTGGCTCACTTCACACCTGTCACACCCTCCACCTGTCTCAGCTCCAGCTAACAGCCCTCCTCCCAGACACCCTCAGTGAGGACACTTCTGTCCACCTGCCAAGCCCCAAGCACACAGGTACAAGAGCAATGGGTGCCAGAGCTCTGTAGGGTGGTGGAGCCACTGCCACCCTGTGCCCAAAGGGAGCCAGGCAAACAGCCTCAAGGAACAAGATGGCCACTCTTATTACCTATAGAGTAGGTGGCCTACAGATTGTACTCCGAGTTTAACTCTTGGGGTGTAGGGTGAGAGGGTTGTAAAGGGAAAGAGGTGAGGGAGGTCAGGTAGGTTTGGGAATGGAGGGACAGAGCTGAAGAGGGACCATCGAGGCAAAAATGACGATGCTGTCAGAAAAGAGATATATTGTTCTCTCTGAATCGTCTCTCCCCAGGTCTCCAGAACAAATTCCTGGCCCGGTATGTGTCGCTCCCAAACCAGAACAAGATCTGGACGGTGACCGTGAGCCCCGAGCTCAGGGACCGCACCCCCTTGGTGATGGTGCATGGCTTTGGGGGTGGCGTGGGCCTCTGGATCCTCAACATGGATTCACTGAGCTCCCGCCGCACGCTGCACACTTTTGATCTGCTCGGCTTCGGGAGAAGCTCCAGGCCGACATTCCCGAGGGACCCCGAAGGGGCCGAGAATGAGTTTGTGACCTCAATAGAGACGTGGCGGGAGACCATGGGGATCCCTAGCATGATCCTCCTGGGACACAGTCTGGGAGGATTCCTGGCCACTTCTTACTCGATCAAGTACCCTGAAAGGTAAGCAGGACCTACCCTGTGGGTCCTTTATCCAACTCCTTGCCTCACTGGGAACCTCCCGGTATTAATCTCCAATGCTTCTCTTTTTTTCCTGGGTGATTTAAGAGCTGTGGTATCTCCAAGCAAATACAGCTTTTCCTTTGTCCTCCTGTAGAGTTAAACACCTCATCCTGGTGGATCCATGGGGCTTTCCCCTCCGACCGACTGACCCCAGTGAGATCCGTGCACCCCCAACCTGGTTCAAGGCTGTGGCCTCTGTCCTAGGGCGTTCCAACCCACTGGCTGTCCTTCGAATAGCTGGGCCCTGGGGTGAGTAGCCCGCAGATACAGAAACTACCTCCTCAAACTGAGGCCATTCCGTTCTAGAAGCCCCACTACTCTGCCCTCCCCCATCCTCCCTTGTTCTTGAAAAGTGGGAATATTTTAAGCTAGTAATCTGGACCAGATTTCTTTGTCTGCAGTTTCAGAAGGTTCTTTTTTTTTCTTTCGTTTGCATGGAAAAAGTTTTCCTATGCAAGGGACAGATGGAGAAGAACTACTATTCTGTGCCTTGGTTAGACCCCCGAAAGAGAGAGAGAGAGAGAGAGAGAGAGAGAGAGAGAGAGAGAGAGGAAGGGACCATGAGGTGACTCTTCCTCCACTGTGTGAGTTTATGGCAACCTGTTGGCGATTCAGCGTGGTAACCACCACTGGCTCCCACCTCTGCAGCTCACCCTGCCCCTGCAGCGGGGAGATGTCAGACCAGAGCCTCCAACACAACCCACAGTGTCAGGCAAGCCTCTCGAAACCATGCCCTGCTCCCGTCAGACACCGCACCTTCACCATTTAGTAGCTGTCAGCAAACTCTGTGGCTGAAGGGAGGGGAAGGCGTTCCGAGGGAGCCGGCTAGAGGAAGTGAAATCAATAGGCCCCAGGCCTCTGACCTCAGACTGCTAGCACCCCAACTTTCTGGGGAGCTTTCCACTCTGATGAAGTGAAAAGCACATGCCCTTTATGGGAAGTGTGGGTGACTCTCTATCTTACACTAATGGCTTATGTATACGTGATAATGTTCAATAGCCGATTATTGTGAGTTCATTGCAAATGGCTAAATAAGAGTTATCTCTCTAGGCCCTTCATGAGACACAGAATGGCTCTGGATAAAAGAGAAATATGAGCATTTGAGGAGAAGGTAGGAGTTTAGGAATAGCTCCCGTTTTTTTTGGACTTGAATCTGGCTGGGCTCGTGCCTGGGCATCAGAGCTTGTGTGGCTGTGGCAGGTGGCTGACAGCCACGGAGGAGGCCAGGGCCCAGGGGACCCTGGCTGTGCCGCCCTCCGGCCCCTGGCTTCATACATGCAGAGAGAAGACCAGGAGAGAGAGGCCAGGTGTTGACCGGCAGGCCCCAGTTTTGACACATCTGTCGTGGGTGCCCTCCCGCTTGTTTATGAACTATATAAAGAAGGCGAAGAGAACAGATTGCTCTAAAACCGCCCCGAGTCCGAAATGCCAGGGTTAAGTTGGCCTCTCGACTCATGTTACAGGCCTGAATATGACCGGCCTCCTGGGAGATGGTCTAGTTTCACTCCCTCCCTCAAGATGAAAGGGCTGAAAGGGTCCCAGGAATAGAGGAAAGGATGCTGGTGAAAGTTGTTGAAGCGTGCACAGGCAGGAGTCTTTCCCCCACCATCCGAACTGGCCCCTCCATGCTCTCCTCTCCCCTCCCAGGGCCTGGCTTGGTACAGCGATTCCGACCAGATTTCAAGCGCAAGTTTGCAGACTTCTTTGAAGATGATACTATATCAGAGTATATCTACCATTGCAACGCACAAAACCCAAGGTGAGAGCAGCTCCCAGAGCCAGCGCCAGGTGGGCAGGATGACACAAAAACTGTGGACCTGTCCCAGGGTCATTCTGTGCTGTGTTTCTTCTTCCACCAAGTTTTCGTTCCGTGTGGGCAGCGATCTTTCAACCTCCCTCTCATGGCACACATAAACTAATTTCTAAAATTCCGCGGCACACCAAAAAGTGTATTTTTTGCCGATCTAACAAAAAAAAAAAATAGGTATCATTTTGATTCATGCATACTGGATGACTATTGTTGTGTTGGCTGCTGTCATTTTTTAAATTTGGCATTCTAAGGGAAAAGAGGTCAGTGCTTCTGACTGAATCGTCAGGTATTGCATGTTTTAAAAATTCTTGCAGCACATGGGTTGGAAATCGCTGTGTTAGGAGAACAGAAGCGTGAGCAGGCTTGATCATTTCCAGAGACTTCCCTAGGAGTAGGCACGAAGGGATGGAGACGATAACAATTAATTAAAGTTACCACTGTCTCTACAAGTGACCCCTACTCTTCTGTAGAGATAGGCGGTTATCCTGACAGGCTGGGAAACATTTGAAAATAGTTTTGTTTTGTTGTTGTTTTTTTACTAAAAGATGATATGAATACGGTATTTTGTTAAAAGCAAAAAGAAAGACAGAAGTCTTTACCTGTCCCAGACTTGTAATTCCCAAATTTCCTTGTTACTGCCAGTCTGACACATCACGTGACAACTTCAGAGAGCCTCCTTGCCTGGCTGCACACACGTGACTGTGTCTCTAGAGTACCTTCCTACAAATAGAATTGCTGATTGAGAAAGTGCCTGTTTAAAAATTTAATTATGTGCACCCTGAAGTATTGTTGGGACAGGAATTCTTTCCAAATCTTTTGGACATTTCCGGGTGTCCCCAGAATCTTGAGAGGCTCGTGTCTATGACTGCTCACACAGCAGGCCCCGTAAGCCTGTGACCCGCAGTCCCGCAGCTGAGAGCCAGGGCAGAGTCCAGGCCATGCTGTGTGCGTGGCCGAGACCAGGACGCTGCTTTGGTGGCACCTCCTTTGTGGTGGCCGCACCCTGCGCTGCTGGGAGGCCCCTCAGGGGAGCCAAGTTCACTGGGAGCAGCAGTACTGCCCCGCCTCATTCCAGGCCCGTCCGGGTCACTGTGGTGAGCCAAAGCTGTGAAGAAGGAGGGGATTTGCATTCCGTCAGTACTGTCTGAGCATTAGCCTCACACCCAGACGGCTTTCAGGCAGCGTGGGAACTGTCCGTTCAACATTCCTCATGAGCTCCGCTAATTCAAGGGCGCTGCTTAGGCAGCCCTATAGAAACGCAGCTCAGCAGTCAAATCAGGTAGCCCCCTGCTTTCTGCTCTCTACCCCGTCTTTCTTTCAGCCCCCACTGGGCTCGGTGCCAGTCTCGGTCCCACTTGAGGCCCCTCACGCACAATCCTAGCCCTTGCCTCAGAATGTTCCCCAGCCTGAGAACTAGTTCTGCATAATGCATGCAGACCCGTCTTGATACAACCTCAGTTAGCTCTACCTGAGGGAATGGCCAGGGAGCAAAGCAGATTTGATTGGCAGTCGTCGCTTCTCACACAACACAAACTGCTGCTCCCCCAGGTCTTCACATGGCTGATGTTTTATTCCCAGTTTCCTCAGGAAACCCTTTGTACTACCATAGCGCTTGCTCTTGAGTCTCCACCTCAGATGAACTCCTGACCTTCTCCCTCCACCCCTGGCCGAAGTCCTTAGTCTGTGTTCTCCTAGCACTCCACTGCCCTTTCATAATTCTTGGAAAATGTGTAGTTAATGAATCATATAATTCGTTATTTAATGCCTAAAGTGTGAGCTGAAATGAATCTTGTTCATATGTCCCCTCGCTCAGGTTAGGGCATGACACATAAATACTTTTTGAATAAATATTAACCCATTGCATTCTTGGACAATACTCCGTGTCCTAGGGGTTTTCACAAGTGTATCCCTCTAACTCTGTTTTGTGTTAAGAGGCCTCTAGAGATTCAGTAGTCCTTTCTCCTAATCTTACCCAATTTAATGAGAATACCAACACGATGAAGAGACTGCCTCGGCCTCTGAAGAGACCAACAATTTGACATTGTATGCTGTAGGGTTTATTCTAATTCCTTGCCCTGTTTTGCCTCTTAGTGGTGAGACGGCTTTCAAAGCCATGATGGAGTCCTTCGGCTGGGCCCGGCGCCCCATGATAGAACGAATTCACTTGATTCGAAAAGATGTGCCCATCACCATGATCTATGGGTCCAACACCTGGATAGACACCAGCACAGGGAAAAAGGTGAAGCTGCAGCGGCCGGATTCCTATGTCCGAGACATGGTACGTTGGCTACCCAAGGGGCAGAACTGAGGTGGAAAAGCTGTGCACTGAATGCCAGCACATGTTGGTTGACTCTCAGCAGGGATGAGCAACTCGGGGTAGAGAGGGTGATGGAAGAGTCAGCAGGGAAACAAGGGATGAACCGATGGAGATGAGACAGTGGTCTTGAAAAGCTTGGCTTTTTGTCATTTCGTAATTAGGAGGCCTCTCACTTCTCTCCTTGTCCGGTAGCCAGGCACAGCATCATGCTATACCCTCCTCTAATTCCCACTCAAAACCAGAGCTCTGGACAGGAGAGGGAATGGTAGAGGCTGACATGAAGCCTTCCTACCACACTCCTGCCTTCCCTTTTGCCTCCCCCCCTCACCCCTCATTTGCTAAGGCGTGTGCTTAGTTAGGCTGGCTGCCTAGCGGGCCCTGGTTTACTGAGCCTGTGGGTAAAACGAGCAGATCGGTGGTGGTGGGGCTGGCATGGAAGGCAAGATACAGAGAATGGTCATGGGAGAAGGAAAATGGGATATTGCGAGTCCTTGGCTCCCACAGGAAACGCGCCAGGATCCAGGGAGAAAAGTGGGCCATTGTTTCTGACAAGTGCTCCCGGGTGAGAGGCAAGCAGGTCTAAAGGAAGAGAAACGGTTTGACAGCTTTCCAGTGCCTGGAATAAAGGCCTGTCCCACCCTGGCGGTCCCTCTCTTCACAGGAAATCGAGGGTGCTTCGCACCACGTCTATGCAGACCAGCCACACATCTTCAATGCGGTGGTGGAAGAGATCTGTGACTCGGTTGATTGAGCTGCTCTCACCAGAGGAAGCGGAGAAAGCCGGAGAGCCGCTCTCAGCTCCCTGGCTGCTTACTCACCCTCTGTCCTTTCCTCATCGACTAACATGTGCCAGCCAGTCAGAGTCTTGGGCTGTTCCCAAGGCAAGAACACAGTGAAGAGTACTCCTGACCCCAAGCCAAGGGCTGGAGGCAGAAGCCACAATGAGGCCTTGAGCTCCCCACCCCTGGGGAAGAACATAAAGGGTCGCTTAGTGCCACCCCATTCTCTCCATGCCAAGTGTTACCCAGACAGTGGTTGTGAAGGGCCTGTACTGAACCACATCCCCTCCCTGCAAAGGGAGGACAGCCTCTCTATCCCTGGACAAAGCAGAGGCTCCCACAGTCTTTCCTAGCTCCGGAACGTTTCTGGGGGTAGGTTCCTCCTCCTCCACCTCCTTGCCCTTCCCATGCCAGTGTCCAAGGCATGGTTGGGACCAGTTCCCACATAGCTACCGAGAGCAGGTTCTGGAGAGTCCCTCGTTCTTCAGAGACTCTCCCTTGACCTGAGAGGTCATAGCCAAAGCCCTCATTAGCGGATGAGGAGCAGGCCAGGGCAGGACATGGCTGGCCCATGGTGATATAGCTCTGCTCCAGAAAAGCTCAGGCTAGAACCCAGGTCTGCTGACACCTGGTGATGGTGCAGACTCCATTTGCCAAGGCTCGAGGCAGGCACCATTGCCATGGGGTAACTGGCCAAGGGTAAGCCCGTCCCTGCCCACATTCCAGCCCCATTACCCAGGGGTGCTGTTGTCCTGCCCTGTGTCTCAGCCCTGGATGCCTAAGCCAGGCACACTCAAGTGCTTCCCTGCCCACTCTTCCTCCCAACAGGGAGGCCTCTGGGCCTCCCTCTGTGCCTTGGGCCCTGAAGCCCCCGCCGTGGTACAGGGCACAGGTGGCCCCTGGTGGAGAGAGAAGGGAAAGGCCCTTCAACCCACGGCCAGGTCTGGATTCTTCCTATTCCCAGGACTGAGGCCGCCTGGAGCCCCTACCCATGGTCCAGTGGGGAGTCTCATGCCAGCAGTTTCCTGTCCTCATCAGCCACAGGATGATTCTCACTGCCTGGCCCTCCACCCCTGCCATCTGTCCTCCGTGGTCTCCAGTTCATCCCGCTCCACCCACCTGTCATCCCCTCCCAGGGGCTGGTTCCAGGTGCTCCTATGAGGTTCTGGACAGTAGGCTGGGCCTGGCCCCAGAATCGGGGCAGCTCCTATCGGCTCCTCTTTTGTAAAGCCAACCCTTTCACCAAAATAGTATTAACTCGCCGTGCTTTGTACTACTGGTCCAGCTGCCTTGGGCTCTTTTTCTACATTAATAAAGAAATGAGTAAAAACTGCTGGTGGTGGTGATGTTTAATGCTGGCGACGGGAGTGGTGCTGAATTCACAGCGGCCCATGTGATGCCGGAGTCAGAGAAGGGGCCCTGAGGGCTTCCCACTTACACACCTCTCCCTCTCCATGTAGCCCAGCATTTGCCCTCTAGACGCAGATTGGCAGGGGCCATCTCAGCCAACCCCTTCAGAGGATGGTTGGGGAGTGTGGAAGGGCCAAACCCCAGCGCAGGAGGAGAATTGGGCAGAACTGGGTACTCCCTGCTGCTTAGTAAAGAGCCATCTTCTGGAGTTCACTCCACATTGACCTACCCCCGGACTGCCCTATGTTTACCCTGTTTTTCCCAACTCTTTTTATTTATTTATTTATTATTAAGGTATTATATGTGTACATAGCTTACCATTGTCCCCACACACACACCTCCCATTCATGCCCTCCCTCCCCAGAGTTCTGTGTTCATCGGTTGCACCTATATTCATGCATACCAGTCCTTCGGTTGTTCTTTTATCTCCCCCCAGGTCTCCTTCCCCTCCCCGCTGTCTTTTGACAATCTGCTTGTTTTATGGTGACTATCTCAGTTCCACATGAATAGAATCCGCTCCTCATTTGGCAGTCTGCTTGTTTTATGGTGACTATCTCAGGACCACACGAATAGAATCCGCTCCTCTGGTTCACACCGCCCCTCCCCCCGGGTCCCACTGCTTCCCCTGGTTCACACTACCCCTCCCCCCAGGTCCCACGGCCCCCTGTGACACACGGCTCACCAAGGGAACACGGCCCCCTTGTTTTTCCTAACTCTTAATCATCCCCTCAAATAGTCCTTATGCAGGGAAGCCTGTCTCTGACCCCAACCCCCCCTACAGGTTGGACTTAGACCCCCTCTTCTGTGTCTCCATGGCACACACTATTGTCCCTTTTATGAAACTCATAAATGTGTAGCCACTTATTTCGTGTAAGTCTTCCCTCCATAGACCATAAGAACAAGAGCACATCTGGCATCTAGTTTGTGTTTAATAAATGTTTGTTTTGACTGAGCCGAGATAAGTGAGGTATTCCAGGTATTCAACTCATTACCACCAGTTCCTGCTGTGTGCTGGCTGACTCCAGCTAGACTCAGAAACCTACAGCTCGAAGTGGCACATAATGCCACATATATCGTGACGAATGAGTGAACAAATGTGTGAATGGAACTCTGGGTATAATCATAAAGCTCTGACCCATCCCAAGACCCCATGTCTTCTCAGTGACTGATAATTGCTGATTGCCAACGCAGCCATATAAAGAAGAGGGCAGGTACAGGGTGGGGCAAAAGTAAGTTTACAGTTGTGAGTACACAAAACAGAGTTTATTCTTATATTACTATTAATTATTGTATTATTTTTAAATTTATTATTATATTTTTTAAATCCTCACTCGAAAATATGCTAAAAGAGAGGAAAGGAGGGAGAAAGAGACATTAATTAGTTGCCTTTCATATTTGCCCCGACCCCAACCAGGGATCCAACCCAAAACCCAGGCATGTGCCCTTACCAGGATTAGAACCAGAAAACTTTAGGTGTCCAGGAAGACACGCCAACCAACTAAGCCACTCTGGCCAGGCTGTCTTATTTTCCATACAAATAATTGTAATTACTTTTGCCCGACCCTGTATTTACTTATTTAATTTTAATATGTTTTTATTGGGTTTTGAGAGAGAGGAATAAAGGAAGAGGGAGGGGGAGAGAAAGAGAGAAACATAAATTGGAGAAAAAAATTTATCAGTTGCCTCCCACACACCCTAATCAGGGACTGAACCAAAACCTGGGCATGTGCCCTGACTGGGAATCCAACTGGCAACCTTTTGGTGCACAGGAGATATGCTCAACAAACTGAGCCACACTAGCCAGGGTGCCACCCTGTGTTTAGAGATTACTGCAAGCCAACCGCTAAGGGCTACAATAGTGAAGAAAAGGGGTCCCTACCTTCCTGGCAAATTATAATCTACATGAAGATGCACACTTAATCAAATTATTATGTAAATCAAAACAAAATTGCAACTGAAAAGGGCTGTCCCTGAAAGGTGGGGGGATCTCCCTCAAAACGAATAATAGCTGAGCCTGAAGTGCAAAGGGAGGGAAGGGGTATCTGGAAAGAACTTTAAGTGCAAGTCTATTAGCAGGGAAGGTGGCTGTGAGATGACGCTGGGGAGGGGGGTGGGAACCTACTCATGCAGGCCCTCTGGCCATGAAAAGAATGTTGTGTTCATCCTGAAAGCAATGGGAAAAAAATAACTGGACTGAGTGTCAGGGTGGGGTGGGGAGTGAGACAATCCAATTGGAAATGTGACATGACCACTCTGGCTGCTTTGTAGAGTACAGATTGGGAACTTTTGAGGCTACAACAGTGGTCCAAGCCAGAGATTCTCGTAGCTTGGACTTAACCAGTGGGCAGTGGACATACAGAGGACGCAAGAAATCTTTAGGAGGTAAAGTCAAAAGAACTTTTGAACACTAGTGATATTACCACCCCTTTGGAGACCAGGCCAAGAGAGGCAGTAGTCACCAAACCAAACGTGCTCACAAAACAACTGGGGTATGTTTTAAAATACTAGAGGCCTGGTACATTAATTCATGCACAGATGGGATGGGGCTGGGCTGGTGTGGGAGAAGAGGCCACAGTCAGTTGGGTGATTGGCCCTGCCCCTGATTGGGGCGGGGGCAGCCAATCAGGGGCCAGGCAGACCAGAGGGAGGGGCCATAGGAGGATGGGGGGTGGCCGATTGGAGCCCCAATGGGCCTGTTGTCCACCACAGTGCGCATCATAGTGACCGGTCATTCTGGTCCTTCCATCATTCCAGTTGCTTGGCCTTTATATATATATATTCCTGGACACTATTCCCCAGCATTTATTTGGTAAATCTGGATGGAGTCTGACCATGACATCTACATTTTTAAAAAATTCCCTAAGATCTAGCTGGTTTGGCTCAGTGTATAGAGTGTCACCTAAGGACTAAAGGGTACCCAAGTTGGATTCCAGTCAAGGGCACATGCCTGGGTTATGGGCTCAATCCCCAGTAGGGTATGCCCCAGTAGGAGGCAGCAGCCAATTGGTGATTCTCTCTCATCATTGATGTTTCTATCTCTCCCTCTTCCTTCCTCTCTGAAATCAATAAAATATATATTTTTAAAAATTCCCTAAGAGATTCTTCTGTCCCCATCTACAGGCACTGGTCTAAGGGACCCTGTCTCTGACACCTGACCCAGAAGGCCCTGATATGGAGAAGAAGGGCCTATGGCTCTGAAAGTTCATGTCCTTACTCCAGAACCACTTTGGGAGGCTGCACATGATGATCTGATTTTCCCACCACCATGCCAACACATTCCTTAGGAGCAGGTGCAAGAAGAGCCCGAAGAAGGTCAATCAGAGTCTCCTATTTACACTACCAGGCCCCTACACACATGGATGCATGCTGAGATGTACGTACACACACACACACACACACACACACACACACATATACACACACATTCCATCTGAATGGGCCACTCCTAACATTCCCAGGATTAAAAAATCACTATGAACATACCACTCAATCATTACCTTTCTTCATATATTCTAAGGATTTATGGTTACAGTTCATGCTATAAACTTGGGTTCCTCAGAGGACTAGCAATTTACAAGGAGAGATCCCACAGCTAGACATAAAAGACTGTGACTGCTGAAACCGGTTTGCTCAGTGGATAGAGCATCGGCCTGCAGACTGAAAGGTCCCGGGTTCGATTCCGGTCAAGGGCATGTACCTTGGTTCCAGGCACATCCCCAGTAGGGGGTGTGCAAGAGGCAGCTGATCGATGATTCTCTCATCAATGTTTCTAACTCTCTATCCCTCTCGCTTCCTCTCTGTAAAAAATCAATAAAATTAAATGAAAAAGGCTGTGACTAACCCAAGACTAGGGAGGTCTTTCCTTATTTTGTGGCTAGCAGAAAATGTGCTAAATTTAACTTCCTCCTTGGGATACACAACAAAATAAGTGTGCAAAAAATGCAGTCTGGTGTCATTGTCCAAAGGGTGATGAAATCCCAACAAATACCTCTCTCCACTCTGACATACCACCCTCTAAGCCCCAACTGCAGATATAGTTCATGACTTCCTAGAAAATAATCTCATTGACTGATAACAAACACAATGTCCAATGAATGGTGCAAAGCATCTCTTTTCTCATCAGGTGAGAAAAGAATCCTTGCATGGGGTCTTAGCTCTTTCTTTAGACTTTTCTCTTCTCCCCTTTCCCAGGGTCCTAGTGTATTACAGAAGCAAGCAAGATGATTGAAATTTTTGAGAATCAGTCCCAAACCCATCCAGGTGAAATAGCTCAAGACAAACAAACCATCTCTTCACTTGGTGATGTTGACTGTTTTTCATAGCATAAATTTAGCATTATTATGCTAGAAAAGTCTTTGTCTTTAACCTACTAAATACCACTCTTCACTAGGGTTAAAGAGAAAAAACAGTCACAGCCCGACACTTTTATGAGAATAATATATTCCTAGACAGAATACTAAGGTGGTTCATTGATGCTACCAGACCCAAGAGCCCACTCCCAAACCTAGGAAGACAAGTTCCCATTCTCTAGTTGATGACCATGTAAAGGTCTGGGAGGAGCCATACAGGTTTGGAGGCCTGGGAGCAACACCCCCAACCCTGGCCCTGGCTTCTGCCTGCTGCAGCCTGGAGCAGCACTCTGAGAGGTTCACAGATGCATTAGGAAAAAGAAGTCACATCGCAGACTAGAGCAGTCTGTTAGGGCCCACTTGGACACACTATTGTTACCAGAACCCCAAAGTTTTTCCTTGGATCCCCCTATTTACAGGCACTGGCCCAACGAAATTAATGAGCAGAAGTTTGCAGTATAGAAAGAAAAAATAGTTTAATATTAACTATTAAAATTGTTTAATAAGGAAATGAGTTTGTGCTCTAAACAAACTGACCCCCAAAGGTGTATAGGTTGCAGATTACTTAAGGAAAAATCACAAGACAGTTCTGAGGTCTTTTCCAGAATCCCTCTGTCAAGTTTCATAAGAATGTAACCAGGGGTCGTTCCATCTTAGGGCTCAGAAACTAAAACATAACTTAGGTCAAGTTATCTTTAGCCTGCCAGAGGTCCAGTCCTTGTGATCATTAGTCAGGTTGGGACTCTATTGTCTTCTGCCTCAGGGGTTGCTGAGGATGGAAGGTTAGGTCTCTGAGGGGATGAAAGAGAGAGAGAGAGAGAGAGAGAGAGAGAGAGAGAGAGAGAGAGAGAGAGAGAGATGATTTCTAGAGCTAGATTTTAAAGCTAAATTTAATCAAAGTCATAAGGACCCTCAGTTTCATTATTCCAATCCCCAGGCTTTCTAGGACTATAAGACAGGCCATATGTAAGGCTCAGTCTTCTAAGGGGGTGGGGGGGAACCTACTTCCCATTTGATCTTGGAAAAGGAATGAGTGTAAAAGTGGGAGCAAGTACAGATCAGCTGAAGCACAGATTTCAAGAAGAAAAACTCTTCTTTGTTGACCTTTATCCTCATATCTGAACACATAGCCATTTCCAGTTACCTGTCAAGGGCTGGCCTCCCAATGCTATCAAGCTGCTTCCTCCTCCCTTCTTTTCAAGCTTCCTATCTGATGGGCTGAACTCCTTTATTTAAGTGTGAGTGATCTTGGAGAGAACCAAGATGGTGGCCTAGGTAAGCACCTAAGCTGCCGCCTCGCACAATAATTTCAAAACAACAACTAAAATCAGAACGGACATCATCCAAAAACACAGGAAAGCTGGCAGAGTTGGAAATCTACAACCAGAAAGAAGGAGAGAAGCTCACGGATCGGATTGGAAGCGCTGAGGTAGGGTGACGCGTGCAGAGAAGTGCAGCTGAATGCCTGGCTGGCGGGAGGGGAAAGGAAGTCCCCTATTGCACTGAACCCTTCCAACTGCACTGAACCCCAAACCTGGCCAAAACCCGGTAGACCCAGGCTCATATGGGTAGAGTCCGGACTGTAGAGAAAGGCACTTGGGGACTCAGAAACTGGGAGACACGGGGGAGCCGGGAGCCACAGTGGCACACGAGTGAGTGAGTGCAGAGAGGTCTGACTACGGAGGTTGCCTCAGCCTCTCCATAGTGGAAGGAGTCAGAAGCTCCAGACTACAGAGGCCCAACCCAATTCCAGGCGAGCCCCTGAGGCACCCACTGCTCTTGCACAGGGAATCTGAGATGGTCAGGCAGAAACTCAGGTGAGTGCACAAGAGCAGGGCTGATGGAAAGCCAAGACTGTCAGCTCAGCCCTGAGACTCCACCCCATCCAAGTTGAGCACAGAGGCTTTTTAAATTTTGCAAGTCTGATCCTATAAGACTGTCTTCAATATAGAAGGTATCCCAGAGTAGACACAGCTGATACCCACATCCAATTGGCCTGAAGGTCAATTCCTCCCAGGGATACCAACAACAACCAAGACTTAACTACAACAAGGCTGTATATGGAGTCTACAAAGGGGAACACCAAGAGGGTTTACCTCAGGTAACTGGGGAGGCTGACCCACCGAGCCATATAGGACACCAAACACACAAAGCCAACCTACCATCTCTGGGAATCAGCGAAAATGCTGAGACAAGGAAACAGATCTCAAACGAAAGAGATGAAGATCAAAAGACTGGATATAGAGTTCAAAACCACGGTTATAAGGTTTTTCAAGAATTTTCTAGAAAAGGCCAATAAAATAAATGAGAACTTTGAGGATATGAAAAGGGATCAACTAGAAATAAAAGAGCCAGAGGACACTCCTCCACAGAAGCAATAAGAGAAGAGAATCCAGAAAGTTGAAGATAGTGTAAGAAACCTCTGAGACAACTTCAAGCAAACCAACATCAGAATTATGGGTGTCCCAGAAGATGACAGAGAGCAAGATACCGAAAGCCTAATGGAAGAAATAGTGACAAAAAACTTCCCCCACCTGATGAAAGAAATAGACTTACAAGTCCAGGAAGCGCACAGAACCCCAAACAAAAGGAATCCAAAGAGGAACACATCAAGACACATCATAATTAAAATTCCAAGATCAAAAGACAAAGAGAGAATATTAAAAGCAGCAAGACAAAAACAGGTAGTTACCTATAAAGGAGCACCCATACGACTGTCAGCTGATTTCTCAACAGAAACCATGCAGGCCAGACGGGAATGGCAAGAAATATTCAAGGTGATGAATAGCAAGAGCCTACAGCCAAAAATACTCTACCCAGCAAAGCTATCACTCAAAATTGAAGGCCAGATAAAGAGCTTCACAAATAAATTTTTAAAAAGCGAAAGGAGTTCATCACCCCCAAACCAGAATTATATGAATTGCTGAAGGGAGTTATTTAGGAAGAGGGAAAAGATAAAGATAAAAATTATGAACAACAAATATGTAACTATCAACAAGTGAATCTAAAAACCAAGGGAATTAAAAAATCTGATGAGCAATATTAACTGGTGGATATAATAGAATCAGAGATATGGAAGGGGAATGGACTGATGATTCTCAGGGAAAGGGGGAGAGGGGGTGGCGGGAAGAGACTGAACAAAACCTGTGCACCTATGGATGAGGACAATGGGGGGTGGGGAAAAGGCAGAGGGTGGGGTGGGAACCTGGTGGAGGGGAGCAATGGAGGGAAAAAAAGAACATTTATAATAATCTGAACAATAAAGATTTATTTTTTAAAAAAGAATGTGAGCATGTTGGCTATTGTAAATATGTTCTATTATAGGAAGCAGTATTATTAAATAACACAGACTGCAGCCCACCTGGTATGGCTCAGTTGGTTGGAGTGTCATCTTGTACACTAAAGGTTGTCATTTTGATTCCCAATGAGGGCACATGCCCAGGCTGCAGGTTCAGATGCATGTGTGAGGCAACCAATTGATGTTTCTCTCTCACATCAACATTTTTCTCTCCTCTCTAAAATTAATAAAAAACATATTTAATAAAAAAATAAATAAATAACACAGACCACATATATCCACCACAATCATTACAAATGTCCACAGAGAATATGACAGTGGACTAGAGAATAATAAGGGTTATTCTTAGAAAGATTCCTAGAGAAGATGGAAGGAAAGAGGATCCATGAGGAGGGGATTTGTATCAGCTGGTAGAAGAGTTGTGGTCAGGATCCATGAGGAAATGGGACCAAACATGTAAGGATGTCAAATAGGACACAGGTGGCAAGGCTCTTCTGTAATTCCTAGAATATTCGTTGTGGATGGGACTTAGAGATCATTAGGTCCAGTCCTGACACACTTCCAATGAGAGCACTAAAGTTCAGTGGCCGGTGACACAGCTGTGACCACAGAGTTCAAGTTGGAACAAAGGCTAGAGTTCAAGTCCCTCTCTCCAAGCTAAGTATTCTTTCCACTAGAAACCATTCAGGATCCTTTAAGTAGCTCATCCTTTTTCTAGTCCTATCTTTCTACAGCAGGGAATTGATACACTGTATACATGGTGGCGAAGAGGAAGAGGGACTAGCCCCTCCTTATTGGTCTTTGTAAGAGGACAATCTGCTCCTCAGCATCGCCATCATCCCCTTTTCCAAAGCTGCTTGAACCCTGACCCACACATCCTTTAGGACCCTCAACACCGAGTCATTCTTCAGAGTATGTGTAAAGGGGTTGAGGAATGGAGTCACAAACCTGCTCAGTACTGAAGGGACCTTGTTGACCTCCAGATATTCTTTCTGGGAGGGTGTCACGTAAGTAAACACTGTGACGCCACTGGAAATCATGACTATGATCAGGTGGGAAGCACAGGTGTTAAAGGCCTTCTTCCATCCACTTGAGGAGGGAATGAGCACTATCATCAAGATGATGTACATATAGGAATAGGCCACAAGGACTATGCAGCAGAGGATGACGGTGGACGAAAGCATGAAATCCATCAGCTCAATGGCAGTGGTATCTGCACAGGCCACGGCCAGCAAGGGCCCACTGTCACAGAAGAAGTGGTTAATAATGTTGGAGCCACAGAAGGGCAGCTGAGAGATGAAGATGGTTGGGAAGAGCACAGATAGGAAGCCTCCCACCCAAGAAAGCATGACAGTCCCAATGCAGACAGAAGGTCCTTGTGATGGTGCTGTACTGCAGCGGGTAACACACAGCAGCATAGCGATCATAGGACATGACTGTCAGCAGAAGAAACTCTACCGTGCCCAGGAAGAAGTAGAAATAGCACTGGGTGATATACCCAGCAAAGGAAATGGTTTTATCCCCGGATGCTAAGTTGACCAACACTTTTGGCAAAATGACTGAGGTGAAGAGATGTCCAGGATAGTGAGGTAGCACAGGAAGAAGTACACGGGGGTGTGGAGACAGGAGTAGGACAGCACAATGGAAATGATGAGAGGTTCCCCAGGAGGGTCAGCAGGAATGTGGACACCAGCAGCATCAGGAACAGCAGCTCCACCTGCCTGCTGAGGGCAAATTCCAGCAAAATAAACTCCCCCAAGGTGGCAGTCTGATTGGCCATGGGCCTGGGAGGCGGGGCTCAATTCCTCTGATGGAACAAAAGGAGAAGGTGCTTAGAAGAGTGTTCAGTGTACAAAACCCATGGCTGTTCACTAGAAAAATATGAACATAAAATGTGTTAATACAATCCAAATTTAGATATGTAATCTAAATTTAATTTGTTTCAAATTATTTGCCTATCAAATTAAAACTTTTTAAATGATCATTTTAATTGTTAACAAAGTGTCTGCCTTAAGTCCTACCCTGTTATATGGTTTATATGAACTTTCTAAAAATAGTATAGTAATTTGTATCAAAATCCTTAAAACTGTGCACATTCTTAGACTCAGAAATCCACCCAAAAGTCATAGAAGTTTTCAGTGATTTTGCTTCAACAACATTCATCACAGAATTGCTTATAATAATGAAAATTTAGCAACAACTTTAATATCCAAAAATGGGAGATGACACATATAAATAATAACATTATGCAGACATTAAAAACATAGCGTGTTTTTACCATAATATGTAAATGACAAATTTTATATAATAACAAAATAGCCACAATGTATTACTAAGTTTTTAAAGCAAGGTGTAAACTAATAGTAGCATTATGATCTCACTTTTGGGGGTTAAATGTAAATCAACAAAAGTCCTACAATAATCAAGATATTGCTAAAAAAGAAGAAATTGGGGGAGAGGGTTGGCCCTAGTATATATAAGACAAAAAAAAAAGCTAATTACTAGTAAATCAAGATTGTATTGGCACAAATACACATAAACTGGCCAGCAGAACAAAATAGACAGCCATGAAACAGACCCACACAAGTATGAAACAGTGATATATGTCAGAGGTGAAAGGAAGCTGGAACTGCTAATTGTCTGTATGGGAAAACATAACATAGGATTCCCCACCTCATATCAGACACTAACATCCATTCTAGATGGACAAAAATATTAAATGTAAAAATGAAAACTTTCAGGTGAAAATATAGGAGAATATTATTTTGGGCCTTAGGGTAGAAAAATACTGATTAAAGATCTGAGAAATGATAAACAAAAAAAAGAAAATATTGATAAATTAAATTACATAAAAATTAAGAATTATTGTTTATTAAAAGACCTCCAAAATGAAGTTAAAGGCAAATTACAAATGTGACATAGATAATGGACAAATGTTTATATTCTATAATATATAATCAATATATTGATTCTTTCAAAGCCATAATAGAAAAACAATTCAATAAAAAAAGTGGCCTTCATGTGACCCGGGGGAACAGTGTGACCCGGAGGGGCTGTGTGAACCGGAGGATGAGCAGATTCTATTCGTGTGGTCTGAGAAATTTGGACAGTCTGCAGCCATTTGCGATAGAACACTTTGTTGTATTTCCCTATAAAAGCAAATGGGAGAGAATGTCCCACTTGAAATTCAAATATGGAAAGAAAAAAAAAAGAAGAAAATCTGAGGAACAGAATAAACTGGTGAATATAATAGAATCAGGGGCAAAGAAAGAGAGTGGACTGATAATTATCATGAAGATAAGGGGATGGGGGTGCAGTAAGAGACTGGATTAAAATCGTATAACCAATGGATGAGGACAATGTCAGCGGGGCAGAGGGTGGGATGGGAACTGGGTAGAAGGGAGCTTTGAGGGAGAAAAAGGAGAAACAATTGTAATAATCTGAGCATAAAAGATTTATTTAAAAAATAAATAAATAAAAATAAATGGCCTAAACATTTTATCTGAATTCTATTGAGGAAAAAAATATAGCCAATAAAATATACAAAAATATGTTTGATATCATAAGTAATTAAGGACATGCAAATTGAGACAATAACAATATAACTTTATACCCATTATACTGCAAGATAGCCGAATCCTGACAAGGGGTAATATAGCTAGTCCATCAAGAAAACTCTGGATTTAGAGTCAGGAGACATGGTTTCAAGTCCCACCTTTTAGCATCCTTAAGACTAGACAAATCACCTTATCTTTCTGGACATCTGCACATGAATCTTTTTCAAATATGTTTTTTTTTATTTCATAGAGGAAGAGAGAGAGAGAAATAGAAATATAAATTATGAGAATCATTGATAGGCTGCCTCCTGATCAGCCCCTACTAGGGATCGAGCCCGCGACCCTGCCATGGGAATCAAACGGTGACCTCCTGGTTCATAGGTCGACACTCAACCACTGAGCCATGCTTGCCTGGCTACACATGAATCTTCACAGGACAAGAGATAATGTTCTTTTTCCTCGTTTTTCTCACAGCTGGGTTGAAAAGCTCAAAATGGAAAATAAGATAATTCATATGAAATGCCTTAGGAAATCATAAACCATCATATCAAGTGTTGCTGTTATTTCAAGAAAATTCTGCTGTTCCGCAGTTTTGGCAAAGATCAAATCCTGTTTTCCTTGTCCCTACTGAGATATTGGCCATCCACCCTGGAGCACTATCAGTTTTGTCCTAGGATACATCTTGTCAGGTCACAATTTTGCCTAAATTGTTTTCTCCTTGAACAGCATATCTGATTGCCTTCAAAGAGGAAAGACAAAGGAAAACTACTTCTCTACATGAGAATTTTGCTTAATCCTTCTTGCCTAAGATTTCTGGAATGAAGAAACTATCCTCTATCCCCCACATTCCACACAATAATAATGTGATCTATACACCAAGAAGCCACTGGTTCAATTCCCAGTCAGTATACATGCCCAGGTTGCAGGCTGGATCCCCAGTAGGGGGTGTGCAGGAGACAGCTGATCAATATTTTTCTCTCATTGATGTTTCTTTCTCTCCTTCTCCCTCTCCTTTCTTCTCTCTCTAAAATCAATAAAAACATATTTTTAAAAAGTTAACCTGGTCAGCATGGCTCAGAAATTGAGCATCGACCTATGAACCAGGAGGTCATGGTTCGATTCCCAGTTAGGGCACATGTGTAGGTTGCAGGCTCCATTCCCAGTGTGGGGTGAACAAGAGGCAGCTGGTCCATGATTTTCTCTCATCATTGATGTTTCTCTCTCTCTCTCTCTCTCTCTCTCTCTCTCTCTCTCTCTCTCTCTCCTAGAAATCAATAAAATATATTTAATAATAATAATATCGAGAGCAACGCTCACAGAGGAGACTCAGCAATACTCACATTAGCTAGATGAGGCCGACTGGCCACCTCCAGCATGTCCTGCCCACACAGCAGCCCTGGCTTGGGCACTGTAACTCTGAGACTTCTACTGCCACAAACTGCACTCTCGGGGTTGAACGGAACAATACCGTGGAAGGGTTTTACATTTGGATCCCATGCTTTGGCTTCCACTGGGGCAGGTGGGGCAAGGCAGGGTGGGTGAGAGCATACACTTTTAGAAAAGGATCCAATCATGGGGAATCCTCAGGGGCACAATTTACAAGTTGTCTCTGAATACCATGTCTGAGCCTGAGGCCCACTTAGGAAAAGATGCAAACTCAAACATGTCTACACTAGCAAGAACCAAAGTCAGAACACTAGCCACCACTAACACCACGGGGAATATCTTAGAGAGCCTCCCCATGCACAGTCCTTTATCTGCCCCATCTCCAGTCCCATCATGACAATTGTGTTTACTCCATACTACCTAGTATTACCCTCTCCATTATCCTAAAGTAATTCTATCAATATACCAAATCTTCAGTGATCTTCCAACCAAAAGAAAAAACCCAAACAGCTCAGCCTGACACACAAGAGCCCCATGCCTAATCTCTCCCAGAATTACCTCCCAGCCTCGGCTCCCACCTTACATACTCTCACACACATCTGTCACTTCAGTGGGCCACTGTTCTTACTCTGCCCCACATGGCCTTGTGCCCCCATGTCTTCACCCACCCAGTCTCCGGAGCCCAGCTCTTGTTCCTCCTGCTCAAGCCTACAGTGGTTCTCCCTCTCCCAGAATATTTTCTTACACTTGGAATCAGGAATCCACAGTATAGAACTTGAATGTTTTCAACCTTTTTTTATGTAACTATAACACATTTACATAAAAGGGCACAAATCATGAGCTCAATGAATTATTATAAAGTGAACACACTCATGTAATCACCACCCAGGTCAAGTGATAGAATGGTACTAGCTCCTCAGAAGTCACTTTTAAGCTCCCTACCTCCATTCCAAAGCTAACCTTTATCCTGATTTCTAACAACATGGGTTAGCTTTGCCTGTTTTTGAAATTCATATAAATGAAATCATGAATTGTTTTATGTTTGCCATCTTTTGTTCAACCTATATTTGAGAGATTCATCTGTGCTGTGTGACTCATTTTAATTGCCATATTTTATCATCACACACACACACACACACACACACACACACACACACACACACACACCTTTAGTCAGCTAGCTTGATTGGGCCTCTATCTTTTAAATTCAAAGTGTAAATGACTAAGAAAAAATATCACCTTTCTAATCAGAGTTCTCTTTTAAGGTCCAAAGCAGAATTCATGCTTTACAGAAATTAACTTACTATAAATGACATTCATAAATTTATACATTAAGCCATAATCCTACCTAATAAATTCCAGATACCAGGACCTCCGCTTGAGTCGCCAGGGGGTATGGCCAGCCTGAAAACCACCACAGGCCCCTCACCCAGGCCTCCCCACGCCCCAAGGGAATACCTACCCTGATCCGGGACACCCTTCGGGTCAAACCAGCTGGCCCCCACCCTTGCACCAGGCCTCTATCCTATCTAATAAAAGAGTAATATGCAGATTGACTATCACTCTAACACACAATAGCTGCCCCCATGTGGTCAAAGATGGCTGCCCCTATGTGGACACAAGATGGCCACCACAGATGGCCAGCAGGGGAGGGCAGTTGAGAGGGACCAGGCCTGCAGGGGAGGGCAGTGAGGGGTGACCAGGCCAGCAGAGGAGGGAAGTTGGGGACAAACAGGCTAGCAGGAGAGCAGTTAGACATCAATAAGGCTGGAATGGGAGTGGTTAGAGTGATCAGGCTGGAAGGCAGAGCGGTTAGGGGCAATCAGAAAGGCAGGCAGGCAAGCAGTTGGGAGACAGCAGTCCTGGATTGTGAGAGGGATGTCTGACTGTCGATTTAGGCCCGATCCCAGTGGGCAGTTGGACATCCCTCGAGGGGTCCCAGATTGGAGAGGGTGCAGGCTGGGCTGAGGGACACCCGCCCCCACCCAGCCCTGTGCACGAATTTCACGCACTGGGCCTCTAGTATTAGTATTAAGGTCAATAAGCTTAGAGCTGCTGAAGCTGGTTTGGTTCAGTGGTAGAGCGTCGGTCTGCAGACTGAAAGGTCCCGGGTTCAATTCCAGTCAAGGGCATGTACATTGGTTGCAGGCACATCCCCAATAGGGGGTGTTCAAGAGGCAGCTAGTCGATGTTTCTCTCTCATCGACGTTTCTAGCTCTCTATCTCTCTCCCTTCCTCTCTATAAAATATCAATAAAATATATATTTTTTTAAAAAAATAAGCTTAGAGCAATAAGAATAATCTACCCAGAAAGTTTAAGGCTGCTTATCCTGCTTTAACTCCAGTCACTCCCATGCCTGCCTTTCATTTATCTGAGCATATTAATGGTTCTAACAACTGGCTAATTATGATAGGTGAAAAGGACAAATGTTTTCCAGATCCAACAAACAATTTTATGATGTACTAGCAACTCTCATGAGCATGCTACTCATGTTTATTAAAAAAAAAAAACAAAAAAAAAAACCAAAACAAAACAAAAAAAAAACAGCCGAAACCGGTTTGGCTCAGTGGTAGAGCATCGGTCTGCGGACT
The DNA here is from genome assembly GCA_963924515.1 of Vespertilio murinus. Lineage (NCBI taxonomy): Eukaryota > Metazoa > Chordata > Mammalia > Chiroptera > Vespertilionidae > Vespertilio > Vespertilio murinus. The sequence continues at coordinate 145,699,282 of OZ004704.1, read as the reverse complement.
GAAAGGTCCCAGGTTCGATTCCGGTCAGGGACATGTACATTGGTTGCAGGCACATCCCTGGTGGGGGTTGTGCAGGAGGCAGCTGATTGATGTTCCTCTCTCATCGACGTTTCTGGCTCTCTATTTCTCTCCCTTCCTCTCTGTAAAATATCAATAAAATATATTTAAAAACAAACAAACAAAAAACACACACACACACACATTAACTTCACTATACAATTGCTGTTTCATATTAGCCACCACTTCCCTCCAATTTTATGTGATCATAGAACCTTGGAAATTTGGAGATGGGAGATCCTAGTGCTACAGCCTCCTCGTTCCACAGATGGAGATGTTAAGTCCAACACGGGTTAAATGAGTTGTCCGAGGTAACAAAACTGATGAAGGAGTAAAACCCATTTCTCCTGACTACTACAGCAGTTTGGAGGAGGAAAAAAAATCAGGGAAGGCTGGACATGCATAGGTGTGAGATTAAAATTTAGCCTTAAAGTCTTTAAATTGGGATTAATGAGAACTGGGGTGTGAGTAGAAAGAGCCAGGTACTGGATCAGGCTACCGTTCAGCAGTTATATGACTCCCTGAAGGCAGAAACTAGGTTTTAACCCTCTTGGTACTCTCCAAGCCTAATTACCATGTAAGGGACACCAGAGAAGTTCAACAATGACTGAGTGGGTGAGCAAATAAGTGTATATGAAACTGTGTACTCTGGAGAAGTTCATGCAGAGAAGAAAAAAGAATGGAACCTCAGTGAAGGCCTTCATTTAAAAGCCAGGAGGAAGTCACCATGGGAGCAAGAGGAATCAGAAAATGAAACAACAGAAACAGAACCATGCAATTGGGGAGGGGGAAATTCAAGATGGTAGGAGTATGAACAGCACCAAACATGTGAAGAGGTTAAGGAGAACAAGAATGAAGAAAAAGTAATTGAACAATTTAAAAAATAATAAGGCAAAATGTGTATTAACAAGCTAGCACAAGAGCACATTTTGGCTAGGCAAGAGTTGGGGTTCTAGTGTAGCTGGGAAGAGCAGGTAACATCATCCCAGCCTGGCACCATTGACATGCTACCTGAGCTCATTCCTCAGAGCTTCCACTTACATAAGTGCCTTGAATTCTGCAGCAAGTATAGGTAAGAAATGCCCCCTCACATCTACTTGCATGTATAAGTTTGTATATGAAATGAAGATTAAAACTCTGACCCTCATTTAAATTCGAGGACTTCAGCACCTACCACACATCCTTTTGGAACACAGTAGATCTAAGATACTCAGTAAAAGCAGCATGCATAAATAACTGAATATTAACTTCAGAGAAGCATTTAGAGTAAAGTGATATGAAAGCCATGGCAAAAGCTGGGTAGCAATGTGAAAACCCTCTGTATGTTATTTCTCGTCTCTTCCCTGCAGCCACCAGGGATCCAGCATGTCTCTGATCACCAGACCAGGTCAGGACCAGAGAATTTGAAGAGCAAAGGGCTCATCTTCATTAATCCTGGTCTTAAATGTCAAGAATAGAGACAGCCCTAACCGGTATGGCTCAGTGGATAGAGCATCAGCCTGCGGCCTGAAAGGTCCCAAGTTCAATTCTGGTCAAGGGCATGTACCTTGGTTGCGAGCTCATCCCCAGTAGGAGGTGTGCAGAAGGTAGCTGATTGATTGATGTTTCTCGCTCATCGATGTTTCTAATTCTCTACCCCTCTCCCTTTCTTTCTGTAAACAATCAATAAAATATATATATTTTTTAAAAGAATAGAGACAGAGATATCATTATCAAAGCCTCTAAAGGCACTGATGCCACTGGCCTGCCCTTAGCTGGTCAAGTGCAGGTTTGTTTCTGCTCTTTGCCATTCAACAAACATTTGTTGATACCTCCTGAATTTCAGGCACTTTTAGTAGATGCTGGACACACACACATCAGAGAACAAGCCCAGTCCTTGCCTCCAGAGTTTATATTATGGAGCAGAAAGTCTACAGATGAACTGCAAGGTATGCTGGGAAATGCTTTAAATTATATGCAAAATAGTGTATCCATATAAATTGGGAGGAAAGTGGGAAAAGTAAATTCTCAAATGGCTTTCTGATTCAAAAATATTAAGAACCACTGGTTTGGGCTCTGCAAGTGTGGCTCAGTGGTTGGGTGTCAACCCATGAACCAGAAGGACACAGTTCAATTCTGGTCAGGGCACACACCTGGGTTCCGGGCACCATCCCCAGTAGCGGGTGTGCAGGAGACAGCTGATCAATTATTCTCTATCATTGATCTCTCTCTCTCTCTCTCTCTCTCTCTCTCTCTCTCTCTCTCTCCCTCTCCCTTCCTCTCTCTGAAACCTATAAAAAACATTTTTCTCTTTTTTTAATTTATTAAGGTATTATATGTGTACATAGCTTACCATTGCCCCCCCCCACCACCTCCTATTCATGCCCTCCCTCCCCAGAGTTCTGTGTTCATTGGTTGTACTTATATGCATTCATACCAGTCCTTCGGTTGTTCTCTTATCTCCCCCCAGGTTTCCTTCCCCTCCCCGCTGTTATTTGACAGTCTGCTTGTTTTATGGTGACTATCTCAGGACCACATGAATAGAATCCGCTCCTCATTTGGCAGTCTGTTTGTTTTATGGTGACTATCTCAGGACCACACGAATAGAATCCGCTCCTCCTCTGGTTCTCACCGCCCCTCCCCCAGGTCCCACTTCTCTCACCCGGGGCATACGGCCTCCTGGGACACACGGCTCACCCAGAGCACACAGTCCCCTGGGACACACAGCTCACCCGGGGCACACGGCCCCTCTGGGTCGCTGGGGTCACGAACTGGAGGCGCTGCGCTAGCTCCTCGCTAGCACGGCAGGCAGGCTGGGACTGCTGCGGGCGGGGAGACCGCACTCCAAGGAGTCTCAGCGGAACGGCTGCTGATGCGGAAGCCAAGCTCCGAAGCCGTCCACTCCCTGGGCCCGGGGTGGAGTGAGCTCTGTTCTTGGTGGGCTTCCCTCACTTGCGGCAGCGGCGGTGGTTGCGGCGGAGGCAGTGGCTTTTGTGGCTCGATTTCCACTGTATTTTTAAAATCCACAAGGCGGCAGTGGCGCCCCTCCTTGGGATCCTGGCAGAGGCTCCGGCTCAGCCCTGCGGCAGTGGGCCTGAAGGGCGAAAGGCTTGCCAGGGCTGCGAATGGAAGGCGCCGCGCCATGTCCTTACCAGCATGGTGGGCAGGCTGGGATGGCTGCAGGTGGGCTGAGATGGCTGCGGGCGGGGAGACCACCCTCAAAGGTGACTTGTTCATGGTGGAAGCGGAGCTGCTGTGGACGTGGAGGCTAAGTTCTGAAGCCGCCCACTCCCTGAGCCCGGGGCAGAGTGAGCTCTGTTCTTGGTGGATTTCCCTTATTCGCACGGCGGTGGGTGCGGCGGCGGGTGCGGCAGCAACGGTCGCTCCTGTGGTTCAGTTTCCACTGTAGTTTTAAAATCCACATGGTGGCAGTGGCGGAAGCTTCAGCCAGGCCATGCAGCGGCAGAGGAAGGACTCGCCGGGGCCACAAACAGAAGGCGCTGCACCAGCTCCTCACCAACATTGTGTGCGCGGAGGCTGGGCTGAGATGGCTGTGAGCTGGGAGATGTCGCGCCAGCTCCTTACCAGCACAGTGGGCGGGCTGGGACGGCTGCAGGCTGGGGTGGTTGCGGGCAGGGAGACCGCGCTCAAAGGCTTCTCTTCCCAGCAGGAGCCGAAGGTGCGGCAGAGGCCCGGCATCAGCTCCCTTGCTCCCACTCCCTGGGCCCGGGGCGGAGTGAGGTCTGGCTTCCCTCATTCCCAACGGCAGCATCTCCAGTAGGTCTGGTTCCGCCGTAGTTTTAAACTCCACATGGCAGCAGCGGAGCCTTGCTTTGTGTCTAGTTGTAGCCTTCCCATTCTGCCAGCTTTCCTGTGGGTCTGGTGCGATCCCTTTCAATTTTAGCTGTTGTTTTTTTCCGAATTGTTGATGAGGTGGCAGCTTAGGAGACTACCTAGGCCGCCATCTTGTTTTGGTCTCCTATAAAAAACATTTTTAAAAAGAAAAAGGAACCACTGACTTGGGACCATTCATTTTCCTCATTTCTACTAGTAAGCTCTTGGCAAGTATCTAAGCACTTGCAGCACCTCTCTGGTGTGTTCTCACCTTTGCTGTACATATGATTTCCTCAAGAGCTGGAGGCAGTCCCAATGGTGGACGAGAGAAGCACACCTCATGGCTGTCCTTTGTAGTTCCCAGGAGCTCTGTCCCAGGAAAGATGAGTTTCTCTAGAGAGTGGCTGCCCCTGCTCTTTGGGAATATCATAACTCATCCCGTGGGCAGTGTACAGCCTACTGGTACATTACAACCTGACAGGCAGAATGACTAGGGAGTAATTTTTATCTCTTTTGAAAGTACTACTTGTTTTCTGAGACTTCTCCAAACTAAACACACACTGACAGAGAAAGAAAAACATGCTCTTTTTTTTGCCTTTTTTTTTTTTTTTTTTTTTTTTTTTTACAAAGGGCCAACGAATGCTCAGAGAGTGGTTCACACTAGGAGGAAGAAAGCACCCTGGGCAGAGCATGTCTGGTCTAGCAGTCCTATTTCTCATGCAAATTAATAGTGTAATTCTTAAATGTTCATCGCTCTTAAGAACGTTTCTGTTAGTGTGACTTTCTCAAGACACACCTATCCATTACCAGACACAATTTGAGTCTTCAAAAAGGAGAGACAGATCCTCCTGAGCTTCCTTGGAATAACGCTGCCATTCTCTTCCTCAATGCTTTCCTTTTCTGCTGATTTCTGTAAGATATAAAACTTTTAAATTTTAAAATGGAGTATTCTAATAAGTATTCTAATATTGGAGAACCCCAATATTCTTGAATATGTAATGCCTAGAAGCCAAAATAAATCTTTTTTAAATTACCACCAATTTTCTGATTAAATTTTTGGAATAGACTGTGTTTGTTTTTAATTTTTATTGGGCTTATTGGTTAATAAAATTAGATAGATTTCAGATGTATGATTCTACATCATCTGTATATTGTATTATGTGTTCACCATCCCAAGTCAAGGCTCCTTCCATCACCATTTATTCCTTTTTACCCTCTCCTACCTCCCTCACCCCCGTTGCTCTCTGGTAATTACCATACCATTATCTGTGTCTACAAGTTTTGTTTTGTTTATTGCTTAATCCCTTCACCTTTCACCTAAACCGCCCTCTCCTCTGACAACTGTCAGTCTGTTCTCTGTATCTATGAGTCTGTTTCTATTTTGAGTCCATTATAAGCCTGTTTGTTAGTTTATGTTGTTCATTAGATTTCACATGTAAGTGAAATCACTGGCTTCTTTCACTTAGCATAATGCTCTCCAGGTTCATCAATGCTGTCACAAAAAGTAAGATTCCTCTCTCTCTCTCTCTCTCTCTCTCTCTCTCTCTCTCTCTCTCTCTCTCTCTTCAGCCAATTAATACAATATTGTAGTACCACAGATTTTTTTATCCACTCCTCAACTAATTGGCACTTGGGCTGCTTCCAAATCTTGGATATTATTGTAAATAATGCTGCAATAAACATAGGGATGCATATATTCTTTCCAGCTAGCGTTTTGGACTTCTTCAGATATATTCCCAGAAGTGGAATTGCTAGGTCATAAGACAAGTTCCATTTTTATTTTTTAATATATATTTTTATTGATTTCAAAGAGGAAGAGAGAGGAAGAGAGAGAGAGAAACATCAATGATGAGAGAATCATTGATCAGCTGCCTCCTGCATGCCCCACACTGGGGATTGAACCTGCAACCCGTGCATGTGCTCTGAGCAGGAATCAAACTATGACCTCCTGATTCATAGGTAGATGATCAACTACTGAGCCACGCTGGCTGGGCTCATTTTTAATTTTTTAGGTAACTCCATACTGCTTTCCACAGTAGCTGCACCAATCTGCATCCCCACCAACAGTGCATGCCGGTTTCTTTTTCTCCACATCATCACCTATACTTGCTGTTTGTTGACCTAATGAAGATAGCCATTCTGACGGGTATGAAGTGATATCTCCTTGTGCTTTTAATTTGCAATTTTGTGATGATTAGTGAGCTTGAGCATCTTTTCATATGTCTATTGGCTATCTGTATGTTCTCTTTGGAGAAATGTCTATTTAGATCTTTTGCCAATTTTTAAATTTTTTTCTTTTTTTATCCTCACCTGGGAATATGTTCTTGTTCAGTTGTTTTTGTTTGTTTGTTTGTTCAGAGAGAGAGGAAGAGAGAGAAACATCAATCAGTTGCCTCCTATAGACACCCGTCTGGGAATCAAATCCTCAATGTTTTGGTGTATTGGACAATGCTCCAGCCAACTGAACCACCCAGCCAGGGCCTTTGACCACTTTTAAACTGGATTGTTTGTTTTTTCAGTGTTGAGTTGTGTAAGTTCTTTATAAATTTTGGATATTAACCCTTATTAAATGTATCATTAATATGTCCTCCTATTCAGTGGGTTGTCTTTTTCATTTTGTTGATGGATTTCTTTGTTGTGCAAAAACTTTTAATTACATTTGCTTATTTTTCTTGTTTCCCTGGCTCAAGATGATATATCAGAAAAATATAGCTAAGATAAATCTCTGATATTTTAGTGCCTGTGTTTTCTTCTAGGATTTTTATGGTTTCAAGTCTACGATTTAAATCTTTAATTCATTATAAGGTTACTCTTGTGTATGGTTTAGAAGATGGTCTATTTTCTTTTCTCTTTTTGTATATATTTGTCCAATTTTTCCAACTCCATTTATTGAATAGACTATTTTTACCCCCAATTGTATAGTCTTGTCTCCTTTGCCAAATATTAATGGACTATAGAGGTGTGGGTTTATTTCTAGCCTTTCTATTCTGTTCCATTGATTTATATGTTTGTTTTTCTGCAAGTATCATGCTGATATCAGGTACTGTGAATCCTCCAACTTTGTTCTTTTATTCTCAAGATTGCTCTGGCTTTTGGGATCCTTTGTGGTTCCATATAAATTTTTAAAATATTTGTTGTAGTTCTGTGAAATGCACCATTGGTATCTTGATAGAAATTGCATTGAACCTATAGATTGCTTTGGATAGTATGGACAGCTACATTGCTGTCCTTCATGACATTAAGATGAGTTGCATTGTGAGAAGAGAACCATCTCTGAGGAATAGAATGTCTCCCTGGAAAATTGGCTTAGGGCCAAAATGGGGTTTTTCCTTCTCAATGGGCCTCAGAGACCTGGGTCCTACACCCCAGGCAAACAGAGCAGAGAGAGATATAGGGAGGGCACTGCACAACAGAAGACAATGTGGCAACATAATGAGGGATTGGGAAAGTATACATTTAAAAAAGAAACCTGTGTAGGTATATTACTGCTAGACTCTAAGAATAATAATTTCCTGTATCTTATTCTGTAGGTTTTCCACACTAGAATTCCCTCCTATTATCCCAAGGCTTTTGACAAGCTTATTTGGTAGGTATTATAGCTGGTCTCTGGTGTGCTTGGTCAGATAATAGCAGGGTCTCTGTCTGCACTTGGGATGAGGAGGTATGGAGAAAGCATATCAGCTGGAGAAGCTGGTTACAAAATGGCCAGGTGATCTGTAGAACCAGCAGGGTTGGCAGAAAATGTAAGCCTTCCTCCAGGAATTACATGGGAGTGGATCCAGTAAACTCCTAAACTTTCAGTTATCAATCAGGATTCCAGCTTGGACACTTGTGATTTTTAAGCACCAAAGGGAACAGTGACCTTTGAAAACCAAACAAACCAAAGACTTCAGAGTTAGTCGGTTAGTTAGTTAGTTAGTTAGTTAGTTACTTGAGCTGCCCCAAAATCATTCATAGCCAAATGTCATGAATATGTGAACGGTAAGATTCAAAAGAGTTCAGAGGAGGGAAAGGTTGCCCTTTCCCATAAGATCGGGGAAGGCTTCACAAAAGGAGAATTTAAGGTAGGCCTTGAAGAGGAGTAGCAATTGAAAAGAAAAAAGAGGAGGGAGAGTGCTCCTGTTAGGAGAAATGGCAGGAGCCAAAGCAGGAAGGTGCCAAAGGGTAAGCTATGCTTTAAACAAGGAAATGGTCCTGTCTGACTGGAAGCAAGTCTATATTCTTTCATATTCTTCCTCCAAACTTCCTATCACTTTAGGTCCCATTCTTGAGCCAGTCTCCGTGGAGCAATCAAAGGAGCCATATTGAGCCAGTCTCTGTGGAGCAATCAAAGGTGCTAAAGACATCCTGAGTTAACTGGTGCTAGTTCTCAGGGAGAGGTCAATCATTCCAGAGGAGAGGAATTGGTCTAAGTTATTCACCTTCCTTTTTTTCATGACCCACATTCCCCTCTCAAAAGACACTCCTGAATTTTATACCCAACACCCCTGCAAAATGCTGCAAGAAGTGCTCATATCTCCCCTTCTACCCTTACCCCACAGCTACTCTGCTCCATACAGACTCCTCTGGATAAGAGGTGTGTTGCTTTGTCACTTTCATCACAAAATGCTTAGTTAGCACCTACACTATGTCCAGACTGTTCTAAGCATGGAAGAGGATACAGCAATGAACAAGTCAGTCTCTGTCATTATAGAGTTATCCTTCTAGTGGGAAAGAGACAAATATAATATGTAAATAAAATATGAGGTAGTGTTATGAATAAAAGTAAATAAACAGGAGAAACCAAGATGGCGGCATAATATAGACAACCGAATGCAGCCTACCACAACAAATTTGAATTTAGAACGGGAAAACAGGGGAGGCATTTCCCTGAAGCACCGGACGGGTAGCTGAGAGGAGGCTCTGCCATCTGGGAAGGAGAGAGAAGGCGTGCTGACCCTCAGAAACTGTGAAGGTACAGAGAACTGTGCGCTGAAAAAGCGCTGGCTTAATCCTGGCACACGGAGAGGGAGGGCCGGCCAAGATTGCTGCTGGCAGACTCCTGGTGTGCGAAGAGGGCGGGCCGGGCTGAATTCACTGCTGGCTTACTCCGGGCGTGCAGAGAGGGAGGACAGCTAATGCGCGGCTGGCTTTCTTGTTTGAGAGGGAAACAGAATCACCCTATTGCTCTGATAGATGGCCCCAGTCAGGGAGAGGCCAGACTGTCAGGCAGCAGGCAGAAATCTCTTGGAGGTGTGTAAAGCCAGAGGCGATTACTGCAGGACTTGGGGAGGAACCGACCCGAGACTCCGCCCATCCAACCTGAGCACTTAAGCTCTCCTAGCTGAGACACTGCTAATCCTCACACCCAATTGGCTTGGAGATCAACGCTTCCCAGTGATACCAACAACAAGCAAGGCTTAACAACAAGACTGCACACACAGCCCACAAAGGGCTACACCAAGACTGTCCACCTCAGGCAACTGGGAAGGCTGTGCTACTGAGCTCTACCAGAACACCTAGCACACAAAACTATTCCATCAAATTCAGGAAACAACTAAAATGCAAACAAGAGGCAGGAGACAAAGGAAGGAGATGGAAGAAAAGAAAATAATGGACATTGAGTTCAAAACTACAGTTATAAGGCTTTTCAAGAATATCTTTAAAAAGGCCAATAAAAAAATAAAAATAAATAAAAAGGCCAATAAAATAAATGAGACCTATGAGGATATGAAAAGGGATCAACTAGAAATAAAAAGGATCAACTTTTTTAAGGACCACACCAAGACACATCATAATTAAAATCCCAAGAGCAAAAGACAAAGAGAGAATATTAAAAGCAGCAAGACAAAAGCAGGTAGTTACCTATAAAGGACCACACATATGACTGTCAGCTGATTTCTCAAAAGAAACCATGCAGGCCAGATGAGAATGGCAAGAAATATTCAAGGTGATGAATAACAAGAACCTACAGCCAAAAATACTCTACCCAGCAAAGCTATTACTCAGAATCGAAGGCCAAATAAAGAGCTTCACAAATAAAATTTTTAAAAAGCTAAAGGAGTTCATCACCCCCAAACCAGAATTATGTGAATTACTGAAGGGGGCTATTTAGAAAGAGGAAGAAGATAAAGATAAAAATTATGAACAACAAATACGTAACTATCAACAAATGAAACTAAAAACCAAGAGAATTAAAAAACCCGATGAACAATATTAACTGGTGAATATAATAGAATCAGAGGTATGGAAGGGGAGTGGACTGATGATTCTCGGGGGAAAGGGGAGTGGGGGGTGCGGGAAGAGACTGAACAAAAACTGTGCACTTATGGATGAGGACATTGGGGGGTGGGGAAAGGACAGAGGGTGAGGTGGGAACCTGGTGGAGGGGAGTAATTGAGGGGGGGGGAACACATTTGTAATAATCTGAACAATAAAGATTTATTTTTTAAAAAAGTAAATAAACAGAATAAAGAGACAGGAAATAACAAGGAGAAGTTCTGTTTTGTATAAGATGAACAGGAAAAGAGGTGACATTAAGCAGAGGCCACAGGGGTAAGGCCAAAGCCCCAAGATGAAGATGAGTTGGTGTGGCTGAAGAGCAGGAAGGCTACTTTGGAGCAAGCTCAGTGAGATGGGGGATGAAGAGGTCAAGTACAGGCAGAGACTCCTAGGAAAGGGACAGCCACAGAATGCCCATGGTCATAACCCTACTGACCCAGCCCTTGGAAGGGCCTTGCCCACCATTTCCCCCTATACCTGACTCATTAAACATTTCCAAAGTTACTATGCAATACAACTGGGAGGGAAAAGACAAACTTCCAGTTTTAAAGTTAGAGCAATCAGGCCTGTCCAGTGTGGTTTGGTGGTTGAGTGTCAGCTCATGCACCAAAAGGTCACTGGTTCAATTCTCAGTCAGGGCACATGCCTGGGTTATGGGTTCAATCCCCCGTGGAGGGGGGTAGAGGGGAGGGGGCAGTTGCAGGGGGCTGCCAATTGATGTTTCTATCTCTCCTCCTCTCCCTCACTCTCTCTAAAAATCAATTTAAAAAAAGGTTATTAGAGCAATCAATAGCCAAGGGATTCGAAGTGGCTGGGGCCTTATTATCTCAGTGTTGTAATGAGTCTCCAGAGAAGCCCCACAACTTCACTCCACAGAAGGGAAAGCTTCCCGCAAGGGATCAATATTTGGGGCTCCAAGTGTCAAAATTCCATAGAAACCGGGAAACAATCCCAATACACTAGGCCTGTACTAGATGCACATAAAGTCACAAAGTCTCCCCAAAATGGCTTATACCAAGGTCTTGTTAGGAGTGGTAATTCTGAATGTAGACTAGGGTAATTCAGCAGAGCCCCTGGGACTGTTGATGGTTGAGTTAAATGAATCTCATTGCCCACAGGTACCTCTTTAGCTCAAGAGGAAAGGACAGACGGAGACTCCAAGGACATGTCCACAGGATGATTCACTTGCTCTCTCACCCATAACCCAACAACAAGGGTCAGAGTCCTCTCACCTGAGGATTTAATATTTTGATGAACCTAGAAAGGCAAGAAGATCCTAAGATCTGGGAAATCCCCTCCAGATGAGTGGCCAGTAAGATCCAAGAGTAACTGCTTCTTAGCCCAGAGGTAACCTGGGGCCTGTGTAAGGTAGCTGAGTGGTTGAAAAATGAGGAGCATGGGGCTTGTCAAAAAGAATGCAATACAACCATGCTAAATAATAATAGTTAACATGTACTGGACACTTACTATGTTCCAGTCTAAGCATTTTTCACATGTTCTCTCTAATCCTCCAGGCAGTTCCTGTGAGCTAGGGATTATTATGCTACCCAGTCCACTAAGGAGGAGGAGGAGGAGGCACAGAGACTCATAAGGCACTTGCTTCCAGAGTTACATAGCTAGTTAATAGGAGAGTCAGGATTCATATCCAGGTCAGAATCGAGTATCTGTACCTCAGGTGTTATGTGCCTGGCACTCTGGAAACTCCAATAGCCATAGTCTCAGTTTGACTCTGGATAGAGTGGGTACCAACTAATGTTGTGCATGAATGACTTTTTACTATCAGGGAAATTTGCCTGACCAATGTCACGAAGATCATTTCTCTTGTTAAATCACATACTTTTGTAAGTGTTGGTATGAACCCTTTTGCTCTCAGAAGAATAAAGAGCTGTGCTCCATGAACTCCAGGGCCCCTCTTTCTTGTGCTTAAAGTTCTAATGGAACCACTCTGGGTAATAAGCAAAGCAGAGGATAATTCACAGAGCAAACCTGCAGAGCTCGGTGGGTCCATCTGAGTCAGAATCTAATCTACATCCCTGCCTGTAACTATTCTACTGTTTTCAGAACAGCTGAACATCATTCTGTTAACTCTATACAGTCATGTGAGCTGCAGCTGGCCCCTGGATCTCTCTGAGGAACCATTCTGCTGCCTCCTCTCTCCAATCAAAGTTCTAGCTACCTCACGCTCATAGGTGGGCTCACATGTTAGACCGACAGTATCTATGGGACTAAAGACACTCAAGGCAAAGCAGCTGTGTGTTCTACAGAAGACCATCCCTGTTATATCAAACTTGAGTATTTCCTGCCACACACCATAGCATTTCTGCTCTCCACAAGAAAAAACAACAGAGGGTAATGACTGTCTGCTTACAATTCAAACAGTTCCTGTGTCCCTTGTCACAGCTGACTCCCCTTCTTTTTTTCATCATTTTTGTAGCACTCCTAGAGATCTCTTACAGTTATATAAGTAGATCTTATTTTTGTCCAACTTTGTATTATGAACTCTACAGGCTCAATGCACGATTAAATCGTGCACGTGTAGGGTCCCCTAGGCCTAACCTGCCATTAGGGCAGGGGTTGGCAAACTTTTTGACTCGAGGGCCACATGGGTTCTTAAACTGGACCGGAGGGCTGAAACAAAAGCATGAATGGAGTGTTTGTGTGAACTAATACAAATTCAAAGTAAACATCATTACATAAAAGGGTACGGTCTTTTTATATATATATTTCAATAGTTTAGAATAGCAGAATGGGCCGGATCCGGCCCACGGACGGACAGTAGTTTGCCCACGGCTGCATAAAGGTCATGTTCACCACCCCTCGAAGGCTTGCACGTTCTGCAGACGCTGCTGGCAGCCAGCAACGCTCCTTAGATGCTCCAGAAGTCCTTCCCGCCACGGCCTCTACAGGACCCATTAATGCACGTCTTGGTGAGTCCAGTAGTTGGTCAGGAGTCTGGTAGTTGTTCGTGACCACAGGTCTTTTATGATAGAGACCCAGTGCATGAATAGTGCATTAATAGAGACCCAGTGCATGAATTTGTGCACTGGGGGAGGAGGGGGGATTGTCCCTCAGCCCAGCCTGCACCCTCTCCAATCTGGAACCCTTCTGGGGATCGGGCCTAAACCGGCAGTCAGACAACCCTCTCTCAATCCAGGACTGCTGGCTCCTAACCACTCACCTGCCTGGCTGCCTGATTGCCCCTAACCACTCTTGACAGCCTGATTACCCCCTAACCACTCCCCTGCCAGCCTGATTGACACCTAACCACTCCCCTGCTGGCCCAATAACCCCCAATGCCCTTCCCTGCAGGCCTGGTTGCCACCAATTGCCCTCCCCTGCAGGCCTGATCATCCCTAACTGCCTTCCCCTGCTGGCCATCTTGTGACAATGTGGGGGCAACCATCTTGTGACAACATGGGATGGCCATTTTATGACACAAGGGTGTGAGGGTCAATTTTCATATTACCTCTTTATTATATAGGATGTTCAAATATACAGAAAAAACTTAAAGAATAATACAATGAACACCCAAAACCCACCACCTAGTTCAATTTTTTAATCTCTTAATAAGTACCTATGCTTTTATGGATAGATAAAATGTCTAAGAGTAAGAAAAATTTCAAATATTCACCAAAAAAAACAAATTGTGAAATATTAAAATAATTCTAATTTTGAAATCAGAAAAAACATAAGCTTCATATTCATTAATTTGATCTTGGTTAGAAACTGTAACTGAAGACAAAAGCTGTAAGCCCTAATTAACAATCTAAGTGCTTTGAAGGAAAGGAGGTTCATTGACATCAGTACTTTAAGAAAATAAAGCACTAAGCCATTTCAACTTATTAGAGAGGCAAGGAAATAGCAAAAATACCTACATATCAGTTACTTAAAAAATTAATCAATATTTTTTCTGTATCTTATGCTTGTATAATTAAGCATTTGTCTAAACAGTCAACTAAAAAAAAACTTTCTCACATTATTGAAAGATTTTTTTAATAGTTCCAAGGATAGTTGTCTTATAACTTAAAACTAAAAATATTTGTTATAAGAAACCACATGTGCCAAAACCAGTTTGGCTCAGTGGATAGAGTGTCGGTCTGTGGACTGAAAGGTCCCAGGTTTGATTCCGGTCAAGGGCATGTACATTGGCTGCGGGAATATCCCTGGTGGGGGGTATGCAAGAGCCAGCTGGTCGATGTTTTTTATGTATTACTGACATGGAAATGTTTTTTATGTATTACTGACATTTTAAATGTTAAGTGTTTTAATTTAACATTTCAAACTATTTAACATTTAAAATTAAAACTATGTTAAATGTTTTAATTTTAAAAAATCCAGATGATAAATAACATTTACATCATGATCCTTTTTTTAAAAATGTGGTGTATACAGTTGTCTGTATGCACAAAATTCTTATTCTAAAATGTGAATAATTATTGCATCCAGGTGATTTTTATTTTTCTCTTTTTGCTTGAATTTTCTAAAATGTCCTATGAGGAACATAAGTTATTTTGCAGCATATAGGACACAAAAATGTTATTTTAGTACATTTTTTAAAATTTTTATTTCAGGTTTCTCCTGATTGAAATAAGTCACAAGATTCTATTTGTTATTCTTGGCATAACTGAATATTTATGTGTTTGACATCACCCTCAAATCACAGTGTTCTTCAACCCAGTGATAAGAACACAGTTACATAGCTAAAGGCAGATAAAAAGAACATCATTTGCCCAGTACATAGTACAGCTGTGACATCGATTTCTGAGCCAAGGAAAAGGAGGATCTAAGTCATCACAGCTGACAACAAAGCACAACCTGAGTTTGTCAGAGGGAAGTTCAATGTCTGGGATTCTCACTTCAAATCACTTTGGGAAGGCAAAGGTAACTGCTGCTAAATTTCGTAATGTCTGAAAACCACTGTGTGGGAGAACATGTTTGCCAATGTTATATCCGGTAAGGATTTAATCTCTAAAATTTATAGGGAACTCATACAACTTAACAAAAGAAGATAAACTGATCAAAAAATGGGCAAAGGACCTAAATAGACACTTTTAGAAAGTGGACATATAGAAGACCAAGAGGCATATGAAAACATGCTCAAAGTCACTAATCATCTGAAAGATTCAACTCAAAATGGCAATGAGGTACCATCACACACCTCTCTGAATGACTATCATCAACAAACGAAAGTGCTGGAGAGGATGTGGAGAAAAAGGAACCCTCGTGCACTGCTGATAGGAATGAAAACTGGTGCAGCCACTGTGGAAAACAGTATGGAGTTTCCTCAAAAAAATTAAAAATGGAACTCCCATTTGACCCAGAAATCCCACTTCTAGGAATATATTCCAAGAAATCAGAAACACAAATCAGAAAGGATATATGCATCCCTATGTTCATAGCAGCACAATTTACAATAGCTAAGATTTTGGCTCAGTCTAAGTGCCCATCAGCAGATGTGTGGATTAGAAAACTGTGGTACATCTATACGATGGAATACTACACTGCTGTAAAAAAAAAAAAAAAGGAATAACTTTTATCATTCGCAACCGCATGGATAGACCTGGAGAGCATAATGCTAAGCAAAATAAGCCAGTCAGATAAATATAAATATCACATGATCTCATTCATTTGTGAAATATAATGAACAACATAAACTGATGAACAAAAATAGATCCAGAGACATAGAAGTATCAAACAGACCATCAAACCTCAGAGGGAAGGCAGGGGAGGGTGAGGAGGGGCAGGGAAGAGATCAACCAAAGGACTTGTATGCATGCATATGAGCATAACCAATGGACACAGACAGTACGGGGATAAGGGCATGTGCTGGGGGTGGGAGCAGCCGGAAGAGGTCAATTGGGGGGGCGGGGAGGGCATGGAGGAGAAATATGTATACTTTAAACAATAAAACATTTAAATTTAAAAATAAATAAAATAAAAATCAGTAACTTTTCCAATTGCAAAGGATAGACCTTGCAAACCTTGATAAGGAAGTTTACATTGATTTCATCACAACAGATGATAAATGGTGATAAAAACAAAAGCAAATACAATAGTTGCTAACACTTCAGTGTAAGTTCCAATCCATTTTCTTTTTTGTTGTTGTTTTTGTTGTTGTTTTAAATATTTTTATTTATTAAATTGATTGGGGTAACATTGGTCAACATAAACACAAAGGTTCAGGTGTGGGTTTCTATGTTACAAGATCTGTATGTTGCACCATGTGCCCACCATCCAAAGTCAAATATTCTCCTGTTGCCATATATTAGGACTCCCTTATCCTCCCACCCCCTTCCCTCTGGCAACCACCATACTGCTGTTTGTCTTCATGAGTTTCAGTTTTATATCCCACATATGAGTGAAATTATGTGGTTCTTAGCTTTTAATGACTGACTTCTTTCACTTAGCATAATGTTCTCAAGGTCCATCCATGTTGCTGCAAATGGCTATTTCATCCTTTCTTATGGCTGAGTAGTGTATATGTACTGCCGGGAACCAATTGTGTATATGTGTATATACACATCCATTATGTATATGTACTGCCGGGAACCAATTCCAGCATGTAATAATTACAAGCGTTTTACCAAAAGGTTGGTGAAGCTTGGGTGGCTCAACAAGGGTGAGCCACATATGTAGTTTACCTGTTGGAAAGAGCTAAACTGCACTTCCCCCAAACCTGAATAGGATTATCTGCTGCCAGACAGACAGCTCAGAGCATTTTTTTAAAATATATTTTATTGATTTTTTAAGAGAGGAAGAGAGAAGGATGAAGAGCTAGAAACATCGATGACAGAGAATCATCGATCAGCTGCCTCTTGCACACCCCCTATTGGGGATATGCCTGCAACCAAGGTACATGCTCCCGACAGGAATTGAACCTGGGACCCATCAGCCCACAGGCCGAAACTCTATCCACTGAGCCAAACTCTATCCACTGAGCATTTTTTTAAAATATATTTTATTGAGTTTTTACAGAGCATTTTATTGCCTCCTGTTGGACAAACACCTGAACAGCTGTAGGCTATTCCCCAAATTGACAATGCTTCTGTACCCTTTGATATCTTACCGTTTAAAATGTATATTTTCGCCGAGACCGGTTTGGCTCAGTGGATAGAGCGTAGGCCTGCGAACTGAAAGGTCCTGGGTTCGATTCCGGTCAAGGGCATGTACATTGGTTGCAGCCACATCCCCGGTAGGAGGTGTGCAAGAGGCAGCTAGTCGATGTTTCTCTCTCATCGATGTTTCTGGCTCTCTATCCCTCTCCCTTCCTCTCTGTAAAAAAATCAATAAAATATATTTTTTTAAATGTATATTTCCACCTTGCCTTAGGACAAAATGTGTTGAATAAAAGCACGGGTCCTTGGTCAAGGTAGGAGTCTTTAGCTCCTTCAACTGAAGATCCTCTGACCCTCAAAGCCTTTCAAAATTATCTTTCATCTCCAGACTCTTTTATCAACTATGTGCAGCCCCTTTCTCCAGAACACTGAACCCTTTTTAAGGCTGGGACAAGAACCCCGGCAATGTACCACATCTTCTTTATCCAGTCCTCTATTGCAGGACACTTTGGTTGTTTCCATGTCTTGGTCATTATGAATAACATTGCAATGAACATAGGGGTGCATATATTTTTGCAAATACATGATTTCAATTTTTTCGGGTATACACCCAGGAGAGAAATTTCTGGGTCATGTGGTAGCTCTATTCTTAATTTTTTTGAGGAATTGCCAGACTGCTAAAGCATTTTCATAATCTTAAAGCAAGCAAGTTGCTCACAAAGCAATTTGCCCAATTTAGGACATATTACTTCCAAATGAAGGCTACCCTGTACTTTAGAATTTTTAAAGTGACAAAAAGACACTTTAACACACATACACACACACATGAATGGTAACTGTGTGAGGTGATGGATGTATTAAATTAACTTCATCATAGTAATCATTTTACTCTGTGTGTGTGTGTGCGTGTGCGTGTGCGTGTGCGTGTGCGTGTGTGTGTGTGTATCACATCACATTGTACACTTTAAATATATACCATTTGTCAATTATACCTCAATAAAGCTGGGGGGAAATTTAATCCTCACTTTTCCATTATCTTTCCTTTTGTCCCTTCCCCCAGGACCCTGTATTTTACCATCTCCAAGCCCCAGTGAAGAAGGGCAGCATAAAATTAGCCAAGCTCTGTATTACTTGTTAATGGTCCCTTACATTCCTATAACAACAGGATTGCCTAATATTAGAGAGAGTCCCCTATTTCAGAGACATAATTAGATTTATTACTCTAACTAAAAGTAACTGTTATTCTTGATCTGGAAAAAAACAACAAAAACTTTTGATTGCAAAGTTGTAGTAACAGCCAAGAGATTTGGGAAGAGGCTCACTGAGGCTCATTATAATAATTCTCTGGAGATCGAAAACCCCATCAAACTTGAGAGAAGAGTAAAGAAAACAAGCTGCAACTAAAATCTTTCAACCCTGATGTCACCTCCACAAAGAGATGTGTTTATTTCAGAAGTAGTTCACCCACTGTCTCCTAGCGTCCCGTTGCCCACAGAAGAAATATCATCTCACTGAGACTGGGCCAATGTGAGGGTGTAATAAAAGTCTTTATCATCAAAATCACCTCCTTTAGTCTAAAGGAAGGGTGAAGGAGGATTTCACCAAATAACTGTACTTTTCCAAGGTGGCTCCCAAGATGATGAGCTTGCTGAAAATGGAAGATGTTGAAACATTTTTGGGCTCATCTGAGCTGAATGATGACAAAGTCCAATGAAACCATTCTCCTAACCAAGGAAGACAGCTGATCATTCAGGACGCTTTGGAAAAGAAAAGGTGTCCTTAGAGAATGCCATAAATTCATGAGAAATGGAGCCCTCAAACCAACAGTGTAAGATCTGCATTTAGAGCCCAAAGACAACATACAACCTCAAGAAATACCCCTGAGAACCAGGTATCTTCAATCCTGTGAGTAGTGTGTTTGGGATGGCTTGACTGGGACTTCCCAGAGGGCTGCTAGACACCTGACCCTGGATCTGTGGGGTAATCTCCAGCTTGGCACTGCTGAGGATGGCAGAGCAGTACTGCTTTCTCAAACCCTCCTCTTCCTGGCACTCATTTTTTATATTCCTTTATAAAATGTGGCACACTGAGCACACACACTCGTCTCATTTGTAACTTTAGCCCATCATCCAGGTCAATGCTAGGCAAGTTAAAGTTTATCCAGTCAGAGCCATTAAGTTAATGCCTGTTCTACCTTGTTCTCTGTGTAACTGTCACCTTGGAAAACCCAAAACTCAACAACATTGAGTCTCGGGTAAAACTGTTATGTTTGCTCCTCCTTAAAAGAAGAAGATCTCACCCTCCTTCTAAGTGTACTACAACAATCCAGAAGACCATGCAATTCCAGCCATGCTAGGACAAACCTCCCACTTTCCCACTGGGCACTACACGATAGACCCTTAAAACAATGAATGGTCTGAGTGGATGGTGCATCCACGTCCAGGCTCTCAGGTTGTCAAGAAAGTCTCTCCTTTCATTCATCAAGCATGTATAATGAAGGGAAAATGCCTGGGATTCATGAAGTGGCTTCCTTCCTTTTGTGTCTGAAAGGCCCCAGAGCTATTGCTCTCTGGTTTTAAACAAACAAACAAACAAACAAATAAAGTTTACTAGCAGCCCTATGTGCTATATACTTGGGCTGGTCACAATGTCTTTTTTTTTTTTTAATCCTCACCCAAGGACATGTTTTTCATCACTTCTAGAGAGAGAGGAAGGGAAAGGGAGAGAAATATTGATGTGATAGAAAAACATCCATCAGTTGCCTCCTGTACACACCCCACTCTGGGACTGAACCTGCAATCCGGGTATGTGCCCTGACTGGATATTGAACCCGAGACTCTTTAGTGCACAGATGATGATCTAACCAGCTGAGCCTCACCTGCCAGGGTGGTCACAATGTATTTTCACAATTTATCTGTGCTCAGCTCATGATTCAGCATGACCCAGAGCTTTTTTCCTCCCCTCCCACTCATATCCAACTCTTCATCATCTTAGTCTCTATTTCCATCTTCCTCTCAGTGTGTCCTACCCAGGACTTTGCCTAAATAATATTCATTCTACTAGCTCCTGATGATGTTTCTGAGTGTGACGTTCTTGGTGGATCCTGCTTCTGTTCTAAAAGAGCTGGGTACATCTCTTGCCTACCTGGGCTCACCTTTGATCAAATGATCACTAGTAAGCTGCATAGACTTCCTTTTCAAGTCGCTGATAAATCTAGACAACATTGAGCCTAGAATTAACCAGTGGCAAATAGTTATATCCTCAGAAGCTGATTGACTATTTTACATTCTTTAATAACTATCAACAAATATTAGGTATGATGGTAGTTTGTAAAATCACTTTGAATGGTGCTAAAAAAAATAAAAAAAGAGGCAAACCAAGAGAAGTTTATATACAGTTTAGAATTTCTTCCTCCCTATCCATATTCCCTAATATTTTCTTCATCTCAAGTACCTAAACTGGGTCCCAATCTTATTTTCTGGAGGCTGGAAAGTAATTCTTGCTGGTAATTACAGTAGTAATTGATATTGCTTAAGGACAGGAACTTCCAAGGATGCTAACTTTCTTATTGAATTTATTGGAGTAACATTGATTAATAAAATTATATAGATTTCAGGTGTACAATTCTATAACACACCATCTGTATATTGTATTGTGTGCTCACCACCACAAGTCAAGTCTCCTTCTAATCACCATTTATTCCCCCTCTACCTTCTTCTACCTCCCTCCTCCACCCTTTCTCTCTGATAATCACCATACTATTGTCTGAGTTCTTTTTTTCTTAATCCCTTCACCTTGATCATTGGCCCCCAACACCCTCCCCTCTGAAAGCTGTCAGTATCCATGAGTCTATTTCTATTTTGTTTGTTAGTTTATTTTGTTCATTAAATTCCACATAAAAGTGAAATCATATGGCATTTGTCTTTCTCTGACTGGCTTATTTCAGTTAACATAATACTCTCCAGGTCCATCAATCTATCGCAAAAGGTAAGATTTCCTCTTTTTTATAGTTATAGCCTAGTAGCTTTCCATTGCATAAATATACCACAGTTTTATTGTCAATTTCTCTACTTATGGGCACTTGGGCTTAGCTATTGTAAATAATGCTGCAATGAACAAAGGGGTGCATATATTCTTTCCAATTGGTTTTTGGGGTTTCTTCAGATATATTCCCAGAAGTGGAATCTCTGGGTCAAAAGGCAATTTCCATTTCTAATTTTTGAGGTGATACCATATTGCTTTCCACAGTGGCTGCACCAACTTGCACTCCCACCAACAGGGCACAAGGATTCTCTTTTCTCCATGCCCTCACCTTCATTTGTTTATTGACTTATTAATAACTAGAGGCCCGGTGCATGAAATGTGTGCACTGAGGGGGGGGGGTGTCTCTCAGCCCAGCCTGCACCCTCTCCAATCTGGGACCTCTTGGGGGATGTCTGACTGTCCCAGCAGTCAGACATCCCTCTCACAATCTGGGCCTGCTGGCTCCCAACAGCTCACCTGCCTGCCAACCTGATCACCCCCTAAACCAATTCCTTTCCAGCTTGATCAATGCCTAACTGCTCCCCTGTCAGCCCCATAGCCCCCAACTTCTCTCCCCTGCTGTTTCAGTCACCCCTAACTGCCCCTTCCTGCCAGCCTGGTCACCCATAACTGCCTTCCCTGCTAGCCTGGTTGCCCCTAACTGCCCTCCCCTGCAGATCTGGTTGCCCCCAAGTGCCCTCCTCTGCCAGCCTGGCTGCCCCTAATTGTCCTCCCCTGTGGCCTGGTCTCCCCCAACTGCCCTCCCCCTCTGGCCTGATCACCCCTAACTGCCCTCCCCTGCTGACCATCTTGTAGTGGCCATCTTTGACCACATGGGGGAAGCCATCTTGTGCGATGGTGTGAGAGTCAATTTGCATATTACCTCTTTATTATAGAAGATAGCCATTCTGACAGGTGGAAGGTAATATCTCCTTGTGCTTTTAATTTGCATTTCTCTGATGATTAGTGACCTAGAACATCTTTTTATATGCTGTTGGCCATCTGTATATCCTCTTTGTAAAAGGGTTTATTCAGGTATTTTGTCCACTTTTATTAGATTGTGGATTTTTTTAGTGTTGCATTGTATACATTTTTTTATAAATTTTTATTGTTAACCCCTATTCAGATGTATCTTTGGAAAATATGTTCTCCCATTCAGTGGACTGACTTTTCATTTTGTTCATTTACCATGCAAGAATTTCTAGTTTAATGTAATCACATTTGTTTATTTTTTCTTTTGTTTCCCTTGCCTGAGATGAGATATCAGAAAAAAATATTACTATGAGAAATGTTTGAGATTTTACTGCTTATGTTTTCTTCTCATATTTTTATGGTTTCAAGTCTAATATTTAAGTCTTTAATTAATTTTGAGTTTATTCTTGTTTATGATGTAAGAAGGTGCTCTAGTTTTATATTTTTTCACATATCTAATTTTCCCAACATCATTTATTGAATAGACTATCTTTACCCCATTGTATGTTCTTGCCTCCTTTGTCAAATATTAATTGACCATAAAGATATGGGTTTATTTCTGGGCTCTCTGTTCTATTTCATTGATCTATATGTCTGTTTTTCTGCCAGTACTATGTTTACTGTGGCTTTGTAGTATGGTTTGATATCATTCAGTATGATTCCTTCAACTTTGTTTTTCTTTCTAAAGATTGCTGTGGCTATTTGAAAAAAAATTTTTTTGTGGTTCCATGTACATATTTGGAATATTTGTTCTAGTTTTGTGAAATACATCTATCTTGATAGGAATTATGTTGAATCTATAGATTTCTTTGAGTACATGGGCATTATAATGGTATTAATTCTTCCTATTCATGAACATGGTATAAGCTTCCATTTATTTGTATCTTCTTCAACTTCTTTTTTTAGTGTCTTATAATTTGAGTACCGGTCTTTTACATCCTTGCTTAAGTTTATTCCTACTTTTTTTTTTTTAATCCTCAGCTGAGGATATTTTTTTCATTGCTTTTTCAGAAAGAGTGAAAGGGGGAGAGAAAAGAAGGAGAGAGAAAATCAGTGTGAGAGAGATACATCCACTGGTTGCTTCTGGCTGCCTCCCACATGCGCCCAACGCAGAGAAGGAAACAAACCTGAAACCCAGGTACCTGCCCTTGACCAGGAATCGAATTCACAGCCCTTTGGTGCACAGACTGACGCTCTAACCAATAAGCGACACTAGCCAGGACTTTTTTTATGCTATTGTAAATGGAATTGTTTTCATAGTTTCCCTATCTGATAGTTCATTATTGGTGTATAGAAATGCAACTGATTTCTGGGTATTTTTTTGTATCCTTCTCTTTATTGAATTCATTTATCAGTTCTAGTTGTTTTAGGCTTCTCTATATACAGTATATGTCATCTACAAATAATGACAGTTTTACTTCTTCCTTTCCAATTAGGATGTATTTTATTTCTTCTTCTTGTCTAATCACTGTGACTAGGGCTTGCAGTGCTATGTTGAATAAGAATGGTGAAAGCAGCCTAGCCTGTGTGGTTCAGTGGTTGAGTGTCAACCCATGAACCAGGAGGTCACAGTGCGATCCCAGGTCAAGCCATATACCTGGAGTTGCAGGCTTGATTCTCAGTAGGAGGCATGCAAAAGGTAGCTAGCTAATCAATGATTCTCTCTCATCATTGATGTTTAAAAATAATGGTGAAAACAAACATTCCTGTCTTGTTCATGATTTTTTTAACCCTCACCCAAAGATATGTTTTTATTGATTTTTAGGGAGAGAGAATGGATAGAGAGAAACATCAATGTGAGAGAGCATTAATTGGTCGCCTGCTGTATGTGCCCCAATCAAGGATCAAACCCACAACCTAGGTGTGTGTCCTGACTGGAAATCAAACACGCAATCTTTTGGTGTACAGGATGATGCTCCCACCAACTGAGCCACATGCTGAGAGCTTATTCCCAATTGAGTATGATGTTGGCTATAGGTTTGCTATATATGGCCTTTATAACTTTGTGGTATCTTCCCTCTATTCCACTTTGCTGAGAGTTATCATAAATGGGTGCTGGATTTTATCAAATGCTTTCTCTGTATCTATTAACATAATCATGTGATTTTAAAAAAATATTTTTTATTAATTTTTTTTTACAGAGAGGAAGGGAGAGGGAGAGTTAGAAACATCAATGAGAGAGAAACATCAATCAGCTGCCTCCTGCACACCCCCTACTAGGGATGTGCCTGCAACCAAGGTGCATGCCCTTGACTGGAATAGAATCTGGGACCCTTGAGTCCACAGGCTGGTGCTCTACCCACTGAGCAAAACTTATTAGCGCTGATCATGTGATTTTTATCCTTTGTTTTTATTTATATGATGTTTCACATTTACTGAATTGTAGATATTGTACCAACATTACATCCTAGGAATAAATCCCACTTGATCTCCCTTTGGATATGCCTCTTGTGGAGCTAATTGGATCCTATTTTGACATTGTTTGAAGCTAGCCACTGGTGTGTTGGTTCTGGAGCCTCTTGCAAGCTATTGTCAGACACAGCCTATGACTGGTCCTGAGCAACCCATTTGGAGTTACAAAGTGATCCACGGTTTGTGGCTGGATCTGCTGTGCCTGGTTGTGCACAGCAAGAATCAAGCTGTGCATCAAGGTTGGCTTTTACCACACCAGACCCTGGATCAGGTGAGCAAAAGTCTCAAAAAAAAAGAAAAGAAAAGAAATCTACATTTACCTGCCTCCATCTGTTGGCTGCCTGTTTGGTTCAGTCACTGAAAAATCCTCTGGCAGTATTCAAAGTTGCCTGGGATATGTTCTCAGTGACTCACAAGGTAGGGGCAAGTGGTGTTCACCAGATCTAAAAATATAGAATGCTTCACAAATGTGCAAAATATCCTTGCTCAGGGGCAATGCTAATCTCTGCATCATTCCAGTTTTAGTAAATATGGTGCCAAAGTGAGCACCACGGATGCTGACTTTAAAAGAGAGATCTTTTAAAGGGTTTTCAGGGGTTTTGCTGCTAGGAGCAGTCTAGCAGACCCAACCAGACTACTTACTGACTCAAACTCTAGACCATCTCAAAAATGGAGAGTATACCTTAAGAATGTTTGTGGGAAGACATCCCCACCTCTTTATAAAGAAAAGCAAACTCTCTTCAGATAAGTCAATGTAAGATGTATGATTCTGCAAAGTTGCTGTCTCCTAGGGAATATTACATAAGTGATATGTCCTTCGCCTCTTGTATGACAAACACCACCACCAAGTCTGTCTCTTACACATTTGAAGTATTATTCTCTCATTTGATGAGTGTTTATTAAATCTGATTGTTTCAAGTAACTTGTTCTAAGGGCTATATAAAATGCAAAGATTAATAAATAAGTTTTTGACCCATTAAGAAATGAAAAACAAAATCAATGAAAATTAAATGAAATATAATAATACTGTGAGGGATACGGGGGAAAGAATCATTCATTCAAAAGAAAAGTCTCCATAGAAAAAAAACAACATGTATGGGGAGGGATTTAAAAGATAAATAAGATTTTAATGGCTGATGATTCCAAACAGAATGAATGTCACATGCAAAAGCACAAATGCATGAAATGCATAAATAATCAAAAAATCACAGAGTCTATTTTATCTAGAGCCCATTGGAAGATGTAATGAGAGGAGAATCTATATATATATCTTTTGGAACATCATTAAGAACCTTGAATCTAAGCTCCCACTAAAGTACTTTTATTTATGCATATATTACTTGAATAGTTTTGTTTGTGAGACTTGGGTTTTTCTTTCACAGATTTTCTCTTTCCTTTGTATTAATCCAAATACTAATGAAAAGCATCAGAGATTCAGGTAATCTTAAAACAGCAATAGAGCCAAAACCGGTTTGGCTCAGTGGATAGAGCGTCGGTCTGCGGACTCAAGGGTCCCAGATTCGATTCCAGTCAAGGACATGTACCTTGGTTGCGGGCACATCCCCCAGTAGGAGGTGTGCAGGAGGCAGCTGATCGATGTCTCTCTCTCATCGATGTTTCTAATTCTCTATCCCTCTCTCCTTCCTCTCTGTAAAAAATCAATAAAATATATTTTAAAAAACAGCAATAGAGTGTCTATATATTCTAAATCATTTTACCCATGGATATGAATCTGTATCATGAATGACTAAAGTAAAGCAGAAAAGTTTACCACCTCAAATATGAACTACTCATGAATGAAAACCCAGTATTGGAATAAAGATAAAAATAATATTGAATAAAAAATAAAATAAACATTTTAAATGTTGAAAATCGGTTATAATGTTAACGCAAACGAATTCATTGAAGAATCAGTAATAGAAGTTTGGTTAAGAAAAGTAAGCAAGGATAATTTTTGGTCTGAGGTGTTACTTAAGGTCACCCAGCAGATCACCACTTTCTCTTCTAACTCACAGACACACCAGGAACCAAAGATAAGACAGGGGCTCTGCACAACAAGCCTGTGTGGCCCGTGGTGGGAAGATAATTCCTTCAAATAAAAAAAGGATTCCTTCCATTCAAAGTATGACACTCATTCCTCTTTCCTTTCAGTTTTAGGTGGCCTCAGATTCCCCAGATCATCACAGCTCCTAACGCTGCACACCTCTGATTGGTCATCCCAGCAGAGGTCAGAGGAACCATGGGAAACCACACCACTGTCACTGAGTTTGTCCTCCTGGGGCTCTCAGATGCCTGTGAGCTGCAGATGCTCATCTTCCTGGGCCTCCTCTTGACCTACCTGCTCACTCTACTGGGGAATCTCCTCATCGTGGTCATCACCCTCATGGACAAGCGCCTCCACACTCCCATGTACTATTTCCTCCGCAACTTTGCTATCCTGGAGATCTGGTTCACCTCAGTCATCTTCCCCAAAATGCTGACCAACATCCTGACCGGATGTAAGACCATCTCCCTACTAGGCTGTTTCATACAAAGCTTCCTGTATTTCTTCCTGGGCACAACAGAGTTCTTCCTACTGGCAGTGATGTCCTTTGACAGGTATGTGGCCATATGTAATCCCTTGCGTTATGCCACCATCATGAGCAAAAGGGTCTGTGTCCATCTAGTTCTTTGTTCATGGATGACAGGATTCATCCTCATCATCATTCCAACTTTCTTCGTATTTCAGCAGCCATTTTGTGGCCCCAATATCATTAATCATTTCTTCTGTGACAACTTTCCACTCCTGGAACTCATATGTGCAGATACAAGTCTGATAGAGCTTCTGGGTTTTATTGTGGCCAACTTCAGCTTACTGGGCACTCTGTCTGTGACAGCCACCTGCTATGGCCACATCCTCTACACTATCCTACGCATCCCCTCAGCCAAGGAGAGGCAGAAAGCCTTCTCAACCTGTTCCTCCCACATCATTGTTGTGTCTCTCTTCTATGGCAGCTGCATCTTCATGTATATCCGGATGGGCAAGAGTGACCAGGGGAAGGACAGGAGCAAGGTTGTGGCCTTGCTCAACACAGTAGTGACCCCAATGTTTAATCCCTTCATCTACACCCTGAGGAACAAACAAGTGAAACAGGTATTTAGTGAGAAAATGAACAAGCTCCTCTTAAAAAGATGAACTGACCTAACCCGCATGGCTCAGTGGTTGAGTGTCCACCTATGAACCAGGAGGTCATGGTTCAATTCCTACTCAGGACACATGCTTGGGTTGCAGGCTCCATCCTATAGGAGGCAGCCTATCAATGTTTCTCTCTCATCATTGATGTTTCTACCTCTCTCTTCCTCTCCCTTCCTCCCTGAAATCAATCATATATATATATATATATATATATATATATATATATATATATATATATTAAAGTGAGTTGAACCTGAGAAAAGGGGAAAATTGCCTCTTTTTCTCTGCAAATGAAGCTCCTGTCCTGATCTCCATGAACTACCCCCTTCAAGACAGTTTTTTACCTTGTACTCAAATCTATAGGGCTTTCTTACATATATCATTAGTGACTTATGAAATGTTGTCAGAGTACAAAAAACTCAGTATACCACTACCATGTCTGCTATGTCTTAATGTTTCTGAGCCTAGCCTTTATCTGAGATTCTTAATCTTTAAGTTGTAATTATAAGCTTAGCATTCCACATTCTCTACACCATCCTACACATCCCTTCAGCGAGGAGAGGCAGAAAGCCTTTCAAAATTGGTAAAAATATCCTCAACAAGAATATATTTACAATACGCTTCAGAAATATTAGTAGCATAGTATGGAGAAATTAATGAAGTGGATAGCCAAGGTAGTCAAGTCATGCCTTGCAAAGCTGAAGAATGAGTTCTGCAGATCAGAAGATTTAAGCAAAAGTGTGGAAAACTTATTATAAGCAGATTCAGACTCCCAGTGGGGAGTTGGGGCAGGGTGGGGTGGGGGGGAGGAGGGCAATAATGGGATGCTCATGAAGCCTTGTACTCTAGAGGTATATATACCTGCTATAAGCCTGCTCTATATCTTTGTTGCCACCTGATTAATTCCCTCATTGTTCTGGCCAAGCACAGTTCCTATGGGTCAGTACACTTTATTGCTGCAGGCCCTCCCTTGGTTTCCCATGCCTCACACTCTGTGTCCAAAAATATTATATTATTTCAGCATGGTTGGTTTCTTTGATTAGGCTGGCTCAAACTGCCCCATCTGCCCTTCCCTATGTTCCACCTGCCTTTGTTTCCCACTGGACCCCTGCTCTATCTGCTGCATTTCAAGATAACTTCTCTCAATACCTCAGTTATGGGAGATTGCCACTGAGAACTCTGGGTGGAATCTCCAGGCTGGGCCACTCAACAGAGAACACCAGAACTGAGAAAGGTATCCACATAACATCTGACTGTGAAAAGCAGTGCAGTTGCTGTTGGCCAGGGAGTGGTGGCTGGAATGCAGGCACCCTCTTCAAAAGCCAACACACAAAACTCCCTGTGGAGACAC
This sequence comes from Vespertilio murinus, assembly GCA_963924515.1. NCBI lineage: Eukaryota > Metazoa > Chordata > Mammalia > Chiroptera > Vespertilionidae > Vespertilio > Vespertilio murinus. The sequence goes on along the minus strand of OZ004704.1, from coordinate 145,670,163 downwards.
TCACTGTGTGCTCTGGCAGAGGGAGGGCAGAGTGGACCAGAACTATGTGAGCAGAAGCCAGGATCGGGTCTCTGGGGTTAGAGCTCAGAAGGCAGACACCCCAGTTTCCTGTGCAGAGTCATTCCCTCATGCTTCAGAGGTCATCTTTCTCATCCAGGCATTTGCTATACAGGCAGCTTTGCCTAGGAAGAAGACAGTTGACCCACCCTATTGGAAAGCACCTGGCCCCATTTTGCAGAGTTCCTGAGGCCCATTGAGAGACAGAGAATAATTGTCTCAACTGCCCCACCCTGTTGAAAAATCTCTCACCACACCTGTAGATGATTGCCTGAGGGCTATTCAAGATGGAATCCTATCAGTCTGTAGGCAGAAGCAGTTTCTGGATGCTTTGAATCATTTGACACTGTCCTGCACTAAAGATTGAGAGGCCTAGCTGATCTACCTAATACACAGTCACAAACCCAAACAGGCAGCCAAAATGAGGAGACAAAGAAACAACCCCTAAATGAAAGAACAAGAGAATTCTCCAGAAGAAGAAATAAATGAAATGGAAATTTTAAAATGTATCTGATATACAGTTTAGAATAATGATAGTAAAGATGCTCAACAGTATGAATAAAGATATAGTAACTATGAAAACAGAAATAAAGAATGACATAGCACAAATAAAGAACACATTGAAAGGAATACACAGCAGATTAAGGGAAGCTGAGGATCAAATCAGTGAATTAGAAGACAGGGTTGAAAAAAATCACTCAATCTGAGAATCAAAGAGAGAGAAAAAACAGTTTAAAAACAGGAGGACTGCTTAAGGGAGCTGTGGACCAACATGAAATGTAACAATATTCAAATAGCGGGTATGCAAGAAGAGGCAGAAAGGAAGAAAGGGATAGAGAATGTGTTTGAAGAAATAATGGCAAAAACTTCCTAACCTGGTAAAGGAAAAAGTCACACAATTTCAGGAGGCACAGAGAGGCCTAACCAAGAAGAACCCAAACAGGCCCTTGCCCAGACACATTGTAATTAAAATGCCAAAAATTAAATACAAAGAGAGAGCCTTAAAGGCAGCAAGAGAAAAACAAACTTGCCTACAAAGGAGCTTCCATAAGGCTCATCAGAAATTCTACAGGCCAGAGGGAATGGCATGAAGTACTCAAGGTAATGGAAAGCAAGGATCTGGTCCTAGCCAGTTTGGCTCAGTGGATAGAGCATTAGCCTGTGGGCCAAAGGGTCTTGGGCTCAATTCCTGTCAAGGGTACATACCTTGGTTACAGGCTCTTTCCTGGCCTGGGCCCTGGTTGGGACACATGCAGGAGGCAACCAATTAATGTGTTTCTCTCACATCAATATTTCTCTCTGTCTTTCCCTCTACCTTCCACTCTCTCTTAAAAAAAAAAAAATCAATGGATGCCCTAGCCAGTTTGGTTCATTGGATAGAGCATAGGCCTGCAGACTGAAAGATCCCGGGTTCGATTACAGTCAAGGGTACATGCCTGGGTTGCAGGCTGGAATCCCAGTGGAGAATGTAAAGGAGGCAGCTAATCAATGATCCTCTCTCATCAGTGATGTTTCTATCTCTTCCTCTCCCTTTCTCTCTGAAATCAATAAAAATACATTTTTAGCCAAAACTGGTTTGGCTCAGTGGATAAAGCCTTGGCCTATGGACTGAAAGGTCCCAGGTTCGATTCCAGTCAAGGGCATATATCTTGGTTGCGGGCACATCCCCAGTAGGAGGTGCACAAGAGGCAGCTGATCAATTATTCTCTCTCATCGATGTTTCTGACTCTCTGTCTCTCTCTCTTCCTCTCTGTAAAAAATCAATAAAAATATATTTTAAATATATTTTTTAAAAATAATAAATAAATAAATCTTATCTAATAAAACAGTAATATGCAAATTGACCATCATTCCAACACTCAAGATGGCTGCCCCCATGTGGTCAAAGATGGCTGCTCCCATGTGGACACAAGATGGCCGCCACAAGATGGCCAGCAGGGAAGGGTAGTTGGGAGGGACCAGGCTTGCAAGGTAAATTGGGGGGGTGGGGGGGAAGTGTGCAACCAGGCCTGCAGGGGAGAGCAGTTGGAAGGGACCAGGCCTGCAGAGGTGGGCAGTTAGGGGCAAACAGGCTGGCAGGGGAGCAGTTAGGCATCAATCAGAGAGGCCTAACTGTCAGGGGAGTGGTTAGGGTGTGATTAGGCTGGCAGGCAGAAGTGGTTGGGGGCAATCAGGAAGGCAAGCAGGTGAGCAGTTGGAAGCTAGCAGTCCTGGATTGTAAGAGGGATGTCCGGCTGCCCATTTAGGCACTGATCCTAAACAGGCAGTCGGACATCCCTCAAGGGGTCCCAGATCGGAGAGGGTACAGGCTGGGCTGAGGGACACACACCCCCCCCATGCACGAATTTCATGCACTGGCACTGGGCCTCTAGTAAGTAAGTAAGTAATAAGTAAGCAAATAAATAAATAAATAAATAGGAAAATATTTTTGGGTGAGAATTAACCAAAAAACAACAACAAAGAAAGCAAGATCTGAAACCAAGATTACTATATCCAGCAAGGCTATTATTCAAAATAGATGTGAAATAAAAAGCTTTCCAAACTAAAAAAATAAATAAATAAAATAATAATGGCTAAAAGTGTACATCACCACCAAGCCAGCATTACAAGAAATGCTAAAAGGAGAAGAAATAGAGAAATGTAGGCATACAGAATTAAAATGTCAACAAATAAGTACCTATCAATAATAACCTTAAATGTAAATGGATTAAATGCTCCAATCAAAAGACACAGAGTAGCTGAATGGATAAAAAACATGACCCCATTATATGCTGTATACAAGAGTCCCACCACAGGACAAAAGACTTACACAGGATGAGAGTGAAGAGATGGGGGGTGGGAAACTTCCATGCAAATGGAAAAGGAAAAAAAACTGGAATAGCAATGTTCATATCTGACAAAATAGACTTCAAAATGAAGGCCATCATAAGGGACAACAAAAGTCACTACATAATACTAATGCCATAGATCCAACAAAAGGATATAACCCTGGCAAACATATATGCATGCAATATAGGAGCACCTAAATATGTGTGTGTGTGTGTGTGTGTGTGTGTGTGTGTGTGTGTGTGTATAGATAGATAGATAGATAGATAGATAGATAGATAGATATAGATATATATAGATATATATATAACTTCTGGGTAATATTCAAAGAAATTCAAAACACTAAGTCAAAAATACACACACACACACACACACACACACACACATATATATATATATATATATATATACACTTCCCTATATTGCAGCACTATTTACAATAGCCAAGCTATGGAAGCAACTCAAGCGTCCATCATTAAACAAGTGGAGCCCTAGCCAGTTTGGCTCTATCAGTGGATAGAGCGCTAGCCTGTGAAAGGGTCCTGGTTTCAATTCCGATCAAAGGAACATGCCCAGGTTGTGGTATCAATCCCCAGTAGGGGGCATGCAGGAGGCAGCCAATCAATTATTCCTTCTCATCATTGATTCTTTTTCTCCCTCTGTCTTCCTCTCTGAAATCAATAAAAATATATTTTAAAATAAATAACAAGTAGATAAAGATGTGGTACTGTCCTGGCTGGTGTGACTCAAATGGTTGGAGCATCATCCATACACCAAAAGGTCACAGGTTTGATTCCCAGTCAGGCACATACCCAGGTTGTAGATTTGATCCCTGGTTAGAACACACACAGGAGACAGCCAATTGATGTTTCTCTCTCTCTCTCTCTCTCTTTCTCTCTCTCTCTCTTTCTCTCTCTCCCTCTTCCTTCCTCCCTCCCTCCTTCCCTCTCCTTTCCTCTCTCTTTCTAAAATCAATTTAAAATTTAAAAAAAAAAGATGTGGTGCCTATATACAATGGAATATTACTCAATCATAAAAAGAATGAAACTTACCATTTGTGACAACATGGATGGACCTAGAGGGTATTATGCTGTGTAAAATAAGTCAGCCAGAGAAAGACAGATACCATATGATTTTATTTTATCTGGAATCTAAAGAAAAAAATAACTGAACAACAACAAAAACAGACTCACAAATACAGAGAACTGAGGGTTGACAGATGGGAGGAAGTAGAAGTTGCTGTATAAAAAAAGGTGACAGGTTTAAGAAGTACAAATTGGTAGTCACAAAAATAGTCACAGGGGTGTAAAGTACACCAGGAGGAACATAGCCAATAATATTGTAATAACTTTGTATGGTACCAGGTGGGTACTAGAATTTTCAGAGGGATCACTTCATAAATTATATAATTGTCTAACTGGTATATTGTATACCTGAAACTAATAATATTGAATGTCAACTGTAATTTAAAAATGAAATTTTTTAAATTTAAAAAAGAACTAGAGGTGGGAGACACATGACTTCAAAAGTTTATGCCAGGCTTTCTTGCAATTTCCTAAGGTGTAACTTTATGATAAATGCACAAAGTGTTTAATGTGATATTACCTTTTTCATTTTACTCACCTTGCACAAGCAAAATTTTTTGCATATTTGTGAACAAGTACTCCCTTAAATAAACACACATAATATATTACACAGAGGACTGATTTCCATCTTTCAAATACAATATTTAATTTACTCATATCATCATCTAGATCTCTTCTTATGTGTCTCTTTCATATCAATGTTTCTCTCTCTTTCCTGTCTTCCCTCTCTAAAATCAATTTTTTAAAATTTAAATGTTTAAGTGTAAATCTAACAAAATATTTGCTAGATTTATATGCTGAAAATAATAAAACATCCATGAAAGAAAACAATAAAATTCTAAATAAACTAGAGGCCCGTTGCACAAAGATTCGTGCAAAAGGCCTTCCTTCCCCTGGCTGCTGGCAGCGGTTTTCCTCCAGCAACCAGGACCCGGGCTGCAGCAGAGTCAGGCCTTCATCCTTCAGGCTTGGCGACGGCCACAGCGGAACCTTTGCATATTAGCATATTTTGCAATTTGCATACTAGCCTTTTATTATATAGGATATACACTGAGTGTCCAGATTATTATGCATTCAGAGAACATCATAATCTGGCCACTCAGTGTAATTTAAAATTAAGAAGTGTAATGCTTTCACTTTGTTCTTCTTTCTCAAGATTACTTGGGTTGTTGCAGTGTTTTATGGTTCCAACAAATGGTGGGATTGTTTTTTCTATTTCTGTTAAAAAAAAAAGTGCCATTGGAATTTTGATAAAAATTGCTTGAAATCTTCAGATTGCTTTGGGTAGTATGATATAACAATATTAATTCTCTCAATCCATTAACACACAATGTACAATATCTTTCCATTTATTTGTGTCTTCTTTAGTTATTTGCATCAGTGTCTTACAGTTTTCAGAGTACAGATTTTTCATTTCTTTGGTTAAATTTATTATTATTTATTATTCTACTTATATAAAGTTGAAGAAAATGCAAACTAAATTAAAATAAAAAGCATATTAGTTTTGCTCGGTTTGAAGATAGAGGGAAAGATTAATTACAAAGGTATGTGAGGAGATTTTTATGATAATAAGAATGTTATCTTCATTTTCAAGATGGTTTGATCAATATATACATATATTAAAGCTCATTAAATTGTATATTTTAAATAAGTGTATTTCTGTATGTCAATTATATATATATCACTAAAGATTTTTTAATATTAATTTTCAAGCTAAAATGCAGCTTTGCTACAGCTGAAGACAGAATAAGTGAACTCAGAATAGATGTGAAGAAATTATCCAAAATGCAGTGCAGCAAGATAGAAACATTAAATATAAAAATTACTTTAAGAGAAATGGTGGCCCTAGCAGATTTGGCTCAGTAGATAGAGTGTCAGCCTGCAGACTGAAGGGTCCTAAGTTCAATTCCGGACAGGGGCACATGCCCAGGTTGCGGCTCCAGCCCCAGTTGGAGGTGTGCAGGAGGCATCAATCAGAGTTGTGAAAAGATTACATAGACAGAATTCATATTCTAAGAGATAAATGTCTGGAAAGGTTCTACATTAGTGAAAAACATCAATACCAGATTCAAGAGACTCAGCAAAACCATACACACATTCTCATGAAATTTTAGAATACCAAAAGCAAAGAGAATATTTTTTAAACAACCAGATAGGAAAAATATATATCTCCTGCAAAAGAACAATTAGACCATCTGCTATCCAAAAGAAGCAACAAAAAAACAGGAGACAGTAGAATGTAATGAAATAAAATATTATTAACCTAGAAGGCCATACTCAGCAAAACTATCTTAAGAACAACAGCAAATGAAAGACATTGGGTCTTCCTGTCCCCACGCCCAGAATTTCAATCCCTACATAGAAAGGGGGTAAAAAAGAAAGGTCAGTTAGACACACACAAACACACACACACACACACACACACACACACACACACACACACACACACACACTTGGTCTTTTACCATTTCAGTACACACCAGCAACTTCCAACATTGTATCTGAAAGTTCTCTGAAGGCTTTCTCTGGCCACAGGAACTGTGCTGCCCATGTTTATAGCACCAGGAGCTGTCATCACCAACTCTCCTTTAGAGAGGATACCTTCAGAAGGAGCCTTCTCAAGAAAATGTCCTCTCATGAGTCCACAGTCATTTGTCTTTCTAAAAGAGATTCCCCAGCTGAATCTGAAGTGCCCTTGTGGAAAAGTAATAGCAAAGGAGCCTACCTTCAGAGACAATTAGACTATCTGCTATCCAAAAGAAGCAACAAAAAAAGCAGAAGCTGAAACCGGTTTGGCTCAGTGGATAGAGCGTCAGCCTACAGACTGAAAGGTCCCAGGTTTGATTCCGGTCAAGGGCATGTACCTTGGTTGCAGGCACATCCCTTTGGGAGTGTGCAGGAGGCAGCTAATAGATGTTTCTCTCTCATCAATGTTTCTTTCTATCCCTCTCCCTTCCTCTCTGTAAAAAAAATCAATAAAATATATATATTTTTTAAAAAGCAGAAGACAGTAGAATGAAATTAAATTAAATATTATTAACCTAGAAGGCCATACTCAGCAAAACTATCTCTCCATTCCTCTCTGAAATCAATAAAGATATCCATTTTTTTTTTAATTTACAGCATCTCTGTCACTTTTGAAAAAAAACCTATCCAGTCCTAGCTGGTTTGGCTCATAGATAGAGCATTGGCTTTCCCAGGTTGTGGCCTTAATCCCTAGTGTGGGTTGTAATGCTTCTATCTCTCTCCCTCTCACTTCCTCTCTGAAATTAATAAAAATATATTTTTAAAAAGAAAAGAAAAAGCTTTGTCTTTAAAAAAAAGAAAGAAAGAAAAGAAAAGGAACATATACATTTAACCTCTATCAATTTTCCCTTGAAAATAAATTTCAGTCCTAGCCAGTATGGCCCAGTGAATAGAGCATTGGCCTGTGGACTGAAGAGTCCCAGGTTTGATTCTGGTCAAGGGCACGTACCTCGGTTGCAGATTCCTCCCCAGCCCCGGGCCCTGGTCGGGGCCCATGCAGGAGGCAACCAATCAATGTACTTCTCTCAGCTTCATATTTCTCTTTCTTTTACTCTCTCTTCAACTCTCTCTGAAAAAATCAATTGGAGCCCTGGCTGGTTTGGCTCAGTGGATAGAGCATCAGTCTGCGGACTGAAGATTCCCAAGTAATTTCCGGCCAAGGGCACATGTTTAGATTTCGGGCTCGATCGCCAGTAGGGGATGTGCTGGAGGTAACCGATCAATGATTCTCTCTCATCATTGATGTTTCTCTCTCTCTCCCTCTCCCTTCCTCTTTGAAATCAATAAAGAAATATATTTTGTTTTAAATCTCTTCCAATAAAAAAAAATCAAAGGGAAAAATATCCTCAGGTGAGGATTTAAAAAAAGAAGAAAGAAAGAAAAGAACTTTCACTATCAACCTCTTCTTCCCATCTCAACGCCTCCTTCCCTCCTCCCCACCCCCCAACAAATCTCCAGCATCTGTTATGGATGACTGAGATGGTCTTCTCACCTACCTCCATGAGACCCTTCTTGTTCACCTCTAGCCCATCTTCCCTTGGGCAGCAAGAATGCGCTTTATAATTGTAAATCATGTCAGACCCTTCCCTGTCTAAAACTCATTAGTAGCTTCCCTTGAATCTTCAAATAAAACCTAAATGGTTTACTGGTAGATCCTCCCTTCCCCCAGTTGATTGACAGATGTAAACCCCACCTTTGGCCAGGCATACCTGAACTCTGAACCACCGATCAGCACCTGCCAAGTACCCTAAGCCCCCCATTCCTAAGCCCCTAAGTCCCTAACCACCAATCAGTGTATGCTGAGTACCCTAAGCCCCGTTCCCTGTCTTCCCCTTAAAAGTAGATCCCCGAGTGTTTTCCGGCCTCTTCCAGTCCCTTTCTCTTTCTCTCTGGAAGCAGCTGGCGGGGGTACCCAACTCCAATGAAAGCCTGTGTCCTGGCCTCCCAGTCTCAGCTACCTTCTTTAATTAATCTATCATTTACCTTAGCCCTCAATGTCTTATGGTGGTTTCAAAATCATTTTATTTTCTAAGAGAGACTTCCAAGGTGCCTATTCTGACCCAGGTCTAGCTGCCCTCACCCTTTAGGCACCACCCTCTGAAACACTGGCCTCCTTCCTGGTTCGGGGACATGCCAGCTCGTCCCCTCAGTTCATTCTGGAGGTGTCAGCGTAACTGTCACTCCCCAGGAAAGTCTTCCCTGTTTATATAGATCCTCTCACTTCATAACTCTCTACCTCAACACCTATCTGTTTAACTAACAGCACTTCAAACTTAAAACAGGTTTTCTCCCCCACTTCCTGGGGACAAGAACTTGTTTTGGGTCTAGCAGATAGCAGCTGGTGCTCAGTAATGTTTAATGAGTGGTGGAGCATCACGCTACACAGATATTCACTCATTCAGTGATTGTTATTTCACCATCCTCTTGCTGCCTACAGACAAGACAAGCTCCCCTTCCTCTGCCACTACCTACTTCACCCCATAGGATTCTCCTCTGTTGGATCACATTACAAAGTTTTAACTGAGTAGAATCGTTCTTCACTTATTTACCAAAGAACAAGGTTGACTTACAGTGGTACTTCTGCCTTAATCACCTGAACAACTTGGAGAGGAAATCTAAGTGAAGGCCTGCTAGCTCCTGGCTCTGGCAGGCTCTTCCCCTGCAGGGAGGAGCCCGAGAGGTGCAAAGTGGCTGTTTCCTCCCTCGGCTGTCACTGAGGGGAAAGAGAAAACTGGCCTTTTTGAAGATGCTAACCCAAGTTCTCTCCCTAAATACATTCTTGACTCTGTGGATGCCATGAATGCGGGAACTGCCCTTTGGGTGAAGTGTCCCTGCCTCCAGAGGGCCATGTGGGACTTCACTTCTAAATGCCCCACCGCCCTGAGAAAGAGACACAGGCTTGTATTCAGTGGTTTCTACCCACTACATATGAACAAAACCTTCCCTGCTGAGTCAGCATTCACCACTTTGTTTGTTTGTTTGTTGTTGTTGTTATTGTTGTTGTTTTTCCTTTTTTTTATTGATTATGTATCACATAATTGTCCTTATCCCCCCATTCCCATCCCAAACCCCTCCGTACATATGCTCCCACACCCCTGTTGTCCATGGCCACTGGCTAGGTCCATGTGCATGCACACAAGTTGTTTTTGTTTTTTAATCCTCACCCAGGGATATTTTTTTCATTGATTTTTTTTTTGTATGTACAAGGACCGGGGTCTTTATTTTCATTGATTTTAGAGAGAATGGAAGAGATAGGGAAAGACAGAGAAACATTGATGCAAAAGAAACACAATGACTGGTTGTCTCCTGCACAAGCCCTGACCAGGTCCGGGTTGGGGAGGAGCCTGCAACCAAAGTATGTGCCTTTGACCAGAATCAAACCTGGGACCCTTTGGTCTGCAGGCCTATACTCCAGCCACTGAGCCAAATTGACTAGGGCTGTCCCATATTTTTATGTAACCGATAGGTAATATAATTCCCAACCCATGGAACTGAATGCAATTCATAACTAAGGTTATAAAATATTTAATAATATGTTCTAGTTGTCTGTTTGCCCCTCCTAATCCTCTCTATCCTCTCCTCTTTTAGGTCATTTACCCATTTGCTGTCCAAATCACTCGAGGGAACAGAGGGAGAAACAAGGAATCCATGCTGGAGAAAGACATCGTTTCTAACTTAATCTCTGCAGACAGTACTGACCAGTGAACAAAGTTACACAGCATCTCTTACAATGGTCCCACAAGCAATCAACCAACAAGTATTTACTGAGTTACTGCCACATGCCTAATATTCATTCACTCGTTGGTGCTGCTAGGGGCAGAAATAGAATATTGGAAACTAATTATAATTAAAAGAAATACTAATCATGCTCTGTTAACCATGACGTTCTCTTCGGATGAGAGAAGCACATTTTGCCTGGCTGAGAGCTGAACGCCCTGGGACACGGGAGCTAACAGTGGAACGCAGTCCATCCTCCTTCATCGAACTGCCAGTCATTATGGAAACATTTACAACCTCGTGGCTGAAACAATCTAGTCCAGGAAGCACCTGCTCTTTACAACCTCCAGCCCCTGTTCCCTGTAACCTGGTCTGGGAGCACCCAGAGGTGCCGACCCTCTTCCACCCCTCCACACCCCCCACAACCTGTATGACTTGTAACCTGTAATGATTATCCCATGCCTACTTTCCTGGGCCTATATTTTCTGCTTTCCCATGTAATCTTTGTCCTTCTACACACCTGCAGCCCAGACATTCCTGAACACCTAACACGGCACCTTATATGGACTGTACATTGAACCACCAATCAGCACCTGCCAAATACCCTAAGCTCCCCTCCCCCATTCCTAAATCCCTAGGTCCCTAATCATGTGCCTTACATGAAACCACCAATCAGCGTGTGCTGAGTGCCCTAAGCCCCATCCCTTCCTTTTCCTCCCCTCAAAAGGCATGTTCACCCTGACACGTGTGCTCTTCCTCCTTGGAAGGTAGCCGGACAGGGGTCTTCTCCACCAATAAAGCCTGTGTCCTGGCATCCTGGCTCTCCTTTGTGTTAGGTTTGAAAGGAAACAGGAAACTGAACAAGGAATTTTAAAGTAACGTTTATTCCCCGGTAATGGGCGGAAGCCATCACGGGGGTAAAGAGATCAGAATTGGGGAGAGAGGGGACAGGGAATCGGACCCAGTTGGGCTGATGCAGCCATAGCCAACAGCCAGGAGCAACAGCAGCAACAGCATCGTGTCTTGCCTGGGGTCCCTCTTAAAGGACGGAAAGGGAGGGGGTTGGGCCCAGGGTGGAAAAGGAAGGGATGGGCCCCAAGGGCACTCTGGCCCGTGCTAATTGGTGGTTCAATATCTTGGAGATGTCTCTGTGGCAGGTGCCAGTCATGTGTTAGCTCCACCCACCAGTTTGGGAGGGGGGGGGGAGAACCTTACACTGGTCATGTGTTAAACTCCGCCCACCTGTTTGGGAGGGGGAGAGAACCTTTCACTTTGTTTCATCTTTCACATTTCGGCTCATGTGACCTGGCAGCCACCACTTGGTTCACGTGACTTGCAGCTCCCCTGGAGGCCACCATTTTGAAACAGCAAAGTTCAACCCCTCCCTTTTTCCTTTACATTAGCCAATCACACAAGAGTGTGAGCCCAAGCTTTGATCAATCAAGAGTGAGGGACAGATGACGTGTGTCATACATAAAAGCCTGAGTGGACCGCCCACTCAGTATGCAAGCGCTGCCAGACCCTGTGCATTTGCACCCTCCTGCAGGAGTAAAGACATCTGCCTTGCTGTCTGGCTCCTGAGGACCCTTTGTGTTCTACCAGGACCCCTGGTTTGGGGGCTTGCCTTGTTTCTAATAGATGTGGAGAAGATTTTTGTGGATGACCTACTGTTCTCCCATACTGCTGGCAGTATTGGGATAAATGCTCATACATGATTCAACCCTGTTTAACATGCTGAAGCAGCGACAGGCAGCCAGCCTCCTTGGTTGTCCAGTTATAGCTCAACAAAAATTTATGTTTCTAGGATCTGTGCTAGAATCCAAAAATGAGCAAGATGTGGTCTCTATTCTCAGAGAGCTCATGAAGAAATATAGCCGATGCATACCACTGAAGAATTATGAGTTAAATTATGTGTACTAGTAATGAATGTTCACAGACAGTAGAGCTCAGACTGAACTGAAGTTGTAAAAAAAAAAAAAATCCAAAACTACTTAGAGGATGACATGCCTGAAATGAGCTTTGGAAAAGAAGTAAATAATAGAAATGCAAAAGAAAGGAGGGACGGCACCCAGGCTGTGGGAACGGCTTTGTCCAAGGCCAGAGGCTGAAATAAGCCTGGAGTGCTTATTTGGAAGCAGTGAGGAAACGGGAAAGACAAAGTAGGCTCTTCATTAGATCCACAAACCAATTTAAATCCCGTACAAAAGGAACATGGAAATTTTGATAAGATGTTGTGTGTGGGTTATGAGTCTTTTAACTGTGTGGTTTATAATTAAGCCATTGTCTCTGGTCATTGTTAGATAACTACTGAGAAGAGCCAGTTATCCCATGCTAATGTATAACTTCTTTGTTTTATGCAAAATAGCCAGCTCCAGTCTGAAAAAGAGCTTGTGGCTCTATTCAAGTGGAAATGAATACCTCCCTCTGGTTGGATAATAAAAACCCAGGACTCGCATAATCACAGGGCCTTTCCTATACACAGAGCATCACATAACTCTCTCTCTCTCTTTGCCTTCTACAGTGTGGAAAAGGGAAGCGAGAGCTCTGCACACAGGGGGTGCCTAAGAATAAGCCAAGACCTTGCTGTCCCCACACAAGGAGCCCATGCAGGCAGATGCCACCACCAATCCCAAAAGCAGAGAATATAGGAGATGCCTGAGAGATATACTGCTGAGGAGGGAAGAAGAGGAAGGGCTTCCAACAAGAGTCAGACTGAAGGGAAAGACGAATCACCAGAAAATGCTTCTATCTACAAACTAAAATCAGAGAGGACAGATAAGAAAAACTTAAGAGTGAGTAGGAAAAGCCCAAAAGTGTGTTTTCTTCTTTTTAAAAAAAATAAATTAGATAAAATTGGTTAATTGGGCAAAGTTGCCAATGTCGGTCATCCTTATAAAAAGGATGAAGAGAAATCAGACAGTGATGAAGAACAGTCAGAAGCAAAGAGGATTGAGATTTGATACTCTCTATTTCTGAACAGGAGAGTTCCCTAACAGTGAAGCCTAATGGTTATGCTAACCATTAGAATGAGTTACTGGAATAGATTATGAAACCATTTCTGAAGCTTTCACAATAAAAATGATCCTCTCAAAATGACCATTGTCATAGGGAAGTTAGAGTGTGTATATGCGAAAGACTCCATAAAGACTCTGTAGACAACTGGTATTCATATATTACTAACTAGGAACGGCAAATGATACAACCACTTTTAAAAACAGATTGACAGTCCCCTGTGAAGTGAAGATAAGTTTCCCATACAACTCAGCAATCTTACTTTCAGATATTTACCCTAATGAAATTAAAATATATAGCTTGCTGAAACCGGTCTGGCTCAGTGGTAGAGCATCGATCTGTGGACTGAAAGGTCACGGGTTTGATTCCTGTCAAGGGCATGTACATTGGTTGTGGGCAAATCCCCGGTGGGAGGTGTGCAAGAGGCAGCTGATGGATGTTTCTCTCTCATCAACGTTTCTAGCTCTCTATCTCTCTCCCTTCCTCTCTATTAAATATCAATAAAATATTTTTTTAAAAAAGAAAATATAGTCAAAGATTTATATGCAAATGTTCATAGCAGCTGTATTCAATACTAGAGGCCTGGTGCATGAAATTTGTGCACTGAGGTGGGGGGATGTCCCTCAGCCCAGCCTGCACCCTCTCCAATCTGGAACCCCATAAGAAATGTCTGACTGCCTGTTTAGGCCCGTTTCCACCGGGCAGTTGGACATCCCTCTCATAATCCAGGACTGCTGGCTCCAAACCACTTGCCTGCCTCTGCCTGATTACCCTTAAACGCTTCTGCCTGCCAGCCTAATCACCACCTAACCACTCCCCTGCCAGCCTGGTTGACACCTAACTGCTCCCTGCCAGTCTGTTCACCCATAACTGCCCTCTCCTGCAGGCCTGGTCCCCCCACAACTTCCCTCCCCTGCTGGCCTGGTCTCCCCCAACTGCCCTCCTCTAATGGCCCAGTCACCCCTAACTGCCCTCCCTGATGGCTTGATTGCCCACAACTGCCCTCTTCTGCAGGCCTGGTCCTCCCTCCCTCCAACAGCGTTCCCCTTCAGGCCTAGGTCCCCCCGCAACTGTCTTCCTCTGCTGACCCAGTCACCCACAACTGCCCTCCTCTGCAGGCCTGGTACCACCCCAACTGCATTCCCCTGCAGGCCTGGGTCCACCCCCCCAACTGCCCTCCCTTGAAGGCCTGGTCGCCCCTAACTGCCCTCCCCTGCTGGCTTGGTCACCCCTAACTGCCCTCATCGCCCACACTGCCTTCCTCTGCAGGCCTGGTCTCACCAAACTGCCCTCTGCCAGCCCAGTCACCCCTAATTGCCCTCCCTGCTGGCCTGATCACCACAACTGCCCTCCCCTGCAGACCTGTTTCCCCACCCCCAACTGCCCTCCCTGCTGGCCTGATCACCACAACTGCTCTCCCCTGCAGGCCTGCCCCCCCCCCAACTTTCCTTCCCTACAGGCCTGCCCCCCAACTGCCCTCTCTGCAGGACTAGTCTCCCCCAACTGCTCTCCTCTGCCAGCCTAGTCACCCCAACTGCCCACCACTGCCCTCCCCTGCCAGCCATCTTGTGTCCACATAGGGGCATCCATCTTTGACTACATGGGGACAGCCATCTTGTATCTTGAAGTGACAGTTAATTTGCATATTGATCTTTTATTAGATAGAATAGCCCCAAATTGGAAACAACCTAAATATCCATCAACTGGTGAATAAACAAATTATGAAATATTCATACCATGAATGCTACTCAGCAATTAACAGGAACAAACTAATGATACATGTAACAATGAGGATAAATCTCAAAAGTACGTACTATGTGAAATAAGTCAGACACTAAAGGCTATATACTGCATGATCCCGCTGATGTAACAGTTTGGAAAAGGCAAAAGGCACAGAAATCAGATAACCAGTTACCAGTGGCTGGGGACAGGAGAAGGGAACCAATTAAGGGAAGAAAAATTAAGGGGGGCAGGGGGGTGCTTCTGTATCTTAATTGTTGTTATCATAGCATAGTTATGACATTTATCAAAATGCATTCAACTATATGTTTTAAATGAGTGTATTTTACTATATCTATAATATGTCTTAATATGAAATCTAATTCTTCTCTCATGGTTTTCTTTTCAGTCTCTTCTTCATTGGGGTCCTTATGAGGGCAAAGCTTCCAATTCCAGACCCATCCCTCACTAGAATGAGGTCACAATGACTTAAAAGTGCTAAAATAAATTTCTAACCAAGAGAAAGAGATGATCTGCCATGATCTAAATGTTTATGCCCCCCCATTCATGTGTTAAAATCCTAACCCCCATAGGTGATTAATAGGAGGTGGGGCCTTTGGGTGCTCATTGGGTCATTAGGGTGAATGGGATTAGTGTTTTTATGAAAGAGATCCCACAGAACTTTCTATCCCCATCCACCACATGAAGATAAAATTCTGTGACACAGTAGAGGGCCCTCCCTTGACCATGCTGGAACCATGACCTCACACTTCCAGCCTCCACAACTATGAGAAATAAATTTCTGGGTTTTTTAAAAAATATGCTTTATTGATTTGAGAGATTGGCTGCCTCCTGCATATCTCCTACCGGGCATGTGCTCTGACTGGGACGTTCAACCAACTGAGCCACATGGACCAACGCTACATTTCTGTTGTTTTGTGTGTGTTCTTAATAATTTTTACATGCTTTTATTGATTTCAAAGAGAGAAAGGGAGAGGAAGAGATAGAAACACCAATAGAGAGAAATATTAATCTGCTACTTCCTGCACATCCCCTACTGGGGATCAAGCCCGAAACCCAGACATGTGTCTTGACTGGGAATCAATCCACTGACCTCCTTGTGCATGGGATGACATTTAACCAACAGAGCCACACTGGCTAAGCAAATTTCTATTGTGTTTAAGCAACCCAGCCTTTGGTTTGTTTGTTTTTCATATATTTTTTATTAATTTCAGAGAGGAAGAGAGAGATAGAAACACCAATGATGAGAGAAAATCATTGATTGGCTGCCTCCTGCAAGCTCACTACTGGGGATCAAAGCCACAACCCAGCATGTGTCCTGACTGGGAATCAAACCATGACCTCCAGGTTCAACCACTAAGCCTCCTGCACACTCCCTACTGGGGATGGAACCCAGGCATGTTCCCTGACCAAAAATTGAACAGGCAACCTTTCAGTGCCACAAAACAATACCTAACCAACTGAGCCCCACTGGCCAGCGCTGATGAACATTTTCATTCTTTTCCCAGAAAAATACTTAACAAATTCACAAGCCCTCTGAAGCTTATTCATGAACCCCAAATTAAAGCCCTTAACCTATTCTAGTCCCTTCATTTTATTGTGCCTCGTTCCATTTATACATTGTTCTAGTTGTGGGTGGGTGAGGATGCCTGAGACTTTTAGAAAAGGTAAAGTGGTGGGCTCAAGTCCACATTGTGAGTGCCTGAATTAGAAACAAACCCAAGACTTTAAATGTCCTCTCTAACCCACCACCATAAAACAAGGCCTTTTAGAATTTTATTTTAACCTTTTTAGATTTTTACCTTCACCCCATAAAGACCAAAGAAGTACCTGGTGGTTGGCCAGAGAGGTGTGAGGCAAGGGGGCTCACAAGGAATTGAGAAGCTCCCTTGTTTCAGATCTCTGGGCCCCTGCCTTTTCCTCTACCCCCTGCTTTCACATACTCCCCCTCATCCCACCTACCTTCTCACCCACACACCCTTTGCATCCCCTCAAAATAGTTAAGAACATGAAAGAAAAATGGCTGCTGGAAAAAAGATCCAGAGGACACCAGTAGCACGAAAGTGGCCTCACCAAGCCCAAGTCAAGGTGCACCATGCTTTCCCTACATATATACAGAGTCAAACGATATCTCTTCTCCTCCTCCCACATCCTTTGTATTGGAGAAGTATTGAGATGGAGAACAGTGCAAAGATCTTTCCTTTGAAATGTCCAAGAAATATAACACAGTGTCTCATTTGCAAAATGTGCCTCCCTCTGTCAACTAAACATGGAGCTCAGGCCTTCACATCTTCAAAGGTCAGAGCTCCTTCTAGTCCTTTCTTCTCGTTAGAAATCATTTAATTCTCAGTATCCTGCATTCCTATATCCTCTTGTCTAATTCTTTGATCACTTTTAAGACCTATCAATGGACTATTTCAAACGTCTGTTTTAGTTACATAGCCTCAAACTGAACCCAATGCATGAAGAAGGCTGTGACCAAAACTAAGTACACAGAATTACTCTTTAGCTCCTACTAGTCATATTCTACTAATGGATCCATCATCATGTGGGAGTTTTTAACACCGTAGCATTGGTGACTTGACACCTGTTTTCTTATGGGGAGGAAATGTGGCCCTCTAGTGACAGTGCATCCCTGGGAGAGCACAAACAGAGCACGCTAGATTGAGGAGTTGGCCTGGATGTAGTCAGGCTCCGTCAAGCACTCTATAGCATCTTTAGCCTCCTTAGCCCCAGTTCCTGTTTTGAAAATGAAAATAATGTACTCTGGTTGGTGAGGTACTGACACAGGTTGCCAGTTTGATTCCTGGTCAGGGCACTTGCCTGGGTTGAGGGCTCAATCCCTTGTAGGAGACATGCAGGAAGTAGCCGATCGCTGTTTCTCTCTCATCAATATTTCTCTCTCTCCCTCTCCCCTTCATCTCTCTCTAAAATCAATTAAAAATATTCTTTAAAATGAAAAGAATGTTTATTTCAACCTCTAAAAATTGCCCAAAACATTAGAATACCCTAAATTTAGAAGATTCCAACAAATATATGCTCTCCAACAGCTATTGTGAACCCTTGGGAGCACAGCTGGGAATGTGAGGGGAGAAAAGACTTAAAATGTAGAGTCATACTGATTCGATAATTCCATTTTTAGGCAGTTATCTTAAGAATGTAATTGATCCCTGACTGCTGTGGCTCGTTTGGTTGGAGCATCATCCTGTGTATCAAAAGGTATCCTGTTCGATTCCTGGTCAGGGCACATACCTAGCTTTTGGGTTCCATCCCCTGTTGGGCATGTCGGGCACATGTATCTCTCTCTCTCTCTCTCTCTCTCTCTCTCTCTCTCTCTCTCTCTCTCTCTCCCTCTCCTTCTCTCCCTCTTCCTTCCTCTGTCTCTAAAATAAATTTTTTAAATAAAATAAAATAATGTAATTGAAGATATGTTTACAGACTTAACTTAAGGACATTCATCTCAATATATTTTTATGAAGAGAAAACTGGAGTCAACTAAATGCTAGCAATAAATGATTTGTTAAATAAATTTTGGTATAAGTTGGCCAGACAATTGAATATTATGGAGCCATTAATCTCATGTATAGAAGAACATTTAATGACATGCAGATGTTCACAATGTCTCAACTAAAATCACAAGCTAAAATATGCAATATGATCTCATTTTTTAGAGATAAATAAATACACATACAAAAGCTCTGAAAAGCCAACATCAACATGTTAACAATGATGACTTAAAAGTAATTTCCTTCATATATCTATATATGCTAGTTTTCCACAATAAACACATTATTTCCAAGCAAATAAACTTATTTTTCTTAGTAGTAGTAGTATATACTTTTTTCATGGGTTTTCTATGAGGATAAAATAGGGTAATACACCAGAAAAAGTCTTTTAAGTATTGTAAAGTACCGTACAAATATTATGATCTATTCTACTTAAGGTGGCCTTCCCACCATTCATATGTAGAACCTACTCTCCTGTGTGTCTTCTCCTTTGGTGTTTTTTCTATGGATCACATCCACACTGGTTTACTACCTGGCAGTCCATTATTCATACCCTCAAAATGTAGCAGACTTATTTCCCCACTCATGGCAAATTTGGCCTCCATTTTAATAAATGCTCATATAGTTAGCAACCCATGTTGCTTGTCTTTTCATATATCTTAGATGATCAGAAACCCAATGATATTACCGCAATAAAGGACTGTATTTCTACTTATCTGTGTCTTGTCCCAAACCCCTATTTGTTACTGTTTTGTCACTACTCATAGCTTACCCTGCCCCCTATGTTCATCCCCCTCCCATTTACAGATCTAAGTCTGTACCCTCTCCTTTTATTTCATTCATTCCTTCATCTAATCTCCCCCCAAAATATTGATTGATTGATTGGTATGCAACAGTTGCTGCCTAGTTGCTGGGACATAAAGATGGATAAAATACAAAGGAAGCGGGGGGGAGGACAAATTAGGTGACAGAGGAGGCAACTGATGAGTGAAAGCTCAGAGGTGAAAAAGAGCATGGCATTGCCAAAGACCTAGCTGCTGGGGTTTTTTATTTGCTTGTTTGTTGATTTTAGAGAGGAAGAGACAGAATGAGAAAGAAACATCAATCTGTTGTTCCCCTTATTTATTCATTCATTGGTTGATTCTTGTATGTGCCCTGACAGGGGATCAAACCCACAACTTTGGCATATTGGGATGATGCTCTCACCAACTGAGGACCTAGTTTTATTAGGCAGTAAACTCGGAGAGAGAAGCTGCTTCCAAGCAGTCAGGAACCTCCTGGAAGCTGTGGGAACAGTTCCAAGGCAGGTGAAATGGCACCAGGGCCACTGCCAAAACTCGTGTCTAGGAAGCCCACACTCCCTCCTACCCAAAAGGGGGCAATGTCTTCTGCTTCTCTTTCGCTTTTCAAATTAAGCCAAAATGTCTTGTACTGACAGACCATAAACTACACAAGAACCCTAAAAGCAAAGGAGTCTGGGGAATACCATTCCCAGGGTTCCAGACTTTGTAATTCTAGCAAACCTTTGAGAGACTGCAGGTTCCATTCCAGACCACCATGATAAAGTGAATATCACAATAAAGCAAATATCACAATGAAGCAACCCACACAACTTTTTGGGTGACCAGTGCATATAAAACTTATGTTTGCACTATTCTGTATTCCATCAAGTATGCAATAACATTATGTCTAAAACAGTACATACCGTACCTTAGTGTAAAAATACTTTATTGCTAAAAAAAAAAAATGCTAAACCTTCAGCAAGTTATAATCTTTTTGGTGGTAGAGGGTCTTACCTTCAAATTGTGGTGTTTTTTTTTAAATACAGTACCTGTGAAGCAGAATAAAGCAAAGTACAATAAAGCAAAACACAATTGAACAAGGTATGCCTGTGCAAAGGAAAGCACACAATGATGGAAGGGGGTGTTAGTTGTCCAGGACACCTCTTCCCTGCCCCTTATTACAATTTCTTTCTTCCCCTCAGCATATCATGGGATGCTGAATTGTCATTTATTTCCTTCAACCTCATATTACAGCTGTTTTTTCCTCTGGCTATGTTGCAAGTTCTCTGAGAGGAAGGTCCATATGTTTGGACCCTTTTTTAATCCCCTCAATAGATATTTGCAAATAGATGCAGTGTTGAAAGTAGAATTTTGGCCTTCTGACTCCCAATTCAGAACTCCACCCAACATCACTCAGCCTTTCTTTGTTAACAGGATTTTTTTTTAATGGAAGTTATATATATATAAGTCTGAAATCACTCAGTTCTGTTTTTCTTGGCAGGGAAACCCTTCTGGAATAAAAAGAACTAAAGAGACCGCAGTGAATGAAAAGTTCTCAGGAGACAGTGGGTCACATTAGTAGAACATTCATATTTATGAAGAGCAGTTTCAACTTCCTGGTGAGGTAATGGTGAAAACATCAATGAGACTGAAGAAAACTATAGCTGGAAAAAAACTTGTTATTTTTCAGAATGAACAATTCTATCTCATCTATTTCAAACTAATGGAGAAGCCAATAGGGATGCTCCCTCTACATTTTTATTAGTAAACTAGAGACCCAGTGCATGAATTCTTGCACAGATGGGATCCCAAGGGGAGGAAGGGAGGCAGGGATGCAATCAGGCAGGCAGTGGGACATCTTTGCTGGCCTGGGATCAGATCCATCCTGCTGACATTCGTGCCAGTTGTCAGGAGCCACCTGGTGGCCACTGTTATATTGTTTCTTCCTTGTGGAGCCTCTAGGGAGGGGAAGTGGCCACAGTGCCCGACTTCCAGGAGGCCAGTGGCACATGCCAGCAGTGTTGGTCCATCAGTGCCTGGTCCAGTCTCCAGAAATTGGACCTGCAAGACTAATGAGGAAGTGAGTGACTGCTGCCAGGCTGGTGGGCCACCAGGATGGGTTGGTCAGCTGAGCAGAGCTCCCGCTATTGGAGCACACTGACCACCAGGGGGCAGCTTCTGCATTGAGTGCTGCCCCCTGGTGGTCAGTACACATCATAGCAACTTTGTCATTCTGGTCATTTTGGTCTTAACAGTCACTTAGGGCCTTTATATCTATAGACTAGAGGTCCGGTGCATGAAATTCAACCACAAGAGGGTGTTCCTTAGCCCAGCCTGCACCCTCTACAATCTGAGACCCCTTGAGGAATGTCCAACCACCCCTTTAGGCCCGATCCCAGTGGGTCGGCTGGCTCCCAACTGCCCTCCCCTGCAGGTCTGGTCCCCCCCCCCCCATAAACTGCCCTTCTATGCTGGCCTGGTCACCCCTAACTTCTCACAACTGCCCTCCCCTGTAGTCAGCCATCTTGAGGTGGCCATCTTGTGGCCATATGGGGGTAGCCATCTTTGACCACATGGGGCGGCCATCTTGTGTCTTATTGTGATGGTCAATTTGCATATTACTCTTTTATTAGATAGGACCAAAGACCCGGTGCACAGATTTGTGCAGGGAGGACAGTTGAGGGGGTGGGCCTTGGCCTGCACCCTCTCGCAATCCAAGACCCCTCAGGGGATGTCAGACTGCTGATTTTGGCCCGATCCCCACAGGCCACCTGTGAGGATGGGACTGAAACCAACAGTCCAACATTGCCTGCCACTCCTGCCTACCATCCCCGCTCATCCCAGCCCTGCTGTGCATGCCCCAGGCTGGCGCCCAGTCAGACCCAATCAGGAGAGGCTAGCACCACCACAGTGGCACTTGTAAGCCATGAGCCCTGCATCTGGCGCCCATTGGTCAGCTGAGTGGCGCTCCTGCTGTAGGAGTGCACTGACCACTTGGGAGCAGCTCCTGCGTTGAGCATCTGCCCCTGGTGGTCAGTGCACATCATAGCACTCGTTCAGTTGCTTAGGCCAGTGGTCGGCAAACTCATTAGTCAACAGAGCTAAATATCAACAGTACAACGATTGAAATTTCTTTTGAGAGCCAAATTTTTTAAACGTAAACTTCTTCTAACACCACTTCTTCAAAATAGACTCGCTAAGGCCATGGTATTTTGTGGAAGAGCCACACTCAAGGGTCCAAAGAGCCGCATGTGGCTCACAAGCCACAGTTTGCCAACCACGGGCTTAAGCTTTTATATAGAGAGATAATGATAAACTCATTATGTCTATAGGAGAACCAAGACAAGAAATCTGATTAGATTTGTTACAGAATTTTGTTTTGTTTTTTTTACAAAGTATGCAGCTTAAAATGATAGTAACAGCCCTGGTCAGTGTAACTCAGTTGGTGGGTGTCTTCCCATGCACCATGCACCAAGGGTATACTGGTTGGATTCCCAGTCAGGGACATGCCTAGGTTGTAGACTTGATTCCCCCAATAGGGGGCGCTCTTGCATCAATGTTTCTTTCCCTCTCCCTTCTCTCTAAAATATCAATAAAAATATTAGTGATAATAACAACCACTAACTGATATTTGTTGGGTACTTCTCATATGCCAGGCACCACTCTGCAAACTGTATGTGTTATCTCACTTACACCTCATTTGTACATTTATAGATGAGGAATCTGAAGCTCTGAAAAGGTAACTGGCCTGCCTAAAGACAAACTTATAGTAATCTGTGTCATCAGGATACAAACCTAGGCAGAGTGAGAGGGTCCTAACTCTTAGCCACAGTTCTACACAGTCAGATAAATGAGACTTGGGCGATTATTGCCCATGTTAGAAATTCAAACAACTCTGACTTACAGGTTGTCAGTAATTATTATATTTAAAAAATCATTGTATTTAACATTACCCTAATTCATGAATTTGCTAATTAGTATTATCTGTTGACAAGGATGAACCAAAATGCTATATATTTTAGCAGAGTGAAATGCTTGCTCTCTTAATTCTATCCTGTATTTCTCCCAAGGTCTTTATGATAGAAGCTCCAGTTAGATATATGCTAGTTACCTAGAGGAATCCTGCTGGAGGCTTCAGTTTTTGCAAAGACAGCCCCTTATCAGAAGATGCCTTTCCCAAGAAGTTAAGAACTGGGTAACAGGAATCTGATCATATTCAGATCAGAGGAGGTCTATACCCGACCTGCCAGGAACAAAGGTATTCAGAAATGTCAAGCTCTTTTGTGTTTCCCTGCCTGGGCACCTACTGTCTACAGCCTTCATCCATCTCTTGGCCTTCATCCACCTCTTGGCCTTCATCCACCTCTTGACCCTCATCCACCTCTTGCCTCACTTCTCCTCTCTTGTTTTGACATAAAAGGTGCCTGAATTCTAGGCTTTCTTAAGATATATACTTATGGGAGGTATAAGGCACCCCCATCTTCTCAAGCTGGGCTTTCTCAATCAATAAACCTTTCCTTACTCCAAACTCTGACATTTTGAGTTTTGGCCTTTTGGAGCATTGAGCACACAGACTTTGGACTGGTAAAAACATATATAACTTTGTAACCTTAGATAAATGTTATTAACTTTTCAGAGTTTGATTCCAGACCATCATACTCTTATTCTGTCTAGTTTATTAGACAAAATATGGGGAGAGTTGGTCTGCCAGGGAGTTCTAGAAGTTTGTTAGTGAACAGAGCAATGACTGGTTGATTTAGATTAGAGCTGAGGAAGACCACATATTTCTCTGCCCTCCAGAAGCCATTTTTACTTCAGCCTGGAGTCAGGGACCTGGTTAGTCTGAAGCTGCCTGATAGGTCTAGCCCGATCACAGGGCATCTGGGAAGGCCAGGTTGATTCCAAAACCATTTTAAAATGTTCATTCCACTCCAGGATGTGAAAGCATGCCTTCCATCCCCACTCCAACACAACCCAACACAACCCAGCCTTTGTATGGCAAGCTCACACTCTGGGCCAGAAGCACTGATGAGAACCATCTCACTATAACACTAAGACTGCAATTGAGCTCTATGTCCAACTAGACTGTTTAACTTTCCCCACATTTTTCTTCACTTTTGTTCCTGCTGCTCCTCATTCCCTGATGCTCATTAAACAATGCTGAATCCTGCAAATTTTAGTCACTTTAAGTCATAAAATAACCCAGCACAATGGAACATCTTTAGGGGCCAGCTTCTCAGTGTGCATAAATTCTTGAAGACTATTGAATTCTCACTAGGACACCTGATAAATAAAACAATGACCTAAGAGTCATAATATCAGGATGCTCTCTTCCTCTGTCCTCTGCCCTGCCCTTCTTTGCCTACCCCTTGAAGGTGGCAGTGAGATCACCAAAGAGGTAGCCACAAGGTGGCAACAAACCAAGGTGGGTACTTGCCAAGGAAATGGCTGGGACTGAGAAACTGGCAGGACCAAGAAGGTTAGCCAAGAAGGCAGTCTGTGGTTGCAAGATTTTGAGGAGACACAGAGGGAAGCTAGGTAGACAGAGACAGGGACCATGGTGGAGGGGGGAGAAATAGGACCAGGGTACCCAGTGAGGTGGAGTTACTACAGCACCCCAACTGGGCAGGGAAGGAAGGGTGTGCAAGGAAGACGTAAGCTTTAAAATGTATGAATATTACTAAAACAGGCAACTTACAGATGACCGATCACAAGATAGTAAGGTGTATAAAACCAATCCCAGGGATATTACTAAGGCAGAATTCTTTGAAAAGACCAATCAAGAGCTAGCAAGGCTGTTTCCACCTCCTGAATCAAAAGGCACATGCTTCCTCTCACTCTCTCTTCTCCCTGACATGCAATCCTTTTCCTGATGCTCATTCCTGTGGTGGGGGAGCACATCCCTGCCTGACGTGGCTTATGGCCCTGTGGGACTCTGCACGTGGCCTAATAGACTTTAACACCCGACTGTAACGTGGAAAGGAAGCTCTGGACACCTGCCAGCTCCTGGAACCCCCACTGCACCTTTTCCAGGACTAGCTTTTCTAATAAACTTCACTGCCACTAACCATTTGTTCATGACTTCACCCTTCGATTTTGTGAGACAACGAACTCAGACTCAAAGACCCCTCATTTTGGTTTCCATTGGTTAGGTGGGAAGCAGTTATACATATATGAGCAGAGCACGGATGATGGCCTAGGACTAGCAAAGGACACGAGGGCAGAAAAGCCCTGGGTTGCCTCAAAAAGGACAATCATAGGACGAGACCTCGTCCCCAGTCTGACTTTTCCTCCCCCAGCACATCCCCGGTCATGTTGTTTGGACAGCCTCACCTTTGTTTCCTAGAGATAATATCTAGGCCTCAATTGAATTTCGGCTCCAGGCCCAGAAAAACAGCTAAACCAGGCAAGCCACGCCACACCACGGCTGACCTCAGGACCAGCTGCACTGAGTAATGACCCCTGCCCTGGCGCTGACCAACCCATCAGTTTCCACTGGTCCTGAAAGGACACATCTGAAAAGCTGCTGAATATTCTATTGAGATCTCCCCTGGGACCTCCCATCATTTCTCCACCCTTAAACCTCTTAGGACAGAGGACCAAGCACCTCTTTCTCCCAGGAGCACACTCCATCCTTTTCCTCTCCCTTCCCCTCCCCATCCTCCCAGGTGCATCACTTTTACCTTCCTCACTTCTAAGCTCCAAGAGCCTTCTTTTGCCTCTACAGCCCATTTTTCCTACAAATTACTTCTTCTATATCTGTGATTTTCCAAATAAATGTTCTCTTACAGTTTGAGTCTTGGTTGAATAATGACCCTCTGGGGCCGCCAATCAATCAGTGGAGACCACAACCCTGAAAGGACACACCCAGCAAGCTGATAAATCTTCTACTGAGATCTTCCTCTGGGACCTCCCTTAAAATCTCTACCCTTAAAATCCTTAAGACCAGGACCCAGTGTGCTCTCCCATCCAGGACCACACCCACCCCATTCTCCCAAGGCCTAGGCTAGCATGGCACTATGTTTTATGCAAGCCAGTTCCACCAGCGGCAGCTAGTGCAGCTGGACCTGGGCTGTGGTGGAGGGAAGATGCCACAGCCTGAGTCCCAGAAGGCCAGGACCCTGTGTTGCTGGAGCAGAGATTCACCAGAGGATCTTTCTGGGATCTCCCTTCACCTTGAAGACGTGGTGGGGTTCCTGGAAGTAAAGCCCACAGAAGTGTGCCCGCTCCCCAAGACTGCATTCCTGGAGTTTCTAACTCTGATGCCAGTTCACACCCAGCCTCCAGCACAAGTTTATGGCTCCAGCAGCTTTTGCTCCAGGAAACTGAAGATGGCCCTTCAGCTATGCGAGTTCTCTAATGGGAAGCGTCACAATTTGCTATTTCTGTTAAAGGATGCCTTTTAACATCTGCGACCTGAACAGTTTTACCTTTTGTTTATTTCAGTGAAGCGACTCAGCCACTTAAGAATGTACCCAGCCGAAACCGGTTTGGCTCAGTGGATAGAGCGTCGGTCTGGGGACTGAAAGGTCCCAGGTTCGATTCTGGTCAAGGGCATGTACATTGGTTGCGGGCACATCCCCAGTAGGGGGTGTGCAAGAGGCGGCTGGTCGATGATTCTCTCTCATTGACATTTCTAGCTCTCTATCCCTCTCTCTTCCTCTCTGTAAAATATCAATAAAATATTTTTTTTAAAAAAGAAAAAAGAATGTACCCATCAAGGGATCTGGGCCCCATGGGCCACTCCCCCAAAAAAATTCTATTCCCATTTCACCTGAGATCCAAGTCAAATATTAGAATTACAGTTCAAAGCAAACAAGATTGATTGTGTAGTAGATAATCATATTGAAGATGCCTAAAAAGGCAACATGAAATTCTCTTCTGAACTGAGTATGATTTTTTTTTAATATGTGTTATTGGTTTTTTACAGAGAGGAAGGGAGAGGGATAGAGAGTTAGTAACATCGATGAGAGAGAAACATCCATCAGTTGCCTCCTGCACACCTCCTACTGGGAATGTGCCCACAACCAAGATATATGCCTTCAGTCCACAGGCCAACGCTCTCTCCACTGAGCTAAACTGGTTAGGGCTGGGTATGATTTGTAATGAACATGATCAGGAATTGAGAGACTTGGGGTATCCGAAGCATGCCGTCAATATGCTTATTAGCAACCCCTTGGGCTACCACAAAGATATGCCAGATACAGGAATGCAGCATGTAAAGACAAGACATACCCTATGGATCTGCCAGTCGCTAGTGTTGTTATTTGTTTCTACAATGAAGCCTTGTCTGCTTTGCTGCGTATTCTGCACCATGTCCTGGACTGCACACCAGCCCGGCTTCTCCATGCAATCATCCTCATGGATGGCAACAGTGACTTCCGTGACTTGAAAGGAAAACTAGATGAATTTGTCCAAAAGCACCTCCCTGGGAAAATTAAGTTAATAAGAAACACAAAGCATGAGAGATTAATTCAAGGAAGAATGATAGGAGCAGCCCACGCAGCAGGAGACGTCCTGGTGAGTGTGACGTGGCTGCAGCCTTTGCTGGCTGCCATCCAGGAGGACGGGCAGACGGTCCTGTGCCCAGTGATTGATATCATCAGGGGGGGCACCCTGGCCTACAGCTCATCCCCTGTGGTGCCTGGAAGGTTCAACTGGGGACTGGACTTCAAATGGGATCTTGTTCTCCTTTCCAAGCTCGGAGAACCAGAAGGAGCTATTGCACCAGTAAAATCATCTACAATGGCTGGGGGACTGTTTGCCATGAATAAAAGCTACTCAGTGAACTTGGGAAGTATGACAGCGGCATGGACATCTGAGGAGGAGAAAACTTGGCATTATCATTTCAGATTTCAATGTGTGGGGGTAAGCTTTTCATCATCCCTTGCTCCAGAGTCAGATACCTTTTCTGGAAAAGGCCACCCTATGGTTCTCCTGAAGGCCAGGACACCACGACACACAACTTGAGGCTGCCACACTTTGGGTTGGATGAATATAAGGAGCAGTATTTTTCCTTAAAGAAGCTATGGAAATATCAGTGAGCTTGATGAATTGAGGGAGAAGTTGGGTTGTAAATCATTTAAATGGTATTTGGATAGCATTAATCCACAAATGCAGATATCTGGGCCCAATGCCAAACCCCAGCAACCCATTTTTATCAACAAAAGGCCAAAATACCTAAAATTCCTTCAGCGAGGAAGACTTTATCACCTCCATACCAGCAAGTCTGTGTGCTGGCCCAGAGGTACCCAAGTCAGAAGGCAGGCCTAGTACTGCTTAAAGCATGTGACTGCAGTGACCCAAATCAGATCTGGATTTATAATGAAGAGCGTGAATTGGTTTTAAGTAACCTCCTTTGCCTGGATATGTCAAAAACTCAGTCATCAGACCCACCCAACTCATGAAGTGCTACGGGTTGGGAGGATCCCAGCTGCGGGCCTTTGGGAAGAATAATCGGCTGTACCAGGTGTCAGTTGGACAGTGCCTGAAAGCATTGACCCACTGAGACACAAAGGCTATGTTGCTACGGCAATCTGTGATGGCTCCTCCTCACTGCAGTGGCATTTGGAAGGTTAAGGTGAATGCAATGGCTAGAATGGAATGTGTGTCCTCCTGGGAAGATTAGCAGAGGTGAAATAGCAGACATACTATTCTGTCTTTATCTGAACACCGAGTGACCATCGGGAGGTGAGGAAGTATGTGTCACCAAGACATTAAACATTTCGAGGCGGCTGTTAAGGAATTTTTTACTTACGGTAGGAAACCAGAATACAGTTTTAATATAAAGAGTCAGGTTTATACAGAAGCATAGGAAATTGCTAGGCATATTCAAATTAGTTTATGCTTCTATTTTTATATATATATATATTTTATTGATATTTTTACAGAGAGGAAGGGAGAGAGATAGAGTGCTAGAAATGTCAATGAGAGAGAAACATTGACCAGCTGCCTCCTGCACACCCCCCACCAGGGATGTGCCCGCAACCAATGTACATGCCCTTGACCGGAATCGAACCCGGGACCTTTCAGTCCGCAGACCGACGCTCCACCACTGAGCCAAACCGGTTTTGGCAGTTTATGCTTCTTTTTAATCCCCTTTAATAATGGAATGGATTGTGTCATGATTTCCTTTCTTAGAAGACTTCATAGCAAACAGTTAATTTTAAACAAACTAACTGCATCCACACATCCTATCTAATAAAAGAGTAATATGCAAATTTACCATCACTCAAGTACATAAGATGGCTGCCTCCAGGTGAACACAATATGGCCGCCACAAGATGGCTGGCAGAGGAGGGCAGTTGGGAGGGACCAGGCCTGCAGGGGAGGGCAGTTGAGGGCAATCAGGCCAGCAGGGGAGGGTGTTAGGAGTGACCAGGCTTCCAGGGGAAGACAGTTTGGGGGGAAAGAGGCCTGCAGGGGAGGGCAGTTGGGGAAAACCAGGCCTTTGGGGGAGGGGGGCAGTTAGGGAGGACCAGGCCTGCAGGGGAAGGCAGTTAGGGATGAGCAGACTGGCAGGAGGAGGCAGTTAGGAGCAATCTGGCTGGCAGGGGAGCAGTTAGGCATTGATCAGACTGGCAGGGGAGTAATTAGGGGGTGATCAGGCTGGTAGGCAAAAGCAGTTAGGGGCAGATAAGGCAGGCAGGCAGGCAGGTGAATGGTTGGGAACCAGCAGTCCTGGATTGTGAGAGGGATGTGAGACTGCCCATCGGACAGGCAGTCAGACTTTCCTCAAGGGGTCCCAAATTGGAGAGGGTGCAGGCTGGGCTTAGGGACACACACACCCCATGCATGAATTTCATGCACCAGGCCTCTAGTTGATTATAAGATCATATTTAAGAAGTAGTTAACTACTATAAATTATTTTGATGAATTATGGCACTATGTGCATTTAAAATACAGAATTTTTTTAATTAAGGAGAGAAAAGAAAGAAAAGAAAAGAAAAGAAAAGAAAAGAAAAGAAAAGAAAAGAAAAGAAAAGAAAAGAAAAGAAAAGAATGCCTTAGTGTGGAGAACCCAGCACCTCTCTCTCCCAGGAGCACACCCCACACTTTTCCCTTCCCCTCATCCTTCCCCTCCCTGTCTCCCCAGGCCCGTCACCTTTACCTTCCTCACTTCTAAACTCCAAGGGCTCTTTCTTTACCTCTATATCATTTTTCCTAAGCCTATTTTTTCTACAACTTACTTCTCCTCTGTATTTTTCCAAATAAATGTTCTTTTATAGTTTAAGTCTTGGCTCTGAATTCTTTCCTAGCCAGAACTCAAGTACCAAGGTTGCTAAACCCAGGTCTGGTCTGACCCACTGGTCTAACATCTGGTGCTGTTCCTTCTGCACCCAACAGAGGGGAAATTAGAGAAAGGCTATAAACCTTAAATAGAGAAATATCCCTAGTTAGTATTTTTAAGTCATTAACTCAAAGTAAATGACAACAGCAGGAACTAATTTTAAGACTGTACTAAAACCTGCCATGTTTGAAATCAGGAATAAATCATAGTTAAAGTTCACAGAGAAATAACTTCAGGCTTCTTTTTTTATTTGTTGTAGAGACTCCTTTATCCATCAACTCACAATACTTCTCTTTCTATTTGGCCTAAGGCTCTGTGATAAGTATCAACCAACAGTAATAAGAACTAGAAGTTCACCTATAATTTAGCATAATGAAAAAGGAAATTGTTTATAAGACCAGGCTATGGTTTTCCTTATTCTTACCCAGTCTCAATAAGATGATGATTTTTTTTCCTAGTGCATACTTGTTATTTGTGGAGAGACAGAACTTTTCATATAACCATAAACTCTACTTTCTGCATCTTGAATAACAAACATGAAATCTCTCAGAAAAATTTTAATTTTTTAAAATATATGTATTTTTATTTATTTCAAAAGGAAGGGAGAAGGAGAGAGATAAAAACATCAATGATGAGAATCATTGATCAGCCTCTTGCACACTCCACACTGGAGATTGAGCCCATAACCTGGGCATATTACCTGACTGGATATCAAAACCTAACCTCCTGGTTCATAGGTAGACTTTCAACCACTGAGCCACCCCCGCTGGGCTCCCAGAAACATTTTACCCTTCAAAATATAAAACATGCTAACTATGCCCTACATATAAGAAGAGAAAAAAGCCTGTCAAACAAAGTAGGGCTTTTTCTTATATACAGAGCACTGCGAGCTACACTTCCAAATTCTAAATAAACACCTCCAGAATTCTAAGAATATGACAAAATCAACACAGAGCATTGGGGAGGGAGGCGGGCAGAGGAAGAGTCAGAAGAGAGAGCTTGATCATACCTAAATAATAGAATTAATATGTCTAAGGAATTAGAAACTGAAAGGTTAAAAGTTAGAGAAATAAAAGGAAATGAAAAGGCAAGATT
The DNA here is from genome assembly GCA_963924515.1 of Vespertilio murinus. Taxonomy (NCBI): domain Eukaryota; kingdom Metazoa; phylum Chordata; class Mammalia; order Chiroptera; family Vespertilionidae; genus Vespertilio; species Vespertilio murinus. Next base: position 145,638,527 of record OZ004704.1, on the reverse strand, counting down.
TGTCAGGTTTTAACTGGCTAGGGAAATAAACTATATAGGGAACATTTGTCTCTTATAATATTGGTTATTTAACCAACCTCAGACACAAATATCTAGACCTTGCAAGCTGAGGGAGATTTTAATGTTGAGGAGCATCATCCTACAAAGTCCATCTGAGCAGCAATCAGCTTTTGGTTTCACCCACGATTTCCTCAATCCCCCCTTCAAACTGCAATAGACGTGTTGGAAATTAAACTCAGTATATGCAGCCATCCGAACTGTTTTTGAAAAGCTTAGAGCAAAAAGATGAGAAGAAAATTACACGTTTGACGATGAAAGCCAAGGGAGGAGAGTTTTAGAAAGAGGATAATCGACAGTGTCAAATGCCATACAGAAGTCTAAGAGAATGAGGGCTGAGAAAAAACCCACTGTGCTTTATGGCTAGGAAACTAGGATTGTCTTTCAGTGAACAGTTGTAATGGCAGAGACAGTGGCTGAAGAACAGCAGGAGTCAAGAGAGTGGAACTAGAAGTGACTGTGCATTGAGAAAATGGCGTCCCATCCTTAAACCTGTAACAATAAAAGGATAAAAAAAATGGCCTGAGCTGCACCAAGGTCAAATGAAGGTCTGGCGGGTTTTGGTGTTTTTTGTTTTGTCTTATGCTGTGTCGTGTTATTTGCAGCTCAGGGTATGTCTGCAGGCGGAGAGAAGAGAAAATTGAAGATGAGTAAGCTAAACATATAAGAGGTAATTAAGGGAGAAAATCTTTAATTCTGGATGTTTATAGCATCCATGAGGGAGAAAACAAAGAGAATTGAGAGCGCAAGGATAGTTTACACTCAAAAAGCGGAAGTTCAGTTTATTGTCTGAGATAGGGAGAGAGAAAGAAACAGAATTATTTTGGAATGGATTGCAGGGATGGAGAACCTTTCTTCTGCCAAGGACCATTTGGATATTTGTTGTGTGATTGATTGATTGATTGATTGATTGATTTCAGGGAGGAAAGGAGATGGAGAGAGAAGTAGAAACATCAATGATGAGAGAGAATCATTGATAGGCTGCCTCCTGCACGTCACCTACTGGGGATCAAGCCCACAACCCAGGCATGTGCCCTTGACCAGAATCAAACCTTGGACCCTTCAGTCTGCAGGCCAATGCTCTATCCACTGAGCCAAAAAGGCTAGGCCATTTGGATATTTATAACATCAATCACAGGCCATACAAAATTAGCCTGCTCTATTTGGCCAAACATTTAATTAACTCACCTCTAATGCCTTGGCAGAGTCAGACCAAATGATTTCGTAGGCCTTATATGACCCGAAGGCCGCATGTTCCCCATCCCTGAAAGGCTCATCTCACATGGTTTTTTCTTTACTTTTTCAGGAAAGTAGAAGGAAAGCAGAGGAAGGTATGGGTACTAAGGAGCATCAGTCTGAGATAAAGGAGAAAAAAGGCTTAGAACCACTGTGGGCAGTAAACTACACACATAATGGGCTGTGACATATAGTAACACTAAGTGTAATGAGAAGATTCCCCAGTTCAGTAGGTAATACATTTTTCTTACAACGTTTGTAACCTTCTGCACTACCACTATAATATTAGTAATGTGATAGACAGTTAGACAGGCATGAGCAGAGCAAGGACGATGGGCCAGGTCCAGAAGGTCACCACGGTGGAGAAAGATCCAAATGCCTAGCAAAGGACATTTGGAGGGTGGGACTTTGTCCCTGGGGTGGCCTTTCCTCCCCTAGCTTATCGCTGGTCGTGCAGTTTGGACCCCCTGGCCTTTCCTCCCTAGAGATGACATCTAGGCCTCAGCTGTATTCAGCTCCAGGCCCAGAAAAGCAGCAAAACCAGACCAGTGACTCCAAAGCTGACCTCAGGACCCACTGTATTGAATAATGCCTCCCACCCTGGTGCTTGCCAATCAATCAGCAGAGATCCCTACCCTAAAAGGACACACCTGGAAAACTGCTGACTGTTCTATTGAGACCTGCCCCTGGGACGGTCCCTAAAATCTCCACCCTTAAAACCCTGAGGAAGGGGACCCAGTGCACTCCTCCTCCTGGGAGCACACCCACACCATTTCCTTTTCCCTTCCCCATTCCCACCCCTACCCCCAGGGGTGTTACTGTTGTGGCAGAATGCACGGGAAAACCATCAGCCAGCACTCTCCAGAGTAACCTTATTTCACAGATCTGCTAGTCCAGGGGAATTCCGGATCCAAAGCCTGAACTGAACTCATGGGGAGGCTCTGACCTATATATCTCCTCCAGTTGGGGCCCTTAATGGTCCCCAAAGCTCCACCCAAGTCAGCTGTGGCGGGGCCCTGGGGTTAGGTTCTGCAGCTCCACCCAAGTCAGTCAGAGTGGGGAAGTAAGACTACAGTTTTAACCAGATACTGAACTAGGTTGCAAACCCCCCATTTTCCTTCTCATTACCATTTATCTTCCTCACTCCCAAGCTTCTAGGATCCTTTCTTTGCCTCCATAACTCTTCCTCAGCCCATCTCTTCTACAAATTACTCTTTCTACCTCTGTGATTTTATAAATAAACTAGAGGCCCAGTGCACAAATCCGTGCATGGGTGGGATCCCTCTGGGTGGCCTGCAGGGATCTGCCGAAACCCTACAGCCGCCTGTAGCTCCTACCTGTCATTCCCACTCATCCCAGCCCCACTGTGCCTGCCTCAGACTTGCACCCAATCAGTCCCGTTCCAGAGGGGCTCACGCTACCACAGCCGCGCTCCTCAGCCATGAGCCCTGCGTCCAAGGGGAGTGGCCTGCGGGATCAGGCTGAATCCGGCTCTCCCGACATCCCCCGAGGGGTCCCAGATTGGGAGAGGGTGCAGGCCAAGCTGAAGGACCCCACCGGTGTACAATTGGGCCAGGGAGGTACCACTGGAGGACTCCAGGTTGTGTCTGGCCCATCTCAATCAGTCCCAATTGGCAGCAATCTAACCTACTGTTCAGAGTGTCTGCCCCCTGGCGGTCAGTGCAGTCATAGTGAGCAGTTAAGCAGCCTTAGCATATCATTAGCATGTTACACTTTGATTGGTTGATCAGTTGTTCTGCCGTTCGGTCTATTTGCATATTACCCTTTTATTATATAGTATGTTCTCTTATAGTTTGAGTACTGATCCTGAATTCAAGTACTCAGGTTGCTGAATAAAGGTCTGGTCTGACCCCATGGGTCTCACACCTGGTGCCATTCCTGCACCGTACAACACATCCTCTTAAAAATCACCTGGACTCATATTGTGAAATCTTTCCTGCACAAAGTTAAGAACCCACACACCACCACCTAGGTAGACCCACTCAGGGCCAGGTCCCCTCTCCAGTAATGTTTGTATCTTCAATTTTATAATTTCTGTTTTAATTTTTCTGTTTTCCCTTTGTGAATATACATGAGACTATTGTCAACTGTCTGCTCTTAGCTCCCCATACAGCTCACCCAGGAATTTATGTGGTCTTACAGTTTCCATTATCACATCAGTGCTGATAGTGAGAAAATATTTTCAACTCCTTATATCTCCCACAAACTCCAGTGGTGTACTTCCATCAATTTACAAGGCTTTTATCTCTACTTAGATAGCCTATTGTCATTGCAAATTCAAAATAACTGAAATCAAACCCCAAACCAGACCCAAAATCCAGCTCCACAACAGTTACAATCAGGATCCAGTCGAGAGACAGAAACCGCACCAATTATTTGAACAGAGAGTTGAATATAAAGAATGGTTAAGTAAGTCTAAAGTTGTTCATTATGTAACTGTGCGGGTTACATAACAGTGGCAACTGCAGAAAGCAGCTCCCACCCGCACTGCCGAGGGAACAAAAGGAAGAGCTGGGGTTGTTTGAACTTTGAGGCTTAGAGAAGGGCCCTGTCACAACTGAAATTCAGACATCTGAGGAGGGAGCACAAGCCAGCTAATGCTGGTGTCTCTAATGGGATGTGACACGACTGCTTCTGCAAGTGTTGGGGAAATTGAAAGCCGGATTCAGCGACTCTGGGACAAGAACTGGTGGAGTGAGGAAGACTGCTGGGAGCTGCTCACAGAAAACACAACTAGATACGCAGCCCGCACGGAATAAACAAGAAAGAGCAAGTCCTTTTCCCCACCTCTAGCCTTGCGGCTCCCTCCAGCTCCCTCTAGCTCCCTCTCCTGGCAGAGTTGAACAGGGAGTCAGACGGCGAAGCAGAAGTGCAGTTTGTTGATGACTGGCCCCACATCCTAAAGCAGCCGAGTTTGGAGCAGAGACAACTGCAGATTGTCTAAGCTATATTAGTCAGGGGCAAGCAAGGAAACAGAACCCACGTGAAGTGTGGCAGGGGAATTTCACCACAGGAACTGGTAACTAGAGAGGAGGCAGGTGTCTGGGGAGCTGAGAGTCAGGGACCTACTGTGGGTTCTTGGCTTCATAAAAGAGAGAATTCAAGCTCCAGCACAGAGTTCAAAGGGCAAGTGATTTTACTAGTGAAGCCATGAGAATGGGCTACTTGACAGAGCAGCCAGCCCCCTTTAGAGGAATTTGCTTTCTTTATTGAGATTCATTTAATTGGGAGTGGGGGTAGGAGGGAGGGTATTCAATAAGGCGGGGGGGGGCGGGTGCGGAGGGGGATAATATTCAGGATATTCCCGGAAAGGGGTGGAGATTTCTCAGAGGCACTCCATCAGCCATCTTGTGTTCTTTTATGGGCTTTCCATTTCTGATCAGAGCAGCTCGGGGTGTGTTGTTTAGCATGCTAACATATTAGATGATCTATAATGTGGCTAGGGGTGATCATTAGGTAAAATTAGTCACCATGTTGAATTGAGCTGGTCTCTGTGAGTTTTAAGCCATAAATCTGGTGGGGGTCTTACTGTCTTCTTTTTTTTAATGTATTTTATTGATTTTTTACAGAAAGGAAGAGAGAGGGATAGTGAGTTAGAAACATCAATGAGAGAGAATCATCGATCAGCTCCCTCTTGCACACCCCCCACCGGGGATGTGCCCGCAACCAAAGTACATGTCCTTGTCCGGAATTGACCCCTGGACCTTTCAGTCCGCAGGCTGACGCTCTATCCCAGGCATGGGCAAACTACGGCCCGCAGACCAGATCCGACGTGTTCGGCTGTTCTATCCGGCCCGCGGGGAGCCGAAAGAGCGGGCTGTATCCTTTTATGTAATGATGTTTACTTTGAATTTATATTAGTTCACACAAACACTCCATCCATGCTTTTGTTCTGGCCCTCCGGTCCAGTTTAAGAACCTATTGTGGCCCTCGAGTCAAAAAGTTTGCCCACCCCTGCTCTATCCAGTGAGCCAAACTGGTTTTGGCTTTACTGTCTTCTTGATAGTTCCTGTAGCTTTTATCCATTACAACTATTCCACAATATACATAGTCTATCTCAGAAGGACTAGGAAGACAAATGAGTAATAGTGAAGTAATTGAGAAATGGGCCACAGTGGGTGCGACCCCAGGCTGGAGGAACTATGGGAGGTGATGTTGTTTCTAGAGCCCAAGAATCTAAAGGCATCCAGCCCTTGGGCAGTGTGACTCAGTTGAGCATCCTCCAGTGCACTGAGAGGTCGCCAGTTCAATTCCTGGTCAAGGTACATGCTTGGGTTGCAGGCTCTCCCCAGTGGAGCTCATACAGGAGGCAGCCCACTAGTTGGGCTCTCACATCAATGTTTCTCTCTCCCTCTCCCTCACTCTCTAAAATTCAATTTTTAAAAAAAATATATTTTTTAAAGCCATTCCTGGTGTTCTCTTAGTTAGGAATAATTTCTCCTCAGAACTCCCAAAGCACTTTATTTGTATCTATCAAACAACAAATATCCATGCTGGGTTAAAAAATAGCCCTGGCCGAATGTGACTCAATTGGTTGGGCATTGCCCCATCCACCAAAAGATCACTGATTCAATTCCCGGTCCAGGCACATGCCTAAAGATCCGCTGTAGTAAAGACCTGCAGGAGTCAGCCAATCCATTTTCTTTCTCTCTCTAAATATCAATAAACTGTTCTTTAAAATAATTATCCCGAAAACTAAGTTTTTTTACTTGAAATACATAGAAAACTGATGCAAGAATGCTATTTCAACAGTAACTAATTCTATAAACTTTTTCCACTTATAAATCAAAGTTATTGATTTATAACTCAACAACTATTCACTTAAGTCGGTGAAATTTATGCATAAATTTCACCGACTTAAGTGAATAGTTGTTGAGTTTTGATAAATGTATTCACCTATATAATCACCATCTTCATCAAAATATAGAATATTTCAAAACATCTCTGCTTTCCTGCCTGGTGCCGCCTCCGCCGTGTCTCAGCCAAGTCCTTGGACCCGGCTTCATCCTCCTCAGACTGTCCTGAGTCCCAGAGCCTGGCCAGAGCCCCAGCATCGTGATTAATGATGATGAACCAGGTTATGACCTAGATTTATTTTGTTATGCCTAATCATTACGCTGAGCATTTTGAAAAGGTCTTTATTCCTCATGGACTAATTATAAAAAAGACTCAATAGTTTGTTTGAGATGTGATGAAGGAGATGTTAGGCCATCACATCCTAAGCCCGTGCATACTCAAGGGTTGCTATAAATTATTTGCTGACCTACAGAGTACATCAAAGCACTGAACAGAAATAGTGATAGACCCATTCCTATGACTGTAGATTTTATCAGACTGGAGAACAACAGTAATGACCAGTCAACAAGGGGCATAAAAGAATTGGCAGAGACTGTCTCACAACTTGAACTGAAAAGAATGTCTTGATTTATTGAAGATATGAGTGACACTGGCAAAAACAATGCAAATCTTGCTTTTCTTGATCAAGCCACATAATTCAAAGCTGATCACAGTCTCAAGCTTGCTGGTAAAAAGGACCCCTCCAGCCTGGCCTGTGTGGCTCAGTGGACCCATAACCAGGAAGTCACAGTTAGATTCCTGGTCAGGGCCTCTGCCTGGCTTTCGGCTCAATCTCCAGGGGACATGAAGGAGGCTGTTAATGGCTGATTCTCATCATTGGTGTTTCTATCCTTCTCTACCTCTTCCTTCTTCTCTCTGAAATCAATAAAAACATATTTTAAAAATTTTTAAAGGAGCCCTTGAAGTGTTGGATATAGGCCAGACTTCGTTGTATTTTAAATTCCAGACAGTTTCTTATAGGGCATGCCCTTTACTATAACGAGTACTTCAGGGATTTGAATTGTGTTTGTGTTATTAGTGAAACTGGGAAAACAAAATACAAAGCCTATGTTGATAGTTTAATTTGACTTTGGAAACATCTGGAATCCCATGTGAAATCACCAGTGAAGTTCTCAGTCAGCTTATTGCGTGTATCTTCTAAGAATTCTATCTGTTTTGTATTTAAGATATAGAATATTTACTCTCATGCCCCTCTGCAGCCAATTATGCCCTCACCACCCACTCACAGCTCCAGGCAATCACTGATCTGCTTTCTGTCACTATAAATCAGTTTTACTGTTCTCAAACTTTGTGTAAATAGAATTGGATTATGTGTTTTTTGTGTCTGGCTTTTTTGAGTAAACATAGTGTTTTCAACATTCACCCATGTTATTATGTGTATTAGTGGTTCATTACTTCTATTGCCGAATAGTATTCACACACTGATGACTATTTGAGTTGCTTCTAGTTTAATGTTATCCTATCTAATAAAGAGGGAATATGCAAATTGACTGTCACATCATCACAAAGATGGCTGCACCCACAGCAGAGGCTGAGTTCAATCAGCAGGGACCTTAAGGAACAATCAGCAGGGACCTGAGTCTGCGTGGCACTGGGCCAGGGCAGGGGACCTACGCCTGTACCCCTGCCCAGTGGGGCTTGACAAGGGACCTCAGGCCGTGCCCCCTCCCCACCCGGCAGCGCTTGACTGGGGACCTCAGGCCATATCCCACCATGCCCCAGCACCAGGCTAGGGGACCTCAGGCCATGCCCCCCGCCCAGCAGGACTTGACAGGAGACCTGAGGCTGTGCCTACCCGCCCAGAGGGGCTTGATGTGGGCGGGGCTGGCTGGGTCTGGGTCTCGTGTGATTTTGAGGTGCCATAGGGGGGCAGGGACTTGACTCTGGGTCCCCTGATGTGCCCCAGACCCTGACAGGAGGAAGATTTTCATATACATTTTACTAATTTTCTTTCATCTCTGACACTTCTATTATAGAGGAAGGGCAAATAGCAATATTAAAATATTTCCTCTAGTTAATCCCCTTTTAATGTGTATGAATTTCATGCACCAGGCCACTAGTTATGAATAAAGCTGCTGTGAACATTATGTACAAGTCTTTTTATATTTTTCACTTATTTTAAATAAATGCCTAAAAGTAGAATTACCTGATGTATATTTAGTTTTTTATAAGAATCTACCAAGTAATTATATCATCCTTCATTCTTACCAGAAATTTATGAAAGTGACACATCAAAATTACAACTAATTTATATACATACTCACCAATACTTGAAATTATCAATCCTTTCATTTCAGCAATTCCAGGATGTGTGCAGTGGTACACCACTGTAGTTTTATTTTTCATTTCTTTGATGACTAATGATATTGAGTATCACTTCATGTGACCATTTCTTCTGATATCTACTTTTGTGAAATGTCTAATTAAAACATTTACCTTTTCAATGGATTGCTCTGCTTTTAATTAAGTTGTAAGAAAACTCATTTACATAGTGTGGATACAAATCATTTGTCAAATACATATATTGTGATTATTTTTCTCCCAGTCTGTGCTTTGCCTTTTAATTTTTCTAATAGTGTCTTTCAAAGATCAGAGGGTTTTCAATTTTGATGAAGTCCTATTTATCAAACTTTTCTTTTATGACTAGAGATATTTTGTGTCCTATCTAGGAATTTTTTGCCTATTCCCATGGTTTTCTTTTGTGCTTTCTTCTAGGAAAATTATAGTTGTGGCTTTAAGTTCAAAACTATGACCCAGTCCAAGTTAACTTTTATATGTAACGAGGGGCCCGATGCACAGGATTCGTGCAAGGGGCTTGGCCCACACAGCCGCAGCGGCTGTCTCGGCCCTCTCAGCCCCGGCTTCGTCTGGAGGGTCGTCCACAAGGTCATTCTGCTGTTCAGCCATCTGGTCCAATTGGCATGTTATGCTTTTATTATTATAGATGTAGTACAAGCTAAAAGTTGGGTTCTGAATTTTTTCTATAGGAATATCCAGTTATTCCAGAACCTTTGTTGGAAAAACTTTTCTTTTTCCCCTTAAACTCCATTGGCACTTAAAAAAAAAAAATCCCCACCCAAGAATATGTTTTTATTGATTTTTAGAGAGAGAGGGAGAGAAACATTATTTGGTTGCCTCTCATATATCCTCTGACCAGTGATAGAAGCTGTAAGTAACCTAGATATGTGCCCTGACTGAGAGTGAACCCAAAATCAGGACTATGCTCCAACCACCTAAGCCATGCAGCCAGGGGGTCCCTTGGCACTTTTATTAAAATAAATTGATTTTATGTGTGGATTTATTTCTGGAAACTATTCTGTTCCTTTGATTCAAATGTCTATTCTTATGCCAGTACCACACTGTCTTGATTATTGATACTTTATAGTAAACTTTAAAATCAGATACTGTAAATCCTCCAACTTTGTTCTTTTTCAAAAACATTTTGTCTTTTCTAAGTATTTTACATTTTTCATATAAATTTATTAATTACTTATCAATTTCTATTAAATTTTTATTGAACTTGCTATAAGTCATTTTTAGAAGAATTAACATCTGAACAATACTGAGTCTTGCAGTCTATGAGCATAGTGTAGCTCTCCATTTAATTAGGCCTTCTACATATTTTATTAGTAATGTTTTATAACTTTCAGTGTATAAGTTTCACATATGTTTTGTCAAATTTGCTATTAAATGTTTCTTGTTTTTGATGCTCTTGTAAATGGTTTCATTAATAAGTCACATTGTCATTTTTAGTGTTTAGAAATACAGTTGATTTTTGTATTTTGACCTTGTATCCTACACCCTGCTAAATTTACATATTAGTTCTAGTAGAATTTTTTTTGTATATTCCTCAGAGCTTTTTCCCAAACTTTATTGAGATATAATTGGCATATATAATTAATAAGTTCAAGTTATACAATGTAATATTTTTATATACAGGTTGGGGAAAAATAGGTTTACAGTTGTGAGTATGCAAAAATTTATTATTGCATTATTAATTATTATAAACATACTTTTGACTCACCCTTTACACATATATTGTAAAATAATTACTACAATAAGATTACTTAACAGAGCCATCACCTACCTCACATTGTGACAACGTGTGTGTGTACAGGCATGCGTGCACATATTGAAAACTTTTTTCCAGTGTTGATGTATAATTGTGCCCAGTGGTAGGGCAAAGGTGTAATGACCACCATAATAAGAAGGTGTCATCAGAGGGAAGAACAATACATGCAACTACACAGAATAAAACAGAACATATTAAGAGTTAATTTATTTACAGAGTTGTAGGTGAGAGTGGACAGATGACACAGCAGTTCTGTGTAAATTAGCCTCTGCTAACAGACACTGTTACAATACTTTTTTATTTATTTTTGTTTTGTTTTAAAACTATGGGAAGACTTTATTATATTTTGTTACAGAATTAGAAATTTCAAAAATAATTGTTTGGAACCACTGTTAAAAAGAAACATAACAGCCTCATTTAAAACAAAAAAAAAAAGCATTCTGGCATCTGTTAGAATTTTTTCTCAAGTTATGAAATGCAGCTTTCCAATGATTGTTATAATAGCCATGAATATCTATGATTTCAGAGGAATACTCTCGTAATTTTTCTTCTGAAGGAAAGACATGATGATGAGTCATTTTTTTCTTTAATAGCTCCATCATTTCAGGAACTACCTTGAGTGAATCTGCAGCTATTCCATAATCTGCCACTTGAAAAATATTGTTACAATATTTTTTGAAGTTTTTATTAAATTTATTGGGGTGTCATTGGTTAATAAAATTTTATAGATTTCAGGTGTACAATTTTACATCATCTGTATATTATATTGTATGTTCACCAACCCAAGTCAAATCTCCTTCCATCACCATGTATCATCCCCTTTCCCTCTGGTAATCACCATACTGTTGTCTGTGTCTATGAGGCTTTTTCTTTGCTTAATCCCTTCACTTTTTTCACCCAGCCCCTCTGTTACAGTACTTTTAAAAATATATTTTATTTATTACAGAGAGAAAGAAATAGAAACACCAATGATGAGAGAGGGGTGCTGAATCATTGATCAACTCTCTCCTGAACACCCCTTCTGGGAATTGAGCTTGCAATCCAGGCATGTATCCTGACTGGGAATCAAACCATGGTTCATGGATCAATGCTTAATCATTGAGCAACACTGGCCAGGCTCAGGTACAAATTATTGACAAGACAATGGGACAAAGAATGCAGTACTGGCTAGGTGCCATACCTCTTGGTAGTCTTGTGATAAATGATTATTTATCATCAATATATCAGTTTAATAATTATCTCAATTGTCATGCCATTTCAGACATTACTTTAAAAAGTTTTATTGCTACATTTTTGGAACACAGATAATCATCAACTAGAAGGCTTTGATATGCTTGCTAAAGTCAGTGAAGTTGGCCAAAGGTCACAGCATGAAATAAATCCAGGACACTGAGATGGAGTTAGTTGTATTCACATCTGCATCTATACAAATTGATATATAGCACAGTATAAGTTTCAGTTATACAGCATAATGACTTGACATATACATTGTGAAATGATTATCACAATAGGTTTAGTTAATGTCCACTGTTTCATATAGATACCAAAAAGCAACAATTTATTTTTGTGATGAGAACACTTAGGATTTACTCTCTTAACAACTTTTAAATATACCATACAGCAGTGTTAACAATAGTCATAATAGTGTACATTACATCCCCAGTAATTATCTATAGGAAATTTGTACCTTTTGACAACCTTCACCTCCGTACCTGTGATAACCACAATCTGACCTCTTTTTCTATGATTTTGATAATTTTGTATTACTAAACTTATTTAAATGAAATCATACAGTAATTTTTTCACTGTATGACTTATTTCACTTAGCATAATGCCCTCCAGGTCCATCCATGTTGTCACAAATAGCAAGATTTCCATCTTTTCATGACTGAATTGTATCCCATTTATATGTATGCCACATTTTCTTTATCTATCCATCCACGAATAGATACTTAGGTTGTTTCCACATCTTAGCTATTGTAGATAGTGCTACTAAGGACATACTCCTAATTACTACTAAATCTATATTCTGTTTCTTTGCCTCCTATTTTTACCATTTGTCAAGTATATTCATTCATAACAATCCCCAAAAAGCAGTGATTGAAATAACTTCAAGCTATTGTATCTCCCCCAAGATATGCTTTGTCATTCAAAAAGCATTTGTACCGTAGTTGACTTATTAGGGGGTTCCAATATAATCAACTTTCACCTTTCTGAGCTGTACTATTTTTTATTTGGAGGGAAGGAACTTCACCTCATATATCTTTAAGAAATGTTATTCGCTTCGAGAAACAAAACACCTAAGCAACAGAGACTTAGAATCTGGACAGTAAAAACTTTAATTATCTTACACAACAAAGTCTAGGGATGGGTGGTTCCAAGGTTGGTGCAGCAGCTCAATGACATCATCAAGTATTCAGAGGTTTTCCATCTTTCCATACAGCCATCTTCATGTTAGCTTCTCATCTTCACACGTGTCCCCTCGGTCACAAGATGCTCCTCTCACAACTCCACTAAGGAAAGGAAAAGGGAAAGATGGAGTCTCCTCTTAAAACTCTGTGGGGTTTTTGTGTGTGTTTTTTGTTTGTTTTGGGGTTTTTTTTATCTAAGAGCTAATTTTTTTTCCTAGAAGCTGCCTTCCTTCAATTTCTGTCAGACTCCAGAGTACACTCAAGTTTCACTGGACCTGCTACTCCAATATTATCTAGGAATAAGAATCTAACATCACTGGGCAAGGAAAAAAAAAATCCACACCCGACACAGCCAAGGCTGTCCGGGGGGGTATTTTTTAGCTCAACACCTCGCAGGAGAATCAATGATTTGGAGGTGGAGGAAACTCCGCATCCACTTATGTGGCTCTTAACCCCACTCTCCAGAAATGAGGCCCATTACGCTTTCCTGCCCACTTCAAACATGGCCGCCAGGCTCCGTCACCGCCGCGGCCCGGCGACAGCTCCGGCTTCCGCCCACTTCCAAAAGGGCGTCGGCCCGCGGGGCTGCGGTTCCCAGTGCGCAGGTGCGAACGGAAGTCCTCTTCCCGTCAAGATGGCGGGGGTGTTGCTGTGCGGGCGCCGGGAGCTTCTCCGCCTGCTATGGCCCCAGCGGCAAGTAAGGAAGCGCCGGGGCTGCCCTGCGGGGTGCCGCCCTGTCCCTGTGACCCGAGCCGGGGGCGCTCATCCCGGGGCAGGAGCCACGCTGACCTGCTCGCCAGGCTGTGTCCCTTGACCTCGGGTCCCCTGAGGTCGCAGAAGGGTTACCTTCTATGACCCCAGGGGCTGGGCGACCCTGTGTGGTGGTCTGAACCCGGGAACAGGCCTCCCCCCACCGAGGGAACCTCGGGGTGGTGGGCCTGCGGCCGGTGAGGTGCAGGACCCGCGGAGAGTTACTGCCCTCACCTGTGGGAGCGGGCCGCCTGCTTCTTGGAGGAGAGGGGGTGTGTGTGTGTGTGTGCAAAATGCGGGACTTGTGCTCCCAATAAAAGTGCTCCCCCTCCTTTCCGCGCGCAGTTCCACAGCGTCGCGGGGCCCTCACAGTGGCCCCGGAAGCCGCCGGCCGCAGGGTTCCCGTTCCCAGCCAGCCGGTGCTGCGGGCGCCCCCACTATGCCCTCCTGGCGGCCCCCAGCCCACGTGGCCTCAGCGTCTCTGCCATCTCATTTGCAGAAGCCCAGGTAAGACGCGCTTCCAGCCCTGCCATGTTAGGAGGGGTGCCCCTTGGTTGGTTTTTTGTTTTGACTAGAGGGAAGTGGAATGTGCAGGCGAGTCCTTTCCACGCTGCACACAGCTCCCCAGAATGGTAGCATCTCTGCTTGGGATATTTTCAGATCTGTTGGGGGAAGGATTTGAGAATACAGCAAGAGAGATTTACATTCATTCTGTGCATGCCATTGTTTCCCAGAGCAATGCCAAGCCACAGGTGGCAATATGAAATGTGTTTCCAGGTGTGTGTATTAGAAAAATTGAAATTTGCGAATCATTTACATGATTTCATGGATATTGATATTTTCGAGGATGAGAACAAGTAGATATTTTGATCTTTTTTTCTTAATTTCTTTTTTTTTCTTTAGATATTTGGGTCTTAACTGTTTTAAAGGGAAATTATGAGTACAATAGTTTGAGTATGTGCAAAATCATAACAGTGCTATTCAAATGAATGAAGTTTGGAAAATACTAATGCAAGAAATAACTTTCATAAAACATTACTATAATATAGTAAGTTATTTTTCTACTTTGGGGGGGAAATGCTCTTTTTAAGAGCTGAGTTCTGTGGACATTTAGGCTAATCTGGGAGAGCGAGAAGTAGAGTCAAGAGAACAACCCAGTACTGGTTATCATAAGGGAACCCTCAATGTCTGTGTCCCACCTACTGAATATTACACACGGCTTCCTTTTGCACAGGTTCAGGCCCCTCCCGTCATTCCTGCAACTCCCTCACCCACAGCAGTGACTGAGGCTGCTTCTGGAGAGACTGCAGATGTAGTCCAAGCCGCTGCAGAACAGAGCTTCGCTGAACTTGGGCTGGGGTCATATACCCCAGTGGGATTGATCCAGAACCTACTGGAATATTTGCATGTTGACGTTGGCCTTCCTTGGTGGGGGGCCATTGCTCTGTGTAAGAGGACTGCATCCTAGAAAGGGATCCTGGAGGAAATGGGGACTTAGGGGGAGAACTTTAAAGAATAGCAGTTCTGTGAGGGGGTCAAGGAAATAGTGCAGAAGTTTAGGGGTCAGAAAAAACATGATTCAAATGAGGGGCAAAGGCTCATGATACTAGATACACTATATATTTCCCAAAGGGCATTATAAAACCACTAGAGCCTTGGTCAGCAAACTGCGGCTCTTTGGCCCCTTGAGTGTGGCTCTTCCACAAAATACCACGGCCTAGGCGAGTCTATTTTGAAGAAGTGGCGTTAGAAGAAGTTTAAGTTTAAAAAATTTGGCTCTCAAAAGACATTTCAGTCGTACTGTTGATATTTGGCTCTGTTGACTAATGAGTTTGCAGACCACTGCACTAGAGCATCTATAATTCAAGAAGTGTAGATATTTGAGTGTGAGCACAGGGTTAGAGCAAGAGGACCTTGTTAACAGTGATGAAGCTGCCCTGGTTTAGGAGAGTAGGTCAGGTCAAGCAGTTAAACCCCAAAATTGGGAAAACACTCCCATTGCAGGCAAAAACTGCTTCAGATTCTGTGTCCTCCTACATGTTATTCCGGTGATCATCTCCCTGGTCTTCAACTCCCTTTTTACTGCCCTACTCTGAACATACAAACATGCTCCAGCATACCATGTGTTTCTTGGAAGGAAATATTTTCCCTTTATCTTTAGTTTACCTTTCACTTCTGTGCTGTCTTTCTCCTTTTCATAGCTATTATTTAAAAGGATATTCTGTATCATAGTAGGCTTATTTCTTTCCACTCTTTGACCCTCAGCACTCTGGCTTTTACTATACTGCTTCATTTTAACTGCCAGTTACATTGTTGCTAAATCCACTTTGCTTTTTATAGTTGACCTTTCTGTGTTAGACACTAGACTTGGAAATATATTCCTTGGCTTTGTGACAGTCTTTTCTGATTTTATTCTGACCACAACTTCCTATTTCCAGTGCAGGCATTCTGGGTTCCATCCTTAGCTCCCCTCTTTCCAGAGCACATCATCATCATAATGTTGGTAAAGCCTAAACCTAAATCTCCCCAACCCCCATCTCTTTTTAGCCGGAACCCACTTGTTTATATATAGATATCATAAATTAAACAAATATTTGTTGGCATAATTGGGAAATAGAAAGTGTAAAAAAAAAGAAATAGGGCTGGAGCAGGATGGCTCAGTGGTTGAGTGTCAACCTATGAACCAAGAGGTCACCAGTTCAATATCTGATCAGGTCACATGTCTGCGTTGCAGGCTTGATCCCCAGGAGGAATGTGCAGGAGACAGCCGATTAATGATGTTTCTCTCTCATTGATGTTTTTATCTCTCTCTACCTCTCCCATGCCCTCTCTCTAAAGTCAATAAAAACATTTTTAAAAAAGAAATAGGAAGGAGCTTAAGCAGCAGGCCATCATATTTCCTCCTGCTCCAGAGATTTTTAGGACAGCAGCTTTGAAACTTTTATTCGTGAGAACCCCAGAGTTCTATAAAAGTACCTCTGAGCAAAGCAAGTCCAGAACTTAAACAGTCCTACTACCCCCTCACCTAGGACAGCTAGATTTTATCTGTTATACATATTGGGGCTAAGAGTTGGGGGCAGAGAGAAAATGTTCCATTGATAGAAAAGTTTAGAAACCATTGGTCTAGAAAAGTACCTACTGTCGCCTTTTGTTCAAGGAAACAAACTAGATTCATGATCATTTGTTTAGAGAAGTTAATGCTAGACTTTTGTGATGTCAAAGCAGAGAAATGAGCCTTGAAGAAACTAACTCATACCTCCTTGGGTATGAGTCTCAGTGTGGAAAGACTAGAATAAGAGAGATCCTTTTAGTGAGAACCTAGAAATCTTCAACCTTCTAGCTGCAGAACTGCTTTAACTTTACTCCAATCCTCGTGTGTATTTTGTAGGTACAGTCCTTGCCCGCTGCCTGGTGTTTCCTGTCATTGTGAAGGGCCAGCGAGAGGCAGCCAAGATCCACAACCACATGCCAGAGATCCAGAAGTTTTCCCTGCGAATCAGAGAGGCCAAGTTGGCAGGAGACCATGTTGAGTGTGAGTCAATTGCAGGATGAGCGTGGGATCACATTCACGCTTTTCCTGACATTCTGCAGAGGGAAAGAAACAACCTCACTCAAGAGTTGCTACATCTTAAAGTTTTACCTACTTCTTGGGCTAATGGTTCCAGTGACTGGTCAGGGTCATTAGAAATGTGATGGGCCGGGTAATGAGGCCGGTCACTTCCACCAGTATAACTAACTGTCTGCCCAACCACTAACTTCTCCTCACTTCACAGTTTACAGGGCCTCCTCGGAGATGACATTGTATCAGAAAAAGCATGGCATTAAACTCTTTAAACCTCTCATTCTACCTCTGACTCAGGTAAGTAAAAATATTTTCCTTATTTTATCCTGAACCAATCAGATTACCTCCTGTTTCCCATGCCCTAGATGTCCAAAAAGCAGGTGGTTTCAGTAATGGAATAATGAAAATATCCCCTCTGGTAAAGGACACTGACACTGTTTGTCCTGTGTACTAGGCACCGATCTTCATCTCCTTCTTCATCTCCCTGAGAGAAATGGCCAACCTCCCTGTGCCCAGCCTACAGACAGGGGGCCTCTGGTGGTTCCAGGATCTCACACTGTCTGACCCCACCTACGTATTGCCATTGGTGGTCACTGCTACAATGTGGGGCGTCCTTGAGGTAAGCCCAGGTTGGCCAAGTGCCAGGCCTGCAAAGTGAACTGGGATTAGGAGTAATGTAGTTGTACGGAATAGTCCTTCACTCCCTGCAGGAGTAGTTTTGATGCATAAGAAATTTGAGCCTTAGTCCCTAAAATTGCTACTCTTCCTCTGATTTTTTTTTTTTTTCCCAGTTAGGTGCTGAGACTGGTGTGCAAAGTTCTGAGCTTCACTGGATGAGAAATGTTATGAGATTGATACCCCTGGCAGTCTTGCCCATAACTATCCATTTCCCCACGGTAGGTAATGACGTAGGGGCTAGCTTCAAGTCCTTTCTCCTAGCCTAGCCACCTCCCAGCAGGCTGATCAGGCATGCCGCTTCTAAGTGCCTTCTTTTCCTTCCCATCTAGGCAGTGTTCGTGTATTGGTTCTCCTCGAATATGTTTTCCCTGGTCCAGGTGTCTTGCCTCCGTATTCCAGCTGTGCGCACTGTTCTTAAGATCCCCCAGCGTGTTGTGCACGACGCCGACAAATTGCCCCCACGGGAAGGATTCATCAAGAGCTTCAAACGCGGTAATGGCCTGTCCTCTGAATCAGGACCAGGGGGAAGTGGCCTAAAAGTAGGTATGAGACCCAACTGTCTTATTCTATATAGGCTGGAAGAATGCTGAACTCAACCATCAGCTACAAGAGCGTGAACGGCGCATGCAGAATCACTTAGAACTGGCAGCCAGGGGTAAATAAGCCTTTCGGGCTAAATTCTGTCATTGTTTCTCCCTTTCCTTTGTTCATTAACCTTCTCTTCTTCCCCTAGGTCCCTTACGACAGACCTTTACCCACAACCCTCTGCTGCAGCGTGGGGAAAATCCCCCTTCCAACACCCCTAACAGCAGCTGCAACAAACCAAAGTCAAAGAAACCCTGGCGTGACACACTCGGCTGAATTTGTTCCCTGCTCAAACTGACATTAACTCTGCTTCTCCAAAGACTCGGCCTTAGAAAAAGATTTTTGCTGGGTCCTTGCCTCAGACCTAAAAACTGTGGGACATGGAGATGTTTGTTTCAAAAGCGGATTCCACTGTAAACTCTTACATCTAAGTATAAAAGAGCACTGGGGAGCCAAGTGATCTTTCCATCTACAGAATTAGTAAACCTCTGTATTATATGTTGCTTCCTGGTACTTACTAAGTGGGAGTTGGATTGTGTGCTACAGAAAACTAAAGAACAGGTTGATGGTGATTGTTCTTGCTGGCCCATGCTCTTAGGAAGTGTCTCAGTGAAGTAACCTGGTGTTAAGAGCTTAGGTACCAACCCCATAAATGTGTTGTTCCAGCCACGTTTGCATTGCAGAGATATGCCTGCTAAGTTGAAATTATATTTAAATAGAATAACCACATTTATCTATCCCAAGGTTACCTATAAGACATCCTTCAAGAGGTAGATGTGCTCAAATTCTTTTTTTAATACATTTTTTATTTATTTTAGAGAGGAAGGGAGAGAGATAGGAACATCAATTATGAGAGAGAATCATTGATCGGCTGCCTCCTCATACCCCCTGGGGATTGAGCCCACAACCTGGGTATATGCCCTGACTGGAATCAGACTGTGGCCTCCTGATTCATAGGTTGACTCAACCACTAAGCCATGCCAGCTGGGCACAAATTCTTGGTGGTAATTAAGAAGAATGGAAGTTGAGCCCTAACTGGTTTTGGCTCAGTGGATAGAGCGTCAGCCTGCACACTGAAAGGTCCCAGGTTCGATTCCAATCAAGGGCATGTAGCTTGATTGCGGGCATATCCCCATAGGGGGTGTGCAGGAGGCAGCTGATTGATGTTTCTTTCATTGATGCTTCTAACTCCCTTCCTCTCTGTAAAAAATCAATGTAATATATTAAAAATAAAAAGAATGGAAGTTGATGTCATTTTTATCTAACCTTAACATCTTGCTACAGCAGTTTAGAGTTAGAGATTGATTTTATCAATCTTCAGTAATAGGCTTGAGAGGGAAGAAATATTCAGATACTTTCAAGCATTACATTGTGTGGGGTTTTTCTTTAGTTTTCCTGCCAGACTAATATGAATTGCCCCCGAGACACTATGTAAAATGAAGCAACTCAAAGCTTAGGAACATAACCCTTTTATTGTCCAGCACCCATACATTCTCATGTCTCTAAAAGAGACAGGAAGTTTGGAGCATTCTTGGCCCTTTTAAAGGAAAAGAGGTGTAAGGCACACCCAGAGGTGAATGAATATCTTAACACATGGGAATGTGCTATTAGAATAACCACGCCCACACCTGACATGCTCCCTCCGCAGTCTGCTTTATTATCCCTTTTTAAAAATCTGGAACAATATGTAGCAAAACAAATAAATTACTGTCTATCTCAAAAAAAGCAAGTTCAAAGGTGGTTGAAGCTGCCTAGACCAGGCTTCTGGACAGGTGCCTCCAAAGAAGTAAGCTTTCCTTTTCAACTTCCTTGGCTCCAACCAGTAGAAGATGAGGTTCTGCTTTTCATATCTCAGGATTCCAGGGGTTATTTACTTAGACTTGGGCATCTCTTCTTCATCTTCCAAATCCATCTCTGCTGCTACTGACATGCATAGGATCTGGAGGTACCGTGTAGTAGATGCTACAAAGAGAAGTGAATCAAAACTCAGAAGTAACTGGTCTGAGTTCCAGTGGCACTGAATTGGGCCTGAGGAGACGATTCAGTTAAGCCTTGGGGTTAAGGATAGGAAGGGGCTATGGCCAAGGTGACTTGGAACAGGATTTTCAGAAGGGGCAAAAAAAAAAAAAAAAAGTACATTAGCCAAGCCACCCTGAGTTTCCAGATCTTACCCACAATCCTTCGGAGACAATGAGGTCGTTTTTGTTCTGGCACTCTGATGATGAAGAAGTAAAAGGGCAAGCCCGAGAGGGCAATGCCAATGCCAATGAGGGAGTTGATGGTGTCACTGTAAAGTGGGATGACCACCAGGAAGATGGTACAGCAGCAGAAGACAATGGGGAAGAAAAGGCTGAGCTAAGGGCACAGAAGAAACAACTGGAAATTAGCTCAGGATTGACAAGCTAAAGTAACCCCACCTCTGAAGATCATGCCTTTCCATTCCCTTCATCTCATCACCCTGACACCAGCAAGTCCAGGGCAAAGGCTTCTAAACAAACCATCTTATAAGAATCCCCAGGGCAGATGGAGCAGAGGTGGGATGGAGGTGACTTACCTTAAGGGAGCGAGGTCGATCAGGCTCCTTCCAGCGCAGATAAAGCTGACCCACAATTGAGAGCCCCACAAAGAACCAGTAGCTGAAGCTATAGTAGTTAATGAGCTTGAAGATGTCCTCCACGCATAGGTAGATCAATGCCATGAGTCCCTGTAAGTACAATCAGCTCCTCAGGGCCTTTGTTCAAGGTATTTTTCACTCCCCTTTACTGAGTCCCTCTCCTTTGTCAAATCCTCAGAGTCTCCCCATCTGTCCTTTTCTGTTCCCACCCTCTAGTCTAGCATCTCCGGAATTTCAATACCTCATTCCTTTTCTATAAAGTATAGCTCAAAACAATTCCTCAAAAATCTTTTGCTTAGCCTGTCTGGTGTGGCTCAGTGGTTGAGCATTAACCTATGAACCAGGAGGTCATAGTTCATTCCCAGTAAAGGCACATGCTCAGGTTGCAGGCTCAATCCCCAGTGTCAGGTGTGCATGAGGCAGCCAATCGATTCTCCTTTATCTTTCTATCTCCTTTCTGAAATCAATTAAATACATATTTTTTAAAAATGTTAATCTTTTGCTTAAAAGCCTCCCCATAATGGTTCCAACGTATATTTCCATCTTATCATCCACTATCTGACTTCACATTGCTTTACCTCAGAACTTTCTGATGCTATTTCTCTTAACCCATTTCTACTACCATTTGCAACCCTAACCTTAAAAATCTACTTCAAATGCACTTAGTCAAAGAAGTCTCTTCATTCACCCTTTTCTTCCATAGAGGTGATTAGTTTCTTCCCTAAACACTATATCACTGACTATCATGGCAATCATTACAAATAATCCCATGTGCTTTGTGCCTTATCCTAAACCAAAGGAGGTTAACGTTCCTTAGAAAAGATAGATAGATTCTCTCTTAGGAACCACCACAGCAGTTAGCAGAGTGTGTCCTGCCCACACTATGTTCCATTAGTATTTCTTTCTGTTAGATTCTCCTTTAGAGTATTTAGGAAGTTAGGACAGTTGCCTCTACTGTTACTGAAGTTTCCCCCCACAATCTGGCTTTCAGCCTCATCCTTGGGATCACTTACATTGAAAAGTAGCGCAGGCACTGGGGTGAACCGATGGACATGAATCATGCAGATAGCATCAGGGAGATGGCCTTCTCTTGAGCCCACAAAGAAAAGCCTATTTTAGGTAAGATAGGAGAGACTGAGAAACATGGGATACTGGGTGTGGCCTGGTTCATGAACTAAAGGGCCCTCACTCTGCAATCACCTCAAAAGAGTAGATAATAGGGAATGGAGTTCAATATAGAGATTAGTAAGGACTGGAGGCTACTGATGGAAATAAGAGCAAAGAGGTTGTAAACGTCATTTGGGGAGCACAGTGACCAAAGTGTGGATCCTGTAAATCCTACTTCCCCCTGCCATAGTTTTCAGAATGCTTTCCAGTAAAAGATACCGCTCATACCTAGAAGCAGCCACAATGGAAGCATTGAGGCCACCAAAGCAGGATAATGCAACTGCTAGTGGAATTGTCCAGTTGAATATTCCAAAAATCTGGTCTGCGAAAGTCTAAGGAAAAGAGTCATTAGGGATGAGAGGCATGGACAGGCATGTCCCTAGATTCCCACTACTTGAAATCCAACCCTTCCACCACAGAGGTAATAGTACCTCCTTGCAAGCCCAGTATCCCAGTACCCTTTCAAGGACTGTCTCTTTACTGGGACTTTCGTGAGCTGCACTGTACCTAGAAGCCCACAAACACCCTCAGCTTCTCTGCTAATGCAAATCATTTACCACAGCAACAGCATCACTGGCCAGGATGTCCTTCATGTCTAGCACGGTGTAATAGGCCACATTGGTCAAGATGTAGATGATGGTGACAATGGGCATAGAAATGCCAATGGAGAGAGGCAAATTCCTACAGCCAAATAGAATAGAAGATATGTTAGGCCATAGTCGCATCCTCATCTCTTCTTTAGTCCTTAGCTTTGAACTCTTAAGAACTAAAGAACATCAAGGGAAATGATAATCATATTTGGAGAAACAGCTACAATTTTTAGTAAAATAAAGGATTAACGAACTACTAGGTGTACCAGTTAATAAGGCAGATTTTTTTCAATAGATAGTTACACATATGTTGATATATATGCGACTTGATATATATGCTATTTTGTTGTATTGACAACAAGCTTTAAAACTTCATATGTCAATTTTCTGAATTGTTAATGTCGAATTTCATGCCAAAAAAAGAGGATTTGCAGGAAGTTTTAATTCATTCCTTTATTTTGAAGAAAAAGTTATTGAATACTTCAGGAAGCTTATGGTGAACATGCTCCATCTCAACATACTTTTGAATGCCGATTTAAACGCTTTAAAAGTGATGACTTTGATGTGAAAGACAACATCCAGGTCAACTGAAAAAGTTTGAAGACCAACAATTACAAGCATTATAGGATGAAGATGTGTGTCAAACTCAAAAACAATTTGCAGAAAGATTAAACGTGCTCAGCAAACAATTTCTGATCATTTACAAGCAATGGGAAAAATTTTAAAGGAAGGAAAATGGATGCCACATCAACTGAATGAAAGACAAATGGGAAACCAAAAAGTCATCCGTAAAATGTTGCTTCAACAGCACAAAAGAAAGTCTTTTTTGCATTGAATTGTGACTGGTGATGAAAAGTGAATTTATTTTGAGAATCCCAAATGCACAAAATCATGGGTTGATCCAGGTCAACCATCAACATCAACTGCAAGGCAAGGCCAAAGGCTTTGGAAAGAAGACAATGCTCTGCATTTGGTAGGATCAGGAAAGTGTGGTGTATTATGAGCTTCCAAAACCAGCTGAAACCATTAATACTAATCACTACTAACAATAAATAATCAATTTGAACCACGCTTTTATCGTGTAACAACCAGAATGTTCCAGAAGACACGGCAAAGTAATTTTGCTTCATGATAACGCACCATCCACATTTCAAAACCAGTTAAAGACACATTAAAAGATCTTGCCTGGGAAGTATTTAACCACCCACCATATTCACCAGACCTTGTTCCTTCAGACTACCACTTGTTCCAATCAATGGCACATGCACTTTCTGAGCAGGACCTCAAAACGTACGAAGAAGTGAACAATTGGGTCTCTGAATGGTTTGCCTCAAAACAAGAAAAGTTCTATTGGGACAGTATCCACAAATTAACCTAAAGATGGGGGAAATGTGTAACTAGCAATGCACATTTCTTTGAATTAAGCACTTTTGATGTTTCTCTTGAATTTATTGTGTTTGATTACAAAATCTGCATTATTAACTGGTACACCTAGTATGTCTTATAATAACAGCACAGGAAGATAGGTTTGTTTTGTTTTCTGTTTTACATCCAAGAATTCTTTATAATTGTGAATACTGAAAAAAATAAAATGTAAAAAAAAAACATTCTTAAGGTTGAGAAATATAAGAAGAAATTATGAAGGCCTAGTCTCCAGAGAAAAAGATAGGCCTTCAGTAGGAAGAACAGTGAATGAGCAACCTGAGATATGATATCTGAATGAGATATGTCCACCCATCTCCTTACTCAGTTTGAAAACCTTGGATACTATCCTAACCAGTGGCCAAGAGAAAGATGCAGACTTCCCAAGGTCCCTCTAGCCCAGTGATCGGCAAACCGCGGCTCCTTTGCCGCTCTGTTGACTAATGAGTTTGCCAACCACTGCTCTAGCCCAAATAAAGTCATGATCTTTATAAACTTTCTTCACAGTGAGAAGGGGGGTAGGGGGGAGGCGGAGCTAAATACTCAAGTCATTCAGCTTCTGTCCAGTAGGTGGAAGTACCACCTAGGCCTCAATCCTGTTTCTATTTGCTCTGGGTTGCAACACTGCAAGTGTACCAAAAGTATTCTCCGTTTCTCAAAGCCAAAAGGAATGTATTGTTATTCTTTTGACTAAAAATTTATATAAACTCTGCTCTTTGGCAAATCTTAGTTCCCAGAATTACTGAATTTCAAAGCCAGGAAAGGCTTCAAGATCCTATAATTCACCCCCCTCTGTTAGAAATAAGGAAGCAATACATGTCAAGGACTCCCTCAAGGTCATCCAACAAATCTTTGGAAAGAGGCCTTGCTAATCCCTGTCCAGTGCTCTACACTCTGCGTAACTAGAGGGTAATTTAGGGTAACAATGGTGAGGTGATCCCATTGAATGACAAACAATACCACTATGCCAGTATGAATTTGAGAAACAAAGGATCAGAAGGGAAACAGGAAGGGTTCTGGGAGTCTATTGAGCTTAAGTTCTCTATGTGGGGATAAGGTTGAGTGAAAAACCTAGCAAGGAAAGTCTATTGTGAAAGCATACAGGATCCATTGGACAGCCTGCCTTAAAACAGGGGTGAATGAATAAGTGTGAAAAGACCTTAATTTTTTTAAAAAACACAAGAAACTTCACAAAGCTCTGTTACTATGATGACAGATAAAATACTTTTCTGGGCCTCAGGCTTCACATCTATTCAAACGGGGCTGATAAACACGTGTCTCAGTGGCTGTGGTGTGCTGTGCAGCAGAAGCTCCGTAAACGAAGGTTGTCATTATTGCTGTGGAAAGTTGATGATGAGATACCTACCTCTCAGGATTCTTGATCTCTTCGGTGACATAGTTGAGGGTGTCCCAGCCCGAGTAGGAGAACAGAGCTGAGTACAGCGCTAGCGCAATGTTACCCATTGCAAATGATGAACCCTCAAAGGAATTCTCAAAGTGATTCGTGGCTCCTGGAATCCAGGGAACATAGAATGGCAGAAGGATTAGTGACCTACTCCCCAACCTCAAGATAATCAATCCAGTAATGCAATGTTTCCCAAAGTATGGTACGAATACCCCTAGGAGTTTGGTGGGGATATGCACTACACCGTGCTTAGCTGCGCCTAATTCTACGTTCTCATGAGTCAAGTCAAGACAGTCTTGTGAGGCGTGAGATGGTCCAGTGTGCAAATAAATGTTATTTATAATAAAACTTTGGTTTATATTTTATTATGAATAATTTTATTTTTCATTTATTATTATTTTGTATATGTACCAAAAAAATAAAAAATAAATATATTTTAATTATTAAAATACATCCATTTTTTTTGACGAGGGGTACTCAGCATTACAAAAATTATAGAAGGTGTACACATATGTCAAAAGTTTGGGAAACACTGCAGTAATGGAATGGCAGAGTATCACAAACAGCAGGTGAGTAGCTTAGAACACCTTTGGCAGCAAGACTATCCGTGGAGGAACAGGAAACAGAACAGAGACATCTGCAGTGGTGGGCCAAATGCAGGGCACAGAATGGGGATCTTGACAGGAAGGCCCCAAGGTGAACTCCAAGGAGAAGGGCTGGAGAACAGGAGTGATGCAGTTCTGTCCTGCCCTGCAAGCTGCCCAATCCTGCCTCCTTTCTAACACCAGACTGAGCTGACACAGGGTGGAGGAAGGGCAAGGCTCAATATGCCCAGGTCAACAGAGCAGCTGTAGGGTAGGTGTTCAGGCCTAGATAGTAGAGAGGGGTGGGTATAAAGAGTTCATTTCTGCCCTTGCTCACGCCCAAGGAGAGAGCAATCATAGCCACAGCATTGGGCTTGACAAGGTGCAGAAGCCATCGCCCAGCGCACGGCTGTCCGCCCTTTTGCCAAGATCGTCCTCCACTGGGAAGCAGTATGCATAGACATGAAAGGACAGGCTTTGGGATCAGTGCCTGGGTACAGATTTCGGCTCCACTACTGAACAGCTAGGATCTTGGGCAAGATACTTAATTCTGAAGGCTCGGTTTTTTCATCTATAAAATGGGAATGATAGGGCCTATCAGATGAGATAAAGCACAGAGGGGGCTTAGAGGAGTGTGACTCAGCAAATGGTTAACAAATGTTAGTTGCTATTATTTCTTACCTTGGCCAAGTCTAACAATGCCGGCGATGATGACAGCGATCAGAGCCAGTACTTTAGCATAGGTGAAAATATCTTGTACCAATGTTCCCCACTTGACATAGGCACAGTTAACGAAGGTTAAGAGGCCTGAAAGAAAAATAATGCCGACTGGTGACTGACTGCACCATCCAGATGGCCTTACACTCCCAAGCCATTTTTCCAGTGCCAGTAACAGACCTTTGGCCAAAGACAAGTGCTGGGCTCAGACCCGCATTGCACTGGAAACCTCTGCCCAGAATGTCCTCACTATTATCATGCAAAAGAACTTTCTAAGCATCTATACACACAGCATCACACACACATACTCACACATTCAGAGAGATGACACAAATGGGAGACACAAAGTAAATGTAGATTTGCTTACATACATACTGGAGGCTGTAGGGAATTAGGATGTGTTCAGCTGTTGTATCTGAAAAGTCACAGTTTCTGCCCCCTTTTCACCCTCCTACCCACCTCTAGGACCCAGGACACTGATGCTGTGGTATTACTATTAACCTTGTTATGTCTGGGCCAGCAGGTCAGGACTTGTAGCCAGAGCTTAGGATGGAGGCCAGACTTCCTGATACTGCCTGCCAGCTCAGCTGCTTGTTTTTGTGCTTGGAAAGATTCTTGGAACAGAGATTCCTACAGAATGGGGACAGGGCATTTTTCCTGACTGGACAATGGAAAAATGAGAGCCACAAACAGTCCTCAAATCCTTCCCCCGAGGTAGAGGCAATCCCTTTACCTGGATGAGCTTCAGTAAAGTTCATTCTTGGATTGCCCTTAGAGCCAGAGTTTTTAACCTAGGACTTCCACAATTCCTGAAATGTTTCATAAAGTATTATGTAGGAATAGCCAAAGTATATGCATTTTTCTAAGAAAGGGGTCTGTAACTTTTGTCAGAACCTCAGAGAAACCCATCACGCTCCACAAAAAAGTTACAATCCGCTTCAGAAAAAGAAATTCAAGAAGGAAAGGCCACACATGCTGTGAGGTTGACCAATAGCGCCAGGATGTGGCAGGGAAGAGTCGCAAGATATAATTCTGAAACTCAGCAGAATGTCACTCAACCATCCTGCTCACCCCTAGTCCCTCCCCTCCCCCGCCACCAACCTCTTACACAGGCAGGCACATACCCCACAGCGGCAGAGTGAATCGCTTCACTGCTCCTTCCTTCCCAGCTCAGCAACTGGAGCACAAGAAGGATAGCTTAACAGCCCTTCTCAAAAAGGGCAAGGTCAGAATCAGCCTGCCTTTCCATGGAGAAAGTGAGGCCCAGTGCTGGGCGTGCCTGCTTCAGGCCACCAGCACAGTCGGAAAGTGCTCCCTGTCTCAGTTCTGGCAGTGGCGTGTCCTTCCGTGTCCCTCGTTCTCCCATTTTGTTCTATTCTACTCACGGCCCAACTTCTTTCTGCTCTTCCCAGCAAAGGGGCATTCCTGTCCCATGCACTTGCGTTTCTGCCTAATAAAAAAGACAACAGCCAAAAACCGGTTTGGCTCAATGGATAGAGCATCAGCCTGCAGACTGAAAGGTCCCAGGTTCAATTCCAGTCAAGGGCATGTACCCCATCCCCAGTAGGGGGTGTGCAAGAGGCAGCTGATCGATGATTCTCTCTCATCGATGTTTCTAACTCTCCATCCTTCTCTCTTCCTCTCTGTAAAAAATCGATAAAATATATATATTTTTAAAAAGACAACAAACAATCAAATCTTATCACAAGGGCTGGACAAAAGTACCCATAACTTCCTAGTGAGATAGATAGATAGATAGATAGATAAAGTTACGGGTACATTTTTGCCCAGCCCTTGTGATAAGATTTGGTTGTTTGTTGTCTTTTTTATTAGGCAGAAACGCAAGTGCATGGGACAGGAATGTCACACACACACACACACACACACACACACTCTAGAGGCCCAGTGCATGAAATTTGTACACAAGGGGGTGGTCCTGTGGCCTGCATCCTCTCCCAATCCAGGACCCCTCGGGGGATGTCCAACTGCCAATTAAACTGGCAGTTGAACATCACTTTCATAATCCAGGACTGCTGGCTCCTAACCACTCAC
The DNA here is from genome assembly GCA_963924515.1 of Vespertilio murinus. Lineage (NCBI taxonomy): Eukaryota > Metazoa > Chordata > Mammalia > Chiroptera > Vespertilionidae > Vespertilio > Vespertilio murinus. The sequence goes on along the minus strand of OZ004704.1, from coordinate 145,609,747 downwards.
CTGCCTACCTGCCTCATCACCCCTAACCATTCTGCCTGCCTGCCTCATTATCCCTAACCACTCTGCCTGCCTGCCTTATTGCCCCTAACCACTTGCCTGCCTGCCTCATTACCCCTAACCACTCTGCCTGCCTGCCTTATTGCCCCTAACCACTTGCCTGCCCACCTGATCTCCCCTAACTGCCTCTGCCTCAGCCCCCACAGCCGCAGCTTTGTCCAGAAGGACTTTTGGAATGACATCTGGAAGTTCATTCTGATGTTTGGTCTAATTAGCATATTACACTTTTATTATAATGGATATTTTTATTGATTTCATAAAGGAAGGAAGAGGGAGCGAGAAACATCAATGATGAGAGAGAATCACTGATCAGCTGCCTCCTGCAAGCCCCACACTAGGGATCAAGCCCACAACTGGGACATAAGCCCTGACGGGGAATCGAACCGTGACCTCCTGGTCCATAAGTCAACTTTCAACCACTGACCCACGCCAGCTGGGCATTTTATTCTCTCCTCCCCCCCCCCAGTGCTGTTAATAATTAAAGACAGAAGCATACAGTCTCCACAAGCACCCTACAAAATGGCTAAAGTGCCTTCATCTCACACTCCACAAATCCTTCATATCTGTGGATCCTCCTCAGCTAGTCACCCATCCTTTATGCCCCACTGTACTTCTGCCTCCAGCCCTTCTCTTCCCCCTATAACCCTTACCCTAAACCCTGGGGTTCTGCTCTGTCTTACAAATGGAACCCAGGGACAAGCTGATGCTGCTATAAAATCCATGCTTAGCCATCAGAGTAACCTCGGGTCATAATACCAAATGGGATAGGCTGCGGGACAGCTCTGGTTCAGAATCAGTCCGTAGCCTGTGCCATGGGCTCTGTTCTAGGCTCCGTCCTTCATTATAACAAATTCTGAAATGAAAATACATGGATAGCTTACATTTTAGTCCCCTACTGCTTCTCTGCTCCCATCTCCATCCATTTGTATCCCTCCTATTACCCACCGTCACCACCCACCCACACTCCACCTTCTTTCTCAGCCATTGTCCCACCACACTGCCAAGATCTGCTCTCTGTATTGAGCACAGGGGGCTGGTTTGTTTTTGTTGTTGTTGTTGTTGTTGTTGTTTAGGGGGCTTGGTTTTAATGGAGGAGGGAATCCTATGGAAAGAAATCAGGAAGCAGAGGAACTGCCTAAGGAGAGCACCTTCTCCCAAACCCAGCTTCCTCCGGGACCCCCTGGCCATGAAACAGGAAATGGTATGGCAAACAGCAGTGCTGACTGGGCTCTTTGTCCCCAGTCAGCGGATACAGCTGACCGGAGGCCCTCAGAGCCCAGCCAAGTGCACTGTTCTTGAAGCAGAGCCCCCACCTCCTGCTTCAGAAGCAGGGAAATGGGGGGAGAACCATGGAGTTAGAATTTAAAGGCAGCTTCAAATTAATCTCAAGGACAGAGATGCCCTACCCTCCTACCTCTATCTCTAGGTACAATTCAGTCCCCACCCAACGCTGACCCAAGTCCACAAGAAGATGGGCTGAAATCACTTTGGACCCTTGACTCAGGTGCAGCTCCATTCCTGCTTTGACACCTGCTTTGACAGAAGCTGTGAAGAGGCCAATGCTCTAAGCATCTAAACCCAGTCTCCATGGGCTCCTGGAGTAGCTCAGGCACGAAGGCCCAGCATCAACTGGAACTGAAAACCAGGAAGAAACCACCTAAGTAGATCCAGAACAGAACGAAGCTTGCAGGCCCACTCAGGATCAGGTACCCAGATTTAGGGTACTTGCCCAAACTAAGAAGTCCCCGAGAAGGAATGGTAAACCTATCATTCGCCCAGCACCAAATTTCAAACACAATGTAACACACAAAACTTAGGCCATTATTGAATCCATTTTCTGTTTCAAATGCCCAGGGACTATAAAAATCTCAATACTTTACTAGACAAATGATTCCATTTATTTAAAATTATGTTTTTATTGATTTCAGAGAGAGGCGGAGAGATAGAAACATCAATGATGAGAGAGAACCATCCATTAGCTGCCTCCTAATAGAGAGCAAGCCCGAAACCTAGGCATGTACCTGACTAGAAATTGAACTGGCAATCTCCAGGCTCATGGATCAACACTCAACCACTGAGCCACACCAGTTGGACTCATTCCATTTTTTTATTTTTTTTAAATATATTTTATTGATATTTTACCGAGAGGAAGGGAGAGAGATAGAGAGCTAGAAACGTCGATGAGAGAGAAACATCGACCAGTCGCCCCCTGCACACCTCCCACCAGGGAGGTGCCCGCAACCAATGTACATGCCCTTGGCCGGAATCGAACCCGGGACCTTTCATTCCGCAGACCGACGCTCTACCACTGAGCCAAACTGGTTTCAGCTCATTCCATTTTTTTAAGAGATTAGTAGCTGTTCTTCCCACTAACCCAAAAATGTGTTTCTCACCATTTCTACTCAGTAGTTCTAGGCCTCTCCTCTGGAGCTACACTGAGTCAAGCTAACGCCTCTTCCACATTAGGGCCCTTCTTACCATTAAATATTTACATCTCTCCCCCTTGAGCCTTCTCTCTTTCAGGCTAATAATCCAGTTTCTTCAATCTTTTGTGTGACAAATATGGCTTCCAGACTATTCACCATCCCAGTTCTCTCCTCGGCATTTGCTCCACTTCCCTCTGTCAGTGTCTCCCTGAAAACCTGAGACACACACAGGAAACGGCAGACAATGTGCAGTTTGAATTCACGGTCAACTACAACTCCCTTTTCCCCACCTGAAACGGATGAGCGTTTCCCTCTCCTTTAGTGGGAAAAAAAATGATTTTTTTAAAATCCCAAATATACACTTTACATTCCTTTGTGAGTTTTTAGGCATCTGTCCCATCTACCTTAATTTCGTCAGTTCAAATGCCTTGCATTTCAAATACAAAATTGAAGGAGTTTGAACTAACTTCGCTGGAAGTCACTGATAAGAATGTTGACCAGGATAGGCTGAGCCCTGTAATCTATACACCCTCCTCTATGCTGGTATTATTCCAGAACATCAATCAAGAATTCACCAAACTATTCCTTTATCTAGTCCACCTTTTTCCAACTGGTCAACAAGAATATCATGAGAGTTTGCCAAGAACCTCTCTGCAAACTGTATTCACATGTCTCTGGTCTAACAATCTAATGATGCTATCAAATGGTTCAAATAAAATTAGAACATATTTATACTGGATTGCTCATAACTATACCATTGTAACAGTCAAAAATTAGAAACAAACCAAATGCCTATCAACAGTAGAGTGGCTAAATCAATACAATGGAATACTAAGCAGCAGTGAGAATAAGCCACCTACTACTACCCACAAACATATGGATGAACCATGCCCAGTCAGCCAGTGGCACCTCGGCTTCCGCACCTCCCAAGAGCCATGAACAGTCTGGCAGGCCTGGCCCTCAGGAAGGATCCGGAAGGACCTGCCCCTGGCCTGCCTGCTGCCAAGTGCTGTGAGAGTGGGGCCTCGGCCCTGTCTCTGCACTTTTCTCTGGGGAGAAAGGACACTGCCCCACCACCTGGGCCCACACTGCTGCCTTGTCCCAGGACGGAGGCTTTTGGACCCTCGGACCCTGACCCCACTCAGCCAAGTGTCTTTCTATGTCTCTGGGGGTCATTGGGGCGGAGGGGGAGGTAGATGCCTGAGTGTGTGGGTCAGTGTCTGCATGACGTGGAATAAACTGTACCCACTGCCAAATATATATATATATATATATATATATATATATATATATATATATATATAAAGGGTATGCACAAAAAGAGTGCATACCCTTTATATCCATTTACATAAAAACAGGCAAAACTAATCTATACTACTGAAAGTCAGAACAGTGGCTCATTTCCCTTTGTGTGTGCTTGGTGGGGCAGAGGGGAGTGACGAGGAGGAACACAGGAAGGGTTTGAGAGCTACTTTCATGACATAGATGCTGGTTACATGTGTGTTCAATTTGTGAAAATTCATCAAGCTGTGCACTTATAATGTGTACTGTTTCTTGGTGTGCATTACATGTTAATACAAAATTAAATTGAACAAAAAACAAGGTTAGCTTAAGCATGGCTTGTTTTTAGTGAATCTATACAGGTCACCAGAGATTCTTCTTTCCTCTCAAACTTTGCTAATCAAGTGAGCCTAGAATTTGGGCAGGAATCAACTTCAAATTGTCAATGCAGAATGCCTCGAATCCACCTCTTCCTCTTTCTTGTGGTGGCAGAACAGGGCCCTGGGAGGCAAAAGAATCAGTGTCAGAGTGATGTGATGTGGTGTGGTGTGATGTGGTATAGTGTGGCGTGGTGTGATGTGAGATTTGACCAGCTACTGCTGGCTTTGAAGATGAAATAGGGCCATGAGCTAAGGAATGTGGGCAGCCTCTAAAAGCTAGAAAAGGCAAGAAAATGGATTCTCCTCCAGGCATTGCTGACACCTTGATTTTGGCCCAGTGAGACCCAGTGAGACCCAGTGAAGACTTCGGCCTATGGAATGGTTAAGATAATAAATTTGTGTTGTTTTAAGCCAATAGTTGGGGGTATTTGTTATAGCCTAATATATCACTCACTAGCTTCATTTCACACCCTTCCTGTTCTCCAAGATCCTGGAGATGCCAGGATTCTGTCATCTCAACTAATTATGAATCCTTTCCATTTGTCTGCAAGTGGATAGTTAAAGATATTTAAAGCAATAACATCCTTTATTACTACCTGCTTAACTCTCTTGGCCTTGAGTTTTTGTTGGCCTAGATCTGTTAGCCTGCTGTTGTTTTGTTTTGTTTTTGTTTTTGGTGTGTGTGGGGGTTTTTTGGGGTTTTTTTGTTGTTGTTGTGTGTGTGTGTGTGTGTGTGTGTGTGTGTGCGCGCGCGCGCGCGTGCGTTTTAATTTAATCCTTTCTAGGTTAGCAATTCCTTGCTAGGAAAATTAAAGAAAAATAAGCTTTTTTCTTTCTGGCCACCATCTAACTGCCATGCCCTTGCTGTTCTCACTCTGAACATTCCTCTAGAGCAGTGTTTCCCAAAGTGTGGTACGCATACCCAAGGGGTACAGAAAGAGTTTGGTGGGGGTACACATTGCACCGGAGTTTGGTGGGGATAAGCACTGCACCGTGCTTAGCTGCACCTAATTCTTCGTTCTCATGAGTCAAGTCAAGACAGTCTTGTGAGGCGTGAGATGGTCCGGTGTGCAAATAAATGTTATTCATAATAGAACTTCTATTTATATTTTATTATGAATAATTTTATTTTTTGTTTATTATTATTTTGTATATGTACCAAAAAAGAAAAAATAAATATGTTTTGATTGTTATTAAAATACATCCTTTTTTTTTTTTTTTGACGAGGGGTACTTAGCATTATGAAAATTATAGAAGGGAACACATATGTCAAAAGTTTGGGAAACAGCCAAAACCGGTTTGGCTCAGTGGTAGAGCGTTGGTCTGCGGACTGAAAGGTCCCGGGTTTGATTCTGGTCAAGGGCATGTACACTGGTCGCGGGCACATCCCCAGTGGGGGGTGTGCAGGAGGCGGCTGGTCGATGTTTCTCTCTCATCAACGTTTCTAGCTCTCTATCTCTCTCCCTTCCTCTCTGTAAAATATCAATAAAATATATATATTTTTTAAAAGTTTGGGAAACACTGCTCTGGAGCATTTTATTGTCTGTCCTCGGTCTTTTCTTCAGACCTTTGTTTATGCTGGGCATTAACCTTCAGGACACCCTTCTCACAGTTCTGGGCCATCCCTGCATTTAGTCTAAGTTACCTTCTTTTGTGTATCTTGTTTCTAAAATTCTAAGCTTATCAAAAAGCAATGTGTTCAATCACATTGGTTTTTTCAGATGACTCTTCTTTCTTCTTAAGTAAGATAATTTCCAACTATTTTATTATAATTTCACTTTAAAGAAGCTCCTGATGTTTTTTCTTTTAATCCCTGGCTATGAAATTATAATTCTTTGCCTTGAACTTTTCTGCATCCCTTTGCCTAGAATTTAGAGTATATTTCAGAGGAAACCTAGCATTTCTTTTTCTGGGAGATATAAAAACTGAACAAGCAAAGTCACTTCCTCACAAGGATTCATCATTTCCCTGGTTATGTTTAATAATAATAATAAATAAGTCCTTATCCTTTTGAGATTCATATCGAAGCCTGTACAGGTTCAATGACTTGATGGCTTGGATTTACCTTAAATAATCTAGTGTGGTGACACCTTGCTAGTGTGTGTGTCAGACTCGGTTGCTGCTCTCTGTGCCTTGAGGGCCCACAGACCAGAGGAACCCCAAGAGGAGCAGATCTAAGGGTCCAACTGTCACTGCATAGCACTCACAGTAAGATTCAGAGGAGTAGGGGGCCGTGTGCCCCGGGTGAGCCGAGTGTCCCAGCGGGCCAAGTGCCCCAGGTGAGCCGTGTGCCCCGGGTGAGCCGAGTGTCCCAGGGGGCCAAGTTCCCCGGGTGAGCCGTACCCCCCCAAAGGGGAAGGGTGTCCCGGGTGAGCCATGTGTCCCAGGGGGCTGTGTGCCCCGGGTGAGACGAGTGTCCCAGGGTGCAGTGTGCCCCGGGCAAGCCGTGTGTCCCAGGGGAAGCAGTGGGACCCAGGGGAAGGGGCGGTGAAAACCAGAGGAGGAGCGGACTCTATTCATATGGTCCTGAGATAGTCACCATAAAACAAGCAGACTGCCAAATTAGGAGCGGATTCTATTCATGGGGTACTGAGATGGTCACCACAAAACAAGCAGATTGTCAAATGACAGCGGGGAGGGGAAGGAGACCTGGGGGGAGATAGGAGAACAACCGAGGGACTGGTATGCATGAACATAAGTACAACCAACGAACACAGAACTCTGGGGAGGGAGGGCATAAATGGGAGGTGCGGGGGGGGGGGGCAATGGTAAGCTATATACACCGATAATACCTTAATAAAATATAATAAAAAATAAATAAATAAATAAATAAATAAATAAATAAATAAAGATTCAGAGGAGTATAGGCCCAGGAGTAAGGGCATCCAAAGAGGAACAAGCAATTTAAAAAAAAGTCTCAACATGGAAAATGCCAAACAGGAAAATGAAACAAAGGATGCAAAGGAGCAAGATGCTAATAAAGGAGAGCCTGGGCCCTCCCTTTGGGAGCTGGTGAGGAGTGTGTGCCAGGAGGACGTCACGGGAGGCTCCCTCTTGGGCAGCCCATCCTGCAGTACAGATGGGAGGGGCAGAGGCATGGAGAGCCGCAGGCAAGGATGGGACAGGAGAACACGGAGAGGATTGGGAAGAGATGAGACAGCTGACGGAAAACATGAGGGAAAGCAGTTAAGTCAAAGTCTGCGGGCAGTTAGCACTGACCCCCTCACCATGACCATCACCATGAGTTTTGCCTTACGCCTTGAATCTTGATGTTTTCCCTGAAGTTAATAGGGAGATACACCTGTTGCCTAAACTTACATGTTCGTGATGTGCCTTCACTGTGAACCTTTTGTTGTTGCTTGTTTCCAGTGGGTCTCCTTTTACCAGTTTCTAACTGAATGTTGTGTTTTGACCCAATTTGTAAGTTTCTGTCAACAGGAGAGTTTACCTATTGCATGGGAAGATGCTCATTACAGACTGTGAGGTTAATAAAGCAGTTTCAAAAAGCAAATAATAATAACAATAATCATCATCATCATCATCATCGAGTGGGGTAAGGGTGGGGTAGTTTGAGTATAGATAAAACAATGTTGATTGTCATTCATGAACCCTTGGAGTTCATCATATTGTTCATTTTACGTTTGGATATGTTTGAAAGTTTCCATAATAAACCTTTTTTTTTAAAAAAGCCTCACCCAATGATATGTTTATTGATTTTAAAGAGCAAGAGGAAGGAGGGAAGGAGGGGGGGAGGGAGGAAAACAGGGAGGGAGGGAAACATCAATGTGAAAGAGAAATATCAGTTGGTTGCCTCCCAAACAAGCCCAACCAGGATCGAACCCACAACCTTTCTGGTGTACAGGAGGATGCCCCAACCATCTGAACCACCCAACCAGAGCCATAATGAACCATTTTAAAAATTTTATAGAGGTACTGCTTTTAATGGAAGGCAACTAACTTTAGTAAAAGATGCTCAGGGACTTGAGGTTTCTATCACTACCATATTTTCCCCTTTGTACAAACTTTATTCTTCAGTAAGAAAGCAAAATAGTCTCCCTCTGATCTGACAGTGTGCAACCTATGTCCACACTTACATCATTGCTACCTCTTTTTGCTTTTATCTTCTTGTTCTGTTCACCATGCTTCTTCCCTTAGGGTGAGGATTTATTTCCATGCACTATTGCTATGAGAGACCTTCAGGAAAATTCCCTAAATGGATCCTAGAGCCTCTGACAACACCATGCAATAATTCTTCTCCATGTGAGCAGATAGGACTACCAGAGGCTGGTGTCTTTGTGCCTTTCTAAGAGATGGGCCACATTATCTGTAAGTTCCGTTTAGCTGTAAGAAGAAACACACCTTCAGGCAGAGCTGTAAACAGAACTGGCTGGTACAGTTCATTACATTCGCTGGGGAGGTAAAACCCTTTGACAGGTCTTTGTATGTTAGTGCAGTGAAATTCCCCTCTCACTGCAATCAAAAGAATCAAAACCTGACCTTGCCCAGAGAGAGGAGGCATCCCTTATTATAACAGGGCCTCCTACAAGCACATCTCTCTTTGATAGGCACACACATTAGTCTCAGCTCCTCTGGTAAACCTATCCTTTATGAACAAAATATACTCTTTCATGTCATATTCTAATCAAATATGAAATTGTTTCTACCTTGCAGTAAAATTTAAAAAACAAGCTTATTAGCCTTAAGTGTTTATATATGTGAGTCTAAAACATCACTCCCCTATTTTCTACCCTATTTTCTACAAATGTTTTCTACTGAGCAAATTTTTCATCTTTATTCTCCTTTCTGTATAATACCTCAAAGTCTCCAAAATGCCCAGATTTATAGTATAATCTATGCATTTTCTCCTTTCCTTTAAATTTTCAGTTTAAAGCCTTAGTAAACACATCTCTTCCAATCCCTAAGAAATCTGCTCTGTCCCTTGCCAGAGTTCACCTTTCTGGTATCTAAGCATTTACAATCGAGCAGTCTGCTCTCTCTCCTTTTCCTACACATACACAGCCTTCCGTTGGCAGTGAGATGAAAATTCTACCTGCCACTCCTCTATCTTAAATTTCAGAGTCACATGACACACCTCAGGTGTCTTCTGACTAGTGACGCCATTCATCCCACAGGGCTTGGCTGTCTATAAGCTTAACTGCTGTAAATAAGCTTTTCATCGTATATTGCTCAAGAAAAACCACACATGCCCAGCTGGCATAGCTCAGTGGTTGAGCATCGACCTATGAAATAGGAGATTACAGTTCAATTCCCAATCAGGGCACATGCCCAGGTTGCAGGCTTGATCTCCAGTGGAGGGTGTGTAGGAGGCAGCCGATCAATGATTCTCTTATCATTAATGTTTCTATTTCTCTCTCCCCCTCCTTTCCTCTCTCTGAAATCAATAAAAATATATCTCAAGGGAAAAAAGAAGAAAAAAAAAAGCACGTCTCTCAGGGGACAGCCACACTCCTTAATCAGCATGCCCAGGCCTGCTAGTACCCATATGTCTCCAGAACATTACCACTGCTGTTTCCATAGAAGTATCAGATTTATATTCTCTGAAAAAGTCTCAGATCTGTTGCCTAAAGCCAGGCACTGCAAGTTTTTCCTCCTTTTCTGTACTGCTTGATTTGTTTGTGTTCCCTAAAGCTGGTTTAGGATATGTTCTACACCTTACAACTCCCTTTCCCTTCCTGGTTTCCTTGAGGTATTATTTCTCCCATTCTTCCTAGGTGCTTTTATAGCCCTCGGAAAGCAGACCTCAAACTCTTACCTTTTCAGGCTAGAGAATCATTTCACTTCCTCTGGCATCATGGGTGAGAGCATCGGGGTCACCGAATCAGATGCCTCCTATTCTGCCTCCCGGAACTCAGTCAGCACTTGAGCTGCAGTGGCTCTGCTCCACTCCGAGGGAGCAAGCAGGCAGTCTGTCCTGGAGGATCTCATATTAAACCACTCCATCTGCTCCCTTCTCAAAGCTGGCCAGTCCTTCCTGGTTTGCTCAGCTAGTTCCAACTAGCAGCAAGCTAGTTGCTTTCCTCAGAAGCAAGACAACAAGCCTGAGTGTGCATCAGAACAGCTCTGGCGTTCCACCTCAGGAGCTCGGATGCAGGGGTCTGTGGCAGGGTTCCCAGGGAAATGTGGTGGTCTGCCTGCTGCAGGTGTGCTACCTTAAGTAATTACATGCAGAACTAAACCCTTCACTTAACTCAGCGCTTCTCTATCCTGGCTGCACATTGGCCTCACTTGACAAGCTTTAACAAAGTCCAATCTTGGGTCCCACCCAGGCAGTGAAGTCAGAAACTGGAGTGGACCCTGGCATCAGCATGTTTCCCAAGCTCCCCCGGTGCTCCTAAGGCACGGGGACAACTGAGACGCTCTCTTCCCAAGCTCCCCATCAGTTCTCCCCAGCAGCAACCTTCTACTCCTTCAGTTCACATTCTCCAAGCCAGTTCTCACTCTCCTGCCCAGTGGTGCAGATTCATTTGGCTGGGGGAACAGGGAGGGAGAGGAAGGGCCGTGCGTATTTTTTAAACCTCCCAGGTAATGTCAATGTATAGCCAGGGTTGGGATCCACTGTCCCTGACTCCTTCCCCAACTTCCTCTAGGCTCTGCTGCAGCAGAGAGAAAGAGAGCATAGAGAGGAAGAGACCAAGGGTGAACCCCTCCAGAGCCTTGAGGATCAAACCAGCACAGACTCCACACTCTCACTGTTGATGGGAGTTTGCTCCAAAGTTCACACTGACCCCAAGGCTCTGACTCCAGCTTCTTTGTTGCTGTGACTGTGGAACATGAAATGAAAGTTTCCCACCATGAACTTAAAACGACTCTTGGGAAAATCCCTCCGGGAGCAATAACCAGCTTCCAAGAATAAAGTGCAAAGGGCAAATATCAGTTGAGGGCCCAGTATCTGGCTGTTCCATCCCATTAGCCACAAGGACACGAAGTCAGTCATTCTAGTACCAGGAACAGCTGCGGGGGGACATGTGGCCAAAGCTTTCAGATAAAAATACAGAAATCTGAAGTCCTGTATAGTCCCCGAGTAGAGTTAGCAGACTCAGTATAAACTGTCTGCCTTCCCCTCTGCCCAATTCCTACAACTGCCCCCATAAACCCCACCACCACCACCACCACCACCCTGAGAGCCAAAAGCACTCAGCCCCTCTCAACTAAGCTGAATCTGGAAACATATCTTCTGTTCATTCGTCCAGTCAACACTTCTTGAAGCACCTGCTACATGCAAGTCACTAAGGTCAAGTGTCAGGGACACAAAGACTCAGTAGTCTGTTCACAGGGGACCTTGGAGATGTGCTGCTGGATGACCAGTATAACAGGCAGATTGAAGACACAGGAGGTAAATGTCCTGTCAGCAAAAGGTAAGAAACTAGACAAAAACAAACAAACAACAAAAACACAACTAGACCATGTGATGGACAAGCGTAAGCAGGAGCAGAATGACCCAGCGCTGCCAGCAGTGGGCCAAAGCATGCCAGCTCCAAAGGAAGGGCCGTTGGGTGGAGCTGGACTTCTGGACACCTAACCCTGACTCCTGCAAAGAGGAAGGAGAGTCTCAGCCCTTCTTTCCGATCTCAGAGCTAGTGTAAAATTAAAAGTAGGTGTGTTATCTTTATCTTTCAATCAAGAAAACTGAAGTCTCTCAGGCCAGCTCCAAAGGTATACATTCTACCACTCCCTGTGCCTTCCGGTCTGGATTCAGGGATGTGAGTCTGGGAGTGGGATTATCTCCCCTCAGGCAATGGCTGCAGGGATCTGGGGCGACCTCAAAGAACTCTGGAAAAACAGAACAATCCACCTCAGGAAGGGCCGTTTGCATACCTTTCTGGCTGAGAAGGGTCCTTCCAAACTCAGAATTAATTAACCCACCCCCCAAACATGTCCTGGACACCCACTGCGATCCAGGCCTGTACAGGCTCTGTGATTAACACCCAGGCCCGGCCTTCACAGAAAAGTGAGCATGGGCAATTATAAGAATGAAAGTCACTGCCAGGTAACCCATCCAGCCTCGGGCAGCGAAGGAGTGCAGGTGGGCATCAGGACCACTGTTACTGGCACTGAGTACTAACTAGTATATGGAGGTGGGTGCTGGGGTTGGGGGAGGGGAGAAAGAATTTCTGGCAGAAAGGGCAACATGTGATTACCCTGAAAACGAAGTCAAAAGGGAGTAGTCACCCATGCGCACACAAAAAAATGTACCTAAGCTAGCAATTTTCTCTCTCTCACTCTCTCTCTCTCTCTCCCTCACTCCCTTTCTCCCTCCCTCCCTCCCTCTCCTTTTTTGTTTTGTTAATCCTTCACCCAAAGATATTTTTCCATTGATTTTTTTAGAGAGAGTGGAAGGAAAGGAGAGAGACACAGAGAAAGAAACATCAATGTGAGAGAGATACATTAGTTGCCTCCTGCACATGCTCCAAGCCCTTGACTAGAATTGAACCCAGGACCCTTCAGTCTGCAGGCTCTATCCACTGAACCAAACCAGCTAGGGCCTGCAAGAATTTTTTAAATATGCAATAGCTGACTATTTAGTCAAGGGCACTGACCACTTTTCCCTTAGATTGTCAAATTTAAAAAAATTACAACAAACTCAACAGCTATCTGGTGTGGATGAATCAAAATTATACCTATTTTTTGTCAGATCGGCAAAAAGTATATCTTTTGGTGTGCCACATAATTTTAATAATTAGTTTATGTGTGCCATAAAAAAAGGTTGAAGCCGAGACCAGTTTGGCTCAGTGGATAGAGCGTCGGCCTGCGGACCGAAAGGTGCCAGGTTCGATTCCTGTCAAGGGCATGTACATTGTTTGCGGGCACATCTCCAGTGGGGTGTGTGCAAGAGGCAGCTGATCGATGTTTCTCTCTCATCGATGTTTCTAGCTCTCTATCCCTTTCCCTTCCTCTCTGTGAAAAATCAATAAAATATTTTTTAAAAGGTTGAAAATCACAGACCTACATTATAATTGGTGATTTCTAGGACTGTTGCAGTGCTAGCTTATCTAGAACTGTAATTCATCAGCAGTTCTAAAGGAAGATTATACCTATAGAGGGACAATAAGCCACTCTGACAAAAGCATAAACCTTTATTTGCTCTCTTGAAATGATCACTGTTTAAACAGAAAAGGATGAAAGTATGGCAGAAATAGAGATCATGCCTCTATGAGATAGAGACCCCATTAAAGAGATGAGGAAACTGAGGCTAATAAATGTATCCTGTCTGATCCCATGCTCTTAACCACCATGACTGCTGCCTCCCAAGGAATGAAGGTATCCTCCGCACTGTTCAAGGGAGAGAGAGGCTGACTCAAGGCACCCAAATACTTCAACCATGGAGAACACCTTATTGCAGGGTAAAGATATTTCACCCACCCTCGCCGGTTTGGCTCAGTGGATAGAGGGTCAGCCTGCAGACTGAAGGAGCCCAGGTTTGATTCTGGTCAAGGGCACATGCCCAGGTTGTGGGCTCAATTCCCAGGAGGCAGCCAATCAATGATTCTCTCTCTACATTGATGTTTCTATCTCTAGCTCCCTCTCCCTTTCTCTCTGAAATCAGTAAAAATATATTTAAAAAATAAAAGCTATTTCACCCAACTATTCCAGAAAATACCCCCAAACCAAGCTAAGGCAGACATAAACTCCTCCCTTGTCATTTCCTGCCTGTATTTCCAAGAGAGCTTCCTATCAGGGTCTCTGCCTTCAGCCTTGCTCTTCTGTCCAAACCCAGCTACATGGTCCCCCTGCTTAGAACCCTTCAATGACTCCTCACATGCTTTAAAATAAAATCTAACACCTATAGGAAGGTTTGTCTCAAGCTTTAGCCCCTTGCCTTCCTTTGTTCCCTCACATCCCACAATCCTCCACAAACACCCCACACTCCATTCTTCTCACCTTTGTGCCTTTACATTGCCTTTCCTGTATCTAGAATGGCCTTGCCCTTTCCTCATCAACAGATATTTATTGAGTACCTTCCAGACAACAGACACTGTGCTAAGTGCCGGAGATTCAGCAGTGAGCAAAACAAAGTCCCTACTCTTATGATGTTTACATTCAAGAGGGAAGGATGGCCCTACCTGTGTGGCTCAGGTGGTTGGGTGTCCTTCCCTGTGCTGAAAGGTTGCTGGTTCAATTCTCAGTCAGGGAGCATGCCCGGGGTTGTGTTCAGGAGTTAGCCAATGGGTACTTTGCTCTCACATCGGTGTTTCTCTCTCTCTCTCTCTCTCTCTCTCTCTCTCTCTCTCTCTCTCTCTCTCTCTCTCTCCTTTCCCTCTCTTTCTGTCCCTTCCACTCAATCTAAAAATCCTCAGGTGAAGACTGACCCAAAAAAGCAAGTGGGAGAATGAGAGCCATGACTTTAAATAGGATAGATCTCTGATAAGGTAATATTTGTGCAAAGATATGAATGGGGTAAAGTAACATAGCAAAAGGAACAAAAATTGTTCCCCAAATACAAGAACCCTAAAGCAGGAACAAATCAGGAAAAACTGAAAGAAAATCAAGACAGCCTCTGGCTGGTTTGGCTCAGTGGATAGAGCATCAGCCTGTGGACTGAAGGGTCCCAGGTTTGATTCTAATCAAGGGCACTTGCCCAGGTTGTGGGCTCAATCCCCAGTAGAGGAGACAGCCAATCAATGATTTTCACCATTGATGTTTCTCTCTCTCTTTCTCTCCCTCTCTCTTCCTCTCTGAAAGCAATAAAAATGTGTATTATTTTAATTTTTTAAAAAGAGAGAGGTTTGGGATGAGTCAAAGAAATCAGATGAAGTGGGCCTTGAAGGTCATGCTAAGTGGGTGTTTCTTCCACCCCTGACTCCTTTTCATCCTTCAGTGTCAAGTGCAGAAATCACCTCGTAAATAAGCTACACACCACCCTACTCCTAGCACTTAGCATATACAACATGTTTAATTTACTACTTTTGCCAGTCTCCACCACACGATGCATTCCCTATAGTAGGAGCTCTATCTTTCCGCTCCATGTTTTATGGGCCCCATCACAAGCAGTAAATTGTTTCTGAATAGTTGAAACATTCTTCCTTCGTTCTCATTTCATGCCCTCCAAGTAACTCCCCAATTACCAGACTGGTTTCCCAGTGGCCACGGTACTAGGAAGGAGTACCATGCTATATACCCTCCACATGCCTTGATAGTAGTGAACACATGCCCTCTGGAATTTAGAAATTACATGTGAATGCTCACCATTGTACACTTAATAAACATTATCATTCATACACACCAGCCTCTTTTCTGGGTGAGACTCAATTGGTGAGAAAATGATCAACTCTGGGTCATGATGACCCAAGGAAGGCACTGCTCATGGAAGGGCCTCCTGAGCAGCCCTACAGAAGCCCCAGATGACCCTCATCACCACCTTCCCTATTTCATATGGCACCCCATCACCTTCCATCTGCCCAAGCTTGAATGCTTAACATCACCTCAAAGAGCTCCTACACACCCCCACATCCAGAAGTCCTAGAAATTCCACTTTACAATGATTTCTGTATCTACCCCTTCATCTCAGCTCCAAAGGTCCTGCCCAGAGGGCAGACCTCTACCACGCTTCATAAGGACTCAGGTTTCAGCTCCCTAAACCAGTCTCCCTACCTTGTCTCTCTTTCCAAAATCACTCTCCACATGTCCACCAGAGTTCCTCCAAGCAAATTGTACTTCCCCTCTTAAAATTGGCAGCTCCCCCCTATTTCCAAAATACAGTCTAACCTGTTCAGGCACCATATAAAACCCTCCTTAAGCTGACCCTAGGCTGTATTTCCAGTCCTTATCTCTTCCCCTGTCTCTTACTCCACATTCCAGCTCTACCAACTACCTGCAATTCTCTGAACAGCTTGTACCTTTTGGCACTCCATACCTTTTTCCATGCAGTTAGGGAGAAATGTCCTAGAAGACAGCTACATATCTTTTCAAAATTCAGCTCAGACATTGTAGTCTCTATGATGCCTTCCTAAGAAGAAGAAAGTTGCCCTGCATGCTCCTATGGTGCCTTTATCACTACACCTATTATCTCGCATGACAATTATTTGTTAACATGTCTGTCTCCCTCTTGGTTTTCTCCTTCTTGGTTTCCTCCTGCATGATTATGGTTAAATAGAGATATTATTGCATAGGCCGCCGTATCTGGGCAGAAGGTCCTCAGAAGCCTCAGCATCTGACTTGTCCTGGCTACTCACTAAGCAATAGTTGAAGGGAGAAACACACATGTCCTTAAATTCTTACAGTCTTGGTTGTCCTTCTGACCTTCTCCCAGATCTCTGTGCCTCTGACGTTACTAGAAATAGGACAAAGTCCTATTAGCAGTCAGGAGATATACTAATTTTAAATATAGTAATTTATGTAACATTGAAGTCATGATTTATGGTTTTCACTGAATCTGATTTCATTCTTGCCGGAGCCGGAAGTGAACGGTCATTGCACTTTTCGTAAAGTCCCCGGTTACTGAGCCCAGGCTCAGACAAAGCCTGGTGCACGCTTCCCTCCACCAGAGCTGCCTCAAATACATGTCATAATTCCATGCACAAAACTCTGTCTTCTATTCACTGGGAGCTCTGCAAACTAATCATAATCGTGGCTACTTTGCATGTATCTGTACAAGAGTGTGCGTGTGCGTGTGTGTGTATGTGGGTGTCCAAGAGTGTGAGTACACCTCTATTCCCAAATTGGAAACTGCATATTAAAAAGGAGATGACTGATGGAAGTAGGCACAATGACAGAATCAAGGAATGACAGCTGTCAGAGATGACAGAGCAAAAACAGAAAAGAATAAAACCTGATGAACTGAAGTTAGTCCCGCAGCGTAAGGCCACTGAGGAGCAGCGTTCATGCCCACCCTTCCCACACTGCTGGCCTGGGAAGGCCTCATAATCATCCAAGAACTGAGACAGGCAATGGTAATTCCTAGTCACCAAAAGAAATGTCCAGTTAGTAAGCCAAGCATACACAGCACTGCTTTTAAAGCTATTTCAACAAAGATGGCTGAAATCAGAGAATTCTGGTGTTTAAAGGAATGCAGCCTTCTTAGAAATTTTACTTAGATGGAATAATCCTTGTTCTACACAATTCATGTGACTATCTACCTACATTTGAGGGGTCCCCAAAAGCAGCATATCCTAAAATTAGTTTCACCGGTAAGTCAACCTACCATATCATCTATAATAGCTTTAATAATCTAGCCGACAGCAAAACTCACACATGTGCAAATAGAAATTCACTGGAGCATTCTCTGTCAGACTGAAAGAGTTGGAACCAACTTAAATGGCCATTAACCGAGGATCTATCATTTAAATAAGCAATACTCTTAAAATTAACATGGAATCACATGAAGCGTTTTTTTAAAAGTAGATCTATAAATAGAAAAGAATGTACTGGTAAATTCCTGGAGAAAAGCACACTGTAGAATTATTTGTGGACTATGATCCCTTTTTGTAAACCACAGAACAAAACTACATCTGGAGGAGCAAGAAAAAAATCAGGAAGAGCACACAAACTGCTAATGATGCTCTCCATGGGCAGCTGGGCAAAAGGTAAGCTGGTGGGGTTTTTTTACACTTTGGCACTGTTCGAATTTTCACACAAAGCATACATTTAAAAAAAATTTTTTTTAAATAAAAGCATTTCCAGAGGCATGCATTTCTTCCCGTCTCCTCCTCACCGGCTCACTGGACTCCCATCCAGGCCTCCGCCCTGGCGCTCCCCCCTCAACACCTCCTGCTCCAGCCCCACTTACAGATGCAGGCAGCAGCCAGCAGGCGGCCAGCAGCGTAGGGGGCAAAGCAGCTGGGGAAGATGGGCTGCACCATGTAGTTGGCAAAGGTGATGGCGATGATGGCCTGGCTGGTGGGCTCGATGATGAGGAGGGAGGTCCAGAGCCGGATGAAGGCAGGGAGTCCCCCGAAGGCCTCGAGGATGTAGGCATAGCTGGCCCCGGACTTCTTAATGGTGGTGCCCAGTTCCGCATAGCAGAGGGCCCCGAAGACCGAGAAGATGCCCCCAACAGCCCAGATGACCAGGGAGAGGCCAAAGGAGGCACTGTGCATGAGCACGCCCTTGGGGGACACAAAGATGCCCGAGCCGATCATGTTCCCCACAATCAGGCACACGCCGTTCAGCAGCGAGATCTCCTTCTTCAGCTTCACCTGCTCGGACCCTGGGGGGGCCTCCTCCGCCAAAGGGGAGGCGTCCCCCGTGTGCTGGGAGGCCACTTCATACTTCACACCGTTCACCATGGCGGAGGAGGAGAGGAGGCTTCACCAGCTTCCTGGCATGGCCCTCTGAGGAAGAACGGTGAAGGTATACATCAGGTGGTTGGCAAATCCATGGAATGCTGCCCCCCCCCCGCCCCCAGGGGCCAGGATGGGCAACCTGCTCCACCTACCAGGGCAGAGACCTCTCTCCTGCTTCCCACCCATTAAACTCTTCTTCTCGTGGGGGCTCTGGCTCATCAAAACAACCCCAACTTGAATCATTCCCCAGAGAGATGATCGTGAGGCTGGTGCTGCCTACCTGACTTACAAAACAGAAAGCTGAGTCCTGGTTCTATCGGAGCCTGCTGTGACAAGAGGCAGGCATGAGGGCAATCATCTGGCAGTCACTGGGTGTAAGCACAGTGATTTGAGCTGGCATTTCCCAGCCTAACCTCAAAAAGGTCTGCCTTCCCTCCAATTTCAGACTCACCTCGCACCCGTTCTGAGATGCAACACAAGCAACCAACCTTACAAATAATCTGTGGTTTCTCCTGACAACACTGCTCTTCCCCCCCCCCCCCTGCCACCCCCCGCAGGATTCTAGCTCTGGCAAACATAAAGGCTTCGGTGATTTCTTGCTGGAAACCCACAACCATCACCTGCGTAGGTGAAGTCCTCAACTCTAGCAAAATCCCAGCAGCCTCACCCCACCCTGAAAGAAGACAGGCTGTTCTTCTCCTTCCCCGGATACCTTTCCCAGTCCGTGTTTTAGATCCCCTGCCACCAAGTCCCTCACATCAGCACAGGTGCATCCCCCCAACCAGTATGAATGGGAAAAGGGTGATCCCAACGTGCAGCCCGACCTAGAGATGACTGGAGTCAGCTGATGACCACTCCCTTCCCTGGAGATACAGCACCGGAAGCAAAGGCCAAGAAACAGCTGAAGCGGGGCAGCTGATGCCGGCAGGCACCGCAGTGCAGGAGACGGCGGAGAGAAAGAGGCGAGGCTGGCCAAGCGAGTGGAGAGATACTAGGGCAAGAGGCACTGGGGAGAGCAAGTGGCCAGACACTGCGCAGCAGCAAAGGGCCCTGGGGGGCGTGAGCGGGGCTGAAAGAGAGAGTGGGCAGCACGCACTACCTGGCCAGAGGTGTAAGCAGTTCCTGCGGAGGCCGCAGCCAGAGGAGGCCGGGAGCTGTGTGCTCTGACCACTCCCCGTCCTCAGCCGGCAGTGAAAGGAATGGCCAGCCCAGTGCTTACGGACTTAAGTCAAATCAAGAAGTCAAGAAGGGCGGAGGGGATGAGGGCGGGGGGAGGAGTATTAAGCAACTGTCTGGGTCCAAGGTTCACTGGCCCCTCACCCCTGGAAAAAAAAGGGCAGTTAGGAGCTCTGGGCTCAGCACTTTCCGAGATAAGAAAGGCGCTCCCTCAGGAATCTCCTTTAACAAGGAACAGAACAAAGGACTGGCAGCTGGGCATGGCTCTGGAGCCTGGGGGAAACTGCCCCCTAGCAAATTAGCCCTGATAAGGTCTGGCAGTGGCTGAGAAGGCCCCTACCCTAGCCCACTTCTGTCTCACCGAACTAGAAAGGCAGGAGGATTGCACCACAGTGACTCCACTCCGAAGGGTTGTTCGTGGGCTGAGATTAGGGGAAGTGTGAGTGCAATCCCTGCACCTCGTGATTGGCCATCCTAGGAGGAGAACTCTGCACACTTCCCCATGAATGAGGAGTGGCTTTCTTGGGCTAGTTCCCCACGGCTGAGCCTCAAGCTACTTCCAAGGAAACCAGATAAAAAAAAGTATGCCCAAGCCTCTGGCTGTATCCCCTTCCCTTCCATGAGCCCTTTCATCTTTAAAAAGACCTATCAGGCCAAAACCGGTTTGGCTCAGTGGATAGAGCATCAGCCTGTGAACTGAAGGGTCCCAGGTTCGATTCTGGTCAAGTGCATGTATCTTGATTGCGAGCACATCCCCAGTGGGGCTTTATGCAAGAGGCAGCTGATGAATGTTTCTCTCTCATTGATGGTTCTGGCTTTCTATCCCTCTCGCTTCCTCTCTGTAAAAACTCAATAAAATATATATTTTAAAAATAAAAAGACATGCTGTGTGTCCCAGGGGGACATATGCCGGGGGTGAGCCATGTGTCCCTGGGGGCCGTGTGCCCCGGGTGAGCCGGTGAGCCGTGTGTCCCAGGGGGCTGTGTGCCCTGGGGGAGACATGTGCCCCGGGAAAGCTGTGTGCCCCAGGGAAGCAGTGGGACCCGGGGGGAGGGGCGGTGTGAACCAGAGGAGGAGCATGGTCACCATAAAACAAGCAGACTGTCAAATGACAGCGGGGAGGAGAAGGAGACCTGGAGGGAGATAAGAGATCAACCGAAGGACTGGTATGCATGCATATAAGTACAACCAAGGAACACAGAACTCTGTGGAGGGAGGGCATGAATGGGAGGTTGGGGGCAATGGTAAGCTATGTACACATATAATAACTTAATAAATTTTAAAAATTATAAAATAAATAACCCCCCCAAAAAAAATAATAAAAATATATACCAGGATCTTTGGGTAAGCATAATTCTTATAAACACCTCCCCAAATACAAGTTAACTCCAATTTCCTAAAAATATGGGGAAATAAGATTTCCCTGAACATACAGACCCAGAACAGAAAGAAAAAGTAGAGTATTTTTTGGAAATCATAGATTATTTTGCCTTTATAGTCTAGTTAAATATGGTGTGTGGTATCTCTTTTGCCAAAACAAATACATTCTATCCCTTCCGAAATGCAAACTACCTGACCCTTCCCACAACGTTTCTAAAAACCCTCTTTGGTTATTCTACAACCGGAGAATAAAAATCCAAGGGACCTTATCTTTACCCTACACCCTCCCATCCTAACCCCTTAAAATTTATTTTTTAAACCAAGAGAGTGATCCAGATGTTAGCCTTCCCAGAGATCTTGCTTCTCCCAAGCCACCCTCACAAATGTCTCAAATCTGTGGATGAAAAAAAAAAAATGATTATGTGAAAAGCAACCTCACAGGATAATCTAATCATAAATTCCTAACTAGGCAAGTCATGTTAGGTAGTCACACCCCTATATATAAGTATATAACTTCTTTACTAAAAGGCTTATCTTTGGCTTAAGCGAGCCCTGTACATTGCTTCTATACATACAGGCTACACACCTTTGAAATGCCCCTCTTTCTAGTATATGCCCACCCTTTTAAGACCTCCTTCTAAGACATGACCACCCTCAAGAATGCACATAACCTTAACCTATAATCTAATCCCCACCTTGCTTTTTCCCACCTTCATGTAATCTTCTTTACATTTCTTCCTAAATTTCAAATGCATTAAAGAAACTATAATACTGTTATTCTCAGGACCATATGGGAACTTGCTTCCCTGGCACGTGTGGCCAATTGGCCCAAGTAAACTCATAAAAATTCTCTATAGGTCTGCCTGGCCGGCATGGCTCAGTGGTTGAGCTTCAACCTATGTATGAACCAGAAGGTCACGGTTCGATTCCTGATCAGGGTACATGCCCGGGTTAAGGGCTCAATCCCCAGGGTGGGACATGCAGGAGGTTCCCTATCAATGATTCTCTCTCATCATTGATTATCTCTCTATCCTTCTCCCTTCTTCTCTGAAATTATATATATATGTAATTTTTTAAAATTATCTACAGGTTTGGACATTTCTTATGTCCACAAATCTGACCAGAGGAGACTGTCCTTCTCTCCCAGGTGCCCTCTAAATACGCCTATAATAGCTGTCATTTATGAGCACTCATTGGGGTCAGACTCACTGCTAAGCACCTACATGCCTGATCTCATTTGATCATCCCTGCAGTCCCTTAAGGCAGGCACTAAGTCCCATGCCAGGGTGGCAAACCAGTGAGGGAGGCTAGCCAATAGAGCCCAAGATCTTAACTGGCACTGCCCTACCTCCCCAAGCCACCCCCACCTGCCCAGCCTCAATCCTCAGACAAGAAAGCATTTCAGATGGCTGCCTAAATGAATTATCTAGAGGAGGCAGTGATTAAATTAAAAAGGAAGCCTCTGGCCTCCTTCAGCCCAAAGCCTAGACCTTCCAACAAAGCCCATCCATCTCCTTCCTGGCTGCTCCTCCCCCCTCTGTCTCTCTTTACAGGGGATTCCACGTCCTCTTGGCAGCACTGCCCTTGCCAGGGTGCCCATTGCTAAAGCAAACAAGGCAAATGGAAATACATCATCCTGCCTGCCCTTTTAAGACCAAATCCACTGGCACCAAGGGGTGGGCATGTGTCCTAATGGGATGTTTAAAAAAAAAAAAAAAAAGGCAATGAAGGCGGGATAAAGGAAGGAGAGAGCGTGAGGGAAAGTGGGGAGAGAAGCCTGTTGGGTTGGTTCCTGGCTAGTGGTATCCGAAAGGTGAAAGACTCCTCTTAGAATCTTGGGACGCTCCAGCCAACAGCATATCCTAGAGGACTCACCAGGAATGCGACAAGCAGACCCTATCCTAGCCTATGCTTCACTGGCCCCACCAACTGGGTAGAGGTGGCTACCCTTCACGGGAAAGATGCCCCCTCTTTTCTCAACCGGCGCCCAGCACCAGCTCGCATCCCTCCCTGAGACCCTGGTGCCCAGGGTCCTGCTTCCACCGGTCAGGCAGCCTGGGACCGGCAGGACCTCTCCTAAAGGGCTCCTTACAGGAGAACTCTGCAGAGTCTGGAGCCCCGTGAGATAAAGACGTTCTAGACACGCAGCACCCTTCGCCTTCTTCCCCTGTCTGACGTGCATTCGGGACCGAGTGGGGACTACGCACCTCCTACAGCCTGTGGGAGCAGTAGCAGTTGAGGGGTTCAGGAAACACAGGTAGCAGCGCCCCCCCCCCCCGCATGCAGTGCCTGGCACAGCAGCCAGTGGAACCCCTCGCCCTGGACCCTACCCATGAATGGCAACCCTTCCTCCGGAACCGGCACACAGCTCAGGGTCGTGGCTCCTCGGTCAAGCGCAGGGAGCTGAATGTGAGCAGATCCTTTCTCCCCCAGGGACCCCATGTCCTGCCTTCCCAGCTCCAACTGGTCTGCACTGCCTCCCTAACAACAGAAACAGAAAACAGATACACTCTGGTACAGCTAGATTGCCCCATCACCCCGGGCTGGAAGCTCAGCTCCTCCCTCCCCAGTTCTCCATTTGTTTTCCTGTGCTCCACTGTGGCTACGACAGCCCCTTTTTTGAAAAAAAGTGAAACAAGAAATTGTTTACTCCTGTGGCCAGGACTTCCACGAACGTAGGGCTGAAGTCTCTGGGCAGAGGGAGGTCAGAGCTGGGACTAGGAAACGGGAGGCTCTCGAGTCTCCTCCATCAGTCCATTTCCCGGACTCTCACTCCATCCTCCTCCAGCACTTCCCCTCTCACCCATTGTCCCCGACTCCCACCTCTTACCTGTCCCTTGCCCTGGGGGCAGGTGCGAGGAGGAGGGGCTCCCAGCGCGCTGGGACTAGGGGGAGGGGAAGGTGCTAGGAAGGGGCACCGGGGTACGGCTGGAGCTGCGGCTGCTGTTGACTCTGGGGAGCAGAAAAAGGCAGAGGGTGCCGACCAAATGAAAAACAGGAAAACATATGGGTGACTCTGGCCAGCGGCGGCAGCGGGGAGGGGCCTGGAGGACGGACGGGCTGGAGCCGGGACCCAGAAGACCTCAAAGCCTGCCCGCCCCCCTCTGGCTCCTCCTCTTCCCTACCTCAGCCCCCCGAACTTCCTTGTTGCCCTACATTTATTCCCAGGGACTGGCAGTGCCCTTCCCGGGGCCTTGACAACTCTCCCCCACAATTCCATTTCCTCTGCATCTCCCCCTGGAACACCGTCGTTGGTCCTGCGGAGGAGGGCACAGGGTCCATGGCGAGGGCAATAATGGGCCCCTGTGGCCTCACCTCTAGTCTCAGTGCCATGTCAGCCCCACATAAAGCAATACATGCCGAGGAAAGTCACGTGTGGGGGAAAGGTGAGCACAAACCTAACGCTCAGCAAGCCCACTCACCGCTCGGCTCCCCGGTTGGTGCAGGTGATGCATGTGTTGCGCAGGAAGGCTGCCTAAGGGCTAATGAGCTGGCACCTCTCCAAACCAGGATTTTTTAAATATTTGTTGCATGTTTACCTAACAAAAGTAGGGAAATACCCCGAAGCTGGTGTGGCTCAGTGGATAGAGCGTCGGTCTGTGGACTGAAGGGTCCCGGTCAAGGGCATGTACATTGGTTGCGGGCACATCCCCAGTGGGGGGTGTGCAGGAGGCGGCTGGTCGATGTTTCTCTCTCATTGACCTTTCTAGCTCGCTCACTCTCTCTCCCTTCCTCTCTGTAAAATAGCAATAAAAAATTTTTTTAAGTAGGGAAATACAATTTTCTGGGAATAAAAACTGTTAGCCTCATTCTTTCTATTCAAATTCATTACATACATTTTCTGAAGCAGACAACTTCTTGGTAGCCATATTAAACTATATAAAATGTAGATACAGCCCTGGCCAGCGTGGCTCAGTTGGTTGAGTATCATCCCATGTACCCAAGTTTGCAGTTCAATTCCTGGTCAGGGCACATGCCCAGATTTCAGGCTCGATTCCTGGGGGTGGGGGGAGTCATGTAGTAGGCAGCCCATTGATGTTGCATTCTCACATTGATGTCTCTCTCCCTCTCCCTTCCTCTTTCTCTAAAAATCAATTTAAAGTATTTTTTTTAATGTAGATGCAGCATACATCTCTCTCAGGGAGTGGCGCTTCACAGGGTATGGTGCATTCTCAGAATTCCTGCTGTGACTGCTGCCTTTAGGCAACTGAAAGCTGGTCACAGGACTACATCGTGCAGCTTATGCCTGTACCTGCATGTTGCGAAATTATTCTGGAGACAGGCTGTCCAGGTAAGCAGTTGTTAAGGATCTCTCAGTGGATGGGAGCCAACTTACAGTTCACTAAGAGACACACAGAAATCAGAGCTCACGGGCACCAGATGTCTGAATTACTCCCAGAATCATGTAGGGCCCTTTTAGACCCCGGCTGCTGCCCGGCTGGCCTGCCCCTTTCTCCTACTCTGGGGTCAGGTCCAACGTGTAAATGAGAGAAGTCCTGGAAAGTCTGCAGCTGCCCCTCGGCTCTGGCCCCTGCTCTGTCACTCCGCTCCGGCCACACTGGCTGGCCCTGCTGCTACCACACAAGCATGCTCCTGACTAAGAAGAGCTTTTGCAATTGCTGTTTCCTCTGCCTGGACCCTTCCTCCCAGAGATAGTGTTCACTCCTTCACTCCATTCAGGTCTGTGTTTAAACACCACCTAGCCGAGTCCTTCCCGGGGAGTCTCTGAAGAAGCTACATGCTTGACTTTTCTTCAAGGGCACTCACTACCACTCCTGAGGTGAGGGTTCAGTGGAGTTCACTGGTTGTCCACTCCCTCACTAGAATGCACACACCACCAGAGCTTCATGCCCAGTACAGGGCACATGTGGACCAAGACATGTTTGCTGGAAGAATAAATGAAGGAATGAACAATGTTGTCCTTACACACACACACACACACACACACACACACACACACTGATTTCCTAGCGGCCCGGCTCTGGGAATGCCCTAGACCTTGGCCCGCTGGCCCACCTGAGGAAGATGCTCCTGCTGCTCTGGTTCCTACGCAAGGAACCTTTAGAAGCGTTGGCTCTTTTTTGGAGTAATGGGTTGAAAGGAAGGGGAAGGTATAATGTTCAGTTTACCCGGGGGCCTAGCATGGTCTGAAATGGGCTTTTTGTCTCAAAGGGCCCCCCTCTCCTGCGCTCTCGCACATCCGGAAAGCTCTCGGGGCTCGGTCGCACACCCAGGCTCGGGTGGCCCCCCTGGGTGCCAGGGGAGCAAAGTGCGGGGCCGCGCCGCGGTGAGAGGGCGGCGGCGAAGGCGGGGCGAGGGGCGCGCGGGCCCAGCGAAGGCGGCAGGTGGGCGCGGGGGGAGTGGAGAGAGTGGAGCCCGCCCCCAAGCGTGAGCTCCCCGCAGACCCCGCTCCGGCTCCCGCCCTCCGCTCCCTCTGCCCTCCCGGCGCCCCCGCCCCCGCCCCGCCGGCGGCCGCGGTCACCTTTGCCCCCTCCCCGCTCCCCCGCACCCAGCTCCCTTCCCGGCCACCCGCCCCCTTCGGGTCAGCCCGCCGCCGCCTCCGGTTCCGCGCCCGCGGCCCTGGGGTCGCGCCTTCCCTCACCGAACCCGCCCGCCCGCCCCGCTCCCATCGGGAGGTCGGTCTTCCCGGAGGCCCCGGGGGCCGAACCCGGTTCTGCCTGGGGGCGCCCGGACCCCACTCCACCCGGCGTCCCTCCCGTTCCCGCCCGGGCTCCCTGAAGCGCTGCCAGAGGGGGTTGTGGTGGTATCCGCGCAGGGCGCAAAGGGCGAGAACCGGGGACCCCGCCCCCCGCTCCCCGCTCCTCTGCCCCCCGGAAAGGAAAGTGACCGCGGGGGCCCCGGGGCGCGCCCTCCGCCCCCGGAGCGCCCAGCTTCCTCTTCCCTCCCGGCCCGTCCCGCTCGGGAGGGCGGGCGGCCCGACGGGGGTCTGGGCCGGAGCCCCGAACCCTGGCGACCCCGCCTCCGGCCCCGGGACGAGCGGCTGCCTCCGCGAGGGACTCTGGGCTGCAGAGCCCCGTCGGAGCCCGGAGGGAGGGCGGGGGGTTCCTCCCGGAAGGGCGTCTCCGGCCCGGTCCCCACTCCCCGCCCCCTCGGGGAGCTGTTGCGTCAGTTTTGAGATCCCAAATGAAGGACAGTGGGCTCCGCCGGGCGGGAGAGCCGTCGGGCCGTGGAGCCGCCGCCAGGAGGCAGCACCTAACAAAAAATGTTGGGGCTGCGGGAGCCGCGGAGGCCGGAGTCACCAAAGCACGTTTCAATCAATCTGAAGAGTCTTAGAAGCAGCGTGGACCCCACAGTAGAGGGATTTGCTGGGCTAGTTCAAAAAAGGCATGTGGGAATGCTTCCACGTGCTTTAAGGCTAAAGAATGACTTATAAATAATAGTTACCTTTTGTGTATACCTTTTGGACAGTCTCGCTTTGCACTTTCAAAGCCAACATTGCTCCTCTGCAGAGATCCACAGAGCCACCCTCCTTCAAGACCAGTCTGGGGAAAAGGCACACTGCTGAAGAGACTTCAAAGCTTTCAGGCAAGAAAAAAGTAGTGTAGCTCTAGCTGGTTTGGCTCAGTGAATGGAGCGCCGGCCTGCGAACTGAAGGGTCCCGGGTTCGATTCCAGTCAAGGGCATGTACATTGGTTGCGGGCACATCCCCAGTGGGGGGTGTACAGAAAGCAGCTGATCGATGTTTCTCTCTCATCGATGTTTCTAATTCTCTATCCCTCTCCCTTCCTCTCTGTAAAAACTCAATAAAATATATTGAAAAGAAAAGAAAAGAAAATAGAAAAGAAAATCTAGTGTAGCCCTAGTTGGTTTACCTCAGTGGATAGAGTATTGGCTTGCAGACTGGAGGGTCCCGGGTTCCATTCTGGTCAAGAGCACATGCTGGGATTATGGGCTCAGTCCCCAGTAGGGGACCTGTAGGAGGCAGCCAATCAATGATTCTCTCTCATCATTGATGTTTCTATCCCTCTCTTAAATCAATGAAAAGATATTTTTTAAAGTAGTGTAGTCCGAGGTCATACTAATTTAGCAGGGATTTGACAACCATGGGAAAAGAAAAGGAAAATGTTACAATAAATTATGTAATAAAATAATATGCACAGCAATGTATTGTGTGAATTGCTGGTTTCTACCCATCAATTCCCACACTTTTTTGTTTGTTTATTAATCATCATCCAAGAATATTTTTTCCATTGTTTTTTAGGGAGAGTGGGAGGGAAGGAGACACACACACACACACACACACACACACATCCGTTGCCCCAGCCAGGGCAGGGATCAAGCCTACACAACCCAGGTACATGCCCTTGACCGGAAGTCAAACCAATGACCCTTCAGTGCTTGGGGCAACTTTTTAACCACTGAGAATACTGGTGAGGGCAATTTCCACACTTCTTGCTGGGTATGACAGTGATTTGGTCTTGAGCTGTCCTAAGAAGGAAGATACGGAAGAAATGTGAAACAAGACATTTCCCCAAACTTAGAATTTGGTCACAAGCATGCAAAAAGGGGAAGAGTATGCAAAATGAGGTGGAATTGGCATTCCCCGTCCCCCCGCCCCCGCCCCTCCGCCCCCCCACCCCCCCACCCCCCCACCCCCGTCAGCAACATCATCATTATTCATCACAATGGTTAAAAAAAGCACCTAATTTGTCTGGCTGATGTTAACTGTCAATACTAGTTCTCTCTCTCTCTCTCTCTCTCTCTCTCTCTCTCTCTCTCAAAATCCACACTCGTATTTCCTGCTATTTCCAACCCATGGATTGATTGTCACCCTGCCACATCAAAATAACCACGTCAAAGGCTGAACTTGTCTTCCTTCCCAAGACCTTTGCCCTTCCACATTTCCCAGGTTTCCTAGTCAAACTTCCCAAGGTTCTCCAGCTCTATCTCCTTTATTCCCACAGCTATTCAAGTATTACATGTGTTCACTTCTGCATGTGGAATTCACAGTGTCCACCCATCCTATTTGTGCACTTTATTTTTTTAAAATATATTTTATTGAGTTTTTACAGAGAGGAAATTAGAGAGATAGAAAGTTAGAAACATTGATCAGCTGCCTCTTGAACACCCCCCACTGGGGATGTGCCCGAAACCAAGGTACATGCCCTTGACCAGGAATCGAACCCTGGACCCTGAGCCAAACCGGTTTTGGCTATTTGTGCACTTTAATGCAAATACCCTATTTTTTATTTTACAAATCAGTGGTGCACCCTGATTTGTAAGCTTCTAGAATAGAGGAATGTTGCTGGTTTGGTTCTACAAACATTATAGAGATACTAGAGGCCTGATGCGTGAAATTTGTGTGTGTGTGTGTGGGGGGGTGTCCCTCAGCCTTTTTTAAATGGGCAGCCAGACATCCCTCTCACAATCCAAAACTGCTAGTTCCTAACTGCTCCCCTGCCTGCCTTCCTGGTTGCCCCTAACCGCTTCTGCCTGCCAGCCTGATCAACCCCTAACCACTGCCCTGCCAGCCTGATTGATGCCTAACTGCTCCCCTACCAGCCTGATTGCCCCTAACCGCCCTCTCCTGAAGGCCTGGTCACCCCTAACTGTCCTCCCTTGCAGACCTGGTCCCTCCCAACTGCCCTCCCCTGCTGGCCATCTTGTGGAGGCCATCTTATGTCCATATGGGTGCAGGATCTTTGACCATATAGGGGCAGCCATCTTGTGTATTGGAGTGATGGTCAATTTGCATATTACTCTTTTATTAGATAGGATAGAGGCCTGGTGCACAGGTGGGGGCCAGCTGGTTTGCCCTGAAGGGTGTCCCAGATCAGAGTGGGGTTTCCTTGGGGCGTGGGGCGGTCTAGGTGAGGAACCTGTGAGGTTTGCAGGATGGCCACACCCCCTGGCAACCAAAGCAGAGGCCCTGGTATCTGGGATTTATTTATCTTCTATAATTTAAACTTTGTAGCCTTAAGTGGAGGCCAAGGCAGGCCAGGGCAGGCGGAAAGCTTGGCTTCCTCCATTGCCAGGGAAACCCAAGCCTCCTGCTCTCTCTGTGGCCACAGCCATCTTGGTTGGGTTAATTTGTATACTCACTCCTGATTGGCTAGTAGGTGTGGCTTTTGGGTGTAGCAGCGATATGGTCAATATGCATGTTACTCTTTTATTAGACAGGATAGCATTGGTGGTAGTGCCAGCCTGTCACCTTTCTTGCCAATCTGAATGTTGACACTGAGGTTATTTTTCCAATGCTTGGCTTCTACTACTTGATTCCCCAACTATAAACTATGTAATGAGATTCCAGTGCTGTCTGTCTCAGTTGTCTATCTCAGAACCTGCCAAAGGCACATGGAGCCCAGCTTAGGAAAGGTGTCACTCAGTGGTTATTGCAAGAGTAAAACAATAAATCCACTGCCATAATTTGGTTCAATTTCCTGATCTCTGAAAACTATAAACAATCTGTATAAATTATTAGTTCCTGGGCTGTCTTATTTACTTTACAGGATTATTATGAAAATTATAGAAATCATTTATATACAAGTGTTTTTTGATAAGTGAAAAATCAGTGTGTGAATGTAAGATAACAATGGTACTCTAGTCAAAACCGGTTTGGCTCAATGGATAGAGTGTCGGCCTGGGGACTGAAAGGTCCCGGGTTCGATTTCGGTCAAGGGCACATACCTTGGTTGCGGGCACATCCCCAGTAGGAGGTGTGCAAGAGGCAGCTGATCGATCTTTCTCTCTCATTGATGTTTCTAACTCTCTATCCCTCTCTCTTCCTCTCTGTAAGAAATCAATAAAATATATTTTTTAAAAACAATGGTAATCTAGCCAAAACCAGTTTGGCTCAGTGGATAGAGCGTTGGCCTGTGGACTGAAAGGTCCCAGGTTCGATTCCGGTCAAGGGCATGTACATTGGTTGCGGGCACATCCCCAGTGTGGGGCTTGCAGGAGGCAGCTGATCGGTCTTTCTCTCTCATGAATGTTGCTAACTCTCTATTCCTCTCCCTTCCTCTCTGTAAGAAATTAATAAAATATATATATATTTAAAAACCAATGGTACTCTATTGCCTTATTTCCCTTGCTTAATTTTTTGGGTCCAGCTGGTGTTTTATAGCCAAGTTTCTTTTGTCCCCGTCCAAACTGGTCCAGCCCTAGCCTATACTATTCTTATTGTTATCAAAATAGCTTCTTTTACTTCTTAAACTAGGATCCACCCTTCCCCTCTTTCAAAGCACAGTTCAGAGGCACCTCCTGTGGAAAAAGTTTCCAGTCTTGCAGAAGGAAATGATAATTTTTTAACAAAGAATCAACCAATGAATGCATAAGTGGAATAAGAAATCAATGTTTTGCCCTAACCGGTTTGGTTCAGTGGATAGAGTGTCAGCCTGAGAACTCAAGAGTCCCAGGTTCGATTCCAGTTAAGGGCATGTACCTGGGTTGCTGGCACATGCCCAGTGGGAGGTGTACAAGAGGCAGCTGATCGATATTTCTAATTCTCTATCCTTCTCCCTTCCTCTCTGTTAAAAAATCAATAAAATATATTTTTTTAAAGAAATCAATTTTTTTCACTCCCCCCTTCTCTCTAAAAAGATCAATTAAAAATGTTTAAATGTTTACACAAATGTGATATATTAAACTTTAAAATATATATATATATTTTTTTTTTATTGATTTCAGAAAGGAAGGGAGAGAGAGAGAAACATCAATGATGAGGAGGAGCTGCCTCCTTCCTGCATGGCCCCTCCTGGGATCGAGCCCACAACCTGGATGGAGCCCTTGACCAGAACCGAACCCTGGACCTGTCAGTCCACAGGCTGACGCTCGGTCCATTGAGCCAAACCAGCTAGGGCTAAAGTTTTTTATTTATTTATTTATTTATATATTTTTTTAAATATATTTTGTTGATTTCTTACAGAGAGGAAGGGAGAGGGACAGAGAGTTAGAAACAAAGATAGGAAACATCCATCAACTGCCTCCTGCACTCCCGCTACTGGGGATGTGCCCGCAACCAAGGTACATGCCCTTGACCGGAATCGAACCTGGAACCTTTCAGTCCGCAGACCGACGCTCTATCCACTAAGCCAAACCGGTTTCGGCAGGGCTAAAGTTTTTTAAATGAAGAAATTAAGGATGACTTACCCAAGGCAAGTAAGTGATTAAAAAAAATGGAAGGAGTTACAGATCTGGGTTTGCCACTTACTAGGACCTACCTCACAAAGTTGTTGCAATGTGTAGTGATTGCTTTTATAAAAATTGAATCAGATCCTAGCTTGTTACTTCTTCCTCAAGAAAACCTTGACAACCCACTCTAGATCAGGTTTCCATTGATTTCACCAACATCACACACTTCCCTTCCCAGCACTTATCTCAGAATTAATATTATATTTGATTATTGTCTTCTCTCCATAGACTGGGAGCTCTAGCAGAATAATGATGTCTGTCTTGTTCTCCATAGAATCTCCTGCACTGAATGCGTTGGACAGCCCTGGCCTGTGTGGTTCCTTGGTTGGACAAAAGTGGGGTGCACCCAAAGGTCACCGGCTCAATCCTGTCAGGGCGCGTATGGTCGGGATGCATGCAAGAGGCAGCCAATCATGACTCTCCCTTCCTCTCCCTAAAAAGTCAATAAAAGCATATACTTTAAAAATGGTCTCTGTTGGATAAATGAGTGAAAACGGAAGCCCGAACTTTCTGATTCACTCTAGGTTTGACTCATAGTCTGGGTAAAATACGTTAGAGCGCTGAGGGGCGGTAAAAGGTAACGTGCAGGTTACTCCACTGGGATAAACTATAAATCTCAAAGAACCGCCGCAGGGAAGTCGTAGAAACAGTTCAGAGAGCACAACTTCCCCCTGGGGAAGTATCCGCCCCTGAGGATGCCTACGACGACCTTCGACCCGTCTGGTGCAAAATCCCCGCCGCAATCTCGCCCTTCTCTTCCGTACAGTGACCCAAGATGGCGGGGCCCGTGATTGGAAAACCAGGTTCAAGATGGCGGCTTCCTACTTCCTCCCACGGAGTAGCGCGTGGCCGCCGAGGCCCCGCCCACTCACTTCCGGTCCCTAGCCCGCAGCATGGCCGCTTTAGGTGTTCGGCTCCTCAGTAAGTGGGCTCGGGAGCCCGCAGGGGGCGCGGGGCCTGGGACCCCTGGGCTGGCCGCACGGCCCCTCCCTCGCCTCTGCCGTTTCCCCAGCAGGTGCCCGGAGGCTGCACGTCAGCGCGGCGGCTCGGGCGGGTAGTGAGTGGAGACTCCAGTGAGTGTGGGTTTGGGGGTAGGGAAGATGGGGGTCCCGACGCTGTGCGGAGTCCTAACCGAAGTGTTCTTCTCACCCCAGGCATGGCATGGCCGCCAACCCCTCGGGCT
This sequence comes from Vespertilio murinus, assembly GCA_963924515.1. Taxonomy (NCBI): domain Eukaryota; kingdom Metazoa; phylum Chordata; class Mammalia; order Chiroptera; family Vespertilionidae; genus Vespertilio; species Vespertilio murinus. Next base: position 145,576,473 of record OZ004704.1, on the reverse strand, counting down.
ACGGGCCCCTGACGGAGCTTCCCGACTGGTCGTACGCGGGTGAGCGCCGATCTGGTCCGAAGGTTGCCCCCGGAGAGAACGCCCCTGCAGAGAGCGGGGAAGGGGGCAGGGGTGGGAGGAGGGGTGTCCGGGAGGCGGCGTGTCTGAGTGAACAATGTATTGAACTTGGTAGGGGGGAAGAAGCCCTATTGTGTATTTTATAAATTAAACTAGGGCCAGGCCGACGGGAGATAAAGCTGGACGGATCTTTTTAGGCTCGAGCAGATAAGCAGAAACAGTTCTGACGTGGAGCGCCCCCGCCCCGCCCCCGTGCCAGGGGAGAGAGTGGGAAGACTTTCCTGTTTCTCAAAGGGTGGGGTGGTTCTTAGAAAGTTCTCTGTGCCGAGTGCAGTATTGAGAATTTGGTACCAAATGCAGGGAGAGCTCCCGGAAAGGCTGCCAACATGAGCATCACAGAGAGGAGTAGAAAAGGGAATAGTGGGGATGGTGGCCGCCCTGCAGAAAGGTCTCTCCCCTTTATTATTATTAAAAAATATATATATATATTCTTTTATTATTATTTCAGAGATGAAGGGAGAGAGAGAAACATCAGTGATGAGAGAGAATAGTGGATTTGCTTTCTCCTGCACAACTCCCACTGAGGACCCAGCCCAACCCAGGCATGTTCCCTGAAGACCAGGAATCCAACCCACCCGGAATCCAGTGTCACCTAGTTCATAGGTCTGTGTTCAACTACTGAACCACACAGGCCGGGCTCTTCCCTACACTTAAAGAAACAAAACAAACAAAAACGTAAAATAAAGAAATATTATCCCTAGGAGGGAGAACCTTAGAAAAGTTAAACCACTCCTCATGCCAGTATAGGACTCCGGTTTACAGAAAGAAAAATTGAGGCCTAGAATTGTGACCTGCCTGTGATCACCCAGTAGGAAAGAGCCAAGCCAGGACTAGAGCAGGGCAGAGGCCAGGCCCCCTTCGACAGCACAGAGACCTGAGTATTCGTACCCTGTTGGATTTTACAGGAGTATGATTTTGCTTAATCGGAGAGTTGCTGCCTGAGGAGGATGGTGAAGATTTTTTTCTGCTTGTCATTTACGAGGATCTTAAAGTAGTATGGAATATTGGGAAGACCCTGGAATTGATTCTTTTTTGGTTGTTGTTAATCCTTACCTGAGCATATTTTTCCATTGATTTTTAGAAATAGTGGAAGGGAAGGGGAGATACAGAGAGAAACATCTATGTAAGAGAAATACATCAATTGGTTGCCTCTTGAACGTACCCGACAAGGGCTGGGATTGAGCCTGCAACCAAGGTAATTCCCTTGACCGGAATTGGAATCGGAATCAAATCCAGGACCCTCCAGTCTTCAGAGGATAATGCCGTATTCACTGAGCCAAACTGGCTAGGGCTAGAATTGATTCTTTTCTTTATTTAAATATATTTATTTCAGAGAGGAAGGGAGAGAGAGAGCTAGAATTACCAATGATGAGAATTATTGATCAGCTCCCTCCTGAATGCATCCCACTGGGGACTGAGCCCGAAACCTGGGCATGTGCCCTTCACTGGAATCGAACCCTTCAGTCCTCAGGCCGACGCTCTATCCACTGAGCCAAACTGGCCGGGGCTGGAATTGATTCTTTTTTTTTTTTTTTTTAAATATATTTTATTGATTTTCCACAGAGAGGAAGGGAGAGGGACAGAGAGTTAGAAACATCGATGAGAGAGAATCATGGACCCCCTACTGGGGATATGCCTGCAACCAAGGTATATGCCCTTGACCAGAATCGAACCTGGGACCTTCCAGTCTGCAGGCCAATGCTTTATCCACTGAGCCAAACCAGTTTCAGCTGGAATTGATTCTTAATCCAGGCTTCTTTACTTGGCTAACTGTGGGTCTTGGTCAAGTTACTTAATTGTATTTCTCAGTTTCCACATCTGTAGAAAACTACCTATCTCATATGGTTCTTGTAAGGATAAAATGAAATGACCAATGTAAACACCTCGCATACACAACATTGGTTCCCTTTATTGATAAATAATATCTCTTACCTCTCTTGCCTTCAAACATTTGGACAGAGAGTTCACTCTTGTTTCTTTGTTGAAAATGCCTTTATTGCTGAAACCGGTTTGGCTCTGGATAGAGCGTCGGTCTGTGGACTGAAAGGTCCCAGGTTCGATTCCAGTCAAGGGCATGTACCTTGGTTGCAGGCACATCCCCGGTGGGGGTTGTGCAGGAGGCAGCTGGTTGATGTTTCTCTCTCATTATGTTTCTAGCTCTCTATCCCTCTCTCTTTGTGGAAAATCAATAAAATATATTTAAAAAGAAAATGCCTTTATCAACTCCATTATAAGCAATTTGAGATAGTTTATAGCAAGTCTGTAGATATTTATGAAATTTTCATTATGTGCCTACACTACACTATAGTGAAAGCTTAGCAATACGGTCCCTGATCCCAAGGAACTTAAAGTCTAGCTGGAAAAACAAAGCATGGACATTTTTAAAAATATATATTTTATTGATTTTTTACAGAGAAGAAGGGAGAGAGATAGAGTTAGAAACATCAATGAGAAAGAAACATTGACCAGCTGCCTCCTGCATGCCCCTACTGGGGATGTGCCAGAATTGAACCTGGGACCTTTCAGTCCACAGGCTGACGCTCTATCCACTGAGCCAAACCGGTTTTGGCCAAAGCATGGTCATTTTAAAAATTAAATGATAACACTTCAGTGCTCTGCTCCTTTCCAGAACAATTTGAGATGACTAAATAAAGTTAAAAACAATAGTACAATAAATGTCACAAGGCAAATAGATGAGTATTGAATGATATACACTTCCTTTTTTTCCTCTTTTTTTCGTGATGAGAAACAATTTTTCTTTATAGAGTGATCCCTCTGATATTTCAAGTATCCCCCACGCCTGTACATAGCTATTACAATATTATTTTTCCCCATTAACCTCTCCCCTGCCACTCCTATCCCCCAGCACATGCCCTCATTCTCCCCCCCAGTGTCTGTGTCCATTGGTAATGCTTGTATACATGCATATGAGTCCTTTGATCTATCCCCACCTTCCCTCTGAGGTTTGACAGTCAGTTCAATGCTTCTCTGTCTCTGGATCTATTTTGGTTCATCAGTTTGTGTTGCTCACTATATTACACATTTGAGTGAGATCATGTGATATTTATCTTTCTCTGACTCACTTATTTCACTTAGCATAATGCTCTCCAGGTCCATCCATGCTGTTGCAAATGGTAAGAATTCCTTTTTTTTAACAACAGCATAGTATTCCATTGTGTAGAATATTCCATAGTATTCCATCTACCACTTTTTCAATCCATTTCTTTATTGATGGGCACTAAGGCTGTTTCCAAATCTTAGCTATGGAAAATTGTGATATGCACTTCTTTCAGAAGAGAGTTTTAAGAGGGTAAAGAAGGGTTTCTGGGACAGGTAGGGCTTGAGGTGTGCCTACGGATGAGAATTTGGCTGGAAGGAAAGGCAAGAGGTGTTTGTTATGGAGGAGTTTGTTATGGTGGAATTTAACAAAGATTCAAGGTGAGTAGAACAGTGATCACTTTGCTTGAGCGGGGGCTTTATGAAGATAAAACAGGCGATTCAGCATTGCAAAGAACCTTGAATTCCAGGCTACTGAGGGGTGAGTGAGATGCTGTAGGAAAATGCTCAGGAGCTTATTCTTTGTGGTTCTGGCATAACTCACCCTTGAAGATGAGGAACATGTTTTGGGGAAATTTTATAGTGGGTGTGAAATGGAAGAGGAGCTAGAAACTGGTTTTTCCCTCATTTCTGTCTGCTGTTGTAAGGTGCTACAGGCCATCTCTAACATTTGCCCTTTCTCTCACTTCTGTCTCCAGATGGCCGCCCTGCTCCTCCGATGAAAGGCCAGCTTCGAAGACTAGCCCAAAGAGAGAAATTCGCAGTGAGTTGCTAGAGCCCCATCCAGGGAAACCCGCATGTAATCTGAGGGACAGAGTTTAAATTGTAATTTGTCTTGGGCTGTGTTGACACCTAAGCTAACATGTACCCCTCGCACTGTGTTGACAGGCAGGTTTAACAGTACTGTGAGAAGGGAGGGATACAGGGGGTACTCCCAGGGCAGGAGCCAGTAGTAGACACTCTGCCACACATTTTACTGTCTTCCCCCTGCTTCCCATCCCAGGACCTGGCCCCACCCCTTCCCCGGGCAGCAGTGTCATTTTCCAGCTGAAACCTCTGACTTTGATCTGTGAATGAAAGGATATATGGTGCAGAGCTCAAGCCCCAGATGTTGTTCACACTGTTTTCCTGTCTGTTTCAGAGACGAGTTGTGCTGCTGTCACAGGAAATGGATGCTGGATTAGAGGCATGGCAGCTTAAGCAGCAGCAGAAGCTGCAGGAAGAAGAACAGGAGAAGAAAAATGCTCTTAAACGTAAAGGGGCTGCTCTGCAGAGCCCACCACCACGTCAATAAAAAGCAACTCCCATCTCTTTTCCCAGCCTTCGTTGTTGTTGTTGTTGTTGTTGTTGTTGAACTCCAGGAAGAACAGGTTGTAAGAGCACTGCCTGGAAGCCCCCCCCCCCCTTCCAGTTCAGGGGTACCGTGCTCTGGGATACTTGCCCCCTCCTTAGCAGGTCTTAGGACTGGCCCAATTTTGAGCAGTTATTGCCCTGCAAACATGAAAAGGGGCCGCAGCTTACTCGTTCTTAGCCACCATTCAAGCCTTGAAAAACCTTTACACAGCTCAGTCTGCATGCAGTTACACATTTAATATTTTTATGAAAAAGACTTTCCAGCTGAAGTGCATTTCTTGCCAAGCAACTGGTGTCAGTTTTCCTAAGCCAGATACATGGCCCAAGAGGATACCAACAGTGGGAGGCTGTCATGGGAAGAACCAGACTTGGGTGTTGCATGTTCTAAAGATTTGGATCTTGAGGTTTCCCTGGTTCTGATTGAATCCTAGAAATTGATTGGAGAGAGGACTGTCCTGGCCCCAATTTACGTAGGGAGCCCTGGAGATAACCCCAAAAACAGTCATTGTGGGTTAGGTATGTCCCATTTACCTCCTACAAACCTGTTAGCTGTCCCCCAAGGCCCAGGGAAACCTTTCACTTAATTTTTAGAGAAACGTGGACGGACTGCCTCCTGTATGCCCGCTATGGACATCAAGCCTGCAAACCAGGCATGTGCTCTGGCAGGGAACCAAACCCGGGACCACTTGGTGTATGGAACAACTCAACCAACTGAGCCACACTGGCTGGGCAAAACTTTCATCTTATTGATGGTGGATTCTGTGTAGGAAAGACCTTTGCTCTCTTTACAGTACAGAACACTGGACTTTTTCCCCCATTTTCATATCACAAACTTGTGTTAGTTCCTGGACTTTTGGGAGTTTCTTACCTGACCTAATTTCTGCCCAGCCTCCCAGTTTTTCCTTCCCTTGCTTTCTTTCCCTCCCTTCTTCCCCCAATACCTCCTTCCCTTCCCCTCTCTCTGACCAATGTAATTCTTGGGTCTTAGATTTCGCTGATGGTTGAATTTTCTGTCTCCCACACTTTTCCTGCTTGTTGTTCTGCCTTTCCAGATCCAGTTCTCAACCTCTTATCTGTCTCCCTTTCTCAGCTGTAGCCTGCCCTCCCCCCTTCCCTGCATACCTCCACCTTTTGTTCTCAGAGACTACTCAGTCCTTGAAGGAGATTTTACCCTTGAAGGAACTGCCTCCTTTTCTAGGGTGTGGAATTAAACCCTGAGGTTCCAACTTCCGATCTCTCTTGTAACAATTGCACCAAACTTGATTTGCCTTTTCCCAGATTCCATGGCCTTGCACCCCTTTCCTCCCCGACCAGTTCTAATTTAAGGATCAGCCAGATTGCAAATGGCATACTAAAGAGAGCACATTTATTTTTCTACAAGGATGGGACCCCCCCCCCCATTCAGTGTGGTGGTGGGGTTTGTTGATGGGTAGTTGGGTTTTGATATTGGTGTGTGTTTTTTGTTGTTTGGTTGGTTGGTTGGTTGTTTTTTATTGATTTCAGAGAGGAAGGGAGAGAGAAACAATGATGAGAGAGAATCATCGGTTGGCTGCCTACTGCATGCCCCCCTCTGGCAACCTGGGCACGTGCCCTTGGCCAGAATCAAACCCCGGACCCTTCAGTCTACAGGCCGATTCTATATCCACTGAGGCAAACTGGCTAGGGCTGATAGTGTATTTGTTTGCTTGCAAACAGGGACCGAGGTGGTTGTCAAGAATAAGAGACAAATAATTCAGCTTGGCTTAATCGCGGGTCCCAACAGACAATCCCCTAACCCAGGTCTCCGGACTTGGTAGACCTCCCCCTCCCCCTCCCCCCCCCCCCCCCAATCCCAGACTCTGAACTTGTTAGCCCAGCCACTGAGCCTCCCAGAGCTCCCCCTCTGAGGTGCGGCAAACGCTGATCACCAGAGGAGTCGGGCCGTCCAAAATGTGCCTGGGGGGAGAAAGTCTCCCACATCCCGTGCCCTCGGGACCCCCGCCCCCACCCACCGCCACACACACGCAGTTCCTCGCCCTCGGCTGTGGCCTCGGCCCCTCGAGACGGCAGCCTTCACCGCAGAAAGTCAACTTAGGTTTGGTTTTTCCTTTTTTTGGTGGTTTTTTTTTTTTTTTTTTTTTTTGACTGGACTCTTGGCTGTAATTGGATTCAGGCTGAAACAACCACGTCCGCACCGGGAAAGGAGGGCATTGGGGCGTGGGCGGGAGGAGAGGCTGTGGGATAAAGGGAGGGACCAGAGCGGAGAGCAAGAGAGGGCTCGCCATCTAGTTCGCCGACTAAGCAGAAGGAAGACCCGAAAACGGAGGAGAGGCCACGAGCCCCCCCCAGGCGCCCTCGGGAACCGCTGCCTCTCCTCCGGGCGGACGGCCCTCCCCGAGCCCAACCTCCGCGCCTCCCGGGGACAAAGGCGCCCGAGGGAGCGGCGGCGGCGCGACCCCCGGCCCGGCCCCGCCGCGGAGCCCACGCCGGCCGGGCAGCCCGGACGGCCCACCATGTCTCCCGCCGGCCGGCCCGCCCGCAGCCCGCTGCTCCCGCTGCTCGCGCTCGCCGCCGCCGCCGCGCTCGCCCCGCTCGGTTCGGCCCAGAGCAGCTTCAGCCCCGAAGTAAGTGAGCTCCCCGGCCCGGCCCGGCCCGAGCCGCGCGGCCGCGGGGGCGAGCCCGGGCCCCGGGACGGCCCCGCCGCGGAGGAGGGCTCTCAGGTCTCGTGCGCTCCGGGCCTGCAGGACCCCCTCCTCCCCGTCCCCTCCTCATCCCCAAACTTCCCGGCGAGCCAACTTTTGCCTCCTCCCCCCACCCGCCGCCGCCGCCGCCGCCTCGCCCGCTCCCTTCCTCGGAGGAACTTCCCCGCCGGCCCCGCTCCCACCTCCCGGTCCCGGGTCCCGCTCCCCGCCCCGCGCTGCGCTCGGCGCCGGAGCCAGTCGGAGCCCGGGGACTGTTTGGACTCCTCTCCTCCGGCCCCGCGCTGCCCGGCTCCTCGCCCGGTGCCAGAGCGGGCCGTTCCCCCAACTCTCCTGCTCGCCCGCGCCCTGCTGCCCGCTGCCCGGCGGGGAGGCCGGGGGGCCGGGGGACGGTGCCCCGGACCCCCGCTGCCCGCTGCCCGCTGCCCTCCGCCCTCCGCCGCGCATCAGCGCCCAGGTGGGGCCGCGCGCGGGTGGACGGCGGGGCGGCCCGGCGCCCGAGCGGATCCCCGGGTCCCGGCCCCGAGCCCTGGCGTCGAGGGTCCCGGCGCGGGCGCCCTGGCCGCCCTTCCGTCCACACAAAGCTCCCCTTGTGAGCGGGGGCTCGCCCGCCGCCGCCGCCTCCCCGGCCCCCACCCCGCCCCGCGCCCCTCCGCGCCTTTAGGCCTTTTTTTTTGTTCATTGTTTTTCTGCGCTAATTGCACGGAGACTGGGGACGTTGCACAGGGGAGTGGAGAGAGGGCCCGGGCCCGGGCGCCCACACAGGTCTTCGCTGGCTCCGGTGCCCCCCCCACACCCCCTCCCATTCGCCGACGTTGGCCCACCCGGCCTGGAGGAAGTGGCGTGGGAGTTGTCTGAGGAGGTTTTTTCCTCTCTCTCCCTTTTATTTTGGGGTGAAGGTGGGAGACGGATTTGATCAGCTTCTTATTTTGGGACATCCCAACCCACTCAGCCCGGCCTGGGTGCCTGGGTGCGGCCTGGGGGGGCTGGGAAGTGCCCCAGAGGGGGGGAGGGGATCTGGACTTGGCTTCCTCCAACCCCTTGGGCGTCCCAGCCCCGTCCCCAGAGGAAACATCTCCCCAGAAAGAACACACTCGCTGCTGTCCTGAAGGGATCTGACTGAGGCTGAAAGGAGAGGTGGCCCTAGGAATGGGGGGTGCCCGGGGAGTGTGCACATCTGCCCTGTGGCCAATCCTGGCACCAGCCGGGAGGAGGAGGCATCCTCTCTCCAGGCGTGAAGTGTGCGTCTGGGGCCTGAAAGGAGAGCTCTCAACAATAGGACCCTGGGCATCTGGGGGCGGCCCAGGGTCAGAACCACCATTTGCTTCTGGGCTATGGGGAGGGGGGGAGGGTCCGAGGGAGGGAGGAGCAGGCCCAGAGGCTCCCATCCAGAGCCCGCTAGAGAGCCAGAGATTGCTCCCCACACACACACCCTCAATTCCTAGGCCAAAGGTGGGACGGGCTCCCTAGACTTTCCCTTAGGGCAGCAGTTTTCAGCTGGCCTGCAGCACGCTGAGGCTCCCTGTTGTGCCGCAAGAATTTTAAAACTCGTGCAATACCTGACTGTTTGGCCAGGGCCGTTGACCTCTTTTCCCTCTGATTACCAAATAAAAAAATGACAACTGCCAATACGACAATAGCCGTCCAGTGTGGATGTACCAAATGTTACCTAGTTGTCAGATCGGCAAAAAAGTATCATGTATTTTGTGGTGTGCCACAGACATTTTAATAATTCTTTTATGTGTGTCATGAGATGGAAAAGGTTGAAAATCGCTGCCCTCGGGGAATACCGTCCACCAGTCCGTTTTCAAGACAAAGGCAACCAACAGAGTTCTTTGACCCAACATATAGCTGCCCCCTCTCCAGGCCAGGCTGGGGTGGCCCGGGCCTCGGGCAGCCGGGATCCTCCCGCCAGGCCTCCGTAGTCCTGCACCAGCTTCGGAACAGCCCTCTCCTCCCTCCCTGTCTGGCACTCAGCCCTTCCCCCACCCGGCCGCAGACACAGGAGTCCTCTCTTCTGTGGTTCCAGGCCCAGTCTCTGTGGTTCTTGCTTTGCTCAGAGCCGGCCCCTGTGAGGGAAGAAAGCCTGGGCATGGAGGAGTGGGGCAGGGGCACCTCCTTGCCAGGCCTTTCACTTCCCTGGACGCCAGGGATGGCCTTTTTTTTTTTTTTTTTTTTTTTACTAAGTCTCTACTTTTAACCATTGGGTGTGGGGTAGAGGTTGTGGGTGTCGATGTTTTCATCTGCCTACCTTCCTGAGAGACTCATCAGGCGGGGGGATTTATCCCAGCGCTCTTGGCTGTGGATTTTCCCCACCTCTCTGCCACCCACCCTTCCGTCATCCAGTCCTAGAATTCCCCTCAGCTTGGCTTCCCGGGGGTTGAGAAGGCCCAACCTCAGTCCTCCTGACTCCCAGTTCTGCTTAGATCACCAAACTGAACTCTCCCACCCAGGTCATAAGCCTGGCGTGTCCACCCGTACAGGTGAGACCAGGGGCACAGAGATTTCCTGCATACTCAGGCTTATGCCACCGCAGGCTTCCTGCAGGCACGAGCCGAGGCATCAGCCAGCACAGGTCAAGGCAAGCTTTCCTCTGTTGGAGAGCGGCCCACGCCTGCAGCACCCTTCTCTGCTCCCCTCTGGTGGGCCAGGGGTTAAACTTCACCCCTCCTTCTCCCCTTGAGGTGGGGCCCTCGGAGCAGGTGGTGCTAGGGTGACTCTGGCCCGGCCTATTGGCTGGGGAAAGGGTGGGTTGTTTACATCTCAGGCCCTATCTCAGGCCCTACCTCCCTCATCCTTTGGGGATCGCTTCCCAAAACCATGTTGCAATTCTCTCTCTCTCTCTCTCTCTCTCTCTCTCTCTCTTTTTTTTTTTACTGGTTTCAGAGAGGCAAGGAGAGGGAGAGAGATATGAAATATCAATGATGCCCCCTGCTCCTACTGGGGAGCAAACCTGCACCCTGGGCATGTGCCCTGACCTGGAATTGAACCGTGACCTCCTGGTTCCTAGGTCACTGCTCAACCCCTGAGCCACACCAGCGGGCCCATTATTGCAGTCCTTGCCCCTGCAGGCTCAGGTCCCCAATCAGCTGCTCCTGAATCACCTCTCGCCCCCCTGCAAGAGTGCTGTTTCATCCGTGGGGCGTGTGGATCAGGGACCAGCTGTCGGGGTAGCATCTCCCTGTAGGAAAATCCAAGTATTTTCATATCCCGTATATAATTTGGCTCGTTTTACTTTGCAGGCTTTAGGAAAATATTCCATTGCTCTTACAATAAAGGCTGATTTTTTTTTCCAGTGAGGTTTTACAGGTTTTGTTTTGTTAATCTTCACCCAAGGATATTTTTCCATTATTATTTTACTTTTTTTTTTTTTTAGAGAGAGTAGAAGGGATTGGGAGAGACAGAGAGAAACGTCCATGTGAGAGAGACACATTGATTGGTTGCCTCCCAAAGGAGGGGACCAGGGATTAGGGCCCGAGATCAAGCCTGCAACTTGGGGTACGAGGTATGTCCCCTTGACCAGAATCGGAATCGAAACCAGGACACTTCAGTCCGAGGTGACACTCTAGCCACTGGGCAAAACCTACGAGGGCTGTCCTTTCAATCAAACACCAAAAATCTAACTTTAAGGCGCAGGGGTGAGGGTTGCAAAGGCCTGTGAACTCATTTGGCCTGACCCTGCCCGGGCATTAGGGGTGAGTTCATTAAATGTTTGGCCAGCTATAGCAGGCTAATTTTTAAGCTGATAATTTTGTATGGCCCGAGGATGTTATAAATATTCAAATGGATGTTATAAATATTCAAATGACCCTTGGCAGAAAAAATGTTCCCCACCCCTGCTTTTATATGTCAGCGTTTATATTATAGACCATTTACCTGAAGTAAAATACAGTCACCAAGAATCCACCTCACGCCGAACCGGTTTGGCTCAGTGGTAGAGCGTCGGTCTGCGGACTGAAAGGTCCCAGGTTCGATTCCGGTCAAGGGCATGTACATTGGTTGCAAGCACATCCCTGGTGGGGGGTGTGCAGGAGGCAGCTGGTCGATGTTTCTCTCTCATCGACGTTTCTAGCTCTCTATCCCTCTCCCTTCCTCTCTGTAAAATATCAATAAAATATATTTATAAAAAAAAAAAAGAATCCACCTCACTCCCATCTCCACTCCCTCTACGTGACCCTTAAGTGGACAGTGTGGGTCCCCAGCCCTAGGCCGGATGCCGTTTGGGTGGAAACAGGGGCAGGATCCTGGCTCTGGCTGCATCGCACTTCTCACCACTCACACAGGCCCCAGCTTCCCCTGTCAGCAGCCAGCCTCACCCAGGCTCTTTTTCTGCCCTCCTTCCTTTAAAAAAAAAATCTCAGCTATCAGAGTCCTGGAGGCTTGGCATCCCCCTCCCAGGAGGGCCTCCCGCCAGGCTCAAGAGTGGAGCCCCTCAGCCTCCCCCCTCTCCACCCTGAGGAGACACCTGAGATAAACTCGGCTCCCGTGAAGACCGCTGTAGCCAGAGTCCAGAGCTGAGGCCGACAGCTCCACGAGGACGAGGCATACTGGGGCCGGGGCCAGCATTCAGGTCCAGCCCTGGAGTTCCTCCAGACCCACTGCCGGAGCCAGGCTGAAGGCTCGCTGCCCTTTCCTCAGCAAGCGGGGGCGCGTGCCAGCCAACGCGAGGAGGCGGAGGCTTCCCGCGGGCCGGGGGGGGACGCTCTAAGCCACATCCCTTTCCCCACAGGCCTGGCTGCAGCAGTATGGCTACCTGCCCCCCGGGGACCTGCGGACCCACACACAGCGCTTACCTCAGTCACTCTCAGCTGCCATCGCTGCCATGCAGAAGTTCTACGGTCTGCGAGTGACGGGCAGAGTAGATACCGACACCATGAAGTAAGTGCTAGACCCTGGCAGGGATTCTGCCCGGCGCACACTGAGCTACCCTGGAAGTTGCCACCTGAATGCCTGACTCCTGCCCCTACACCTCATCGCTACATGCTGGTCCTGAACCTTTTTCAAAAAAAAATATATTTCATTGATTTTTTACAGAGAGGAAGAGAGAGGGATAGAGAGTTAGAAACATCGATGAGAGAGAAACATCGACCAACTGCCTCCCGCACACTCCCCACTGGGGATGTGCCCGCAACCAAGGTACATGCCCTTGACCGGAATCGAACCCGGACCTTTCAGTCCACAGGCCAACGCTCTATCCACTGAGCCAAACTGGTTTTGGCAATCCTGAGCCTTTTTATTTACCCTGACCTTCCCCACACTGACCCTGGGGCCAGATATCCATCCCCCCTGTCCTCCAAAGACCTTTCTCTTTCACACACGGCACTGACCCGTCTTCACACTCCAACTACCTCAGGGCCATGAAGCGTCCCCGCTGCGGTGTTCCCGACAAGTTTGGGGCTGAGATCAAGGCCAACGTTCGAAGGAAGCGCTATGCCATCCAGGGCCCCAAGTGGCCGCACAATGAGATCACTTTCTGGTGAGTCTATCAGGCCAGTGGCCTTACTCACACCAGGTTACCCTTCCCTGTCAGTTGTGCTTAGAGACTCGGAGGCATCTTGCCATACCCGCCTCTTCCTGGGATGCATCCTTGGGAGTGGGGAGGAAAATGCTGTAACCCTGAGAGAGATACAGCCTGTAAGGGAGAAGGGGTGCACCCCAGGGCCACAAAGCCAGAGCCTGGGGGTCCCTGAGCTCTCAGTTCTTGAGGCAAAGGCATCTTGAGGTGGCAAAGGTGGCTGAGCAAGTTCAGTCAGACTTGGGAGAGTACAGGGAAGGAGAATTGTGTCCCTTGTAACCCTAACATAAGTCTAATCTTTTCCCCACGTGGCCGGACCTCAGCATCCAGAATTACACCCCCAAAGTAGGCGAGTATCGCACGTATGAGGCCATCCGCAAGGCGTTCCGCGTGTGGGAGAGCCACACGCCGCTGCGCTTCCGAGAGATCCCCTATTCCTACATCGAGAACGGCCACGAGCATGCCGACATCATGATCATGTTTGCCGAGGGCTTCCATGGCGACAGCACGCCCTTTGATGGCGAGGGCGGCTTCCTGGCACATGCCTACTTCCCAGGCCCCAACATCGGAGGCGACACCCACTTTGACGCTGCCGAGCCCTGGACTGTGGAGAACCAGGATCTGAACGGTGAGCCCTGGGACTCTGGTTCCGGGGAGAGTCAATGGTCATTGGGACAGGGTTCTCCTACCTCCCCCCAAATCCTCATACCCCCAAATCTCAGGACCGCAAAGACCTCCAGGTCTGACTTCCAACAAAGCAGGAATACAGGTTTTTTTGTTTTTATTTTAAATATATTTTATTGATTTTTTACAAAGAGGAAGGGAGTGGGATAGAGAGCTAGAAACATCGATGAGAGAAACATCAATCAGTTGCCTCTTGCACACCCCGCACTGGGGATGTGCCCGCAACCAAGGTACATGCCCTTGACTGGAATTGAACCTGGGACCCTTCAGCCCGCAGGCCAACGCTCTATCCACTGAGCTAAATCGGTGAAGGCAGAAATCCAGTTTTAAACTATTTTATATGTGGTTCCTTCTCTCACCCAATAATTGACCTCTCCGTCAAAGACTTCCTAGACTCCCCATCACCCGCTTATCCTGACAGATGTGTCACCCTGGGAGAAAAAGGCTCCGAGAGAGCCCTCAGCTTCCCTTAACACAAGTCTCGAGGGCTTGGGATCCAGTCCCCGAGCATGCTCACCTCCTCCCAGAAGAGCGTGGTGGTTTGGTGGCTTCTGTGAGTGGAAAACAGGAGGCAGGCGGGGCGTGGCACTAACGCCTCTGATGGAAAAGCGGGGACCCAGACCGCCGTCCTGATCTCTCTCCTCCCTCCAGGGAACGACATCTTTCTGGTGGCCGTGCATGAGCTGGGCCATGCCCTGGGCCTCGAGCATTCCAGTGACCCCTCGGCCATCATGGCCCCCTTCTACCAGTGGATGGACACGGAGAACTTTGTGCTGCCCGACGACGACCGCCGGGGCATCCAGCAGCTCTATGGCAAGTGGCCGCTGCCCGCCGCTGCTCCGTCCTCTCTGCTCCTCGCCCGTGTGTTCTCGGCCTTCGTGTCTCTTCCCTTCTCCCCACCTCCCCCTCCCGACGCCGCCCCTGTCTGCTCCCGCTTCTCAGCCCACCTCGTCCATCCTCTCTTAGCTGATTGCCTCAGCCCCTCTCCCCTTTCCAAGGTGTCATCTGCCCTTGTGCCTGTCCTTCTCCCTCCCTCTGCCACCACGTCTGACGGGCCCCCCTGTTCTCTGCCCCCAGGGAGTAAGTCAGGCCCCACCAAGATGCCCCCTCCACCCAGGACCACCGCCAGGCCCTCTCTCCCTGATAAGCCCAAAAACCCCACCTTCGGGCCCAACATCTGCGACGGGAACTTTGACACCGTGGCCGTGCTTCGCGGGGAGATGTTTGTCTTCAAGGTGAGAGGAAGGCGGGGGCTGGTTTGGAGGACAGAAGGGCTTCGTGACCGGGAGGCGGAGTGGAAACGGCAGCACGAGGACTAAAAAAACTAAGACAGAGGCAATGGGGGGGGGGGGACAGCTTTGGGAACTGGATCAGAGGACTAAGTGACAAGACATCATGAGCTCTTACGTCGCCTGCCTCCCAGGAGCGCTGGTTCTGGCGGGTGAGAAACAACCAAGTGATGGACGGGTACCCCATGCCCATCGGCCAGTTCTGGCGGGGCCTGCCTGCGTCCATCAACACTGCCTACGAGAGGAAGGATGGCAAGTTTGTCTTCTTCAAAGGTAACCAGGCCTTCTTCGTCTTGGGGTGTGTGGGGCGTCTCCCTGGGCGAGCAGATGCCACCTGACGCCTCCGTGGGCCCGGGAACCCACGTGGAGCCTCCACCCTGCCCTTCTGTCTCCCCAGGAGACAGGCACTGGGTGTTTGACGAGGCTTCCCTGGAGCCCGGCTACCCCAAGCCCCTTAAGGAGCTGGGCCGGGGGCTGCCCGCTGACAGGATCGACGCCGCCATCTTCTGGGTACCCAATGGAAAGACCTACTTCTTCCGGGGAAACAAGTAAGCCCTTAAGCCCTGGACCCCCTGCGTCCTCAGCTACCAGGTCCCCTCAGTGCTGGAGGGAGACCCACTCTGTGCCTGGGCGGTTTCCCTGGAGGAGGAGCCGGCTGAGCCTCTGTGGTTGCCTAGCGACGAGCAGCCTCCATGGGGCGCGGAGTGAGTGGGAAGTGACCGGGTCACCATTTCAGACCTGGTCATTTGACGCCTCCTGCCCCGGCTCCAGGCCTCCGCCCGGCAGCCTCCACTGTCATTAAGGGCCGCCGGCGGCTCCTCACAGCCGGACCCTCCCTCCCACCCCCACCTTCCGCCGCTTCCAGCTGCAGGCCCTCATTACTCCAACCCCCGTCCGTCCACAGCCACCCTCCCCTCACTGGTGGATTCGGTCCCGGTCCCGCTGCCCTCGGAGGAAGTGCCCCGTGTCCCACCACCTCCTTCCTGTCCTCTCCTCCAGGTACTACCGTTTCAACGAGGAGCTCCGGACAGTGGAGAACGACTACCCCCAGAACATCAAGATCTGGGAAGGCATCCCCGAGTCTCCCAGAGGGTCGTTCATGGGCAGTGATGAAGGTGAGGAGGGCATGGGGCGTGTCTGTGCGGGGAGGGTCGGAGCCAGGAGCTGAGAGAGAGGAAGAAGAAAGACGGGGAGCATTGTGGGGAGATAATGACTGCTCCCACTTTTCTTTTCTTTTTTTAAAAAAAATATTTTTTTTATTGATATTTTACAGAGAGGACGGGAGAGAGATAGAGAGCTAGGAACGTCGATGAGAGAGAAACATTGACCAGCTGCCTCTTGCACACCCCCTACCGGGGATGTGCCCGCAACCAATGTACATGCCCTTGACCGGAATCGAACCCGGGACCTTTCAGTCCGCAGACCGACGCTCTACCACTGAGCCAAACCGGTTTCGGCTGCTCCCACTTTTCAGCCCACCTCTTCTCTGCCATGGGCCAGTCACTGGGCTCATGCTTCCCGTGGGTCAGACCCTGGAGCGCCCACCGCTCCCCAACCTGGCACTGCAATCACCCCGTTTCCAGCTAAGGAAGCCGCTGCTGGGAGAGGCGGAGAGGGGACTCCGCCAGCCCCCACGCTAACGGGTCTCCTCTCTGCTCTTCCCCCGGGTCTCCCGGGGGCCGCCCGCCCGTGTCTTCCTCTCGCCGGCCCTGCAGTCTTCACCTACTTCTACAAGGGGAACAAGTACTGGAAATTCAACAACCAGAAGCTGAAAGTGGAGCCGGGCTACCCCAAGTCGGCCCTGCGGGACTGGATGGGCTGCCCCGCGGAGGGCCGGCCGGACGCGGGGACGGAGGAGGAGACGGAGGTGATCATCATCGAGGTGGACGAGGAGGGCGGCGGGGCGGTGAGCGCGGCCGCCGTGGTGCTGCCCGTGCTGCTGCTGCTGCTGGTGCTGGCCGTGGGGCTCGCCGTCTTCTTCTTCCGGCGCCACGGGACCCCCAAGCGGCTGCTCTACTGCCAGCGGTCCCTGCTGGACAAGGTCTGACCCCCACCGCCGCCCGCCCGCTCCTACCGCGTGGACTTGGCCTCCGGAGGCCGGAGGCAGCAGATGGTGGCGGGCGGGCTGCTCCCACCCGGTCCCAGCTCTCCCCCCACCCGGCCTCCCTCCTGCGTCCCACAGCGGGCCCCTCCCACCTCGACCCTGGCATGGCTTCTTCCCTAGACGGGTCCCCTGGGGGCTGAACGGGGGCCACCCCTTCCGGCCCCTGCCCCTCCAGGGCCCCCGTAGCCTTGGCGTACGTCCAGCCCCATCTGAATGTCTCGGCTCTGCACTTGAAGGCAGGACCCTCAGACCTCACTGGTAAAGGTCAAGTGGGGTCGTCTGCTCCCTTCCATTCCCTGACATACCTGCAACCTCTGAACTCTGACCTCAGGAGGCTCCGGGCACTCCAGCCCCGGCAGGCCCCCAGGTGTTCCCAATTGGCAGCCTCCCACCACTCTATCTGGCTAAGGGGAGTCTAACGTTTCGTGGGGGGAGACCCTGCGAGGGGGTGAGGAGGTGGGGGCTGCATTGCCACCTTACAAGGCCTGGGGAGGAAAGGGCAGAGAGGACCAGTCTTCCACACAAAGCCCTGCCTCTCCCCCGCATGCTGCTCCCCGAGGACTTCGTGGGAGGAGCCTGAGCCATTGAGGAGGTAACTGAGGCTGCAGAAACCCCTGGCGGCCCTCCTCTCCCAAATGTTAGCCTTGGATGGGGACGTCGAGGTTGGAAGAGCGGAGGCCAGGGAGTGCAGTTACGGGGGTGAGTCTCTGTAGGAAGAGACTCGGCCCGGAGCCCTGGGGGTGAGCCTCAAGGGCACAGAGAAAGGACCTGGCTTAAAGCAGGCAGCTGGGGCGGGGGCCAGGGGCCGAGCGGTCAGAGGGGATACGATGGGACCAAAAGGAGGTTCAGCAGGAGTGGGCAGCGGGAGGTGAAGCACTGGCGGTTCAGCAGGCCAGGCCGTTGGGGATGCCCAGGGTGGACGTACCTGGGGAGGCGAGTTTTACTGGAGTTAGAGGAGGAGCCCGGGAAAGGCACACCTGCTCCGCTTGGTGCCTTCCCTCTGACCCAGAGCACAGAGGGGACGGGGAAGGAGCCCAGAAAAAGGAGCAAAGATGGCACGTCTGGGGACTGGCAGCTGGCCCTCAAAGAGAGTAGCTACCTAGTTAGAGAGCTCCCAGCGGTAGGAGCACTGCGTCAGCAGGCCTCAGAGAGGGCAGGTGCCTGAGCATTTCTTGTTTCTTGGTCAGGTTACCTCATCACTTCCTGGTGCCCCCATCCCTCAGCCCATCCTTTCTGTGTCCTGCCCTCCCCTCCCCTCATCCTCCCCTTCCCCGGCCCATCCACTTGAAGTCTCCTTCAGCCACCTAAGGTGGTCATGGTACTGGGGACTTGGGAACGTGAGAGACCCTTCTGGGAGTGAAAAGAGAGGGATGTCGGGTGGGGCATTGGGGTTTTGGGGGGAAATGGGATGAACGGTGCTGGCAGTTCGGCTAAATTTGTCTTGTTTGGGTTTTTTGTTTTGTTTAATGTATATTTTTATTATAATTATTATATATGAATTCCCTTCAAATCGTTCCTTTTTGTTAACAAGGGGCATGGGGAGGGTTGGGGGTTGGGGGGCAAAGGCATTGACCCCAGGAACCTGCAGGGCGGGGCTGGGTCAGTGCCCTTTAAGGATATTTTTTACCTTGTTCAACCTTTCCACAAAAATAAATGGTGTTTCACATTCCTTGTGTGGCTTCAGTTCTCTCATAGGGTGAACGGGATGTGGCTATGAGAACAAGAGAAAAGGGGAGTCCTAACCAGTTTGGCCCATAGACTGAAGAATCCCAACTTTAATACCAGTCTAGGGCACATACCTCAGTTGCAGGCTTGATCCCCGGTCCAGTAGGGGTTCATGCTGGAAGCAACCAAATGATGTATCTCTGTCACATCAATGTTCTGACTCTCCCCCACTTCCTTTCACACTCTAAAAATCAATGGACTTTTCCTGAGTGAGTTTTAGAAGATTGTATTTTTCTAGGAATATGTCCATTTCATTAAGGTTGTCCAATTTGTTGGAATAGAGTTCTTTGTAGTATTTTTTTATGATCCCTTGTATTTATGTGGGGTCAAACTTCTCTTTCATTTCTGATTTTGTTTATTTGGGTCCTCTATGTTTCTTGATGAGTCTGGCTGGAGGTTCATAAGTCTTGTTTATGAAATGGACATGTTCCTAAAAAAATACAATCTTCTAAAACTCAATCAGGAAGAATCAGAAAACCTGAATAGGCCAATAATTACTTATGAAATTGACACAGTAATAAAAAATTTTTTAAAAACATCCAACAAACAAAACCCCTGGTCCAGACAGTTTCACAGAGAGTTTACCAGCCACTCAAAGGCAAACTAGCACCTATACTCAAACTATTCCAAAAAAATTCAAGAGGAAGGCATACTTCCAAGCTCTTTCTAAGAGGCCAGCATTATCCTAATTCCAAAACCAGATAAAGAGACTACAAAGAGGAGAGAAACCAAGATGGCGGCATAGGGTAGACACCCGAATGCAGCCTACCACAACAATATTGAATTTAGAACTGGAAAACAGGGGAGGCATTGCCCTGAAGCACCGGACGGCTGGCTGAGAGGAGGCTCTGCCATCTGGGAAGGAGAGGGAGGGCCGGGCTGAATTTGCTGCTGGCTTACTCCCGGCACGCAGAGAGGGTGGACAGCTAATGCGTGGCTGGCTTTCTTGTACAAGAGGAAAACAGAATCACCCTATTGCTCTGATAAACGGCCCCAGTCAGGGAGAGGCCAGACTGTCAGGCAGCAGGCAGATTTCTCTCGGAGGTGTGTGAAGCCAGAGGCCATTACTGCAGGACTTGGAGAGGAGCCGACGGGAAAACAAAGCTTGTCTGCACCAACCCAAGATTCCGCCCCATCCAAGCTGAGCACAGAAGCTCTCCCAGAGGCTGGCTTTCTCTAAGAAGGGACTGGCTGGAATCCAAAGCTTGTCTGCACCTTTACCAAAGAGGTGCATGCACCTGCAACCAATCTTGAGAGACTCACCACGAACAGGACTTTTCTAAGGCAAGACTGACAGGGAACCAAAGATTGTCTGTGCCACCCCAAGACTCTGCCCCATCCAAGCAGAGTATAGAAGTCCTCCTAGCTGAGACACTGCTGATCCTCACAGCCAATTGGCTTGGAGATCAATGTTTCCCAGTTAGTATACCAACAATAAGCAAGGCTTAACAACAAGACTGCACACAGAGCCCACAAAGGGTACACCAAGACTGTTCACCTCAGGTAACTGGGAAGGCTGTGCTACTGGGCTCTACCAGAACACCTAGCACACAAAACTATTCCTTCAAATCAGGAAAACAACTAAAATGTAGACAAGAGGCAGGACACAAAGGAAGGAGATGGAGGAAAAGAAAAGAATGGACATTGAGTTCAAAACTACGGTTATAAGGCTTCTCAAGAATATCCTTAAAAAGGCCGATAAAATAAATGAGACCTATGAGGATATGAAAAGGAATCAACTAGAAATAAAGAAAACATTGTCTGAAATAAAAAATATTACATAGAGTCCTAAAAACAGACTGGAAGATAGCAAGAATCAAGACAAAGATTTAGAACACAAAGAGCCAAAGGACACTCCTCTACAGAAGCAAGAAGATAAGAGAATCCAGAAAGTTGAAGATAGTGTAAGAAACCTCTGGGACAATTTCAAGTGAACCAACATCAGAATTATGGGAATCCCAGAAGAGAGAGAGCAAGATACCAAAAGAATACTGGAAGAAATAGTGACAGAAAACTTCCCCCACCTGGTGAAAGAAATAGACTTACACATCCAGGAAGCCTGCAGAACCCCAAACAAAAGGAATCCAAAGGACCACACTAAAACACATCATAATTAAAATCCCAAGAGCAAAAGACAAAGAGAGAATATTAAAAGCAGCAAGAGAAAAGCAGCTAGTTACCTATAAAGGAGCACCCATATGATTGTCAGCTGATTTCTCAACAGAAACCATGCAGGCCAGTTGGGAATGGCAACAAATATTCAAGGTGATGAATAACAAGAACCTACAGCCAAAAATACTCTACCCAGCAAAGCTATCACTCAGAATTGGAGGCCAGATAAAAAGCTTCACAAATAAAAAAAAGCTAAAGGAGTTCATCACTGCCAAGCCAGAATTATATGAATTACTGAAGGGGGTTATTTAGGAAGAGGAAGAAAACAAAGATAAAAATTATGAACAACAAATATATAACTATCAACAAATGAAACTAAAAAACCAAGGGAATTAAAAAATCTGATGAACAATATTAACTGGTGAATATAATAGAATCAGAGGTATGGAAGGGGAGTGGACTGACGATTCTTGGGGAAAAGGGAGTGGGGGTGGGGGAAGAGACTGAACAAAAACTGTGCACCTATGGATGAGGGCAATGGGGGGTGGGGAAAAGACAGAGGATGGGGTGGGAACCTGGTGGAGGGGAACAATTGAGGGGGGGTGAAGAGGAACACATTTGTAATAATTGAACAATAAAGATTTATTTAAAAAAGAGAGAGAGAGACTACAAAGAAAGAATTACAGGCCAATATCCCAGATGAACATTTATGCTAAAATCTTCAACAAAATATTAGCAAATCAGATCCAGCAATACATTAAAAAGATCATACACCATGACCAAGTGGGATTTATTCCAGGGCTGCAAGGCTGGTACAATATCTGCAAATCAATAAATGTGATATAGCACATCAAGAAATTGCAAAACAAAAATCAAATGATCATATCAATTAATTCAGAAAAAGCATTAGACAAAATCCAACACCTTTTTAAGTAAAAACTCTCAATAAAGTGGGAACTGGGGGATCATACCTCAACATGATAAAAATTGTATATGACAAACCTACAACAACATCATACTCAATGGGAAGAAACAAATCATTTCACCTAAGAACCAGATGCTCCCTTTCACCACTCATGTTTTACATAGTACTGGGAGTGCTAGCCATAGCAATCAGACAAGGAGAAATAAAAGGCATCCAAATTGGAAAAAAGGAAGTAAAACTATGATTATTCACAGATGATATGTTGTTATACATAGAAAACCCTAAAGACTTCAAAAAACTAGGTTTAATAAGTGAATTTGGCAACATAGCAGGATACAAAATTAACACCCAGAAATCTATGGCATTTTTATACACCAATAATTAACTTACAGAAAGAGAAACTAAACAAATCCATTTACCATTGCAACAACAACAAAAAATTAAGATACCTTGGAGAAAACTTAACCAAGGAGGTAAAAGACCTAGACTGGAAAACTACAGGTCATTGAAAAAAAACAGAGTAAGATATAAACAAGTGGAATAATATACCAAGTTCATGGATTGGTAGAATCAACACCATTAACATGTCCATACTACCCAAAACAATCTGTAGATTCAATGCAATCCCTATTAAAATATCAAGAGCATATTTCACAGACCTAGAACAAACTCTCCAAAAATTTATATGGAGCCAAAAAAAAAAAAAAGACCCCAAATAGCCACAGCAATCTTGAGAAAGAAGAATAAAGTGAGAGGAATCACAATTCCAGATATCAAGTTACACTACAAAGCCACTATACTCAAAACAGCTTGGTCTTGGTATAAGAATAGGCATACAGACTAATGGAATAGAACAGAGAACACAGAAATCAACCCAAGTCATTATGCTCAGTTAATATTTGACAAAGGAGGCAGGAGCATACAACGTGTCAAGACAGTCTCTTCAATACACAGTGTTGGGAAAATTGGACAGATGCATGCAAAAAAAATATGAAACGTCACTGCCAGTTTACACTATACACAAGAATAAACTCAAAGTGAATAAAAGACTTAGTTGTAAGATGTGAAACCATAAAAATCTTAGAAGAATCCATAGGCAGCAAAATCTCAGACAACTTTCATAGCAATATGGGTTTTTCTTTATCTTTGTTTTTTGTTTTTAAGTAATTCTTTATTGTTATATGTCCCCTTTCTTCCCTCATTGACCCCTCCAGTCTGCCCCCCGCTCCCCAACCCAGGCCTTCAGCACCCTATTGTCTGTGTCCATGTTATGCATACATGCTTACAAGGTCTTTGGTTGATTAATTCCCACCCCCCTTCCCTCCCCAACCTTCCCGCTGAGATTCTTCACTCTGTTCCAAGCTTTCATATCTCTGAATCCACTCCGTTCATCAGGTTATTTCATTAATTAGATTTCACATATGAGTGAGATCATGTGATACTTGTCTTTCTCTGACTTATTTCACTTAGCTTGATATTCTCTAGATCCCTCCATGCTGTCTCAAAGGGTAAGAGATTCTTCTTTTTTTACTGCTGCATAGGATTCCGTGGCATAAATGTCCCACATCGTTTTTATCCACTCATCTACTGATGGGCACTTAGGCTGTTTCCAGCTTTTGTACATTGTGCTGCTATGAACATAGGGTGCATACATTCTTTCTGTTTTGGGTTTCATAGGATATATAACTAGAGATGGGATCACTGGGTCAAATGGCAGTTCCATATTTAGGTTTTCTTTAATATTTTTATTATGTATTTTTTATTGATTAAGGTATTACAAATGTGTCTTTATCCCCCTCATCATATTTAATTTTTTGAGGAAACTCCATACTGTTTTCCATAATGGTTGCACCGGTCTGCAATCCCACCAGCAGTGTCCAAGGGTTCCCTTTCGCCACATCCTTGCCAGCACTTGTCATTTGTTGCTTTCTTGAAGGTAGCCATTCTGACAGGTGTGAAGTGATACCTCATTGTCATTTTAATTTGCATCTCTCTGATGATCAGTGACTCTGAGCATTTTTTCATATGTCACTTGGCCATCAGTATGTCCATTTTGAGTAGTGTCTATTTAGGTCCCTTGCCCATTTTTAAATTGGATTGTTTGTCTTCCTTTTGTTAAGTTGCATGAGTTCCTTATATATCTTGGATATTAACTCTCTATCAGATAAATATTAGGTGTACTGGTTAATAATGTGGATTTTTTCCAATAGATGAAATTACACATATATTGATATATATGTGATTTGATATGTATGCTATTTTGTTGCATTGACAACAAGCTTCAAAACTTCATATGTCAATTTTCGGAAGGTGTTAACATCACAGATATTTTTATGCTTAAAAATGTCGAATTTCATGCCAAAAAAAGGGCATTTGCGGGAAGTTTTAATTAATTCCTCTATTTTGAAGAAAAGTGTTGCTGAAAGTTATTGTATACTCCGGGAAGCTTATTTTAAATATGCTTCATCTCAAGATACTTGTGAACACTGGTTTAAATGCTTCAAGAGTGATGATTTCTATGTGAAAGGCAAAGAACGTCCAAGTCAACCAAAAAAGTTTAAAGACTAACAATTACAAGCATAATTGGATGAAGATACATGACAAACTCAAAAACAATTTGCACAAAGATTAAACATTGCTCAGCAAACAATTTCTGATCCTTTACAAGCAATGGGAAAGATTTTAAAGGAAGAAAAATGGGTGCCACATCAACTGAATGAAAAACAAATGGAAAACCAAAAAGTCATCCGTAAAATGTTGCTTCAACACACGAAAGAACGTTTTTTGCATTGAATTGTGACTGGCAATAAAAAGTGAATTTATTTTGAGAATCCCAAATGCACAAAATCATGGGTTGATCCAGGGTAACCATCAACATCAACTGCAAGGCAAGGCCAAATAGCTTCAGAAAGAAGACAATGCTCTGCATTTGGTGGGATCAGGAAGGTGTGGTGTATTATGAGCTTCTAAACCCAGGTGAAACCATTAATACTGATCACTACCGACAACAAATAATCAATTTGAACCATACTCTGATTGTGAAACGATCAGAATGTTCCAGAAGACACGGCAAAGTAATTTTGCTTCATGATAACGCACCATCATACACTTCAAAACAAGTTAAAGACACTTTAAAGCCGAAACCGGTTTGGCTCAGTGGTAGAGCGTCGGACTGAGGGGTCCCAGGTTCGATTCCGGTCAAGGGTATGTATATTGGTTGCAGGCACATCCCTGGTAGGGGGTGTGCAAGAGACAGCTGGTCGATGTTTCTCTCTCATCAACGTTTCTAGCTCTCTATCTCTCTCCCTTCCTCTCTGTAACATATCAATAAAATATATTTAAAAAAGAAAAAAGAAAAAAAGAAATATATTTTTAAAAAGAAACATTTTTTTTTTAATGTACAAAGAAGTGGAAAATTGGGTCTCTGAGTGGTTTGCCTCAAAACAAGAAAAGTTCTATTGGGATGGTATCCACAAATTACCTAAAGATGGGGCAAATGTATAGCTAGTGATAGACATTACTTTGAATAAAACACTTTTGATGTTTCTTTTGAATTTATCGTTTTCTTTGATTACAAAATCCACATTATTAACAGATATACCTAGTATGGTCTCCCATACAGTGGGCTCCCTTTTCATTTTGTTGGTTTCTTTTGCTGAGCAGAAGCTTTTTATTTTTATGTAGCCCCATTTGTTTATTTTCTCCTTATTTTCCTTTGCTCTAGGACAGCGGTCGGCAAACCGAGGCTCATAAGCCACATGCGGCTATTTGGCCCCTTGAGTGTGGGTTGGCTTTAGAACCACTTCTTCAAAATGGACTCGCCCAGGCCAAAAACCCACTTCTGTGCATGGGCCTCAAAGTTTCAATCGCACTGTATGTGTGCCCTCACGTGGTATTTGGTAAGAAGAGCTACACTCAAGGGGCCAAGGAGCCACATGTGGCTCTCAAGCTGCAGTTTGCTGACCACTGCTCTAGGAGATGTATCCATAAACATATTGCTATGAGAGATGTCTGAGATTTTGCTGCCTATGTTTTCTTCTGGGATTCTTATCATTTCATGACCTACATTTAAGTCTTTTGTTCATTTTGAGTTTATTCTTGTTTATGGTATGAGTTGATGGTCTAGTTTCTTTCTTTCTTTTTTTTTTTTTTTTTTTTGCATGTATCTGTTCAATTTCCCCAATATCATTTATTGAAGAGGCTGTCTTGGCACCATGGTGTGCTCTTGCCTCCTTTGTCAAATATTAATTGAGCATAATGGCATGAGTCAATTTCTGGGGTCTATTCTGTTCCATTAATCTACGTGCCTGTTCTTATTCCGGTACCAGCCTGTTTTGATTTTGATGTCTTTGTAGTATAACTTGATATCTGGTATTGTGATTTCTCCAACTTTGTTCTTCTTTCTCAAGATTTCTGTGGCTATTCAGGGTCTTTTTTGATTCCATATGCATTTTGGAGTATTTGTTCTAGGTCTGTGAAATATGCTCTTGGTATTTAACAGGGATTGCACTGAATCTGTACATTGCCTTGGGTAGTATGGACATTTTAATGATGTTGATTCTACCAATCCATGAGCACAGTATATTCTTCCATTTGTTCATATCTTTTTCTATCTCTTTTTACAACATCCTGTAGTTTTCTTAGTACAAGTCTTTTACCTCCTTGGTTAAGTTTATGCCTAAGTATCTTAATGTTTTTGTTGCAATGGTAAATGAGTTTTTTTAGTTTCTCTTTCTGATACTTCCTTATTGGTGTATAAAAACACCCATCTATTCTAAAAACATACTCTAAGTGGAAGTTTTTAATAAATCAGTATTTGATACTAAAAAATGAGCCATCTATTTTTAGGTGTGATTTTGTATCCTGCTACATTGCCGAGTTGATTTATTAAATCTAGTAGCTTTTTGGTGGTCTTTAGGGTTTTCCATGTACAATATCATGTCATCTGCAAATAATGAGAGCTTTACTTCCTCCTTTCCAATTTGGATGCCTTTTATTTCTTCTTCTTGTCTGATTGCTGTGGCTGGGAATTCCAGTACTATGTTGAATAAGAGTGGCAAAAGCAGACATCCTGTCTTCTTAGGGGAAATAGTTTTAGTTTTTACCCATTGATTATGATGTTAGCTGTAAGTTTGTCACATATGGTCTTTATCATGTCGAGGGTTGATCCTTCTAGTCCCACTTTGCTGAGAGTTTTTATCAAAAAAGGATGTTGGATTTTGTCAAATGCTTTTTCTGCATCTAATGATATGATCATGTGTTTTTGTCTTTCAAATTCCTTATGTGATATATTAAGTTTATTGATTTGCAGATATTGTACCAGCCTTACAGCCTTGGAATAAATCACATTTGGTCATGGTGTATGATCTTTTTAATGGATTGCTGGATCCAATTTGCTAATATTTTGTTAAGGATTTTGTTCATCAGGGATATTAGCCTGTAATTCTCTCTCTCTCTCTCTCTCTCTCTCTCTCTCTCTCTCTCTCTCTCTCTGGTTTTGGAATTAGAATAATGCTGACCTAATAAAAAGAGCTTAGACATGTTCCTTTCTCTTGGATTTTTTGGAATAGTTTGAGGAGTTATAGGTGTTAGTTCATCTTTGAATGTTTGGTAAAACTCCCCTGTGAAGCTATCCGGACCAGGGCTTTTGTTTTGTTTGCTGGGAGGTTTTGATTACTGCTTCAATTTCATAAGTAGTTATTGACTTATTCAGGTTTTCTGATCCTTCCTGACTGAGTTTTTGGAGATTGTATTTTTCTAGGAATTTGTCCATTTCAATCACATTGTACAGCTTGTTGGCATATACTTTATCATAGTATTTTCTTTTTTAAAATATATTTTATTGATTTTTTTTTACAGAGAGGAAGGGAGAAGGATAGAGAATTAGAAACATCCATGAGAGAGAAACATGGATCAGTTGCCTCTGGCACACCTCCTGCTGGGGATGTGCCTGCAACCAAGGTACATGCCCTTGACCAGAATCAAACCTGGGACCTTTTAGTCCACAGGCTGATGTTCTATCCACTGAGCCAAACCTGTTAGGGCCTTAGTATTTTCTTCTAATCTTTTGTATTTCTGTAGTGTCAGTAGCTACTTCTATGCTTTAGTTTATGATTTTATTTATTTGGGTCTTCTCTCTTTGTTTTTTTTTAATGGTTCTGGCTAATGGTTCATCAATCTTGTTTATTCTTTAAAAGAATAAGCTCTTGGTTTCATTGATTTGTGTGTGTGTGTTTTGTTTTTATTTTTACTCTTTATGTCATTTATTTCTGCTCTAATCTTTATTATTTCCTTCCTTCTACTTACTCTGCACTTTTCTTGTTGTTCTCTTTCTAATTCTTTAAGTTGTAGCATTAAATAGTTTATTATTAGTTTTTCTTATTTTCTGAGGTAGGCCTGTAGTGCTATGAACTTTCCTCTCAGGACTGCTTTTGCTATGTCCCAGAGATTTGGGGTTATTGTATGTTCATTTTCATTTGTATCTATCCAGAGTTTTTTATTTCTTTCTGGATCTCATTGGTAACCCATTCATTGTTTGATAACATGTCCTGGCAATATGTTTACTGATACATCTCCTAGGACAATGGAAATGAAGGAGAAAATAAACAAATGGGGCTACAAAAATTAAAAAAAAACTTCTGCACTGGCCAGAACCGGTTTGGCTTAGTGGATAGAGCGTCAGCCTGCAGACTTAAAGGTCCCAGGTTTGATTCCAGTCAAGGGCATGTACCTTGGTTGTGGGCACATCCCCAGTGGGGGGGGGGGGTGCAGGAGGCAGCTGGTCGATGTTTTCTCTCATTGATGTTTCTAACTTTCTGTCCCTCTCCCTTCCTCTCTGTAAAAAAATCAATAAAATATATATTTTAAAATAAATAAATAAACTCCTGCACTGCAAAAGAAACCATCAATAAGACAACAAGAGAGCCCACTGCATGTGAGAACATATTTGCTAATGATACATTTGGGATTAATCTCCAAATGTATAGGGAACTCATACAACTTAACAAAAGGAAGATAAACAGTCCAATTTTTAAAAAATGGGCAAATGACTTAATAGACACTTCTCCAAAGTGGATACGCAGAAGGCCAAGAGGTATAGGGAAAAATGCTAAAGTCATTAATCATCCAAGAGATGCAAATTAAAACAATAGTGAGGTACCACCTCATAACTGTCCAAATGGCTATCATTAACAAATCAACAAATGACAAGGGCCGGCGAGGATGTGTAAACTGCTGGTGGGAATGCAGACTGTTGCAGCCATTATGGAAAATAATACAGAGTTTCCTCAAAAATTAAAAATGGAACTCCTGCCCTCGCTGGTTTGGCTCAGTGAGTAGAGCGCCAGCCTTCAGACCAAAGGGCCCTGAGTTCAATTCCAGTCAAGGGCATATACCTTGGTTGCGGGCTCCTCCCTCACCAGTGCTCTGGTCAGGGTTTCGGGGTTTGTGCAAGAGGCAACCAATCGATGTATTTCTCTCACATCGATGTTTATCTCCCTTCCACTGTCCCTAAAATTCAATGGAAAAATATCTTTAGATGAGGATTAACAAGGAAAAAAAAGAAAAGAAAAAAAATCCTTAAAACAAAAACTGGAACTCCCATTTGACCCAGTGATCCCACTTTTAGGAATATATCCCAAGGAATTATAAACAACAATCAGAAAGAATATATCTAACCCTATGTTCATAGCAGCACAATTTACAATAGCTAAGATTTGGAAGCAGCCCAAGTGCCCATCAGCAGGTGAGCGGATTAAAAACTGTGGCACATCTACACAATGGGATACTATGCAGCTATAAAAAAAGAAACAACTCAAACCATTTGTAAGAGCGTGGATGGACCTAGAGAGCATTATGCTAAGTGAAATACGCTAGTCAGAGAAAGATAACTATCACATGATCTCACTCATATCTATATATATATAAAGCCTAAGTGACTGACCATCTGTCTGTCCATCCGACTGACTGACCTGCTGGTACATATGATGCACACTGACAGCTTAAAAATAAACGTTGACTCTCGCATGCATGATACATATAAAACTCTTGCTGGTGCCAATTGCAGGCGAGTGTTTCGATCTGTTATTGTTGAATTTAGTTGACACTTCCATTACAGAGAAAGGGTGAATAGCGATATTAAAATATTTATTCTAATTAATTTCCTTTCAATGTGCATGAATCAGTGCACTGGGCCACAATGTGGAATATAATGAACAATATAAACTGATGAACAAAAATAGACCCAGAGCCGAAACCGGTTTGGCTCAGTGGATAGAGCATCAGCCTATGGACTGAAAGGTCCTGGGTTCAATTCAGGTCGGGAGCATGTGCCTTGGTTTTGAGCACATCCCCAGTGGGGGTGTGCAAGAGGCAGCTGATCGATGTTTCTCTCTCGTCGATGTTTCTAACTCTCTATCCCTATCTCCTTCCTCTCTGTAAAAAATCAATAAAATATATTTTTTTAAAAAATAAGAGATGGGGTTTTGCTATTTTTTACAAAAGAATGTGTTGTTTATTCTTGGTGGACAAAGGGATTCAGAGGCCGCAGTTGGGGAGGTGGGCATACACACTCCATGGGCCGGGGAGAGTCCACAGAGCCCAGCTGCTCTCTGCCAACCTGGCCGGAGGGACTACAAAGAGACCCAGGGCTGCAAAGGCAAGAGGAAGTGGTCAAGCTGAGGCCACTCGGAAAATCTTCCCACACTGCATTACCCCGTCCTGTGATCTGGCCACAGAGCCCGTTTCCTCACTCCTCTGCCTGCTGCGGGGAGATTCCCAGGGTCACATTCAGCCCCAGCTCTGTGGCAGGCCTTCCCTCCCAGCCCTCAGGATCCATGGCTCTCCCAGGCCTGGGCTCAGCGCTTGGGGCGGAGATATTGGGGGGGGAAGAGGTTGCCCCAGGGCCACCTAGGAGCAGCCTGACAAAACAGACATCGCACCCCAGCTGCTCCAGAGAGGCAGGATGGTCGGGTTGGGAGGGCAGAACAGAATCGCGAGGCTTTGTTTCCTCTTTCCTTGGAAACTGCAGCCCAGACAGGGTTCCCAGGCTGCCGACCCACCCTTCCTCTGAAACCAGCCTGCACGGAGGGTTGGCTCGGTTGCTGAGTCAGCTCAGCTGGAGGGAGCAGGTCCTCCCGCCCCTTTCCCTTCCTGCCCGGCCCGGCCCGGCCGGCCCACTGGGCTTCAGCCCAGGCCCCTCCACAGCCTGCCTCCGAGAGCCCTGGCCCCACCCAGGCCAGTCCTGCTATCCAGCTGCTATTCGGGGCTGCCTGGTGTGATTGCTTTGGCAGAAGGGGTACCCCACCTTCCAGCCAGGAACCCTGACCCTGTGCCCGGCCTCCTGTGCCTCTCCTGCCAACAGCTGTTTGGCACAGCCCGCGTGTGTCTCGGTGGAGTTGGACACCACCTCCCCGCCACCCTCACCAGAGGGGACGGGGACCCACGGGAAGCCGGCAGGAGGAAGTCAGGGGTGTCTGGCGGGGTGGGCCCAGGCATGTGGCGAGGAGCTCACAGATGAGCTCATGGTCCCTTTGTGTTTCTGTGGCCCACATCTGGAGGCAATTACAGATGTTATCCAGCGGGAGTTCTGCAAAACACAGCTGGAAGCAGCGGAGGAGCCCGAGGAGGAGAGGCTGCCAGGGGGAAGAGGAGGGGGAGGCTGGGGCTCCCGAGGCTAAGTGCGGTTTCCCCATCACGAGGAAATTGTTTGGCCCTGACTCTGGAATCACAAGATGCTCCCTGAAGCCAAGGGGGAGAGATGGGACCGGAGAGGCAGAGACAGAGGGGGAAGGGGGGCCCGCGGCTTCGCAAGCAGGGAACGTTGCCCGGTGGAGGCTGCTGGTCCCGTGCTGCCCGAGGAATCCAGCCGGGGAGGCTGCCTGGCCCCCTGGGTCAGCCCGGTCCGCCGGCCGGCCGGCGAGAGGAGAGCAGAGGGCCCGCCGCGGCTCCGGAGAGGCCTGCAAATGCACTTTCCCTGGCCCTCCCCCCTTTGTCCGCTGGGCCCGGCCCAGCGGCGCCGGTTCCAAGTTCCTTTATTCGAAAGCAGCACATGTGAGTTAGAGCGGCCGGGGGAGCCGGGGGGACTCCGCACGGAGGTCTGGGCAGAGCCCAGAGAGGCCAGCTCTGAGGAGCCCGGACTGGGGCGAGCACGGGGGAGAGGCCGCGCTCTGCCCTCCACCACCCCCCACACGTTTGGAGCGGGGAGCCATGGGCTCCCCTGTCAGCACCTCTCTTCCCCGGGCTCCGGCCACCAGCTGGGCCCAAGCCGCCGAGGCTGCCAGCCAGGCAGTGGGTCAGCGGGCTGGGAAGCGAAGATGGAAGTGGAGCCGAGGGCTGCAGAGGAGAGAGGACTGAGCAGAGTGACCCCAGCCCACGTGCACGCGCACGCGCACACACTCACACACACAGACACACACACACAGACTCACACAGAGATACACACACACACAGACACACACACACAGAGATGCATACAGACACACACAGAGACACACACTCAAACACACACAGACACACACACAGAGACACAGACACACACACAGACACACATACACAGAGACACACACTCACACACAGAGAGAGAGACAGACACACATACACACACAGACACACACACTCACATACACAGAGAGAGACACAAACACACACACAGAGATACACACAGAGACACACACATACACACACTCACACAGAGACGCACACAGAGACACACACAGAGACACACACACACAGAGGCAGACACACAGAGACAAAGACACACACACTCACATACACAGAGAGAGACACACAAACACACACACAGAGACATACACACACACACACACACACACACACACACACACACACACCAGTCTGCTCAGCTCTACGGGCCTTTCCCAGTCTCTCCCCAAGGGTCCCTTTCCCCACAATCTGATGGAGTTCCCAGCCCGCTCCCCTCTGGATCCCCGTTTCCCCTTCCAGCTCAGAGGAGGTGGTAAACCACTGAGACCTTCCCCACACCCAGCGGCACAAGCACTGACGCTGCCTCCATTTCACAGCTGCCATAACTGCCCGGCTAAGACTTCCTTGAGGTCACAGCTCATTCGTCCAAAGCTAAAACGTTTTCCCTGTACTGGCAGATCCTGACCCTGTCTTGAATGTCCCTTCCTGGATGGACCCCATTTAGCTGGGCGTCTACATGGCACGGGATCATGTGCTGCCCACTGTGCCCTGAGGCATCACCTCAGCATGGGGAGTGGGGGTTCAGAGGGAGAAGGGCTCTTCCTCAGGAATCCACTTTGCCAGCCGCCACCTCCCTTCTTGGGGGCAGGAACAGGCTTAGAGGGGAAAGAAAGGAGGCAGCAGGCCTCAGAAGCCAAAGCACTAAGTAGGACATGGCAGCAGGTAGGGGAGGATGGGGTGCTGCTAAATGGCCATGGCAAGGACTTAGGAAGGAGAGGGGGGCTTTCAGGGGCAGTTCCCATTCCCCAAAACCCAAAAAAAAAACCCAGTCAAGGATGCTCCATTGTCCTGAAGCCCCTGTTTCCCCTTCTTATCCGGCCCCCAAATCTGATTTCACCTCTTCAGAAGACCAGTTCCTGCACACCCAGCCGGGGGTTCTGCATTCCTCCCTCAGTCCTGGGAGAGGACCGGGGAGACCCAGAGACAAGGGGAGACCTGGAGGCAGCTTGCAAGGAGGCCTGAAAGGGAGGCAGGCCTGACTGGCCAGAAGCCACCTTCCAGATGAGCTCATACACATACTTTCCACCCTGGCCCAGGGCCGATGGCTGAGCCGCCCAGGCCAGCTTCCCCAGCCAGACCCACCCCCTCTGGCCTCCCTGTCCCTCCCCAGCCCTGGCCCCAGAGGCTCCACACCAGGCTGGGCCCCCCGACCAGAGCTGTCACCACAGTGTAGGAGAGAAGCTTCTGCTTCCATGATGAAGCCAGCTCTCTCCCCCTTCCTCCTCCCCCTCCCCCCTCCCCTCCCCACACCCATCCCTTATTCCTCCAAGGGGCCTTCTGGGGCTTAGAGGAGGAATTACCTTCCTGTCCCTAAAGACCCACACCTGGGGCAGAAGAGGTGTCAACGCTATAGTGCACTGGCAAACCGGCAGAAGGAGTTCCTTATAAGTAGCGTATTGACTCAGGGATCAGGCCGGGTCTGGAAGCTGCCTCACTATGGGTCACATCCTGCTCACTCACTTGATTTCCCGATAGGGGCACTTCCCTGGTCTGGGCAAGATGGGGTCATGGGGTCTGAGTGAGACAAGGCCAGGCTGACCACAACGCACGGATGGGGAGGGAGGGTGACGGGCCACCCGTGCCTCCGAAGGCCTAAGGGAGTCTCTCTCTCTCTCTCTCTCTCTCTCTCTCTCTCTCTCTCTCTCTCTCTCTCTCTCTCTCTCTCTCTCTCTCTCTCACACACACACACACACACACACACACACACACACACTCGTGCGCGCTCGCAACAGGCTCCAACTCATTTTGATTCCGCCTGTGGTCAAAGACATCACCCTTTGTACAGCTTCCAGAGACATGTAGCCCCGGGCCAGAGAGCAGCATCAACTTCCAAAAAAAACGCTCTCCTTAGCCACTCAGAGCCTGGCTCTGTGCTGGGAGCGTGGCTGCCCTGACCATGCGTCCTGGATCCAATAATACCTTCTGAGGTTCTGTGAGTTAGTATAGTCAGACATGACAATTTGTCTCACTTTGGATTCCAAAAATAGGGCCGCTGCAAGTGATGACACACCTGGGCATTGCCCTCCAGGGCCCTAATGGTTCATTCTGTCAAGGAATGACTACAATTTATACTAACACTGACCTCATCACAGCCACCGGACAAACATGTACTGTCCTTCCTTCCTTTCCTTTTCTTTTTTAAATATATTTTTATTGATTTTTAGAGAGAGGAAGGAAGGAAGGAAGAGGGATAGAAACATTGATGAGAGAGAGGTCATCGATTGGCTGCTTCCTGCATGGCCCCCACACTGAGGATCGAGCCTGCAACCCAGGCATGTGCCCTGACTGGAAATCAAACCAGCTTTTGGTTCCTGGTTTCGACACTCAACCGCTGAGCCACATCAGCCGGGGTGTCCTTACCTTTCTCTTTTTCTTTCTTTTTTAAAATATATTTTTACTGGCTTCATAGAGGACAGGAGAGGAAGAGAGAGAGAGAGAGAGAGAGAGAGAGAGAGAGAGAGAGAGAGATGAATCTGCTGCCTCCTGCACACTCCTGCACACCCTCCCCTGGGGATTGTGCTCACAACCCCAGGCACGTGCCCTTGACCAGAATCGAACCTGGGACCCTCCAGTCCACAGGCTGACGCTCTATCCGCTGAGCCAAACCGGCTAGGACTGTCTTGACTTTTCTTACAGAAGAGTAGGATGGTGCTAGGCAGACAGAAGCTCCTTAATTTAATAAAAACTTGCTGACTTGAATTGCCAACAAGAGCTGTGACATACAGACATAAACAGTGGCACCTGTGACTAGGTAAGTACTATATACATACGCACATAATATTATGCATAATAACTAGTGAATACATAAGTTAAAAACATTTGAGCTGTATAGCTAAACTTATTTCATGTCTGTAAACCTATTTCTGCAACGTTGCTATATTTCACCTCAATCTTTTTTTTTAATATATTTTATTGATATTCTACAGAGAGGAAGGAAGAGGGATAGAGAGCTAGAAATGTCGATGAGAGAGAAGTATCGACCAGCTGCCTCCTGCACATCCCCTACAGGGGATGTGCCTGCAACCAATGTACATGCCCTTGACCGGAATCGAACCTGGGACCTTTCAGTCCTCAGACCGACACTCTACCACTGAGCCAAACCGGTTTCGGCATCACCTCAATCTTTAAAAGGTTAAAAAAAAAAAAAAACCTAAAGGAAAACGCCCTGGCCAGTGTGGCTCAGTTGGTTGGGCATCGTCCTAAACACGGAAAGGTTGCTGGTTCACATGCCTGGGTTGTGGGCCCCAGTGGCGGGTGTGCAGGAGGCAGCCAATCCATGTTCCACTCTCACATCGATGTTTCTCTCTCTCTAAAAATCCATTAAGAATATATATACTTTTTTTAATTTTTATTTTTTAAATATATTTTATTGACTTTTCACAGAAAGGAAGGGAGAGGGGTAGAGAGTTAGAAATATCAATGAGAGAGAAACATCGATCAGCTGCCTCCTGCACACTCCCCACTGGGGATGTGCCTGCAACCAAGGTACATGCCCTTTACTGGAATCGAACCCGGGACCCTTAAGTCCGCAGGCCGACGCTCTATCACTGAGCCAAACCGGTTAGGGCTATATATACTTTTTTAAAAATAAAATATTTTTTAAAGAAAAATATCTTGAGGTAAAGAGATTCCTAATTCCAGAACCACTACTTTGACCCTAAAAGGCTCCTCCTTGTTGTGCTGACCTCCCCACCAGCCTCCCCTGAAGCGGGAGTTGTGTTAGCCTAGCTCTTCGGAAAAATATCAGTTCTTCCCAGTGCACTCCAACTTCAGCCTGTGCCTGCATCCGCAGAGCCCAGCAGCAGGGTCTCTGCTGCGCCCCTGGGAGCTCCATTCCAGTGGTCCCCAGTCTCTCCTCCACGCTGTTGACCTGCACGTACTAGTAAGTTCTGGGTGGAGGAAAGCTGGAGAAGGCGCCCAGAAACCCACCCCTCTCAGGCAGGGGCGCAACCTCTCTGCAGCTGAGGACCGCCGGGCAAGTCTTGCAAGGTGGTAGCTCCCCCTTGTGATGGGTGATGGTACTGCAATCCAAGCCTGAAGGAAGGGACGCAGGGGCAAAGCCGACCGCCCCACTCCCACCCCGGGACCACAGGTGCCACCAGCTATCCCTTCCCCCTGTCCACTTTCCATGCATCCCCCCAGACACCTGTACTTAAAGGGGTGGGGCTATGGTGCGACAGGATGGCAAGCCTTAGTCTTACAGCTGCAGAGAAGGAAAAGGCAGAGTTTCCAGTCACTGGGGCGGGAGGAGCGGGGAGCGCTCGAATAACTCCCAGAAGAAGGGGGAGTTGGCCGGTATGGGCCGGAGGGCCTGGAGGGGTAAGTGAGGGAGACACTTTGGAACACTTCAGAGCTCTCTGAGTGGTCACACTGCCCCCCTATGGATACCTCAGACACTGACCACTCCAGGGTGCCTGACGCACAGGCTCCTGGGTGGGGGTCCAGCTGGACCTGTCCTCCGGAACCTCGGGATGCCGTGACAGAACCCCCTCTAGCCAAGGCAAGCAGGCTTCTGTGGCTGCCTTTCTAAGGGCGGGGCATTGTTGTGACACTTCTCTGAGGCCTTGGAGGTCACGCCCAGGCCTCTGGGGAAGGGTGGGGGTGGCTCTAACCTGCACACATCCTCCTAAATTCACCCTCAGCCTGGGACTTGGAGGATCCTCTAATCCCACCTTCACACTTAAAAGGTTCTTTCATTTTGTAGTTTAAAAAATGCCTGTAGGTGTTCCGTGAATAGCACTATATTATTGCTCTGTGCCAAAGTTTCATTTGTTAAATGTGAACATTTAAGATATACCAAATATGCCAAAACCGGTTTGGCTCAGTGGATAGAGCGTCAGCCTGCGGACTGAAGGGTCCCAGGTTTGATTCCGGTAAAGCATATGGGGGGGGGGGGGCGTGGTCAGTGTTTCTCTCTCATTGATGTTTCTAGCTCTCAATCCCCCTCCTTTCCTCTCTGTAAAAAAGTCAATAAAGTATATTAAAATTACACACACACACACACATATACACATACCAGGGGCTCTGACAATGGACATGACTGAGGTAGCTCACAAACCTCCAAGGGGTGTACCCAACCTCACATCTCATTCTCTTCCAAAGCACAAGACAACCATATGGCAGGTAGAGTCTTCAACTTCCCCATTCCCTTCAAACACAGAGGCTTCCCCATCTTGAAAAGCTTTCCCCAACTTCCCCCTTTTCTCTCAAGCCAACGATATTCAAAAGCTATCTGCATTCCTTTTCCACTCGGCTCTTAGCTCTTTTTAACCCAACCTCAACCTCCATATCCCAACCCAGGACATTCAGAAATTTACTGAAACTGCTCCTTAAAAGGCCCTCCCGACCCTTTTTCTTCCCACCCCAGGCCTTTTCCTTTTTCCTTTTTTTTTTTCCAGCAGCAATTTATTTTTCCTAGAATTTGAATACAATAACTGCAGCAAGACAATGCTCAATACTATTCAAACCTCACTTTAGGTTCTTAAACTACTTCAGTATTTGTCAATGTGAATTCACATTCCAGTAAAACTGGGAAACTAGAATTCGACATGCCAACAAATTTACTCAATGCTGAGGCAACTGCAAAATTTTATATGTTAACACGTGGCCTTTACAGAATTTGGCCTTTAGACGCTAGCTTCCAACACAAAGTTACTCTTTGCTTACCTGTCCTAACCTATTTAGTGTTACACCAACAGACCCCTTTCCCACAGCTTTTACCATGAAGGTGATTCCTTCCTTTAAGCGGGGGGGGGGGGGGGGGGGGGGGGCGGCAAAGTTCCCACCCAGAAAAAAAAATGTTAACAGAACTATCCCATTGCAAAGTATCAGCAGATAAAACAGTGGGAATAGGTCATGAGCAACTCTGAAGCCTTTTACCTAAGCAGTATAACAGAAAGTAACAGTGTTGACCAGAAGAACACACAGGTTTCTCATTAAGCTTTGTTATTTTAGTGGGTCTCAAAATTCTGTGACAGATTTTTGGTCATGTTGTTTCCATTAAAAAGTACTGATTTTAAAAACTAATAACTTAAAAACTGCCATACGCACAAAAGAACCTAATCGACCACAAAGCATTCTCCGTTCCTTCTGGAGGTTTTGCGATGTATTGTAATATTGAACACATCTTTTACTATTAAACTTCAATGGCCAACTGAGACACAGTTCTGAGACGTTCTTCCAGCACTGAGTAAGACTGGGGTGACAGGCCCTGACTGATTTGGCTCAGTGGATAGAGAGCTGGCCTGGGGACTGAAGGGTCCCGGATTCGATTCCGGTCAAGGGCATGTGCCTTGGTTGTGGGCACATCCCCAGTGGGGGGTGTGCAGGAGGCAGCTGACAGATGTTTCTGACTCTCTATCCTTCTCTCTTCCTTGCTGTGAAAAATCAATAAAATATATATATTTTTTTAAAAATAAAATAAAAGACTGGAGTGGCAGGTATTGGGAATAATATTCATTCAGCCTCTGAGCTTTCTGGGCAGACCTGGTGACTTTGCCAGCTGCAGCTGCCTCCTTGTCCACGGCTTAGATGACACCCACAGCAACTGTCTGTCTCATGTCACCAACAGCCAAACGGCCCAGAGGAGGGTTGTCAGAGAAGCTCTCAGCACACATGGGCTGCCAGGAATCATACCAACCATAGCAGCATCACCAGATTACAAAGACTTAGGGCCGTCTTCAGCTTTTCCCCCCGAACGATGATCGACCTCCTTCAGCTCAGCAAATCTGCAAGCCAGGTGAGCGGTGTGACCATCCAGCACAGGTGCATCTCCGGCACTGATGGGACCTAGGTGGTTCAGGATAATCACCTGAGCCGTGAAGCCATCTGCTTCCAATAGTGGATCATTTTTGCTGTCACCAGCCACATTGCCACGGTGAACATCTTTGACAGACACGTTCTTGACGTGGAAGCCCACATTGTCCCCAGGAAGAGCTTCATCATAGCTTCATGGTGCATTTCAGCACGCTTTACTTCAGTTGTAACATTGACTGGAGCAAAGGTGACCACCAGCCGGGCTTGAGAACACCAGTCTCCATTCTGCCCACAGGGACAGTGCTGATACCACCAATTCTGTAGACATCCTGGAGGGGCAAACGCAGGGGCTTGTCAGTTGGACGAGTTGGTAGCAGGATGCAATCCAGAGCTTCAAGCAGTGTGGTTCCACTGGCATGGCCATCCTGACGGGTGACCTTCCATCCCTTGAACCAAGGCAATTAGCACGTGGATCCAGCACGTTGTCACCATTCCAACCAGAAATTGGCACAAATGCTACTGTGTCAGGGTTGTAGCCAATTTTCTTAATGTAGGTGCTGATTTCTTTTAGCAATTTTCTCGTATCTTTTCAGGCTCGATCCCCAGTAGGAGGCATGCAGGAGACAGCTGATCAATGATTCTCACTCATATCATTGATGTTTCTATCTCTCTCTCCCTCTCCCTTCCTCTCTGAAATCAATAAAAAAAATTTTTTTTAAATAAAAGAACTATGATCTGTAAAACCCAGTGTGGATTGGGGCTCAGTGACAGACAATGCTGGAGACCTAGTTGTTCCTCTTAAAAAGCTGAACTTACAAGGTCCTGCTTCCTCTGAGCTCTAGCACCAGGGAACATAGAAGGAGGAACTAGATTGTCTGGCATTGGGGCAGAACTCAGGGGCAGCTTTCTCCCAGACAGAAGTGCTCAAAGGGATGGGCTGAAGGATATTCTTTAAGAAGAGAAAGAAGAAAAAGATAAAGATAAAAAATATGAACAAGCCCTATCCAGTTTGGCTCAATGGATAGAGCATTGGCCTGCAGACTGAAGGGTCCTGGGTTTGATTCCAGTCAAGGGCACATGCCCAGGTTGCAGGCTCAATCCCCAGTGGAGGATGTGCAGGAGGCAGCTGATCAATGATTCTCGCTCATCATTGATGCTTCAATCTCTCTCTCCTTCTTCCTTCCTCTTTCTGAAATCAATTAAAAATATATATTTTTTAAAATATGTGAACAACAAAATGGCAACAAATACATACCTATCAACAATTGAATCTAAAAATCAAAATATGAGAATAAGAAATCTAATGAACAGAATAAACTGGTGAATAACATAGAATTGGAGGCATGGAAATGGAACAGACTGATGATTCTCAGCTGGAAATTGTGGGGAGGTGGAAGAGATTAAAGAAAGATTTTATATGCATATATGCAGTACCTAGGGACACAGACAATAGGGTGGCAAAGGCCTAGGGTGGGGCGGGAACTGGGTGGAGGGGAGCAATGGGAGTAAAAAAGAGGAACATCGGTAATAATCTCAACAATAAAAATTAAGAAAAAGAATTTAAAGGGACAGTGTTCAAAGGACAGTGCCATATAACTTCAGTATCTGGCATCATTGGTTTTCGAAGCTTTCATGCATGTTAAACCTGTTTGTTTTTTAACTGATTTTGAGTACAGGGACACATCAATTTGTTGTTCCACTTATTTATGCATTTATTATTGATTCCTTTTTTAAAATATATCCTATTAAAAGTTTATTAAGAAGTTTTGTTTCACCCTAGCTGGCTTGGCTCAGTGGATAGAGTGTCAGCCTGCACACTGAAGGGTCCCGGGTTCAGTTTCGGTCAAGGGCACATGTCTGGGTTGTGGGCTCAATCCCCAGTAGGGAGCATGCAGGAGGCAGTCAATCAATGATTCTCTCACATCATTGATGTTTCTATCTCTCTCTCTCTCTTTCTTCCTCTTTGAAATCAATAAAAATATGTTTAAAAAAGAAATTTTATTTCACAGACCACACACAAATAAAGGATTATGTATAGGCTTTCAGGAAACAGGCAGGAGGGCCAAGATGAGTCTAGGGCTTTGGTGGGTGCAGATCCTGGTGGAGGGGGCCTGCATTCCTGGAGGGGGGATGCCCATTGGAGTTTCTTGTCCAGGAGGGATCCCCACTGAGGGACCCATGGGAGGCCTCAAACCAGGAGGTGGACCCATCATGCCTGGAGGAGGTGCCCCTCAGCCCATAGTTGGGGGAGGACCTCCACAACCCTGTGTGGGTACTGGGATGGGGCCCTGCAATACTAGCTGTGGCAGCAGCTGCAGCAGTTGCAACAGTGCCTCTTGCTTATGGGATCATCACCTGTTGGGATGGTCCACCAAACTCACAAACTGGCCTAGCAAGTCCTGCAGGGAGGGGCCTGGGGCCTGTCAGCAGCCCTGGGCACCCAGCAGCTCCAGCAAGCGGCACTCAGGGCAATGCCAGTATCTTGGGAAGAGGTTCCTCTGCTGTCATTGAGACCAGGCTCTTCTCTCGAAGTAGCACCAGCCCGAGGACTGATTTCTCTTCTCTTTCAGCTTGTTTTGAGTCCTTTGGCTTGATCTTCCTGAATTCATCACAATCACATAGGATGAAATTCATATGCTTTTTAAAAAATATATATTTTATTGATTTTTTTACAGAGAGGAAGGAAGAGTTAGAGAGATAGAGAGTTAGAAACATCAATCAGCTGCTTCCTGCACACCCCCCACCGGGGATGTGCCTGCAACCAAGGTACAGGCCCTTAACTGGAATCGAACCTGGGATGTTTTCAGTCCGCAGGCCGACGCTCTATCCACTGAGTCAAACAGGTTTCGGCTCAAATTCATATGCTTGAATGGATGCAGACAACAGGAGCTGAGGGTGAGGGCATGTTTGGAGGGAGGCAA
This sequence comes from Vespertilio murinus, assembly GCA_963924515.1. NCBI lineage: Eukaryota > Metazoa > Chordata > Mammalia > Chiroptera > Vespertilionidae > Vespertilio > Vespertilio murinus. Next base: position 145,534,518 of record OZ004704.1, on the reverse strand, counting down.
TGGGAGTGGGGTAAGAACACATATATAATATCTTAATCAATAAAAAAAAAATTCAATGCTTGTCGAAAGCCTGGAAGGTGCTAATGAAGATACGACCGTCTTGCAGGATGCACCTCATCCTGTAGTCAGTGTGCTGCAGCATCTTGCTGCTCTGGCCCACAGTCCTGGCGGTAGTTCTGATGGCTTCAGTTCCCCCTGGGTTCGCCTGCACTAAGGCCTGGCCCTCCTGCAGCCCACTTCCCGCCACTACTACCGGCATTGGTTGATTCCTGCATGTGCCCTGATTAGGGATCCAATCCACAACCTTGGCATATCAGGATGCTGCTCCAACCAACTGAGCCACCTGGCCACGCCCTAACCCTAGTATTTTTATTGATATAGCAGTTGTTTTTTAAAGAGCCCAGGTGGTGTGGCTCAGTGGTTGAGCATTGACCAACGAACCAAAAAGTCACCGGTTTGATTCCTGGCTGGGGCACATGCCTGGGGTTTCAAGTTTGATCCCCAGTAAGGGGCATGCAGGAGTAGTTGATGGATGTTTCTATTTCACTCTCCCTCTCCCTTCCTCTTCTCTGAAAGAATTAATAAAACATATTGTTTTTAAAAAAAAATAGTTTGGGGGGCACACAAACGTTCAGACCATAGAAGCTTGTCTCCTGCACATATCTCTGGTTTCCTCAACTATAAAACAAGGACAAAAATAACACCTACTGCCCAGAGGTGTGGTGAGGATTAAATGAGAACATATGTGAAGTACTTTGAACAGTGCTGAGTGTATGAGGAGTACTCTATAAAAGTTACTAATATGTTGTCATTTGGAAAACCAAGCACTTGCCCATTTTCCAATGCTTCCATATTTTTCATAATTCTTCAGAGTTCCAAGAACATCTCCATAGGCCCATTCCTAAATGTACTTTATGGTCTAGGATGTGATTTATGTGAGCTTGAACACTTAAAATCACTAAGCAAATTAAAGTTTAAACTCATTATAAGTACCTTGGTCCTCATTAATTTCTTCCTCATCTTATTTTTTTTGGCTTGAATTCACTCTCCCTGCCCCCCCCCCCAGTTTTTTATTTTAAGAAAAACTATTTTAAATATAATAATGTTGCCGAAACCGGTTTGGCTCAGCGGTGGAGCGTCGGTCTGCAGACTGAAGGGTCCCGGGTTCGATTCCGGTCAGGGGCATGTACATTGGTTGCGGGCGCATCCCCGGTGGGGGGTGTGCAGGAGGCGGCTGGTCGATGTTTCTCTCTCATCGACGTTTCTGGCTCTCTAGCTCTCTCCCTTCCTCTCTGTGAAATATCAATAAAATATATTTTAAAAAATAATAATAATGTTACTTACAATAAACTTTAATATTTTAAGAAAAGCTATCTTAAATATAGTAATGTTACATGCAATAAACATTAACATTTAAAGAATAAGAGGATTTTAAGTATAACAATATTCCCAAACTGTACTAACATAGTATCACAAAAGTTGTAGAAAATATTAAGATTCTGCAAATAACAGAATTACTTCTATTATATTCTAGAATATTTTCCCCCTCTGGCTCTATTTTTGTTCTTCAGTTTATGTTGTTCATTATATTCCACAAATGAAGGAGATCATATGATATTTATCTTTCTCCAACTGGCTTATTTCATTTAGCATGATGCTTTTAAAGTCTATTTTGTTGGGTATGAGTATTGATACTCTACCTTTTTTTTCTTTTCCATTTGCATGGAAATTTTTTCCCAATCCCTTCACTTTCATCCTGTGTGTGTCTCTTTTGTTTTAAGGTGGGTCTCTTGTAGACAGCATATAGTTGGGTCATGTTTTTGTATTCATTTAGCTACCCTACACCTTTTGATGGAGCATTTAATCCATTTACATTTAGGGTTATTATTGAGAAGTACATATCTATAGCTATTTTAATTCTGTATGGCTATGTTTCTCTTTCTGTTTCTTCCTCTCAGCAATCCCATACAGCAATTCTTTAACATTTCTTGTAGTGCTGCCTTGGTGATGATGAACTCCTTTAGCCTTTTTTTTGTCTGACAAGCTCTTTATTTCACTATCTATTTTGAATAATAGCCTTGCTGGATATAGTAATCTTGCCTCCTATTACCTTGAGTACTTCATGCTATTCTCTTCTGGCCTGTAGAGTTTCTGATGAGAAACCAGGTGTCAGCCTTATGGGGACTCCTTTGTAGGTAACAATTTTCTCTTGCTGCCTTTAAGATTCTCTCTTTGTCATTAATTTTTGGCATTTTAATTATGATGTATCTGGGCTTAGATCTCTTTGGGTTCTTCTTGTTTGGCCTCCTCTGTGCCTCCTGAACTTATGTGACTTTTTCCTTTACCAGGTTAGGAAAGTTTTCTACCATTATTTCTTCAAACACCTTTTCTATTTCTTTCTTCCTTTCTGCCTCTTCTGGCACTCCTACTATTTTAATATTGTTACATTTCACATTGTCCCACAGCTCTCTTAAGCTGTCCTCCTGATTTTTATGTGTGCACACATGTGTGTGCGTGTGCATGTTTTGGTTCTCTAATTGAGTGATATTTTCAACTCTGTCTTCTAGTTCACTGATTTGATCCTCAGCTTCCCTTAATCTGCCTTGTATTCCTTCCAATGTGTTCTATATTTGTTATGTCATTCTTTATCTCAGACTGTTCTTTTTTCATAGTTACTATACCTTTTTTCCTACCGTTGAGCATTTTTAACATCATTACTCTGAACTCTGTTTCAGATAAATTTCTTATCTTTGCTTCATTTATCACTTCTTCTGGAGAATTCGCTAGTTCTTTCATTTGAAAGTTGTTTCTTTGTTTCCTCATTTTGGTTGTCTGCTTGGGTTTGTGATTATATATTAGGTAGATCCTCTACTCCTCTCAATCTCTAGTGCAGGACAGTGTTAAAAGCTGTTTCTAATTGGATCAGGCAAAGACTCAAAGCCTCTTTGTCTACGGACTAATAGAATGTCAACTTGAATTTCCCCCAAGCAATCATTCTCAGGTGTGGAGAGGTTTTTTTCCCAACAGGGTGGGGCAGTTGATTTTGCCTAGAGGCTAATTGTTACTTTTATTTTCTTAAGTTGCCTCAGGGAAAAGTGTTTTCCAATAGGGTGTGTCAACTGTCTTCCCCCTAGGCATGGCAGATGTCTATATGGGAAAGATGTCCTCCGCTGTGTGAGGGAATGACTCAACCAAGGAAACTTGGGGTATCTGCCTTCTGAGCTCTTTCTCACGAGTCCCCAGTCCTAGGTTTTGCTCACTTCAGTCCACTTCACCCTCCCTCTGCCAGAGCACAAGATGGGTGGCTCCACAGGGAATTTTTGTGCATTGGCCCTTTAAGTGGTGCCTGAACTTTCAGCTGCCACTCCCTGGCAGAGAGCACCCCACTGCTTTTCACAGCTAGATGTTATGTGCTCTCTGCTGAGGAGCCCAGCTTCAGGATTAGGCCCCAGAGTTTTCATTGCTCCCCCCCCCCCCCCCCCCGCCCTTACAACTGACAAACTGACATCTCTCTCTGGGACTTCAGTTGCTGTTTGTGGGTGCCTGGCCAGCCCTTTCATGCCTCCACCCCTCCTACCAGTCTCTATGTGGTCTCCACCTTTGGTCCTTGGGTATCAGGGTTCTCTCCTCTGAGTTTTCCGTTGATTATTCAGGAAGCCTTTCCATATTTCAGTTGTAATTCCAGCTTGTTCCTGGGAGCATGTCCATGCAGCATCCTCCTACTCTGCCGCTGTTTTTTATTCACTTTTTAAAATGTCTAACACAGTGTCTTGTTAGTTAGTCTAGAAAATATTTATAGAATGAAAGTTTGTTTTACCCTGGTGCCATTTCTTGATGATGATAGTGGTGGTAATGATGATGATTGCTCCTAACAATATAGGTAGATCTTGATTTTATTTTCTGAAATTTTCTGTTTATTCAGCACCTCAGACCATGGGCTCTCTTCCTTCTTCCCCTGCCCCCAACAACTTTTCCAGTCTCACCACCATCTGTCCTGCTTCCTTTCCACATTTTTAACCACCCACATGCTGGCTCCCATGGGTACTCCCCATGGCTCTCTCTTTTTTTACTTATTTTTTTAATCCTTACCCCAGGCTATTTTTTAAATATGTTTTCTTTCTTTCTTTGATTGTTTTTATTTATTTATTTATTCGTTTTAATTAAAAAATTTGTTATTGATTATGGTATCACATAATTGTCCTTATCCCCCCATTCCCATTCCAAACGCTCCCTCTTTGGTTGTTTTTAAAGAGAGGAAGGTCGATGGGTAGAGAAATAGAAACATTGATAGAGTGGAGCATCATCCATAGATCGGCTGCCTCCATCATGCCCCCCCCTCCCCGCCCACCAGGGGATCCAGCCTGAAACCCAAACATGTGCCCTGACCAGGAATCTAATCAGCGACCTTTTGGTTCCTGAGTTGACATTCAACCTCTGAGCCACACCAGCTGGGCCACCCCAGGATATTTTTCCATGGATTTATAGAATAAAAAGGGAGAGAGGAAGGGAAGAGAGACAAAGATAGATGTGAGAGAGACACATTTATTGGTTGCCTCCCTTACAAGCTCTGACCCAGATGGGGGATGGGGCCTGCAACCGAGGTATGTGCCCTTGCCTGGGAATAGAACCCTGGACCTTTAGGTCTGTGGGCCGACAGTCTAACCACTGAGGAAAACGAGCTAGTGCTGGCTTTTTAATTTAGGCATCTGACCTCTCTTTCCAACTAGACTGAAAGTTCCTTGAAGCTCAAGTGAAGTCTTAAGAGTTCCAGGCATATGCCAAGTATCCAGCATAGAGAACACAGCCAGGCAATCTACTAAAAGCTTCATAATCACTTTTAGGACTTAAATAATTTTAATTTCCCCAAACTCTTAGCCCTTCTTCCTTTTGCTCAACACCCCCCTCCCACATTCAGGATTCTATTTCACCCCTCATTAATCCCAAGGGCTGCAGTAGAGCCCAGGGAGAGATAGGGCATGGGTCCAAGTGGAAGTAAGGGCCTTTTTATGACCAACTCTACGGCTTCAGGTTTTGCTGAGGTCCCAGTTTTGAACACATCAACATAAAACTATTTTGTATCATTTGTAAAGGGGTGAGAGTAGCAAGGATCCAAGTGTTATGTTCTATCCAAAACCAGATCACCTAGGTTCAAACCTTTGTTTCAGTATTTACTAGATCCATGACCTTGGGCAAAATACTTAACCTTTCTGTACCCGGAGTTTCCTTATATGTAAAATGAGAGTGACAACAGTATCTTACCTCACAAGATTGTTGAAATAAAAGAGCAAACATTTGAAAAAGTGCTTAGATTTGTACCTGAAATATGAAGGGAAAAAACTCAAAAGGTGTTTGCTGTTGTATTGTTTACGTTGACTACCAACAGTGTCACAGAAGATCGGTCACCTCAAGCCCACATAAATTAGAAATAACTCCGGTGACTAATTATAATAATAGTAGTAATAATATTATTACCAGGCACGGCACACTTCCTGTGTGCTCACCTAGCATTATCTCCTCCCTAAAGGACTGCAACATCCTCTCCAGGGAGGTGCATTATTACCCCCATTTGCAACCGAGAGGCTAAGTAATTTTCTCAAGATCACAACGCCAGCAAGTGGGAAAGGCACATTTACTCCCTTATTTGCCGTTTATTGAGTCCTGACAGGGGAGAAGCCCGTGGGTCCAAAGGTAAACAGGAAGTTTCAGTTTCTGGAGAAGGGGCGGGGCGGGGCCGGCGTGACGAGTGCGCGGAGTCCGAACACCGAGACGTAATGTCTGTAGTAGAGGCGCACGGCCCTCCGCGGCGGCCCCAGGCCCTCGGACAAGGAAGTGCTGAGCGCTCAGGGGCCACGGGAAGGAAAGACGCGGCAGTTACGGGACTCGCAGTTGTCTCTTCACCAACGTGCCCGGTACCCGACGTGGCACCCCGAAAGGAGTCCACAAAGCCGAGCTGAGGTCCGAGACCCAGCGCTCCGTCCCGAAGCCGGTCCGACCGGCCCCGGGCAGGGCCGAGAGGGGTTAAGGCGCGCAGGCGGGCGGGGCGGGGCGGGGCGGGGCGCGCGCCGGGGCGGAGGTGGGGCCCGGCCCGGCCCGCCCCCCGCCCCCGCCCGGCTGCTCCAACCCCGGGGCGGGCTGGGGTGCCGCCCGGGCAAGGGCCGCGAGTTGGGCCGCGGCGCGTCCCCGTCCCCGTCCCCGTCCCCGCCGCGCTCCGCAGACCGGACGCGCGGGGGAAGGCGAGCCGCCCGGGCCGGCCGTGCCAGCGGCAAAGTTTGGCCCCGAGAGGAAGGGGCCTCCGGCGCCGGCAGGTGGCGGCCGGGCCTGGCCCCCGGCGCTCGCGGCCTGCGGACGGGCCCCGGGCGAGGGTGCGCCCGGACGGGGCCTCGAGCGGGTCGCCGGGCTTCGGGCGGGAGCGGAGGGACGGCGCGAGGGCGAGCGGCGGCCGCCGGGGAGACAGCTCCGAAGTTGGCGAGAGGCACCGCCCCTGCGCCCGGGCCGCCGCCCCGCCCCCAGCCCTGGCCCCCCGAGCGGCGGCCGAGCGGCCCGAGCCATGGAGCCCCCGCGGGGAGGCGGCCCTGCGGGGCCGGGACGCGCGGAGCTGCGCCCCCTCTCCCCCGGGTAGACGACGGAAGCTGCCGGACTTGTGCCCCCCCGGGCCGCTCAGGATGCCGCCACTCACCCTCCTCCTCCTCCTCCTGGGTGAGCAGCAAACAGAACTCCTCTCCCGCCCCCACCCACGGCCCGCGGGCTGTCACCCCCAGACGCCCTGCGCCCTTCCTCCTCCCCGGCCAGCCGAACCCCCCGCCTGCCGTCGCCCCCAGCGCTGCCCGCCCGGCCCCCGGGAAGCCTGCAGTCGCCATCCGCAGCGCTAGGCCTCCCTCTGGCTCCCCCAGGTCCCCGCACCCCCCGCTCAGGCCGCGCTGCCCGAGGTCGCGAACTGCAGTCACCCCTTCCCCACAAACTACCCGGAAGTCCCAGCTGGCTCCTTCCCCCCGGGAGTCGGACAGGTGGAGCGAACTTCTAAAGGACTCCCTCTCCTGCCCTGTCTCGCTCTTCCTCTAGGAGGCGCGCTGGCCCATCCAGACCGGATCCTTTTCCCAAATCCTGGTGAGTAGATGAGGCATGCCTCTGGGGACTTGGGGCTTGGTAAAAGGAGGGAAGCGCCAGGGGAAGGAGTCTCTCATCCCTGAATTCGTAAGGTGCCTGCATAGTTTTTGAGTGGAGGTTATCCACCCTTTATTTCACAGGTGGGGAAACAGAGACCCAGTGTGAACCCTCACCTGGTCCTTTCGTACTATTTTGTTTTCCCCCCAGTCGCCATGCTTGATCTCCTAGTCTCCCTGAGGCTAGAGACAGTATTTTCGGTTCCTCCTGGTCCAAGGGCTGACACAAAGCGGACATCAGATTGTATATACTGTGGGTACTTAAGGTGCAGCTATGATGCCTGTGGGAGGAAGGGGACCCACTGAAGACTATGACTACATCAAGTATGGGTGGGAGGGCAAGTTTATGTGCGCCTTCCTGAAGAGCCCAGGCCCTTGGGGGCCTCAAGTCTAGGGAGGAATAGGATGGTAACAGACTCTCAACCAGTGTCTCTGCCTCTCTCATCAGCCTGTGAAGACCCTCCAGCAGTGCTCTTGGAAGTACAGGGCACCTTACAGAGGCCCTTGAGCCGGGACAGCCACAGCTCCCCTGCCAACTGCACCTGGCTCATCCCTGGCAGCAAGGATCAGACTGTGACGGTCAGGTGAGCAGCAGGCCTCACCTGCTGTTCCTCTCCCCGGCTCCTCCCAGCTTCATCATGGGAAAGCCTTCTTTGTGGAATTCCCATCTCTGTCACCAGGGGGGAGAGTAGAATTCGATTTGGCCTCATCCAGTGGTTCCCAACCTTTTTTTGGCCATGCCCCACCTAAGCATCTCTAATATCCTGATGCGCCCCTCCCACCCAACATATAATTCTTATTACCCAAAAAGTGAACTCCTATTCACGTGGAGGAAGCCTAAAAGGCCATTAACTTGTTCTAAACAAGCTTCCAAAGAGCATGGCATCCATGAAAGAGAAAAATAAAAGAACAAAAGGATGGTTGAAGTATTGGAGAAGCAATCAGTAAGAAATTGTTTAAATGATAATCCTACATAATAAAAGCCCAGCAACCCAATGGTGGACGACTGGTCGACCAGTCGCTACGATGCACACTGACCACAATGGGAGCAGCTGCTCAGAGGGCGGGTCCACGGCCACTCATGAGCATTTCCGATGAGCAGCTGTTCCCGCAGCAGGCCACACCCCCACCAGTGCACGAACCCCATGCACCGGGCCTCTAGAAATAATATGAATTGATATGAAAAAATAGCAAATAAAGTTTCAAGACATATCATAGAGTATTGAAATGCATAAATATGTCACAATATATATTTATATGAGAAACCTAGAACCATAAGAAATACAAAATATTCAGTTAATAATTCATTCTCAAATTGCCCTTCTTAAAAATCAAATTGTGCCCCACGTTGGGACCCACTGGCCTCATCTGTTCTAAAAGCCTTCCTTGTTCTTTTTTAAAAAAATATATTTTCTTGATTTTACACAGAGATGAATTGAGAGGGATAGAGAGTTAGAAACGTCGATGAGAGAGATACATCGACCAGCTGCCTCTTGCACACTCCCCACTGAGGATGTGCTCGCAACCAAGGTACGTGCCCTTGACCGGAATCGGGCCCGGGACCTTTCAGTCCGCAGACCGACGCTCTATCCACTGAGCTAAAGCGGTTTCGGTGCCTTCTTTGTTCTGAACCAGACACAGTGAATTGGATCTGGGTGGAGATGGACATTTAGCTTAGGTTCTAGTCATCTCTAAAGGTCAACAGTCATTCAAGAAACATCCTTGGGTTCCTGTGTGGCCGCTCTGAGGAAGTCCTTAATCCTTGCACATCTTTACCTAGGACTCAGAGCTATTCCCTTATCAGCTAGAACATTCCTCAGCCTCCCCGGATCTCTGGGATAATCCAGGTCTCCCATGCTCTCCGACCTTGGGCCATGGGTTGGGTCCATGTTAATTCGGCCCTGGCTGTTTGCTTCACAAAGTTCACTTTTCATGAATTTACCCAGAAAGGGGTAGGTGAAGGGAGAGGAAATCTGTGGAGAGGCTTTTGGAGCAGAGGGATCAAAGTGCTGTGGTGATCCCAAGTCTCACTCCCAGGCATTTGGAGGGGAAGCAAGTTCTGGTTAATTGAACTGTATGGTAACTGCCAGTTACTGCTGACACTGTACTTGAGCGACAGAGCTGCAACAGCTGGAAAGCAATACTCCTGTTCATGCTGCGGTCCCAGAAGACAAGTCTGTTTTTCCATGGGAATCTGGGATATATCACATACTGTCAGGTGCCATTGGCCTCTGGTAGGATGAGTGCCATTGACTACTAAGGAATTTAGCTGACTGAATTTTCACTTAGCTATTTGCGTTGTGGATAAGTAGATGCTTACGCTTTTGGGGGTAGAAAAGTCCTGGGGGAGGAAGAAGCCAGCGGTAGTAGTCAAAACTATCTCACAGCCCTGGACGGTGTGGCTCAGTTAGTTGGACCACCGTCCCGTATACCAAAAAGTTTGTGGGTTCTGTTTCAGGTCAGGGCACATACCTAGGTTTCGGGTTTGATCCCCATTCACGGCTCTTAAAGGAGGCAAAGCAATTGATGTTTCTCACGTTGATATTTTTATCTTTTTCTCTCTCCATTCCTCTCTCTAAAATCAATAAAATATCCTCGGGTGAGGACCAACAAGAAAGAATTTCTCACATCCTGCTCTCCACCCCTGTAGGTTCCAAAAACTGCACTTGGCCTGTGGCTCAGAGCGCTTAGTCCTGCGCTCCCCTCTCCAGCCTCAGATCTCGCTGTGCGAGGCGCCTGCCAGCCCGCTGCAGCTGCCCGGGGGCAACGTCACCATCTCCTACAGCTATGCCGGGGCCAGAGCTCCCATGGGCCAGGGCTTTCTACTCTCCTACAGCCAAGGTAGGCTGGACCGGGTGTCCTGGGGCGATTGACACAGGCGGGGAAGCCCCAGGGAGCAGGGGAGGACCCCCCAGCTCCGGTGCTTCATAGCCCTCTCCACGGCACCTCTGCAGATTGGCTGATATGCCTGCAGGAGGAGTTCCAGTGCCTGAACCACCGCTGTGTGCCCTCCGCCCAGCACTGCGACGGGGTCGATACCTGTGGAGATGGCTCGGATGAGGCAGGTTGCACTTCAGATCCCTTCCCTGACCTGGTCCCTGCCTCTGACCCCACCCCACCCTGCAATCACACCTTGAAAGACTTCTATGGGGTCTTCTCTTCCCCTGGATACTCACACCTGGTGTCAGTCTCCCGCCCCCAGTCCTGCCTCTGGCTGCTGGACCCCCAAGATGGCCGGCGCCTAGCAGTGCGCTTCACGGCCCTGGATCTGGGCTATGAAGATGCGGTGCATGTGTATGATGGCTCTGGGCCCCCCAAGACCTCCCGGCTCCTGCGCAGGCTCACCCGCTTCAACAACGGCAAGGCTGTCACCGTGGAGACGCTGTCTGGCCAGGCCACGGTGGCCTACCACACGGTTCCTTGGAGCAGTGGCCGGGGCTTCAATGCCACCTACCACGTGCAGGGCTATTGCTTACCTTGGGACCAACCTTGCGGCTTAGGCTCCGGCCTGGGGGCCAGTGAGGGCCTCGGTGAGCGCTGCTACAGTGAGGCCCAGCGCTGCGATGGCTCGTGGGACTGTGCCGATGGCACAGATGAGGAGAACTGCCCCAGCTGCCCGCCTGGACACTATCCCTGTGGGGCGTTTGGCACCCCTAGTGCCACGGCCTGCTACCTGCCTGCTGACCGCTGTAACTACCAGACCTTCTGTGCTGACGGAGCAGATGAGAGTCGTTGCCGACACTGCCAGCCTGGCAACTTCCGATGTCGGGACGAGAAATGCGTGTATGAGACATGGGTGTGCGACGGGCAGCCAGACTGTGCTGACGGCAGCGATGAGTGGGACTGCTCCTATGCCCTGCCCCGCAAGGTCATTACAGCTGCGGTCATTGGCAGCCTCGTGTGCGGCTTGCTGCTGGTCATTGCTCTGGGCTGCACCTGCAAGCTCTATGCCATCCGCACCCAGGAGTACAGGTCAGCTGGCTTCAGAGGAGTGGGGATGGGGGTTGAGGCAGGGCCCGTGCTGCCACAGGAGACCAGGAGGGTGCCACATGGGGGATAGGTTCAGTGACCAGCTTATGGGTTGGCTAGGGGTTATCCAGCTTGGGGAAAGAAGTTCTTTGAGGAAAGAGCGGGTCTATCTTCTGAAAGCCATCTCAAGAAAGAGGGGACCTCAGATGACTTTGGGAAAACCGTGGTATAGCTTCAGTTGTCCGGTCCTGGGTGTGGCGGGAAGAGGCCTGTCTGGGCTGGGACAGGATATTGCAACTGGACCACCTATGACTGAGCAGCCCTCATTTCTTCCAGCATTTTTGCCCCCCTCTCCCGAATGGAGGCTGAGATTGTGCAGCAGCAGGCACCCCCCTCTTATGGGCAGCTCATTGCCCAGGGCGCCATCCCACCTGTGGAGGACTTCCCTACAGAGAATCCTAATGATGTAAGTCACTACCTCCAACCCCAGCTCATCCTGCCTCCAACTCCACTGGCCCTTCCTCCTCAGGCTGCTGGCCCTCATGCCTCTGACTGATGTCTCCTCCTCTCCTTGCAGAACTCGGTGCTGGGCAACCTGCGTTCTCTGCTACAGATCTTGAGACAGGATATGACTCCCGGGGGTGCCTCAGGTGCCCGCCGCCGCCAGCGGGGCCGCACTGTCCGCCGCCTGGTGCGCCGTCTCCGCCGCTGGGGCCTGCTTCCTCGAACCAACCCCCCAGCCCGAACCCCTGAGACCAGATCCCAAGTCACACCTCCTGACGCTCCCCTTGAAGCCTTAGATGGCAGCACAGGTCCAGCCCGGGAGATTGGGGCCGTAGGTGGGCAGGATGGGGAACAGGCACCCCCACTGCCTGTCAAGGCTCCCCTCCCATCCGCTAGCATATCTCCAGCCCTCCCAGCTGTCCTGGAGGGCCCAGGGCCACTGCCTTCAGCGCCCCTAGAACCATCACTGCTGTCTGGAGTGGTGCAGGCCCTGCGAGGCCGCCTCCTGTCCAACCTTCGGCCGCCAGGACCAATCCAGCCCCCAGGACCAATCCAAACCCCACCTGAACCCCACACAATAGTCCTGTCCCCAGAGGATGAAGATGATGTACTGCTGGTGCCCTTGGCTGAGCCGGGAGTCTGGGTAGTTGAAGCAGAGGACGAGCCACTGCTTGCCTGAGGTGACCTGGGCTCTCCTGGGGGCTCTAGTCACAGTGACAACAGCCGTTTAGAAAACAGCTCAGCTTCACTCCCACTGCTCCCCTCCCTGGCCTAGGTCTGAGGGGACTTGGTGAGCCTCCCTTTGGGCCTGTGTAGCTGCTGTCAGGTTAGGTGTCCCTCAGGCAGAGAGGGCTCAGCGCTCCCTCTGCACCTGGCCAGAGATCACAGTCTCCACGACCACCCTCTCCTCACACCACCACCATTTGGGTGGCTCTTTTTAAAAAGTAAAGTTCTAAGCGGTCATAGCCTGAACACTCCATCCTTACCAATCCCCCACCAAAAGTGGCCTTAAACACCAGCGTGCTAATTGGCTGGAGACCTCTAGCCCCCCGAGGAAAGGATTTAGGCAGGGCCTGTGGTTTTGCCAACTGTGATCCTTCCTGTAGGGCCTGGCTCAAAAGAAAAAAAAAAAGCACAACAAATGCTTTTGTCTGATAGGTCATTGCCCAGAAGTCAAGGTTGAAAATAAAGGAATTAGAAATTTAAGATTTTGTACGTGAGCTGTGAGCCTGAGCCCTACCTCTCCACCCGTCTCAGCTTATGCTCCTTCCTTTGTAGGCCTTTGCTCTGCCCTCTTCCTATTGATCTAATCACACACACTAAGAAAATTCTAGGGATCCTAAGAAACAACCCTTTCCACCTCCACTCACCACCTGGGGCCCATCTACAGTGATTGATTGACACCAGGGTGAGCACCGATTCTCTCCATTCCCTGCCAGGTCGGAAGTCTGGCGAGCCTGCTGGGCCCTGTAGCTGGAAAGGTTTCCATTTGTGGAGTATTCCCAGAGTACTGATCACAGGAGCACAGGGTCCCTGGTGGAATATGGGAGCTGTGACTCCTGCCCTCCACCCTCTACACCTCCTGCCCTCCACCAGGCAATTCCAGTCCTAGGCAAGACAGATGAACTTTTAGCAGGCTGCCTCAAAGCAGGCAGAGGTGAGTTGAGAGAAAAATCAGAAACATTCTGAGTGTGAAGATGCTGGCATCTAGGCCAAATCTAAGAGATCTTCCTGGAAGAAGGCCCACACTAGACTAGAACACAGTAGTTGGAATAGAGTTGTGAATGCAGGCATGGTGAGTGTCCACAGGATAAGCAAACTAAGCAGACTTGAGAGTGAAGGCTATAAGCTAGCTAGACCCTGAACCTCAGAAAAGGTGCAGGAACGCAAGCAGTAGCCAGGGACAAAGCTGGAGAGAGTGATGGAGGAGGGAATGATCTGTGAAATTGTTGGAACCCAGCCTCTGGTAAGCAAGGTGATAGAGCTGTCCCAGAGTTTGATGTGAAAATCGGGACAAAGGATATAGAAGGAAATATGGGGGTGAGTATTGTGCCCCAGGAGCAGAGCTGAGGCATCCCTGACAGAACGCCCTTCCTCCATCCCCAGGGAAACCCCAGTCTCATCCTTACACTTCAGGCCTGGCCTGGCCTATCCCCACCCCTCTGGTAGAGGGCCCTGCTGATTATACCCTGTCAACATCCTTACATGCAGTGCTGATTGCATGATGTTTCCTCCTCCCCAGTGAGCAAGAGCCTAAGGAGTGACAAGGGTATGTGGTGCAGTCCTGGGACCCTGGCATCTTGGCTCCAGAAAGACCCAAGTTCCTTTCACTGCAGATCCTCTCCAGAGATTGGAGGAGAAGGGGCTCCAGAGATCTCCATTCTTGCTCACTGTTCTTCCTTTGGGCCTTCCTTCTCCAGTGCAACAATCCTGGGTCCCACCAGTGTCCGACCAAGTGAAACAGAATGTTGATTTCCCCTCCCATTCCTCCATCACCTGGTCTCTACCTTCTTCCTGCTCCTTCTGTCTTGCCTACAGCCATCTCAAAACCTTCAACCTGTTATCTTCATCCCTTGTCCTACTCCAGACCTCTTCTTGTAATGAAAGTGGGCAGAGATTCGGAATGCTGGAGGGAGGACTTGAAGGTAAAGTTCACTAGGAAGACGTGTGTATAGATTCGCAAACCTAAAAGCAGCTTTTCTGGGTGCTGGGTGTGTGTGCTCTGGGAGATGCAAGCAGGAACACTTACCAGCCATAGTGACGCTCCAGGTGGTGGGGAGAAGGAATCGGCCTTGTACAGGCAGGAAGAGAAATCTAGTAAAACAGAGGGTCCTACCTAGGGGAGGGTGGGATTTGGGGGAACATTCACCCAAGTTTATTTTAACCATGGCCCAAGAAAAAAGAGGAGGCAACTTCAAACACTATTGGGATAGACACCACTCTCTATGTGCCCAATATCAGGGCTGAAAGAGGAGGAGGTTGGTGTTCTCAGCTTAAGAGGGGAATTGACTGGAAATGTGAGAACAACAGAATTCAGTTCTTAAGGAGCAAAATCTTGGCTGAACCCAGTTCCAGTCCCTATTGAGAAGGAGGTCCCCCATCACATAGAGTAGGCAGTGGGAGCACCAATAATTGGGCACTCTGCTAAGTGTCAGATCCATTATCCTTTGTGGCCAGCCCTCATGACAAGGCTGTGCCATAGATAGGCATCATAACCACACAAGCCAATTCACAGGTTCAGAAGCAGCACCCAAGGAATCAGGAGACCAGCCTAGTCTCTACAGAGAGGCAGATTTAAACCTGGGTTGGTTGGCTTCCAAATCTCACCCTTTCCCACTATTTCATAGGATCTCCCATTCCTGGGGGAGCTTGGAGATGGATGAGCAAGTATACAGCCCCTTACCCCTAAGAAAAAGAGATGGTGGTTTAAGGTGAAACCCAACCTGTTCCTGTAGCCTAAAGCTGGTTTGAGGGCAGGCAGAAGTCATAGAGGATCCTTGCTGGGTTCAGCAGCCCCTGACTCACTCATCTGATATCAGAAAAATGAATCCAACCATCTCATTGTTTTCTAGCTACATCAAGCTCACACCTTTATAATTTAAAAGTTGCCGAACCGGTTTGGCTCAGTGGATAGAGCATCGCCTGAGGACTGAAAGGTCCCAGCTTCAATTCCAGTCAAGGGCATGTACCTTGGTTGCAGGCACATCCCCAGGGGGTGTGTGTGTGTGTGCAAGAGGCAGCTGATAGATGTTTCTAACTCTCCATCCCCCTCTCTTCCTCTCTGTAAAAAATCAATAAAATATATATTTAAATATATATATAATTTAAAAGTTTTCTAAGAACTAATTTTAGAAGGAAATCATTCTAAAACTTTACATTCATATTTAGCTCATCGGTGTTCTCCAGACAGTGCTCAGCAATGGGAGTCAGGGATGGGAGCAGCCCCTGAGAGCCAGAACCTAGAATAAATTTTTGTGGGATGCTGAGGATCACTCATAGAAACCAATGGCTCCTCTTAAGCTGTTTTCAGAAGTGATAACAGTGTCAGGGGGCTGTTAGCCTTTATGCCAAATGATATTAGAGCACTTTTTAAATGCTTATGACTGCTTTAAAAGGTTTTTGTGGTGTTGCTTCCCTTACTAGCAGGCTATCGGGGGTCACTTGCTGCTCGAAATGTGCTTCTGATCTATGTGTACATGAACACACGTGGACACATTAATATTGTTAATAACAGACAAATAGTCCATGATTGAAGACTGGGGAGTCTATCCTATGAGTAAAGTGTAGAGTACTGTACCTGTTCAGGAGTCCTTTCTGCTCCCACTAGACCCCACAGTGTTGCCCTGTAGTTGGTCTCCAGATAAATGCATGTTAGTCGGATTACCATTTGCCTCTTCGATTGGAAAGGTCCACCAAAGACTGCAATATGGGTTGTTCCCAATAATCGGAGACAGTTGGAATATTTAAGACAAGGAAGGCAGCCTAGGGCAGAGATGAAGAACAGTCTTTGGCACTGGGAAGATGTAGGTGGGAGTCCTGGTGTCCCTACTCTGTTTCCAGCTGCATGATTGATTTGGAGACAGGCCACCCGCCTTCCACTCAGCCTTACGGCCTTGAGGATAAAAGATACTGTAGAAGACCTGACAAAAACGGGGTCAGCAGAGGCCAGGAAATCAGAATGTTTGGCTGCTTGCAGGTGTCAGGAAGGAAGACCAAGAGTAATTGGGCAGGAAACGAACAGTGAATGAGACACCCATCCTGGTTTTACAAAAGTAGGTAGACATTGTGTCTGCCTTGTGTAGCCCAGAAGCCCTGCTGGCTGACCCAGAGAGGGACTCAAGGGGAGGGGCTAGTATTCTACACCCCACCTTGGAGTTGGGAACCTCCAGAGGGCTAGTCTCTCCCTTTTCCCTGCTCTGATTAACACTCGGCTGGTTGGCCCGTCAGGGAGGAAGAGGAAGAGGAAGCCCCTCAATGGTTTGCAGCACCTGAACTTGGTGACTTAAGGAAGCAGCCCAAACAAAGCAACCAGCTCCTTCCTCAAAGCCCCATCTACCTAGGGACCAGGCTGGGGAATGGGCACTTTTCTGGGCCTTACCCCAGAAGGAGGGGGGTGGGGAGGAGAGGATGGCAGAGAAGCTTGGTAGCAAGGTGGGTGCCTCCCATCTCTGCATTTCTTTTGGTTTCTGCCTCTAGACCTCCATTTAGCCACAGAGCACCTACTCTGGGCTGGATATTGGGCTAAGGGGTTGGGAACACAGACAAACGATGCATAATCCTGGCTCCTGGAGAAAGGACTCTCGGGTCCTTGTGTTCCTGCCTCCTGCCTTCCTCAGCTCCCTCACCCACCAAAGCCTCGCCCCACTTCTCTGAGACCCTGTCTCTTCTTCTCTCCGACTTTGTTCTATTGTGTCTTACCCTGATTCTGCAGTGTGTGCTCCCGGAGGGAAGCGACACAAAGCGGGGAGGGCAGAAAGGAGGGAATCCCGCTGACATCACTGTTCATTAGCATGTGTGACCTCATCAGGGGCGGGACAATTTCCCCAGGTGTCTAGGGGGGAGGACACGTGGGGGGAGGTGGTATTTAAAGGGAAAAGCTGACAGTGCTCTGAATGAGATAGCGGTACTGCTGGTCGCCGGGCTGCGCACTCACGAGCCCGATGCATTCGGACCTGGACGCCGACATGGACGCGGACACAGAAACCACAGCACTCTGTCCCTCCGGCAGCCACCAGAATTCCTCCCCAGGGACGCCCACACCAGGTGAGGCAGAGCGGGGCAGGTTTTGGCTGGAACCATGGGGGTGGGAGCCGAAGCTTTGGTGGGGAGGTCAGATCTAGGGGTTACAGGAGCTTGAACCCAAACAGCAAGAAGGGGAGAGCACGCTGAAAAGGGGAGAAGCCTCCCACTCACACTAGGAATGGGGTTGGACTGGGGGTAGGGGGGGAAGAGCTGCTTAAATGCCCCCTCCCCCTCACTCTCAGGGCTACGCTGGGGAAATGTGTACTTGTCCCCCTAGGTCCGACTCGTTCCCAAGAGGCAGGAGGAAAGGAACGGGAAAAGGAAGGGGCAGCCCCCAAGCCGGGGGAATCACGGGCAAGGGGCTGCCCTGGGGACCTGTTGTAAGGGTTTCTTCTAGCTCCCGGAGGCCCCGGCTGCTAGCCAAGTATCGATCCTGGGCTATTTCCAGCCTCTCTCCATCCCCCTTTGTTGTGTCTGTCCATCTTCCTCCTGTTACCCTGACCCATGCATTGTCACTCTCTTATGCTCCTGCTCTCTCCCTATCTTCTCCCTCTCCCATCCTTCCTCTTCCTCACCATGAACACAATCTTTTCTCCAACTCAGTGACACAGCCAGGGATGCAGGATTCTCACACACCGGCCATGCACTGGGCGGCACTCACCTACAGGGCAGCCCCTCTCATGCACACACCCACAGAGACACAAAGCACACAGCTTAAAGCGCAAAGGACCTCTCTGGGATCAGGCTCCCCGCAAAGTTTTTGCTTACCACTAGCCACCCCCACAGAGCCTGGGCAGCCGCTCCAGTTTCTCATCGCTGAGCCAGCAAGCCAGGGGGTTGCCAGCGCAGGAAGCAGCAGGGGCAGGGCGTCTTGGCCGAAGGAAGAGCGGCCCCCGGGCCAGAGGGTGTGCCTGTGTGTCAGTGTGAAGTGTGAGTGGGTGTGCAAGGCTGCACACAGTTTTGAATAGGTTCCGGCTATTGGAGAAGCCATCATCAGGTCAGCTCCGTGGTGCCGCCGCACCAGTTCAGGCTTCTGGGGGAGACTCAGTGTAAGGGGTCAGACCAAGGATTCTCGGCTCCTTCTGGGTCACGGTCATCCACTGGGAACCACCAGGACTGAGCCCTCTGCAGAAGGCTAGGCAGACCCTGCTCATCGCTTCTTTCTCTTTGCCCCCCAGAAGCAAATGCCACGCTGCTGAAGAAGTCAGAGAAACTGTTGGCAGGCTTGGACCGGAGCGGGCCACCCTCTGCCCCAGGCGTCCCCAGACGAAGAGGCAGTATGCCTGTCCCCTACAAGCACCAGCTGCGGCGGGCCCAGGCTGTAGATGAACTTGACTGGCCGCCTCAAGCCTCATCCTCTGGCTCTTCTGACTCCTTGGGCTCAGGGGAGGCAGCCACCACCCAAAAGGATGGCATCTTCAAGGTCATGCTTGTGGGGGAGAGTGGCGTGGGCAAGAGCTCCTTAGCAGGCACTTTCGGCGGTCTCCAGGGAGACGGTGCTCATGAGCCGGAGAACCCAGGTATTTGGGGGAGCCCTGTAAGGGTTGAGGGTGCCTCCAGGGCTAGTCATGGGTGGAAGAGCTCGAGGCATGAGCAGCTAGCTCCTGGGAGCCGGAACCTAAGAGATGTTTCTCCAATGCTTTTTGTGGCATCCTCCCCGGAGGACGCGCCCTGGTTCTGGGATCTGAGGCACATCCCTGGTTACCAGGTTCACAAGAGTTGAGAGCTTCCTAATGGGCACTGTTCCCTGTCCTTATTTCCCAACAGAGGACACCTATGAGAGACGCATCACGGTGGACAAGGAGGAGGTGACTTTAGTGGTGTATGACATCTGGGAACAGGTGAGAACTGACACGTGGCTGCAAGCAGATGATGACCCTTGGGAGAACTGGGGGAGGGAAAAGCCTTGGTGAAGGGTGGTGTGTTTTCATCTTAGAGAGCAAAGGCCCGCAGTAGTGTGCATATCATGGCAACAAGATCCACTTCCTTCCAGGGTCTTCTGATCCAGAGGAAAGTTAGGATCTGAATGTGGCAAACCCTGCAGCTGCAAGCCAGCCTACACATTGTGAAATTGACCCTATCCATACTTTTGTCAGCCCGGAAGAGTCTGACCCGGCAGGAGGAGCTCAGGGCTCTGGAATGTCAGGGAAAGAAAAAGAAAAAGTGAGGACTTGTGAACATGTGGATATAAATGGTTACTGTGTAGAAACAAGAGACCAGATTACATAACACTTGAATAGCAACCATTTCTTAAACTTTCTTGAGCTTATGTATCAGAAAATAGGACGGGTTATCCTACCTAGCCTAGGATCCTATGTCTCCAATTCTCCAGTGAGGGGCTCACATTACTAACTTGTACCTCCCCCACCAACACACCCTGGAGCTGGAGATTCTGCCATTAACTGGCTCTGCTGTTCTAAACAGGTGGTTTCTCCCTCGCATCCCGGTTCCACGTCCTTGAGATTGTAGGTTGCTGGGCAGATTTTCCCATGCCTCCCAGCCCTGACATCCTATGCCTTTCTGCCCGTAACCTGCAGGGGGACGGTGCGGGGTGGCTGCAGGACCACTGCCTTCAGACCGGGGACGCCTTTCTCATCGTCTTCTCAGTCACGGACCGACGAAGCTTCTCCAAAGTTCCAGAGACTCTACTGCGACTCCGAGCTGGGAGGCCCCACCACGACCTGCCTGTCATCCTCGTTGGAAACAAGAGTGACCTGGCCCGCTCCCGGGAGGTCTCATTGGAGGGTGGGTGACCTGAACCCCATCCCTACTTGCCACCCTAAGGTATCTCCTCCCTTTCCATAAGGCCTTTGTACTGTCAGGTGCACAAATCTAACTACATTTAGCCCCGGGCTAAGTCTCTCAGTGCTCATGGCTGGAGCCCCGAGGAGCCCTTCCCTTCACTCCCGCTCGCATCTTCTCCAACTGCCCCCCTTTTCCCTCCCCACGACCCCCTACTTGGCCCTCTGTGCCCCAAACCCTTCCACCCTGCCCGGGCCGTGCAGCCGGCCGGCGCCTGACCCCGCCCCTCCCCGCAGAGGGCCGCCACCTGGCAGGGACCCTGAGCTGCAAGCACATCGAGACGTCGGCCGCGCTGCACCACAACACCCGCGAGCTCTTCGAGGGCGCCGTCCGCCAGATCCGGCTGAGGCGGGGCCGCGGCCGCGCGGGGGGCCCGCGGCCGGAGCGGGGCAGCCCCGAGGGCCCCGCGCCACCCGCGCGCCGCGAGAGCCTCACCAAGAAGGCCAAGCGCTTCCTGGCCAACCTGGTGCCCCGCAACGCCAAGTTCTTCAAGCAGCGCTCCAGGTCGTGTCACGACCTCTCCGTGCTCTGAGCCGCGGTCGCCATGGTCACCGCGGTCGCCATGGTCACCGCGGTCGCCATGGCCACCGCTCTCGGCTCGCCCCCTCGCGCCCCGCCGCGCCCTGTCCGACTTCCTTTGTGAAGGCAGCCGAGGCTGGAGGGGGAGGGCGTAGACTCTAGGAAACCAAAAACTCCCCGGACGCCCCGGGGTGGCCGCGGTTAGAGGGGAGGGGGGCGGCCTCGGGAACGCCCGCCTCCGCCCCGGGCGCCAGAAGGCGGTCCTCAGCCCCGAGGGCGGGCGCGCCGACGGGCGGGAAGGAAAGTCGTTCTGCCAGGTACAGTATTGTGTTCATTACTTCGCGCCTCACCACCTCTTCGGTAGAGACCCTAAGACCGAGAACTGGAAAAGTGCTTTTGTAGACTCTTTTACAGGGTTTTCCATCTTTGTACTCTGCACGAATATGCCTCACCTTTAAGAGGTTCTTAAAGGTAAAGACACAGAGACCCTTCCTGGAGACTTTTCCTATAACGTTCTGGCTCTTATCTGCTGCACTTGTCCACTTTGCCTTTAAGGAGTTTTTAAAGGCAAGGGCCTGGTAGTGCTATTTTTTTGAGAACTGATTTTGTGATATATCATTACACCACGGCACTTCCCCTTTAAGGCTCTTAAAGGTAAGGTGTGGACAGACTTTTGCCTTCAGACGCCAGCGTGAGGAGCTGAGCGGGTGGTAACTCCCCTTTGGCCAGGGCCCAGGAGGTACCAGCAAGGGTCCACCCTTCCCTTTAGAATAAAGAATTTTTCTACTGCACCTGTTCACTTTGACTTTCTTTTCAACGCCCCCGCAGAAGGGATGGATGTGGGAAACTCCTGTCTGTTTACAGACAAGAAAACTCAGGCCCAAGGGAGCAAGGAACCTAAATCTCTAGGGAGGCTTCAGAACTGACTTCGTCCCCATGTAGTCCGTGACAGGTGACCACAGCGCCTCAGAGATAACTGGGTCTAACTCGTGCCTTTGCCTTGTTGTTGAAGAAACAGGCCTGAGAGGAGCTAGAAGTAATTTATCTGCTAGAATTTAGTAACTTAGTGACCCAGTAGTACCAGGTACCCATCTCTTTACCCTACCTTACACTGCAAGAAGCAGGCCAGAGGCTACATTTAGCTCCCAGAGCTACATTCAGCTGTGACCTGGACTGGTTCAAGGTGAGGCCCACATGCACCAGAGAGGCCCACCGGCTGGGTCATGACAGGGTCAGCCTGCACCTCCCCCGACAGGGATCCACCACCCCAGCTGTCACCTGCAAAGCCGGGTGAGAACTGAAGCTGTCAGTGCCTTCCCTGCTACCGCCCCCGCCTGCTGCTGCCTGAGCCACGAGTCTGAACAAAGGGAACAGAGGCAGCCGCTTACACATGCAGTGCTAGGTACCTGAGCACCCAGGGGCCCGGCCTCCACCTCACCCACTCAGGTTCCCGGGATTTGATGGAAAGAGGAGTGAGATGCCTGTCTTCTTAGTCCTTACAGCTGCAGGGGAACCAAGTGAGACTAGCCCAGCATGAGATAATGTGACAGTGGCCCTCTCCTTAGGACTTTATTCACTTTATTTGTTAATTCTTTAATGACGGTATAAGGTGTTACTACCTGTTTTTACTGTGGAAGAAACAAGTTTAAGTCACCTGTCTGAGAGGTCAGTAAGTAGAGCTGGGTTCCACGCATGTCTGCTTGATACTTAATGATTTTACCAACCTTTGCATCTGAGGTTGCCTTTCCACTAAGGATTAAGGGGTGGGGGGGGGGCGGGGAGGAAGGGGGAGGAGGAGAAACAGTAGAAGAAATGTAGGCAACACAATGAGCAGGGCAGTGGGCAGTGGCTGTGCTGAAAGGGCCAGAGAAATTACATGGCTGTGGTAGAGTAAGCCAGCTCTAATCTCTGGGGATCATGAACAAAGACAGTTCAAATACTAAAATTCAGGAGAACACACTGGGCCCATTAAGAGACCAGGTGGTTCTGCAGTTTAGTTGAAACTTCAGTCATGAAGAGGAGGGTAAGAGAGGAACATGGAAAAGAAGGTCTACAGCCCTATTACAAAGGACTTTAAATGCTGGCAGTTAGTGCTGTAGGCAATCAGATGGATGGTCTTTGGGAAGAGGAGGCTGGGAGAGGAGTGTATGGATTAGAGCAGCTGAGGCAAGGCCTGAGGACCTGAATGTAGGGACCAATCACAAGTGTTACATCTGAAGGGCAATGAAGGACCAACCCGAGAGAGATAGCAGTGGGAAAGTAGACACAGCATGGGTGTGAGAGTCAGAATAGATGGGACTTGGCAACTGAGTGGCTGGGTATAAAGAGGGAGGAGTTGCAGGTTGTGGGAGGATGCTATGGCATTAAGAGTTAGGGGTTACAGGGGGCCAAGTGACCCGGGTGAGCCGTGTGTCCCAGGGGGCCGTGTGCCCCGGGTGAGCCGAGTGTCCCAGGGGGCCATGTGCCCCCGGTGAGCCGTGTGTCCCAGGGGGCTGTGTGCCCCGGGTGAGCCGAGTGTCCCAGGGTGCAGTGTGCCCCGGGCGAGCTGTGTGTCCCAGGGGAAGCAGTGGGACCCATGGGAAGGGGCGGTGAAAACCAGAGGAGCAGCGGACTCTATTCATATGGTCCTGAGATAGTCACCATAAAACAAGCAGATGGCCAAATGAGGAGCGGATTCTATTCATGGGGTCCTGAGATGGTCACCATAAAACAAGCAGATTGTCAAATGACAGAGGGGAGGGGAAGGAGACCTGGGGGGAGATAGGAGAACAACTGAGGGACTGGTATGCATGAACATAAGTACAACCAACGAACACAGAACTCTGGGGAGGGAGGGCATAAATGGGAGGTGGGGGGGGGGGCAATGGTAAGCTATGTACACAGATAATACCTTAATAAAATAAAATTTTTTAAAAAAAGAGTTAGGGGTTAACCCAGTCAGTATGGCCCAATTGATTGAGTGTCATTCCATGTACCAGAAGATCACCAGGTGAATTCCTGGTCAGGGCACATGACTGGATGGTGGGCTCGATCCCCAGTAGGGAGCATACAGGAGGCAATCGATTGATTTTTTCCCCTCATCAATGTTTCTATCTTTCTGAAATCAATAAAAACATTAAAAAAAGAGAGAGAGAGAGAGACTCAGTGGTTGAGCATCATCTCATGGACCAAGAGGTCACTGGTTCGATTCTCAGTAGGGACACATTCCTGGGTTGCAGGCTTGATCCCTGGTTGGGGTGGGTATGATCTCTCTCTCCTTTCTTCTCTATAAAATAAAAAAAATTTTGAAGTACAATTTCCATTTATTTTTTCCCCCAGAGAACTTTTCTTCACTCTTTAAAGACTTGGCTCCTTACATGGGCTTTGGTGGAGGTGGTGGGACAGCACCCGCAGGTCTAAATCGGGGTGGGGTGTTCAGTCTTTCTAGGCTCCACGAGAACGATTCCTGACTACCTTGCTGTGAGCGGCACAGCTCACACAGTAATGCAGCAGCTTTAAAAAAGGTGGACATACAGCCACCAGAGGCAGTGGAAGAACTACAACTGAGCAGGAGGCTGCTGCCATGGGAGGAGGGCTTTTCTAGAGGAAGAGTACCACCACCGGTTAAAGGGGGCAGGAGGGGAGGAAGAGAAACAAGCCCAGTGCCTTGCCCAGCTGAGGTGGCTCAGTGGTTGAGCACTGACCTATGAACCAGGAAGTCATGGCACAAGCCTGGGTTGTGGGCTCAATCCCGGGGGGCATGCAGGAGACAGTCGATCAATGATTCTCTCTCATCAATGATGTTTCTATCCCTCTCTCCCTTTCTGAAATATATATATATATATATATATATATATATATATATATATATATATATATATATATATATATATTTAAAAAGGAAGCCCAGTGCCTTTCATGTGGCAGAATTCTGAAGATGATGGCAGGACCTCCTCCTGAGGGAAGCACACACACCACAGGCTTCCCTGCCCCCAACTCAGCCAGTCTATCAGCCGACCCATCTGTGTGTTCCCTCCAGACGCCTACAGGGAAGAGCTCAGAACAGAAGGAAGCTGAAGTCACGCTCCTGCCAGACTTGGGAGACGTGGGGTCTTCTCTGAGAGCCAGGCCATTTTTCTCCCTCCCTTAAGCAAGGCCAAGTACAGACTGGCTGCTGATCTCATTTGGCGTGAGAGATAGCTAAGGGCCCTGGGACCCGAGCTGGCTGTGCCAGGTAAGACCTCCTCTGCTCTGCGCTCCCCTTAACCACTGTGATTTTGTCTTGGGGTGTGTGCTCTTACCAGCCCCAAAACTGCCCACCCGATAGCCCCATTCCCCCAGCTCATAAGGCCTTCTCATTGGCCCACAGACTGCCCTCCCCTAATGCAGTCTTAGAATGTATTCCTCTGTTCTGGGCTCTACTTAAAGTTGGGTCATTAGGCCCTGCTGTATCTAATAGTTTCTACAGAGACTGGAGCAGGGTCTCTTGTCTTCTGAAAGGCTGCCAGTCATACAGTGACAACTCCACAAGTCTTCTGGGTTAAATACTCACTCCCAGAAAGTCCACTCATAGGTACATCTTTTATTAATTTAACACTAGAGGTCCGGTGCACGACTTTGTGCACAGTGGGGCCCCAAGGGGGCAGGGGGTGGGGCCAGGACATGATTGGCCCTCTGGGCAGGCGGTGGGACTCCCGTCCCAGGATCCCATCCTGCTGACATTCACGTCAGTTGTAAGGAGCCATTTGGCTGCTGCTTTTATATTGTTTCTTCCTTGCAGAACCTCTAGCGAGGGGAAGTGGTCACAGTGCCGGAGGCTGACTTCCAGGAGGCCAGCAGCGCTGTCAGGATCTGTTGGTGCCTGGCCCATTCTCCAAAGATTGGACCTGCAGGACTACTGAGGGAGGGGTGCTGCCACTGGGCTGGGGAGATGCTGGGCCAGGTTTATCAGCTGAGCTGCACTCCTGCTGTGGGAACACACTGACCACCACCAGGGGGCAGCTCCTGCGCTGAGCATCTGCCCCCTGGTGGTCAGTGCACATCATAATGACCGGTCATTCAGATTCAGTGGCTTAGGCACACACACACACGTATATATATATAATCTCCAATCCACATCAGTCCAAGTAAATTTTTCCTAGATATTATAATCTTTCATATACAAATGCTTATTGTTCCTCTCAGATATTACACTCTGACAATCACTGTGCTGGGCCCTCTGAGGAAAGCAAATACAGATAAGACTCTATCCCTGCCCTCAAGTAACTTACAATTGATGAGGAGAAATGAAACAAGGTGGTGATAGCACTGCTGTGGACAAACAGCAGCATACTATACCACATTCCATCTAACTGGGGGTAACATCCTGTGCTTTACATTTTCTAAGAATGGAAGAAACAAAATTTTAGAAGCCATATTTTAGCAACTGGGGCTTGGAGAATATATGCTGAAGAGTGTAGGTAGATGGAGGAAAGAAGAAAAACAACCCCTTGTGAAGCTACATGAGCAAATGCACAGGAGAAATGGTGGGCAGCCCGCCCCATGATAGGTAAAGACCTTCCCTATACAGAAGGCGGCAACATTTGGGTGGATGGTGCAGCCAAGTTGTTAAAGCCACAAAAAGACAAAAGTGCCCTGCTTCTTAAATTCTTTATCTTGGTGGCTCTCTAATGCATTCTCAGTCCCTTTTCATCTATTTGAATCTTGATGCCACGCCTCCATAGCTTGAAGGCCTTATAAACTCAAGATATGAATACAGCGAAGCAAGCATGGCTCAGTGGTTGAGTGTCGACCTATAAACCAGGAGGTCATGGTTCAGTTCCCGATCAGGACACATGCCTGGGTTGCAGGCTCCATACCCATTCTGGAGCATGGAGGCAGCCAATCAGATTCTCTCTTATCATTAATGTTTCTCTCCGTCTCTCTCTCTCCCCCTTCCTCTTTGAAATAAATTCAAATTCAGTGGGGCCTTGCAGGCATTTTAGTAGCACTCAGGCCCACTACTTCTTGGATGGAGGTCTAGGGAGAAGAGTCACTATTTATTTATTTGTTAATCCTTACCCTAGGATATTTTTTCCATGTAGAAGGGAGAGAAATTGATTTGAGACATATCGATTGGTTACCTCCTGCATGCTCCCCAACTGGAGCTGGGGATTAAATTTGCTGCAACCCAGATATGTGCCCTTGACTGGAAATCAAACCTGTGATCCTTTGGTGCACAGGCCAATGTGCTAACCACTGAACACACCGGCCAGGGTGAAAAGTAGGTCTTAAACTTTGCCCTTCTGAGCCTCAGCTCTCCCAACTATACAACAAAGACAGCACCCACCTTGTAGGATAGTTATGAGGACTAAACACAATGCCAATATCTTTGTAATTTGTTAAGCATTACACAAATGAGCAGTGGAAGTAATGTTTTTTGACACCTGTGTCCTGGTCCCTTATTCAGGCCTTTAGCAATTTGCTAACCTCTCAAAGCACACTCTGGAAATACAAACTTAAGTTTCAGTCTGCAAGGTCCAACATACCTCCCAAAGGGCTCATAGGTGACCCATTATTGGATTTGTTATTTTAGGGAGGACTGGGAGAAGATTGGCATCTAAAGCCTAAGTGATGGTATTATACTACAGTTTTTCATTTTTTGTTCAAATGACAACTGGTCTTAGGCAGAGAACCTGTGATGATTTAAAATACTTGTTCTGAAAGGAAATTGCCAGAGTAGGGCTAGGGTCTGGAGACCAAGAGCAGGTGCTACAGGGATGCCTGGGAGGTTAGGAGGAACGCTAAGGGCTCTAACAGCGAGTGCCAGAAAAAGCAAAGGGCACTAGGTAACCGGAAGGCACCTGGGAGTTGGGGGGATGGGGGCTCACCTTGATTTTTCAAAGCCATGTGCCCATAATCTGATTAGAAAAGTTTCAGGCATAAAAAAGATTGGACAGTGGGATCTGTTTTCCTGAAAGTTAGGCTGGCTGTAAGTGACCCTGGACCTTGTGAGCCTGAGACTTTTAGCACAGGAACAATTAAGGTTTATTTTCATTATGGCCCCATCCTCTCCTCTCCTCTTTGTACATCTTGAGCACGCTCTGAAGTTGGGAAAGAGAGTGAGGTCAGGTAGAAAGTCAAGTGTGTAGGCATACAGGAGAATGGGGGAAAAGATGGCAGTAGTAATGACAAGCTAACAAGTCCTAAGACCTCTATGGGGATCATTTCATTTAATCCTCACCACCTTAAAATAGGTACTATTATTAATAATATATTGCAGATGACTTTTCAAAGCCATCTGGCCACAATCTGATTGCATAGAGTCGGAGTTAAGAGAAGTGAAACAACATCCAAGCTCCCTCAGCTGGTTTGAGGCAGGTCAGGCAGGGTTACTCCGCAGTGTGACCAATTTTGCTACAGGTTGGAGGTCACCTAGCTTGGTTTGGCCCAGGAATTGAGAGGAGGTGGCTAATTCTCAGCACCACATATTCTAAACACATAGGCATCATGATGCTTGAAAGTTAATTGAGACTCCCATCCTTTATGGAACACTGGCACTACTCTGACAAGTCTCTGATTTCCAACGTCATTGTTTCGGCTCCACAATCCAGCACTGACTGGCTCCTTTCCAGTCTCAGGCACCTCATCCATATCTGCCTGTTGCCCTCAAAAATAACTGCTTAATGACTCTCCAGTACCTCCAGCCAACTCCTTAAGGTCTCCGAAAGCAGATCATCTGGGAGAGCTAACAGAACTCATCCAACTTTCCAAGGGATATTTGATCAGCTCTTTCCTTGTCTCCGCCTTCCCACATGACCTTAGTTGCCTGGTCTGCTTCACCTCACACAAAGCTCTCTCCACCAAGAGCAGAGAAAATCAGTTCTGGACACAGAGTGCAAGTGTTAGGAAGGAGGAGGATGTTTGAAGCTGGAAGATTCAGACACACAGCTTCTCAGACTTCAGAATTCCTTCCCTCTACCCAGCTCATAACTATAGATTTCACCTGGTTGCCATGGAAACACCAGTCTGGTGTATGGCAAGCTGCATTTTAGACAGAAAGCATCACAGGCTACCATGGTAACACTAGAGAGAGTAAAGTTGCCTCCCCACTTGAAGGGGTGAGGAAGGATAGAGGAAGCTGCCAGGAAGGCAGGCTAAAAGGGACAGCCGTTAGAAAGCCTGGCTCCCACGTGAGCAGGGAGGGACTCAGTTCAACAGATATGTAATATGTGCAGGCAAAGCACGAATGAAAAGGACACGTCTATGACTGGTCTCATTAGGCTATAACCATCTATTAATAGAGTATACAAAGAGCTGTAAATTAAGGCAGAATAAGACCCATAATAGGACAAAGAATACTGAAAAAGGAATTCAGTTCCAACTAGGAAAGTTTCAGACTCGTAAAGGCCTATATTTTGACAAGCAGAGGACAGGAAGAAAGAATAAGCAGACATGGAGTGGAAAATTTCAGGACATACTGAGAACTACAGGTAGAGACAGAAAAAGGAGACCTCCCCATGACTCCAAGGCCTTGGCTTCCACGGTGGTGCTGAGGCAGGTTAAGATGAAGCTCAAGGGATCCTGAAGCTAGACTGCCTGGACTTGCTAACGCTGTAATGTGGGGCAAATTATTTAGCCTCTTTAGTTATCAGTTTCCTTATTTACAACGGAAAGGTAAAAGCATCTGCCTCAGAGGATCACTGATGAAATGATTCAATACACACACGTTGGCTACATTGCCTAACCCCAAACAAATCCTGCATAAATGTTATCACCTCCCACCACCTCACTTTTCATAACCAGGATACACTCTTCCAACTGTCCAAGTATTGCTTCCTGAATCCCAATGTCAAGAACACAGTAGCTTAAAGAATAGGGAGGAAATGCCATTGCCTTAGAGAAGACGAAAGCATAGGCTGGACAAGTCAAAAGCCAGGCGAAAATCACATTATGAATTGAGAACTGATGGGGGTGATCCCAACTATGCTGGGAAAGAATCCCAGCCACAGTGCCCCCTCCCCCCTCATCCTTGCCACCACGCTCAGGCAGGAGAGGTTGAGGGAGGTTTCTTTTACCTTTAGCTGGGCCCAGAGAGACTGGTGGCTGCCTTTTCTCCACTCCAACCACCCCAATAGAGGGATGACTAGACACTGAGTCATACACAGTGACACGGCTGTCACCCACTAATCACCTTACATAGGATAAGACTAGAGAAGCAGTCCTTCACTCCCACCACCGTCTCTCTTCCAACAAGAGGACGTAGGAGGCAAGACCAGGTCAGGAAAAACTGAACAAAAGGAGCCAAAGTGCAGGAAGCCCAAGGTAGCTAGGAATAGGGATATAAAGAAACCCTAGCCAACTGGCTCATGGAGTGTCGGCCCGCAGACCGAAGGGTCCCGATTCGATTCCGGTCAAGGGCACATACCTTGGTTGCAGGCTCAATCCTCAGTCCTGGTCAGGGTGCAAGCAGGAGGCAACCAATGTTTCTCTCTCTCTCTTCCTCCCCACCCTCCCCTGCCTCTCATCTTCCTCCTCCCTTCCCTTCTCCTTAGCAACCAATGGAGAAAAAGACAGGGGTGAGTAGGACAGAGATGAGATGAACTTGCAGGAAGTTGGAGAAGGCTTCTTGGAAGAGTCACTTCTGAGCTGAGTCAGAAGGATGTCTGACCGATGCAGAGGGAGAGGACAGGCATTTCAGGCTGAGGGAGCAGCACAAGTAAAGACACAGAGGAGCCCAGGTGAAGATTTATTGATCTGATTCTGGAACAGTGACATCGCAGAGGCCCTTGACAAAGATAATCAAAGGAGGTTAAAAACAGCAGCAACAGAACTAACTTGTGTTCAGTTTTCCCTCTGCTTCACAACTGGACAGTCTTCAATAAAACACAGGCAATTTAAAAAAATCAATGGAAAAATATCCTCAGGTGAGGATTAACAACAACAATACCAACAGCACCGAAACCCGTTTGGCTCAGTGGTAGAGCGTCGGTCTGCGGACTGAAAGGTCCCGGGTTCGATTCCGGTCAAGGATATGTACGTTGGTTGCGGGCACATCTCTCTCATCGATGTTTCTAACTCTCTATCCCTCTCTGTAAAATATCAATAAAATACATATAAAAAAGAAAAGAAAAAAGAAATTTCTTTAAAAAAACAAAAAAAAACCAATACCAACAGCAAAAAACCAAGCAGAGATGGGGTCCATCTGAGGAGGGCAGGGAGGTGAGTTTTTGAGGAGTTGAAGACTGCCATGAAGAGGCCTGGTCCATAGCTTCAGGATGACGAACCAAAATGGTCCGCACTGTGCTTCTCAGGATGCATTAGCAGCAAATCAATAACTACAGGGGGACTGGGCCATAGCCAGCTGCTCCTACCTAAAAATAATGCATCCTCCCTCCCTTCCCCCAGGTTCAGAGAGCAAACTAGGGAAGGGGTGGGGGTGGCAGCCAAACAGAAGCAGCAAGACTGCAGCAGCCTCGAAGAACCAAGAGCTAGTCCTGGGTCCCAATGGTCTTTTATACCACAGATTGAGTACTACCGCAGATAGTACTTAATACTTGTGTTAAATGCAACCCCAGAAGTAAACATCACCAAAAAACCATCACTCTGCTTTAGAAGTCTGAGAGCTGACAAATTAAAACTTAACAGCAATTATCCATATTTTTAGCAAGATAATAAAGTCTTAACACTCCGTTGCCATAGAGACCAGTAAAGAATGAAGGAGCCCCACCAGCCCTACCTCTGAACCTCAGACCTCCTCCTCTTGGCTGATTTCTAGCTGGGAAGCCAGGCTCTGACTAGGTTGTCTGTTAAAGCCTTATAAAGGGGGCAGAAGAAGGGGTACCTCCCTTTTGGCAGGGCCATTCCTGGAAGTCACTGGTCTCAGGCCCGTGTTGTCCTAGGCAGAGCCATATATCTGAAAAGCAAGAGTTGAGGTGACTGGGAGAATAGAAGGCTTATGACCTGAAGAGTCCTGATGTATGATGCCCAAATCCCTTTGGAGATTGCACTGGGATTCCTACTACAAAAAGGGCTAAAGGCAGTATGGAGGCTAATAGTAAGAATGTTGAGCTTGGAAGACTTCTCTGATAAATATTTAAGTCCTCTAGATCAGCGGTCGCTAACTGGTAGTCTGTGGACCACTGGTGGTCCGTGAGGTCCAAAAGGTTGGCGACCACTGCTCCAGATCTACAACCCTAAAGAAAGGTGCAGAATGTCACGCTGCCACCTGGTGGAGAGACAAGATCTGTCCTCAGGCACAGAGACAGAGCCTGGTAGTCTCTAGTGGGCAGGTGGGTTTGGAGATAGTTAAGATGGAGACAGACAGGAGACCAAGGGGCAGAGACTCTAATGCAGATACAGACACTGTGTCTGTACACAGGTGTGAACCTTTTGTCCCGTTTTATTTCTAAAAATACTATTAAAATAAGAAAAACACAATGGCACTGTTTTTACATTCCTACAACCACTCCTGGTTTTGGCTCATTAGAAGTTAACACCAGACACAACTGACAGAGACCACACACATATGGGCAGCAGCCACAACGGCAAGGCTTGCCTTTTGTACAAAGTTTATATATATATTTATGTACACAGACACAAGGACATGAAATCCAGTGAGAAGGGCTCATATGTGCCCAAGTGGGGGACAGAGGCGGCTGTAGCACAGGGAGGGAGCCCACAGTAGAGGCACATGGGAAGTAGTGGAGATCAGCAGCCTCCCCACCATCCTCCCTTCCTGGACCAAAGGAAGAACATGGGAGGAAGGACAACTAACTATACAAAAGAGGATGGAAAATACTGGAAAGGTACCCCATTTTTCACTAAACTCCTGAATGCCCCTCAGACATCCCAGCAAGCTGCAGAGCCCACAGTGGTTCGGGCCCCACGCTGAGGTCTCAGGCAGGCTTTACAATGCCATGCACATCCACGCTACCTTCTAGGGCCCTTGTCGCATCAAGCCAGCACCTTCAAGGTTCAGCCTCCAAACTGCAAAGTCCTCTTTGGGTTTTCCTTTGACAAAATTATAGGGTAAAGGTATAGGGGGGGAAAACAAAACAAAACCAGTTCCTTCAGTTATTGCCCTAAGGCCTTCAGGCTGGAGGAACAGAGGAGGAACTGAGGAATCACTAAGAAGTGGTTGGAAAGGGCAATAAGATCATCCCAGGAGAGGATATACATGGGAAAGACAGGTGTTCGATCATTTTCTTCTCTTCAACTACTGGTTGCTCAGCAAAGTCCATTCCCAGTGGGTCCACGGGCAGGAGCTCTTCTTGGTGTCTACGCCCCAACGCCCCCAGAGTTAATGTCCATGGCTTCAAGATGGCTTGATCCACAAAATGGATAGAAGGGGCCGTGGAATGGTAGATATGAGGAAGGGAGTGGCAGGACGCAGAGGCATAGGGAGGTAATGTACTGTGCATGGAAGTCAAAGGAAAGAAAATAACCAGAGTCCAAAATGAATGAAGTCCTGTGACTCACATGGTCTGGGGGGTGAAAAGGCTGGAAAGCTGAAAGCACTGGGAGGCAATTGCCTGAGAGGCAAGGTTCAGGGCTGGACTCAGAGCTAGAACAGAGAGAGAGAGAGAGAGACAAAGTGAGTCAGTGAGCACAGAGCATTCCTTCTTCCCAGGCCCAACCCTTCTATCCCTTTCCCAAGTCCACGTCTACCGGTCAGAGCTGCTGGGTTTAGGGCCCCCAAGTGAACTGCTCCATTCAGCTGCGAGGCAGCAGCTTGGGCGGCGGCGGCAGCGGCAGCAGCGGCTGTGGTTGGCAGCTGGATTCCAGAGCCTAAAAGGGAAGGAAAAGGTGGGGTTAAGTCCCAACCCTCAATCTACAATTCAACCCCATGTTTTTCACTCTGCAGAGTAAGTCTACCTTCTGCCAATTTGGCCATGAGCGGCAAACGTCCACCTGCTGATCTCAGCTCCTGGTCTCCATCAGGAAAAGTGATGTCTGTGCCACCATCCGGTCGCTCAGTCACATGGCCAACCCGCATAGGTCGACCAGCAAGCTCAAAGCCATTCAACTGTTCCATGGCCCGCCGGGCACACTCAGAGTCAGAGAACTACAAGAAACCCAGGCCGTTATCAGTCAACTCTCAGCCAGAGATACACCCTCAAAGCCCCACTAACACTCCTAGTCCTACTGTCCCAGGAAACTCGCATGGGTGCTGCAGCACCAACTTTTCTTTCTCAGGGAATGTGGCCTCAGATCCCCCTAAAACTGATCTTTGAAAGGGACTTTTTCAATTGATTTCACTCTCTGAGATCCACTAAAAATCTAACCATGTAAAAAGTCCATTATCTGTAGGGAGCCTAGCCTGACAGGCCGTCTCACAAATGGGGATATAAAATGGAAGTAAGACAGACTGAGAGCTAAGACTCCAAGGCTTTATTTGAGACCTTACAACTAGTAAGTTTAAGTTCTGAGTTAAGAGAAGGAATCTGGGCCTCCAGAGCCCAGCCTCAGGAAGTAATACGTTCTGGTGGAAAGGAAACTGCACCCAACCTCCACCTCCACCAGAGGACTGCTGACTCAGCAACCCACTGACCACAGGATCTCAACTCTCTCATTCCTTTGGCGGCAGCGGCAGCGGCCTGGCATAAAGAGGATTCCCAGTCTTCTGTTTAAAGAGTCAAGGGTGTTGACCTAAATGCAGCAACAAAAGGGCAAAAAGGCCTCATAGAAGCTTCCAAATCTGAGTCACACAGGGAGATAGAAAAGATACCTGCCACCAGGAACGCCACAGCTGGCTTTGTTTACTCTGATATGCCCTGCCCTAGGGCCTGGCACGTGGTAATGACAGTTCCTAGGTGTAGGTGGCCTTTTGAGGTAAGCAACTGCCATGGTAGAACACAACCTACCTCCCCTCTGCCCTGCAGGTAACTCTGGGGTGTATGTTGCCTGGATTGAGCCCAGAAAATATCAGCTTCTATCAGACTTTGTGGCTGGCAGCCAGTCCGCAGCCTGGAGTCACATGGGGCTAGAAGAACCAGTTATGGGAACTGGAAACAATTTTGTTCAAGCATCAGGAAAAGATGAGACTTGCCCACTATTAGGTGGCCTTACTATTCTCCCTATAGTGGGATTTAAATATAAAGATACTTCTCAATGAAAAACCTACTTCAAACAGGATAGCACAAGAGGTAAGTATATAACTTCCTATTCCCACTCCATCATGAAAATACATCAGTGCTATAAAGCATGTCTATAACAGCTCACAGCTAACCTCCCTCATACCCCCAACCTTTTAGTTGCAACCTGGAACCGTAACTATTACCCGAAGAGTAAGTTGCAGCCCCAGGGAAGGTGGTAGAACTCCTGGACACCCCCATACACTGACAGAGTGTAGGAGCAAAGCCAAGATCTCAAACAATGCACTCTTCTCAAGGGGCAGAAGGCAGTAGCCCCAGATTCAGCACCAAGGTTTATGGGTCACCTAGACCAGCAGTCGTCAACCTTGCAGACCTCATGGACCACTAGCGGTCTGCAGACCACCAGTTGGCGACCCCTGCTCCAAAGGTTTCCTTAAACCAGCAGTCACCAACCTTTCGGACCTCATGGACCAGTGGTTGGTGACTGCTGATTTAAGACAGTTCCTAAAGGAGGAGGAGGAAGCTAAGCTGCAAAATCAGACACACACACACACACACACACACACACACACACACACTCTAAAATAAATAAAGGCTAGAGACTTACCGAAATGAAACCATAACCTTTAGAGCGGCCTGTAGCTGAGTCCTTCATCAGGACAATATTATCAATCTGTAAAATAGGGAGAAATTAATAATAATCTTTTGGCTAAGCCACACCTTTGACCCTTTCTACCCAGACTATTCTAAATATCTCCAAGTTTCTAGCCACTACTTACATTTCTCCAAATCTTTTTAAAAAGAGACAAAGGCCACCCCCCCCCCCGCCCCCAAACACCCTTTCTGACTAATCTTACTTAATCTGGACCCCTCTGATTTCATGGTGCTGACTCATTTGTCTACTGAACAGTCTGAACACAGAGGTGGAACCTAATTTTGCAAGCATGGACGCATATGCCCATTACTATGCATGCTGTGGGTTAATCCTGGTCAGACAGAATGAAGAGGAACACTCACCCCGCCCACTTTTTCCAGTTCCCTCCAGAGGCTTCCCTCGCTTTCTACTCACTTTGCCAAAGGGCTCAAAGATGCCCCGGAGCATGCTCTCGGTGATGTTGCAGTGCAGGGAGCCCACATAGAGGCGCATTGGTCCGCCGCTGCCTTTCTGTAGGTTGTTGGCCATGGCTGCCAGCCTGTTTTTCTCAGCCTGAGGAAGGAGGGGAAGGTGGGTCAAGTCCCACACCTGCTACCTTCAAAGCTGTTTTCTCATGTCAGTTTCTCAGCCTGCTCACCTGAGAGGCCTGTACAATGATGGGCACCCCCAGCAGCCGCTGCCCCGTCAACCCGATGGCCAGTGGCACAGACTGGATTTCACGGAATTCCACATAGGCAATGCCCTTAGAGCGACGGGAGTTCCGATCTGAGATGATACGTACGTCACGAACCTATCCAGGGGAAAAAGGAAATCCTACGTTGGCTAGAGAGGGGGATGGATAAAAGACAGACTACTCAGAAGAAAACTAAAAGGGGAAATGTTACCTTGCCAATAGCAGAGAAAAAGTCCTCCAGGTCTCGAGGCCGAATGCGGGCGGCTAACTGCATACAGAAAACTGTTCGGGCATCACGTTCCTCGGGACTCAGATTATCAACCGACTCCCTAAAAAGTAAAATGTATTAAGACCCGCTCCCCCTCCCTCCACCCAATACTTGGTCTTTGTTTCCCAGCTACTCTCAAGTACCACATTCCTAAAGTCTGGCTCAGAGAGCTTCTTATTCCTGCCACCCAATTCCCGAGGAGGTGCTCATCACTGACTCACCTGGCCGGACTCTTCTCTCTGAGATGAGGGCTCTTACTGCGTCCATGCCGATGCCTAAGGAATAGAGAACAAACAAAGTGAAAATGTGTCACCCAACTTTACTCACATTGGACCAATGCTGAGTCTGCCATCATGAGAAAACCAGATCCCACCCACCACCTCTTCTCACAAGTGAATTTCTTTTTTTACTTTAAAATATATATTTTTTGTTGATTTCAGAGAGGTGAGGAGAGGGAGAGAGAAACATCAATGACGAGAGAAAAATCACCAATCAGCAGCTTTCTGCACACGCCCCACTGGGGATCAAGCCCACAACCCAGGCATGTGCTTTTGTTTTTTTTGTGTGTGTTTTTTTTCAGGCATGTGCTCTTGACCGGAACTGAACCCAGGATCCTTCAGTCCACAGGCTGACACTCTATCCACTGATCCAAACCAGCTAGGGTGAATTTTTTTTTTTAATCCTTGCCCATGGATTTTTTAAAATTGATTTTTTAAATTGGTTTTATTGATTTTAAAGAGAGAAAGGGAGAGAGAAGAAAAATCAATGTGAGAGAGAAACATCAATCAGTTGCCTCTCACATGCACCCTGACCAGAGATGGAATCCACAACCTGGGTATATACCCTAACCAGGAATTGAACCTGCGACCTTTCTGTGTATGGGACAATGCTCTATTCAACTGAGCCACATCAGCCAGGACTACTTTTTTTTTTTTTTTTTTTTTAAGAGAAAGAGAAAAGAGGGTGGGGGGAGGGAGGGAAAGAGGGGAAGAGGGGGAGAGGGGGGAGAGAGAGAGACAGTGAGAAAGA
Source organism: Vespertilio murinus (assembly GCA_963924515.1). Classification (NCBI taxonomy): domain Eukaryota; kingdom Metazoa; phylum Chordata; class Mammalia; order Chiroptera; family Vespertilionidae; genus Vespertilio; species Vespertilio murinus. The sequence continues at coordinate 145,497,143 of OZ004704.1, read as the reverse complement.
GGGAGGGAAGGAGGGAGGGAGAGAGATCAACTGGTTGGTTCTTGTACCCACCCTGACCAGGACTGAATCCACAAACTTTTGGTATATAGGACTAAATTCCAAACTACTGAGTCACCAGGGTGACATGTGAATTCTTTTCTTTTTTTAAAAATATATTTTATAGCTGAAACCGGTTTGGCTCAGTGGTAGAGCGTCGGTCTGTGGACTAGAAGGTCCCGGGTTCGATTCCGGTCAGGGGCATGTACATTGGTTGCGGGCACATCCCGGTAGAGGGTGTGCAAGAGGCAGCTGGTCGATGTTTCTCTCTCATTGACGTTTCTAACTCTCTTATCTCTCTCCCTTTCTCTCTGTAAAAAAAATATCAATAAAAATATATTAAAAAAATAAAATACTCACCACATTAAAAAAAAAATATATATATATATTTTATTGATTTTTTTACAGAGAGGAAGAGAGAGGGATAGAGAGTTAGAAACATCGATCAGCTGCCTCCTGCACACCCCCTACTGGGGATATGCCCACAACCAAGGTACATGCCCTTGACCAGAATCGAACCTGGGACCTTTCAGTGTATGGGACAATGCTCTATTCAACTGAGCCACACCAGCCAGGACTACTTTTTTGCGGCGGCTAACTGCATACAGAAAACTGTATGCACTGTATGCGGGCGGCTAATTGCATACAGAAAACTGTTCGGGCATCACGTTCCTCGGGACTCAGATTATCAACCGACTCCCTAAAAAGTAAAATGTATTAAGACCCGCTCCCCCTCCCTCCACCCAATACTTGGTCTTTGTTTCCCAGCTACTCTCAAGTACCACATTCCTAAAGTCTGGCTCAGAGAGCTTCTTATTCCTGCCACCCAATGCTCTATCCACTGAGCCAAACCGGTTTCCGCAACATGTGAATTCTTAGGACCACCCCTGCAATAACTGGATCTTCTCCCTTCACAGAGGAACATAAGCAAAAGCGTTTTACCCAGATACAATAGGAAGGCGAGCTTATTAGCAAAAGGCGATACCCAGCGGCAAGTGGTGGACTCCTGTAGTGCACACGATTCTCACGACGTGGGGCCCGACTTCTGGACTCACTACTATGCTGATGATCCCAGCTATGGCTGCGGTGACGATGCTGCCGATCTCTGCTTCGGCTCCGACTACTCCTCCGCCTATGCCGATCCCGGTCTCGATTACGGTCTTGACTACGGCTACAGAGGGAAACAACTATTCAGTCTGTTAAAGAACCAACCAACCTCTTCTGGCCTTTAATGTATAGCTTTCCCTGGTATCTTTCCCTTTGTAGTAATTCTCAAAACCCAACAGCCCCCAGAATAACTGACCTGCGCTTTCTATCCCTGCTTTTACTATGGCTCCGACTCTTCTTCCTGTGAAAGACAGTGTAAATTCTTATTATTGCGAAGGTTTCATGATCTCTCCCACATAAAAAGAATGAGAGTATGGCCAGGGTGAATCAGAAAGCAATAAAGGACCCAAGTCCAGATGATCTGATAGCAGCTCACAGCAACTGCACAGCACCGACTTACACACAGCCCTGGATGCTGTCAGGCATCTGATCAGCAAAAGCTGGTATTTCCAGAGTAGGAGTCTTCTTGCTATTTTACTCAAATGAAATATATCAATGCTGGGACTGATCCACAAAGCTACACTGAAAAGCTTAAACTAGATCATAAACGAAATCACCGTTATGCCCAAGATTCAGTGAAGCCATTACTAAAAGCTGTCTTAGCCCTGGCTGGTTTGGCTCAGTGGATAGAGCGTCGGCCTGCGGACTGAAGGGTCCCAGGTTCGATTCCAGCCAAAGGAATCTGGGGAACGTGGAAGAGGCAGCCAAGCAATGATTCTCATCATTGATATTTTTATCTCTCTAGCTCTCTCCCTTCCTCTCTGAAATCAATAAAAATATATTAATATAAATAATAATAATTTTTTTTTTAACTGTCTTAGCCGAAACCGGTTTGGCTCAGTGGTAGAGCATCGGTCTGCGGACTGAAAGGTCCCCGGTTCAATTCCGGTCAAGGGCATGAACATTGGTTGTGGGCACATCCCTGGTAGGGGGTGTGCAAGAGGCAGCTGGTCGATGTTTCTCTCTCATTGATGTTTCTAGCTCTCTATCTCTCTCCCTTCCTCTCTGTAAAATATCAATAAAATATATTACAAAAAAAAAAAAAAAAAACTGTCTTAGAAGCAACCACCTCCCTGTTCTTGCTGTTTCTCCAATAGACAAGATTGCTTCGCTTCCTAAGTTGCCAACCCATTTCCTCACATCAACTCACTTGCTTTCCTCCCCACTGGTGCTGCTCCCACCGCCACCACTGCCCGGGCTGCTGCTGGTGTTGCTAGGGCCGTCCTTTGTAACCTCCTTCCTTTGCTGTTCATCCTGCAGTTCACCAGAAAAATGTCACGAGGTTCAATGTGGCAGACACATAGAATCCATTGGGCACAGAAAGAACAAAAGTGGACAAGGAAAAAAGCATATGAGATCAAAGCTCTCAATTACCTAGCCAACTTCTAAACACCTGGACCTCCCAACAAAATAAATGAGAAAGGGAGGAAAACTACCCAAAAAGGAAGAGATCAGAGGGACAGATTTTGATGTCAAAACTTTAGCTACTCAGCCCTGACCGGTTTGGCTCAGTGGATAGAGCATCGGCCTGCGGACTGAGGGGTCCGAGGTTCGATTCCAGTCAAGGGCATGTACTTTGGTTGCAGGCACATCCCCAGTGGGGAGTGTGCAGAAGGAGCTGATTAATGTTTATTAATGTTTCTCTCTCATTGATGTTTCTAAATCTCTATCCCTCTCCCTTCCTCTCTGTAAAAAAAAAAAAAAAAAAAAAAAAAAAAAAAAAAAACACCACAATTAAAAAAATAAAATAAAAAAACTTTAGCTACTCAACATCTATTTCTCAGGAGAATGAGAAGTGAGCTAGGTCTGAGGTACAGGTCTGACTTTTTAGTGTATCACTGAGAACTATGAGCAAAGTACCCATTCCCACCCCATTTGTGTTCTCCTTCCACTTTAGGGGGCCCATTCTGAAAGCAAGGCCCTTGAGTACTGGTCTCCAGAATGGCTTACTAAAAGACTATGCCTTTTATGAATAGCCATTGTACACAATAAACAAGCAGAGAACAAGAATTCACAAGATGCTGAGACCAAAGATCCACAATTGCCTTTTCTTACTAACCCAATTCCAGGAGTGAGGTGGGAATATTACCTCCTCTTTCTTATAGGGAGCCTCCAGCATGGCCTCAATCACTATATCAAAGTCATCCGATGCCATCACCGCAGATCTGAGGAGAGGATATCAATACACAAGAACCTCATTTATATTTTTCCTCCCCTTCCAGCACACCACATTCCCTCCCCCCTATAAGAAACAGACTTTAGAACATGTTCTGTTTCATAAACTCCAAAGGAATCGTACCGGCTATTTGCTTACCCTACGTTTATTTTTGCCCCTTACAGATCTGAACTGTTTCTGCTTGATGATTTAGAATAGGTGAAGGGTCTACAAGGAAACTGGGTAGAGACAAAATAATACAGACCCTGTCCTGTCCTGTGAAAAGTGTTTGTACTCAAGATTACTATTCACTTTACAATGAACAAACACTAGGCCTCCATTCTACTGCTCAAAATTCTGAATAAATAACTGGTTTAATAAACTGATGAGCAAAAACAGACCCTGAGACAGAGAAGCATTGATCAGACCATGGAACCTCAGAGGGAAGGTAGGGGAGGATCAGAGGGAGTAAGGGGAAGAGATCAACCAAAGGACTTGCATGCATATAAGCCTAACCAGTGGTCATGGACAACAGGGGATGGGGGCATACGTGGGAGGGGTTTGGGATGGGAATGGGGGATGAGGACAAATATGTAATACCTTAATAAAGAAATTTAAAAAAATAACTGGTTTAAACTTACATCATAGAAATAAGCACATATTTCCAATAAAAAGGTAAAGATGCAAGACTAAAAATGAGAAAATACAAAGCAACACCAGAATAATCCAGATTTGCCCTATGCTATTTCCCACATTCCCCTCCCAAACATCAATAATTAGGGAACTCAGCATTAAGCATTTTTCATAAAATAACAACTAGTTTAGATAACTCAGAAAGATTATGATTAAGACAAGCTTAACCAATTCCACTTTGAAGCCTTTCTGTCTAGGCAGGCAGGGTGAGACTTCTCACCTCACCCAAGCTTGCAATCATCTTTCCTAAGTGTGTCCACCACCGGTCTCTTAAATAAGAAAAGCAGAAGATACCAAACTAAATCAATGGAAAAATTTATTCAAAAATTACCAGTCTGAAGTTATACACAGCATAGATGAATCTCAAAATAATTATGGTAAATGAAAGAAATCAAACAAAAAAAAGAAAGAAAAGTATGCCCAGGTGAGCCGTGTGTCCCAGGGGGCTGTGTGCCTCGGGCGAGCCGTGGGTCCCAGGGGGCCGTGTGCCCCAGTGAGCCGTGTGCCCCAAGGGGGCCGGGTGTCCCGGGAGAGCCGTGTGCTCCGGGGAAGCAGTGGGACCCGAGGGCTGGGGTGGTGTGAACCAGAGGAGGAGCGGACTCTATTCATGTGGTCCTGAGATAGTCACCATAAAACAAGCAGATTGTCAAATGACAGCGGGGAGGGGAAGGAGACCTGGGGGGAGATAAGAGAACAACTGAAGGACTGGTATGCATGCATATAAGTACAACCAAAGAACACAGAACTCTGGGGAGGGAGGGCATGAATGGGAGGGGGGGGGGTGGCAATGGTAAGCTATGTACACATATAATACCTTAATAAATTTTTAAAAAAAGAAAAGTATGTATTGTATGATTACATTTATGCAAAATTCTAGAAAATGCAAACTAACCTGTAGACAGAAAGCAGATCAGTGGTTGCCTAGGGATAAGAGTAAGTAGGGAGGGGCTAGGAGGAAAAGGATTACAAAAGGGCACAGGAAATTTTGGGGGTGATGTTTCATGGATGAAACATATCAAAACCCATCAAACTGTACACTTTAATGTGTGTAATTTTATATCAACTATATCTCAATAAAGCTAAACCCCCTCCAATTAATCTTAAGAATGTTCATGCTGAGGTTAATCATAATCAAACTTTCCATATCCATGAGAGCTCTGTCTTCTTTAAAGTAGCTAATGCATCATCCAACGATGCTGTCTTTGTTGCTCTCAGAACCCACAGTCTATTTGATGATTTAATAGAGTAAGATGAGTAATATAAAAATTATATTTAAATATAAAAATAATATAAAAATGAGTAATGATGATGTAATATGACACTTATTTATAGTACTGAATATTGCTAAGCATGTTATAGAGACAGGATATAAGAAAGAGTAAAACAATAAAAATTGCTCTTAAACAAATTTAAGTCTTAAATTGGAAATTAAACCAAAATCAAATAAAGGTGTGTCTAAAATCCAGTGAACACAATCTCTTACAATAACACAGGTAAAATATAACTACAGCCAGATACCAGTTCCAATGCACAGATGAAAATCTGAGGTTCTGTGAACTGTCCAGTCACAAAATTCAAATGGAGAAGCTGACTTGTGAGTGAAGTCTTCTGACCCTAGTCACATGGTCAACAAACTACAGCTTGCAAGCCACATGCAACTCTTTGGCCCCTTGAGTGTGGCTCTTCCACAAAATACCACTGCCAGGGCCAGTCTATTTTGAAGAAGTGGTGTTGGAAGAAATTTCAATCATTGTACTGTTGATATTTGGGTCTGTTGACTGAGTTTGCCTACCATTGCCCTAGTCTAATGTTCTATCCATTATATTAGTTAGCTCTCTCTCTCTCTCATGGTTTATAACTTAAACTGTTCCTTTCGGTCATTTTGGCTGCCAACTCTACACAAATTTTCTAATTATCATTTACAATCTGCTTTTTCCTCTCTAAATGAAGTGCTTCTGATTTCAAGAATCGTTGAGTGCTAGCTGAAACCGGTTTGGCTCAGTGGATAGAGCATCGGCCTGCAGACTGAAAGGTCCCAGGTTCCATTCTGATTGGGGGCATGTGCCTTGGTTGTGGGCACATCTCCAGTAGGGGGTGTGCGAGAGGCAGCTGACCAATGTTCCTCTCTCATCGATGTTTCTGATGCTCTACCCCTCTCTCTTCCTCTCTGTAAAAAAAATCAATAAAATATATTAAAAAAAAAAAAAGAATCGTTGAGTGCTAGTACAGGGTTGGGATAACCTAACACACAAAATCCTTCACTTAAGGTGATAAGAAAGAGAGCCCCCAAAGATGGAGTAAAATTTTCACTCAGACCCAGAAACAAATGAACGAACTGATTTGGGAGGCCCAGACATATACAACATGAGCACATTTTGAAACTTGTAATCTCACTGGGTTTAGTATAGCTTTCTGATATCCTAAAAGCATTGAAGTCCCAAATAGTATGCATTTTCAGGCTGTTAGTTTTCAAACTTTCTCCCTGTCCTAATTTATTGGTCAAAGTCCATTCAAAACCACCCATAAAACTTTACAGAACTTTCTTCCATCCCTGCTTCAAAACCTGCATTTTAGGGGCCTGCAATCACTGGCAATGCTTAGATCCGGTCACAGTAAAGATTCAAGCCAGTGCTTAGGTCCCACTGCTGCAAGGGCAAAGGAGAGTGAAGCGGCACTGTCAGCCCAGTTCAGGCTGAATTCACCGAAGGTTCGAGTCCCAGGGGTGCTGGTAGCGCCATCTCCTGGGTCCGGCCACTGAGCTGGCACACACATCTCCAAACTGAAAGCAGCTTAATTAAGAACAGGAACAATGAGAGAGCTAAAAACATTGCCCACGATGTGTACAAACGAAGGCTACGCTTTTTTTAAAAAAAAAATGATCCTATAAAGAACCATCTCTGAGAGGGTCAGTGTCCCAATGCTAAAACCTATACGTGGCTCACTATACCCCCCTTTCGCCGCAGAAAGTGTGGTCCTAAAAGGAAAGAGGGAAAAGCCCACAGAGACCAATATACTGGAAAGAGTCTTCCTGAAACCGAAGACCGAGGAAGAAATCTCAGTGCTCTCACCTCTCAGAATGGTGGCACTAGGGGCTGAAAACCGAACCTACGCTTTCTCTCAGGGTCTCGTGGGTCGACGTTCCCTCCCGTGGATGTCTGCGCGGACCTGGACTGAGCTCCTTGAGTCCCTGGGACCCTCGGCACAGCGTTTTCCTCGGTAAGATATGGCCACAAGGGTGCCGACCCCTAAAATCCTGCCGGTGGACTATATTCAGGCAGCAAACACTTCCGAATCGCAGGTAAAAAGTTTTTCTTTCAAAAGTTTGCCTGATTCTGCCCCTGACGCCATTTTCTGGCTGTGACGTCAGAGGCAAGCGCCGGGGGCAACGTCACGCACAGGTGACGTCGCGAGGGAACCAGGTTTCAGGGTTTCTCACCAGCTCCGGGTCCCCGCGGGGAGAGGGGGACCCCGGTCTTCTCTCTGCTCCTTCGGGGTGCAGGGCGCGCAGCACGGCTGTCTCCAGAGCCTCAGCAGTAAAAGCAGCGATGCAGCCCGAGCCGCTGCTCTCCCCGCAAAATGGCGAGGCTCCACTCGCTCCCCGACTTTCCCCAATCTGCGCAGGCGCAAGAACATTAGGCGCTGGGACTAACTTCGCCGGTTTCGCGGCAACAGGCCCACGTTCAGAATTTCATTGGTTAAAATTGTAAGCATGGGGGGAGCCAGACTCAAATGCTTCTTAGCAACCGTGACGTCTCCAGTGACTAGCTAACTTCTCGGGACTTCCGGAAAGTGGAAGCGGCCTCCGGCGGCCGCCCGCCGCGCTCATTGGCTGGATGACGAGCGAAGGCGGGAAGCCGGGCGGAGAACTCGAGGTGGGGGTCCTCCCACCCAGCTCCCAGCTCCGGCGACTAGGCTACCCCCCTGCTGGGCGAGGCCAAGGGGGACCTGTAATAGAGGTTCTTGGCCCCAACCGATTTGTCAAAGGGGGTCACGGCGGTCTAGGAACAGCTTTGTGGAGAGCAACTGCGTTTGCTTCACGTCAGGAAAGATGCTGGACTCCATATCCCCATTCTGAACGAACTGTATTGTCTACACAACCCTCCCTAAGGCCTCCTCCTGCCCTCAGTGCTTGGGACCTGGGAAAGAAGTCATGTCACCAATTTGTCTGGTCCTATACCTCACGTACATCAGTCCAAATCAGTACCCCACACCGCCACCCTGCAGGGGTTAAGTAAACGAGACACTTCCTCAGGTGACTCCTTCCATGCAGCAGTGGTCAGCCCTCCAACCAAAAGGATGAAACGGATTTACATCCACCCCCCAATCCCAAAACTTCCAAAAAGGTAGCTGGTTCTAACAAAGAGCCAGAGTCAGAGGACCTATGTTCCAGTCTGGACTTGAATACTAACTTTATATTATTGTACCAACTTCAAATACCTCCTCTATGAAATGGAGAATTGGACTAGATGATCTCTTAGGACTTCTAACCCTATGATTTTATTCCAACACTAGTCATCCTGTGCATGAATCCGTGGGCCAGTGGCTCTCTGCGGGGCCTGGCCGCTCCATGCCTGCTGCCTACAGGCTCTCCATGATGCAAACTCTGCACCCCGGCTTGGCCAGAGGCCCATCTGCGGCATGCTCACACTGCCCACTCTCAGTGGCATCCCCGCCCCCAACCAGACTGGGGGACTTCAGCGGGGCTGAGGGGACTGGGCACTGCCATATTTGTGACAGTGATGGTTAATTTGCATAATATCTTTTTATTAGATAGGAGGATAATAGGTTGTACTGGCTGGTGTTCTCAGTGATTAGAATATCAGCCTGTGCATTGAATGGTCTGGGGTCTATACATGCCCTTGACCGGAATCGAACCTGGGACCTGTCAATCCACAGGCTGACGCTCTATCCACTGAGCCACACCAGTTTCGGCTGGTCTGGGGTCTGATTCCTGGTCAGGGATACATACTTGGTTGCAGGTATGATCCCCGGCCCTGTCAGAACACATACTAGAGGCAAACAATGTGTCTCTCACACATTGTTTCTCCCCTTGCCCCTTTTCTAGTCTATCTAAAAAAAAAAAAGTCAATGAAATAATATCCTCTGGTGAGGATTAAAACAACAAAAACATGTGGCTTCTTGCTGGAGATGCCTGGATAGCTTTGTTTCTCTCTCAGGAGGCAACAAAGGTTACTTGGCAGTTCAGTAGCTAAGGAAGGTAGAAAGCTGACTTTATATACAACCCATCTTTCCCTATGGTGGCAAATTATGCCTCCTCTCCAGACAAAAGCCTAATCACGGGTACTAATAGACCTCTCTGTAGCTAATCAGAAAGACCTATACCCAGGAGTCCAAGAGTCACCACTAAGCTTCTCAAATGGACACTCTTGGGTCCTGGATAAGGGCACCAATCTAAATATATCTAGGTTTAGCCGAAACCGGTTTGGCTCAGTGGATAGAGCGTTGGCCTGCAGACTGAAAGGTCCCAGGTTCGATTCAAGTAAAGACATGTACATTGGTTGCAGGCACATCCCCAGTAGTGGGTGTGCAGGAGGCAGCTGATCGATGTTTCTCTCTCATCGATGTTTCTAGCTCTCTATCCCTCTTCCTTCTTCTCTGTAAAAAAAAAAAAATCAATAAAAAATATATTTAAAAATAAATAAATATGTCTAGGTTTAAATAAGGTATGGGAAAGAAGAGGCAGGAGACAGGGTTGGAACCGGAAAGGCCATAACTTCACTTTATTTGTATATCCTCCCACACAAAACCATCAAAACAGAGAGAGATGATCAGGGAAAGGGCTGAAAATGTGTTTAATCTGCACGTTCACAGGGCTGTTCCAGGGAGCGCTTGAGGCTGAGTGCCTGTTAGAGTAGCTTCAGATCTAGCACTAATTCCTCATGCCTTGGCCTGAAATCTTCACAGATTGGTGGCTTGAGTCTTGTAATTACTTCTCCTTTGCCCACCTTGATTGTAAGGCAGGAAAACAGAGTGAAATGCTCCTCTCTGATGGGCAAGGGGAATCACAGCCCACAGATGTAGTGCACCTTCTGCGCTATAGGAGCAGGAGCAGAAGCTGAAGCCGCTTCCGGACATTTGCAGGCTTGGCTAGAGACCAATGGTGTATGAGCGGCCTGTGGGGTTGTGAATAGCAGAACAGACTGGTGCTGTCACAGCCCACTCATACCACACCTTCTTGGAATTGCTGCATCGCCAGAAACGCACACAGATGGTTTGGCCTTCATGTACTGTAATGGGCTGCTGTAAGAAGAAAGATGGAATTTTAGGGTGGAGCTAATGAATTATATGCGGCAATGTATTGAGCTAGGTATGGAGATAAAATGATAAAACATGACATCCCAACCCTCATGAAATTTATTTGAAATCTATCAGAATAATCAGAACTGAAAAACCAGACATTAAGCAAATAATTTAAAATGTGATCAGTGTGTGAACATGTACAGAGGGAACGCTAACTTAGTCTAGGAGGTCAAAAAGTTATGACAATAAGAATGTTCAAGGAAGCCTAGAAAATAAGTTAGCTGGGTAAAGAAGCAAGCAAATAATTTTACAGGCACATGAGAAAGGTATGAAAGCCTGAGGCAGGAAAGATGGTGTATCAGAGGAACCAAAAGCCATTCTCTGGCCTGAAGCAATGTAATCATGGGGACAGTAGCTAGAAAGGCAGGCTACAAACAAATCAAGTCTCACAAGTAATGCTCAGGATTTTGACTGTTACCCTAAGGACAGTGGGAAGGGTTTTAAGCAGGAGAGAGATACAATCAGATCTGAGTTTTTAAAAGGAGATTCTTACTCAAGGTAAAAAACAGAAGAGCAGCTGGAGGAGATGTGGGGAAGCCAGGGAGAAGGCCACTGCAGACACCCTAACATCTACAACTGGGATCCCGGCACATGAGAGCAAGACGTGCTCTCCAGACCCGACAACTGAAGTTATTCCTTAACCCATGGAGTTTTCAAGGCGATTCCTACCTTAATGGGAAAGAAGATGGGAAACCATGAGAACATCCCAGGAGAGTGAGTCTCTGGACGGATACCTATGTGGACAAAATAATGGAAAAAAATTTGAAGTTCTCCATAACAGTGCTTTTTGACTAGGTTGAGAAGTTTCTGAATTACTTTGAAACAAGTAATCAAGAATTTCCATTTCTGACTCCTGGGCTCCACGTAATTTTAATGAAACATGTACATGAGCTGCCCAGGTCAGTACATGCTCATACCCCACCAATCCAGTGCCCCAAACTCACTCAGAGTGATGTCCTGATAAAGCACAGTCTCAAAGTAGCCTGCAAAGCCATGCAGTACTGTGTTCACCTCCACGGGAAACTCCAAGGTACAGTAGCGGTTGTTGTCAATCATAGGATCTGTCAGAGAAAAGTTGTGTGGGTGACAAAGGGCCAGAAGTCCTAGACAACTTAGGAAAGAGCAAGACGAAGGGAAGCTTAGACAAAGCAAACCCAGACAGCTAAGGAAAAAACTAGGAGGAAGAGCTCTTACGCACCCCGTCAGAGGACACACACAGGAACCCACCTCTGTTGGGATGGCTGAAGGTAAAACAGGGCTGGGGCGCAGACAGCTGGTGGAAATTGTGCAGTCGTACCACATAAGGCATCTCAAACTGGGCCTGACCCGAGAGACAGAGGGCAAGAACTGGAGAAAATAGGTCACAGATACCTACTTCCTCAGGGAAAGAAGCTCAAGTCTGAGGAACATGGAAAAGAATAAAAACGAACTTTCAGTTCGACCACTTTCCCACATCCCCAACTCCTCCTCTACCTCACCATCTTCTGGTGCTGATACAGGAAAATAAAGAACTAAAGAGAGGAGACCTCCAGAAGTGAGTGGTGTTTTGCTTTGTTTGTTTTTTTTACCTCAGGGTCACGGTCCTTTTCCCGACAGGCTCGGACCTCATTGTACAGCTTGGAGGAGGAGATGGGAGCCAGAAAGGAGGTGTACTCCCCCGGGATGCTCACGCCGTCATCTGCAGTGCAGGGGGTTACATTAGTTCCAAAGAGATGGAACTGAAAGCTCAAACTCACACATCCAAACAGACCCAGGCAGCTCAATGTCACATCCCAGGCCAACCTGCTCCCAACTCCTGTCACAGGGGATTCCACTTCCAGGTTACTTTACAGAGTCACACAAGATTAAAACTGCCCTGGCTGGTTACTCAATGGTTAAAGCATCAGCCTGCAATGAATAGCCACAGGTTTGATTCTTGGTCAAGGGCATGTACCTGCGTTGCAGGTTCGATCCCGGGCTCCAATATGGGCACAGCACATGTGGGAGGCAATCAATGGATGCCTCACATCAATGTCATTCTCTCTCTCTCTCTCTCTCTCTCTCTCTCTCTCTCTGTCTCTCTCTCTCCCCCTCTGCTCCCTCCCTCTCACCCTCTCTTTAAAAAAAAAAAATGGAAAAAACATACTCAGGTGAGAATTAACAAACAACAACAACAAAACAACACCGGAAGGGACCTAAGATATCTAAATGAGTTGTTTAACTTTTGTGAGGTCACAAAACTCTTTGAGATCTTGATCAAAACTGAGCCAAAAGTACATATCACAGCAACTCAGGGAGTCCACAGGCCTCAGATTAAGCGTCTCTGCTCTAGTCTACTTCCCTCATTTTATTTTAAATATATGTCTTTATTGATTTTAGAGAAAAAGAAAGGGAGAGGGAGAGAGAAACATTGATCCCAACCAGGATCAATCCTGCAACCTGGGTATGTGCCTTGATTGGGAATCAAACCGGTGACCTTTCAATGCACAGAACAACTCAACTAACTGGGTCACACCAGACAGAACTACTACCCTCATTTTATAAATGTGAACATTGAAGTTCAGAGAGATTTCCTAAGGGCACTGACCCAAGTTCAACCCTCCTCCCCCTAAACTCTGAAACCTCCTCTTAGGTTACTGTCTCACCCAATCCTGCCATTCCCCCATCCCCGCAGCCTTCCCAGTTGATAATCCAATCCCCTTACTCAGTACACCCCAGCTTGGAGGCACCTTTTAGGAAGTGCTGGGCTCCATCTAGGCACTCGGGTGACAGTTCATTATCAGCAAAGGAGCCCAGAAGCTCACTGACAATGATGTCTGCTTTCTCTGGAGCCACCCATTCCCGCATGTCCGATGACACTACTGTCACCTGGCTTCCCCATTCTTCAAACTGCCAGTTTTCTAGTCTAAAACAGAGATACAAGTAAGAACACTGATAAGAAAAACTGACACTGGGGACGAACTTTCCAGCAAGAGGATTGCTACTCACGTCACCACAGCATTAGGGTTCTTCTCCACGGCATACAGCTTTATCCGCCGGTCAGCCTGCTTGGCTGCCCGCAGGGAAGCGTTCACTAGGGGACCCCGGCCTGCTCCCAGCACCATCAGCACCCTAAGAAAGGGGTAGAGCTAAGCTGACTCACCATATAGAGAAGTAGGCACACAAATCTCCGGGATCGTGGGGAGGCTACTCACTGAACATTGGTGTCCTTCTCTTCATCTGGTACTCGGTCTAACAGACATTTATAGATGGCCTGGTGGAAAAGGAGAGAAGACCTCATATCTACAATCCCACCCTCACCTAGGTCATTCTGGACCTGTGCTTGACCCAATCTTGGACCCACACTGTACCTGCTGGTATTGAGAGTATTTGATGGGGTCCTTTTCAAATACTTCATATGTCTGAGATTCGAGATTGTCCATCAGGGGCTGATGAATGAGGGGAAATAGGCAAAGTAAGTTAGCCAGTTTCTGAAAAGGATAATGCACCAATTACCAAAACCTTTCACCATTGTTGCCTGAGCTTTGGCAGGATTTTAGAACACCTTCTCTCAAGAGACATTCCCCACCCCACCCCAACCTCCCCCAGATCTACCTGGAGCGGGGACTGCAGATAGTCTTCATAGCCCTTGGCAAAGAGTTCATAGGCGTTGGGGGGAGGGCGGTTCTGGCTTAAGTATTCCAAGTACTGGAGGTAGGAGCAGAACTCCTTCTCTGAATGGTGGTTGGTGCCTGTGATGATGAACTGCACCTCCAACTGTGAGAGAAGTAAGACCATCAGATAAAGTCCTTACACCAAGACTCTGGAATATTATTATGGCTATGGCTGGAGTCCTAGCACAAAATAAGTCCCAGCATTTCTCCAAATACCAACAAAAGCAGCATAATGCTTCAATGAACTTAACTTATAAAGCCTTCCTATGCCATTATAAGCATCAGCCTGGCTCAGAGAGCCCCATGAATCCTTGTTGTAACTTCTTAAGTGAAACCTTCTGCAAGGTTCTCTTGAGATCTGGTAACTTTTTTAATGTTTCTGGGGCTTCCACTGACATTTGCCTTTTTCCTCTCAAAACAACCAACTCTGCTGAAATTGTTCTCCAGAAACAAGAGGAAAGGAATCAGCCCCCAGGAAAAAGAGCATCATACATATGGGAATAAGGCAAAAGGATTAGCTGGAGAACCTTTAGAACCAATCTACCACCCACCTTAAGCAGCCGGAATATCAGCCTCTGGTGCATCTTAGAAAGAACAGGAAATCCCTTCTTATTGGTCAGGAAAATGCTGGTGGGAAGAACAGCTGCTTTGATGGGCTCCCCAAGCCAGCGATCAATGACATGATTAGATGGGAGGTCAGCTCCAATTTCAAGAGCTACACAGGGGAAAGAAAGACCTGTGAACTACTGCAAGACAAGAAGCCTTTTTTTGCTCTTTTGTGAAAGATCTATTTTAGCAAGGAAGCCTTGCCCCAGCCCGATAGGTGTGGCTCAGTGGTTGACCTATGAACCAGGAGGTTATGGTTCGATTCCCAGTCAGAACACATGCCTAGGTTATGGGCTTGATCCCCAGTGTGGGGCATGCAGGAAGGAGGCAGCCGATTGATGATTATTTCTTATCTTTAATGTTTTACCTCTCTTCCCCTTTGTCTCCAAAATCAATAAAAATACATTAAAAAAAAAAAGGGGGGGGGGCAAGGCACCCTTGGCTGGTTGCTCAGTGGTCAGAGAGCAGCCTTTAGAATGAAGGGTAGTGGGTTTGGTTGCAGGTTCCCCAGCCCCAATTGGGCCAATGTGGGAGGTATCCAATCGATGTGTCGATGATGTTTCTCTCCCCCCACTTCCTCACTCTCTAAAAATATCCTTGGGTAGAATTTAAATAAATAAATAAGTAAAATAAAAGCAAGGCACACTGAGGCACAGAAAAATAGCAAAATTTCCCAGCAGCCAAGAAGAAACTCCTGATTCTTATTCCAGGTCAGAAAAGGAATTCCTAACCTTCATGAACTTACCCACCGCAATCCTCTTGCTATAGTCACATAAGGTCCGGAAATTGTGCCACCTGCCGAGTCAAACACAGAAAAATACCGTCAAATAAGGCCCACCATAGCTCAAGGACACCGTCCTATAGGTTCCATCCTGTACTTCCTTCACCCTACCCTTTGCCCTGGTACAGCAGCAAAAGGAGACATACCACATCCATGTCTTCTCCTCTCCACTGTACTCCTCTGTGTGTGCAGCTGGGGCATTCTCAATTATATCATCTCTCAGGTCCTCTGGTGCCACCAGCGGTACTCGCATCCAGAACTGTACATGAACAAGTACCCTACTTAAAATTTGTTGGGTCCAAAAGCTTCCCTCAGTTAAAATCCCTTAATCCAGACCTCAAGTTAATCCACTTATGGGCTCCCCCCAAATTTGTGATTACATGTGCATGTACATGTAGCTTATGAATATTATGCCCTTATGTAAATATCATCCTTGTCCTATATTTCAACCGTTACGTTTCTGGGAATAATTTTATACTCTTTATTTTTTATCAATCTCTGCTCACCGCTTTTAGACAGCGGCAAGTAGTACTGACATTTCAGTTCTGTCAAATGTACCCTTTAATGAATGGCTAGGAACAAGAAGGTATACAGCACACCCAAACTACCATAATATGCATCAGGAAAGGAGGCCCCCGGCCATACCATGGAGGAGTGGTGGCCAGTGTGGATGTGGTTGGTCAAAATTCTGGCCAGGTTTGTGTTATCTTCCTGATTTAGTGGCAGCAAAAAAGCTGGAAGACCTAAATATGCTCCAAAATTCAGCTCCTGTAACATGGCCTGGAATGGTGATCAAGAGGAAAAGGTTAGGAGTTAGCAACCCAAATAGTTTTAATGGCATTATATCAGAGTTACTGAGTTGGGGGAGGAGGGAGACGATGACTATTTTCCCCATCCAGCTTTGTTACAAATTTGACCTTTAGAAAAATTCAGAGAAGTCAAACAATCTTACCGCCTCGGAGTTCCTGCGGATCTTCTCCACTTTTGAGTCTGGACGAATCCATGGAGAAAGCTTCCCCACAATCAGGGTATTCCAGTCTACACTCCCCACCCAAGAAAGACAAAGACTGCATGAGGTTAGGCACTTTACTCACTCCATTTCTAGTTCTTAACAGGGAATAGAGAAGAGAGACAAATACTTTTTCTATCACAGATATGGGGTAGCCTGATGCAAATTAGGAAACTAGGGCTTTTAGCAGGGAAGCAAGGAGAAAAAGAATTATCTCTATCCTAGGGACTTAGACAATGTATCTAAGCCAAGAAAGAAGAAAGAGGGCTCTGCTAAAGCAGACGTCGTTAACTGCCTCTAATAATTAAGGGTTATATGGGATGCTCCCTACCCCTTCCTGACAGCAGTAGGTCTGATCGTGTCTGGGGGCCCGGTCGATTCTTAGCAGGTTCCTGAGTGAATTCCCTCTTGAAACGCGGGTGGAAGACAGGCATGCAGAGGAAATCAAACCTACAACCCAGAGTCGTCATGTAAAGAGCAGCAGTGCCCAGAGGTCCAAGCAACTGGATTAGGCTACCGGATTCTGCACAACCCTCCCAGCTGCCGCCATCAGTCAATGGACTGCACTGCTGAGTTCAGCCCACCTTGGGGCATTACCACCTCCGCTGCCTTGTGCCTCAGTATCTCCACAAAACACAGCCATGGAAAAGATGAGTGAGGGAAAAAGATGAAAGTCCACACCAAGTGGATTTTCTACTCCTCTGTCACTGGTTTTCCAGGACTGTCACATCCCGATCCACATCCCAGGACTGCCCATGCCTCCCCCTGAAAGGTTTATCTCTTCTCTCCCTAGCCCCTTAACACTTCCACTTGCAGACAATAATTTCGCTCTTCAGGGCCCTTGGAGGTCTGAACGCCCCTTTTCTCAGTTTACCTGGCAACTCCCCCGACTTTTGGACTCAGTGACCACACACCCCAGTAAGCTTTTTTTTTCTTTCCTAACGCTCCAAGGCCCGAGGCTTCTCTCCCCGCAAGGTGAGTACTGGTACCCACCCACCCCAGCCCGTCTTATCCACTCCGACCCCATCTCCCCTGCCTCTCGGGGATGACTAGTCTGCCGCTCTCCGCCCTCCAATTCGGACCCCGCATTCCGCCCGCGGAGGTCCGGGCCCTCACCCCTGCTTGGCCACAGCCCCCAGTGTGTCAGCTATTTCGGGGACGCAATTCAGGTCCCTGCCGCTGGACACGCGGCTGCCACCGGCAGCTCCAACCGCCATCGCCGCCATCTTTTCCCTCGCCTAGTCCACGCCGGGATTCCTTAATTCTAGCAGCCAATCACAAAGCCGGGAGGGGAAAAAGCCCCCGGGAGGCGGGACGAGTCGCCCTAACAACCAGAGCATCTTCCCCGGCTCCAGTGGCCCTTCCGGCCAATCCGCGGGCTGTACAGTGACGTATTGCGTGGCTCCGAAACATTGACCAATCTCAGGGCCTAGTTCTAGACGAGCTTCAATCTCCCATAATGCCTCAACTATTCGCAGAATCTCTTTGAGGAACTACAGGTCCCATGAAGCCCTGCAACGTAAGCTTGAAGTACCGTTGCTGAGAGCACTTCAATTGTCTTGGGCCAGTGGCGCAATGGATAACGCGTCTGACTACGGATCAGAAGATTCCAGGTTCGACTCCTGGCTGGCTCGAAAAGACAAAAGGGTTTATATTGCAACTGAAGGGTAAAATTCTTTATTGCACCAACGTCTCCTTTTCTCTTTTATACTAATGTTCCCTCACTACCTTCTTCCTCATTTTCAGGACTTAAATTGATGGAGTTCCGCAGCCATCTTATGTCAGCTTTTTCCGTTACCTAATTCAAAGATGGTTCTCATGTAACTACTTACATCTGAACCTGGGTTAATGGCTGGTGCCCTTAAAATAGGCTTTGTATGGACCTTGGTGTGTTATGTGTAAATAAATTGTGGCATTTCAGCCACTAGATACTCCAAAGTGATTCTATATCTCAAACACAAAATGTAAATAAACACACATCCAAACATACACAGGAAGGTGGAAAAAAGAAATTCATGATGAGTAATTACAGTAGAGAGGAGTCATGAACAGCCTGGCAGAGGCCTGAGAAAATCTCTGCATTTTCTTTTGTCAATACCTGATAGAGGGATGGAAAAGAAGGAAAGGAATGAAGAAAAGAAAGACATAAGGAGGAGAAAGGGAATACCTGCAGGCAGGGAGCCCAGAGGTGCTGAGGGCCTGGCAGCGGCGATGGAACAGAGAACACAAAGTCCAAAGCGGAGGCAATGACAGAACTTAGGGACCGACAGGCAGAGAGACATGAGAATTAATTCTGTGCTCTCTGTGAGACGAGAAATGAAAGAAATCGTTCGGGGAGAATCAGGTTATGGGTTTGGAGCTGCAGAATTGGACCTCTAGGGGGCGCTGTACAATAGTTGGATGTATAGTGACCTGAGCCAGACAAAATTTAGAAATCGCCAGAAGAGAGGTAGTGAGTGAAGTCAAGAGACTGAATGAAATCACCATCGTCCGTGGGGGACAAAGTCCTGGGAAACAAGGGAAGGATATGGGTAGGATAAGCAATAAGGATCCCTGGGTGCAATGTAAATATCCCAAAAGGATAAAAGTCTAAAAGCCCAAGAACTAAGAAGATGCTTATGAAGCCCAAGGGGGTTGGAGATGCGTTTGTTCCATCTTAATCTTCATTCAGTTCCTGCAGATATTATTATTATTATTATTATTGTTGTTGTTGTTATTATTATTATTATTTTATTCTTTATTCCTTAGAACAACTTTATATTTACAGAAAAGTTGAGCAGAAAGTACAGTAAGTTCTTATAGGCCACCCTAAGGCTTTCTCTAGGTGTTTCTTTTTTTTTTTTTCTGTTTTGTTACAGATTCTAGAGAGAAAAGGAGAGAAATATTGATTTGTTGTCCCACTTATTTATGCATTCATTAGTTGACATTTGTGTATGCCCTGACTGGGGACCAAGCTCACAACCTTGGCATATTGGGATAATGCTCTAACCAACTGAGCTACCCTGCCACTGAAGCTTTCTCTATTAGTAACATCTTAACATCGCTATCGTATATTTATTACAACTCATGGACCAATATTGAAACATTATAAACTAAAGTATATAGTTTATTCAGGCTTCCTTCATTTTTACCTAATGTCCTCTTTCTGTTCCATCCCATCCAGGATACATTACATATAGTGGATATGTCTCCTTAGGTTTCTTTGGGCTGTGACAGTTTCTCAGATATTCCTTGTTTTTGATGACTTTGAGGAATACTGGTCAGATGATATTCTCCTCTATTTAAATTTGTCTGATGGTTTTATTATGATTAGATTGAGATTATTGATTTAGGGGAGGAAGATCATAGAGATAAAGTGCCATTTTCATCACATCATATCCAGAGTACATACTTTGGACATAATTTATGACTGTCGATACTGACCTTTATCACTTGACAGAATTACACTACCCTCTCCCCTCTTCCATCTTCCACTCTTTGGAAGGAAGTCATTATGTGCATCCCACACTTAAGCAGTAGCGTTACACTTCCCCTCCTTTAGGGTGGAGTGTCTACAATATTTATTTGGATTCTTCCCTGCAGGTCTTATGAGTAGGTGGTTGTCCACAGGAAGGGTGTGAGTGCTCCACTGACATTTTCAGAAGTATGAAAGAGTTGTTGAGGATGCTTGCTTGTTCTATGCCCCAGCTGTGACCAACCAAACTGCATCACAGAAGAATTAGTAAATGTTGTTTCTTCTTTAGAAGCTAATTATCTGGGTTATGGACCATCTGTGCTCCTGGCATCTTCCTCTTCATGTCAAGCTGGCTGCTCTGTTGGTTGTTAAGTAACCCATCCGAGAGAGAGAGAGAGAGAGAGAGAGAGAGAGAGAGAGAGAGAGAGAAACCTATGAAACAATAATGCCAGCTTTGCCATCAGTTAAAATAATTTTCTAAAGGATTTGTGTAAAAAGAGCCTAGAATTTATGACTATCCTTAAAGAAAGTTTAGATGGGTTGAATTCCATTTGTTATATCTTTGCTTTTTCATTCAAAATGGCTTCAGCCAAAACCGGTTTGGCTCAGTGGATAGAGCGTCCTAGGTCCCAGGTTCGATTCCGGTCAAGGGCATGTACATTGGTTGCGGGCACATCCCCGGTAGGGGGTGTGCAGGAGGCAGCTGGTCGATGTTTCTCTCTCATCGATGTTTCTAGCTCTCTGTCCCTCTCCTTTCTTCTCTGTAAAAAATTAATAAAATATATTTTAAAAAATGGCTTCAGCTATATGGCAAGCATAATACTGAACAATTCCCAATAATTCCATATCACATTGCTCCTCCCTCACCTTTCCTACAGCACTTTCTTGTGTCTTTTAAAAAACACACAACAATACACACACACACACACAAACAAACAAACAAAACAGCCGAGACCGGTTTGGCTCAGTGGATAGAATGTCCGCCTCTGGACTCAAGGGTCCCAGGTTCAATTCGGGTCAAGGGCATGTACATTGGTTGCGGGCATATCCCAGATGGGGGGTGTGCAGGAGGCAGCTGGTTGATGTTTCTCTCTCATCGATGTTTCTAGCTCTCTATCCCTCTCCCTTCCTCTCTGTAAAAAATCAATAATATATATATTTAAAACAAAACAAAAAAACAGCAAGTACTGTGGGTCTGCCTGTAATAGCTATAGAGAAGCAGAAGGAAAAGGACTGAAAAAGAAATAGAGAACCTTGTAAAAGACTCTTCCAATGTGTAAAGTCAAAGCTGGTGAAGTCTACCTATGCCTGCTTTGTCTGCTCTGCCCTTGTGCTCAGAAGCATAGGAATCACTGTTACCCTCCTACACTGGATGTAGGCCTGGCTGGGATGAAGATAGAGAGATGACAGAACAAAAGGGCAAATGCCCTGGGTGAGAAATAATGTAACTTTCTCCAATGGAGCCAGTGACCAACAGGCCAGAGCACTGGAAACTGTCCTGGAAGGGAAGGCATACCCACTCCCAGACCATCTCCCAACGGGCCTGCCACATTCCTCACCTTCAGGCCCGGTTCTACCTGAGCTCGTTTTTATGTAAACACCTCCAGCCCATTGTAAACCCTCCTTTCATCTCCCTCCTCCCTCAGCACTTACTCCCTCCTCTGGACCACCTTCACTCACCTCTGTGCCTGCCCAGCCAGCTAAATTCTTCAACATCAAAATAATGGCCCATTTGACCCTCCTGCTTCAAATTGCTGCTTCACAATCAAGGCTGTCCTCCAGACACCAAAGTGGCAGAGTTACTGAGGCAAAATAATCTGTGCTGATTTGCATTCTCTTCCTTGTCATCTTCTATTATATGGTATTTATCTGTCAAATAGAAAGTGGAAACTGTTCTAGAACAGAAAAGGATGGAAAACTACACAATTTGTTTATGAAGCCAGAATATACCTAATATAAAAACCTGTCAGTCCTAGCTGGTTTGGTTCAGTGGATAGAGCATCAGCCTGTGGACTGAAGGGTCCAAGGTTCCATTCTGGTCAAGGGCACATGCCAGGGTTTTGGTTTGATCCCCAGTAGGGGGCGTGCAGAAGGCAGCCAATAGATAATTCTCTCTCATCATTGATGCTTCTATCTCTCCCTCTCTGAAATCAATAAAATACATACATACATACATACATACATACATACATAATTTTAAAAGCCTGTCAGAAATAGCACCCCCACACACAAAATCAGTCTTACTTCTGAATATAAATGCAAAGTCCTAAAACATTTAAGATTAGCACATTAAATAGAATACATGCAATAAACATTAATATTTCAAGAATAAAAGGATTTTAAGTATAACAATATTCCCCAAACTACACTAACATAGTATGATAGCACAACAGTTGTGGGAAATATTTAAAAATTTGCAAATAACAAAATTACTTCTATTATATTCTAGAATATTTCCCATCCCCCAGCTCTATTTTTGTTCATCAGTTTATGTTGTTCTTTATATTCCACAAATGAGTGAGATCATATGATATTTATCTTCTTCCAACTGGCTTATTTCATTTAGCATGATGCTTTTAAAGTCTATTTTGTCGGATATGAGTATTGCTACTCCATCTTTTTTTTTCTTTTACATTTGCATGGAAAAATTATTTCTATCCTTTCACTCTCATCCTGTGTGTATGTAAAATTGTTTTGAGGTGGGTCTCTTGTAGATAGCATATAGTTGGGTCATGTTTTTTATCCATTCAGCTACCCTATACCTTTATCTCAGACTGTTCTTTTTTCATAGTTACTATATCTTTTTTCCTACTGGTGAGCATTTTTAGCATCATTACTCTGAATCTGTTTCAGATAAATTTCTTATCTTTGCTTCATTTATAGCTTCTTCTGGAGAATTCACTAGTTCTTTCATTTGGGAGTTGTTTCTTTGTTTCCTCATTTTGGTGTCTGTTTGGGTTTGTGACTATGTATTAGATCCTCTACACCTCTCAATCTCTGGAGCAGGACAGTGTTAAAGGCTGTTTCTAATTAGATCAGGCAAAGGCTCAAAGCCTCCAGAGACCGCCTTTGTCTACAGACTAGATTCCAACTTGAATTGCCCCCAGGCAATCATCCTCAGGTGTGGTGAGAGTATTTTCAACAAGGTGGGGCAGTTGATTCTGCCTAGAGGCTAATTGTTACTTTTAATTTCATAAGTGGCCTAAGGGCAAGGTGATTTCCAATAGGGAAAACAAGGTTGACTGTCTTTCCCCCAGGCAAGGCAGATATCTATGTGGGAAAGATGTCCTCCACTGTGTGAGGGAATGACTCAGCCTAGGAGATTTGGGGTATCTGCCTTCTGAGCTCTTTCCCCTGAGTCCCAGTCCTGGGTTCTGCTTACAGCTTCAGTCCCCTTCACCCTCCCTCTGCCAGAGCACAAGGTGGGTGGCTCCACAGGGAATTTTTATACATTGGCCCTTTAAGAGGGTGCCCAAACTTTCAGCTGACACTCCCTGGCAGGTAACACCCCACTGCTTTTCACAGCTAGTTGTTATGTGGGTACCTTCCTCAGTTTGGTGCTTTCTGCTGGGGAGTCAAGCTTTGGGATTAGATCCCAGAGTTCTCAGTGGCACACCCGCGCCCCCCCCTCCCCCCGCAAGCAGAGATCTCTCTCCGGGACCTCAGTTGCTGTCTATGGGTGCCCAGCCAGCCCTTTCATGCCTCCACCCC